>CM035412.1:81400266-81565266 GCA_020310875.1 Ceratopteris richardii | reverse complement strand
GTGTGAGTGATATATATATATATATATATATATATATATATATATATATATATATATATATATATATATATATATATATATATATATATATATGTGTGTGTGTGTGTATATCTGCAGTAACTAAATGCTACAAATCATTATATGGTGACCATTATATGCAGGAAGCATCTAGAGACCATTATACTTCATGCATGGTTGTGCCAACAGAAGTGATAAGGTTTAATACAAGAATATTTTAGAGTGATATTTTGACTATTGAGGGATGAAGTTAAATTGTGCAGGTTGTGGACTTGCAGGGAATACAAACTACATATTGACTTATAGATTAAAGGATATTGATTGTTGAGGGATGAAGTTATAATTGTGGAAGTTGCTTCTCTTGGAAAAAATACCGATATCTTTCGGGTTATGTTTTGGATGGATATCTCACTAAAGTTGATGTATGATTTGGTGTTGGAGGGTTCGTATGGAACTAAACCATGAACATTGATACAAGAAGATATTCAAAAGGGTTGTATTATTTGTTCATATGAGCTGATAAATACATACATATACTCGGGATATTATTTTGATGTTTACATGGATAGATCTATATATGATTTGACATTCTTAGGTGTGCAGGTGCAACAAGTTTATTAAGTTTTGAAGAAAGAGCAGCAAAATGAGATGTGTTCATATGTGACATAGTAAAGCTGCTAATGCATATGATTGTTTTTTTCTACTAGTTCCTCATATATTTTATGAAGTAAATCATTGAATGGTATATGCTATGCTATATATCTCTATGCAGGGACAAAGTGTGAGGATATCAATGTAGTAATACACGATGTGGTCTATATATGCAAGTATTTGAAAATTGTTATATATGAATCTCATAGGATTCCAAAGAGAGGACATCTTATATCATTGCAATACATTAGGGAGATCTATGTATGAAGTTGTGTGGTATTGTTAAGATGCACTGAAGTTGTGGCTTATCACTAAGAAGCCTAAGGTGACTAGTAAGAATAAAATCGATTAAAATTTTAATTGTGATCCTATTGGGTAATCGGCCCACTACATTCCGCATGTGCTATTGGTATTGCATATACATACAGTGATATCACAGCCATAGTGCTCTAGTAATTTTGCAAAAATAATGAAGTCCCCTCATTAATTTCACAAGCATCGTGATTACTAGAGGCTTTTTGAAGCCATTTTGATCACAAGAAATATATAGGAGCTATGAAGCTCAAAGTCCCCCCAAGGATACTATACTTATTGCATTGTTGGAATAGATAATAACTCTTTAAGAGTGTTTGAAGAATATAGCTTCTTGGAGAAAGCAAGTTCAAAAGAAGAGATAAAGGGATGAAAACAAAGAAGCTTTGAAAGAGACAAAAATAAGTTCAAGACAAGAAGAAGACTTGGAACGAAGGCTTCACCGCAAAGCAAATCTATCAAGGAAAAGTGAACGGTTGCCATCATAAAGATGTATAGGATTCAAGAAGGAAATCCTATCATAAGTCTCCTCATCAATTGAGTTGAAGACAAGCCAAAAGAAGAAAGCTAGTAAAGGTTCGGATCAAGCTTTGGAAAGCAAACAAGCTGTAGCAAAGCTCAAGGCAAGGAGTGTGAGTCCTTGTTACAAACTTGCTTGGATTCAAGAGAAAGAAAACTCAAAGTATACATTTCTTTAGTTCATTGTTATTGAACATTGAAGCTAAGGAATTCTAGTTCTAAGTCATTTCTAAGAAGCTAGTGATTTGAGAATCTCACAAGTAGCTCGCCTAGAGCTTAAGCATTGGTCGCTACTCGGAAGCTTGTGTCGAACTTTGAAGTCATCTTAACGTGAAGATTTGAGAAACCTTTGAAGACAAGATATGAGTCAAAGAGGACTTGTTAAAAGAGTTGAGCAAGTGAAGCTCACACAAAGTCACATCAAGGCAAAGGAAGGAGTCAAAGAAGACCTATCAAAGGAGTTGAGCAAGTGAAGCTCACTCAAGCTACATCAAGGAGTCAAGAGGACTTGACAAAGGAGTTTGAGCTAGTGAATCTCATTCAAAGGAGATTGAAAGAAGGAGTCAAACTATCATTCAAAGATAGTCTCAAAGGTATAAAGTCCTTGGAATATTGTTTGGTTTCTATTTCAGGTTGTGAAGAAAGAAGTGATGGCAAGAGAAAGCCTTACTTTTGAAGAAGAAGAGAAAATCATTTCTTATTTTCTATCATAGATCGAAGATCAGCCATATGAAGAACTTGCAAATACTAGAGATGAAGGGGGAGACATACCAATGATTCAAAAGAGTGCACCTTACGAAGATCAACCAAAAGAAGGAGCACAAGGAAAGGTTCAAAGAGCAAAAGATGACAAAGAGAAAGTGCAACTAGCCCAAGATAAAGGAAGTTATGAAGAAGACGTAGCCATCCCTGTGCATGAAGATGAAGAAAACCAAGGTAAGAAGATTTTAGAACAAGAAGCAAAAGAAGACAAGATCAAGGCAGCCACCTACAAAGGAAAGTAAATGGAAGAAGCAAGCAGAGATCAACATGAGGAAAAGAAGAATGGAAAAGAGAGGGAAGCCACCAGAAATGAAAAGAGGAGAGAAAGAGAAGAGAATGAGAGAGAGAGAAAGCAAATGACGAAAAGACTTTTCAAGACTTGAAGAGTCAAAGCAATGGAAGAGAAATCATGGAGTTAAAGGTCCAAGAGAACCAATTATTGAAAGGGAACATCATCAATCTTGAAGTGAAGGTAAAAAGGATATATATATGTATATATATATATATATATATATATATATATATATATATATATATATATATATATATATATATATATATATATATATATATATAGAGAGAGAGAGAGAGAGAGAGAGAGAGAGAGAGAGAGAGAGAGAGAGAGAGAGAGAGAGATAGATCATTAACACATCACATCAATTTATTCACGTTGACCAAGTGATCCACTTCCTACAGATTGTATTCATAAAGTGATCCACTTGAATGTATGAGAAATATCTATGGAGGTGATGGTGTAGAACCTATGGCTCATATAACAAGAGATGCCATCTATTAGAGGGAAGTGCACACGTTTCCTCTTCATCTAAGTCCTTATATAGAACATATGCATCTTCGGCGGCTCTCAACTTGCATGCATGATTCAGGGAGTGAATTGTGACAACCCTCTCTCTTTTATGCATAATTTAGGGAGACTTGATATCTACATCTTCTGTTTTCAATGCAGGATATAAGGAGATTGTGTGATGGCAAAAAAGGGAAATCTCATAAAAAGGAATTGAATGATCCTAATAACGTGTTCGTATGCAAGAAGTACGAATCCAAAAGCTAGAGCATGGGAGAGGGTTCCTATGGATGAGATAGTGAAGAAAATGGGAGATAAATCAAGGGGCCACTCGTGAAGAGCTTCCACTGAAACTTGCTACATTTTCAATACTCCCCCTCAAGATTCAATGGAAGATCCAAGGGATGTGCCATTCAAAATGTTCTTTGAGCATAGCAATCAATGCTCGTGATCCTTGATGTGATATCCATGTCTTTGAGATTTGTCCTGGACACTCCATGTTTCTTCTCATAAAGAAATGACTTGGATCAAATGTCAATCCCCAAGACACCACTTCATGAATTCTTTGAATATATATATATATATATATATATATATATATATATATATATATATATATATATATATATATATATATATATATATATATATATATATATATATATATATATATATATATATGTATATATATATATATATGTGTGTGTGTGTGTGTATGTATGTGTGTGTGTGTGGGGGGGGGGGGGCAGGAACTACATGCTACAGATCACTATATGATGACCATTATATGCAGGAAGCATCCTAGAGACCATTATAATTCATGCATGGTTGTGCCGACAGGTTCATATGGAATCAAGTGATAAGGTTTAATACAAGAATACCTAATAGTCATATATCGACTGTTGAGGGATGAAGTTAAATTGTGCAGGTTGATATGATCTACTGTAAATATCTGATTTGTGGACTTACAGGGAATAAACACTCTGGATTGACTTATATATTAAAGGATATTGATTGTTGAGGGATATCACACTAAAGTTGGAGGATGATTTGGTGTTGGAGGGTTCGCATGGAGCTAAATCATGAACATTAATACAAAGACATATTCGAAAGTGATGTATTATCTATTCATATCAGTTGATAAATACATACATATACTCGGGATAGTATTTTGATGTTACAGGGTACATCTATAGGATTTAACATTGTTAGGTGTGCAGATGCAACTAGTTTATTAAGTTTTGAAGAAAGAGTAGCAACATGAGTTCTGTTCATATGTGACATAGTAAGGCTGCTAATGCATATGATTGTTCTTTTTTGCTAGTTCCTCATAATATTTTATGAAGTAAATCATTGAATGATATATGCTATGCTATATATCTCGATGCAGAGACAAAGTGTGAGGATACCAATCTAGTAATAAACGATGTGGTCTATATATGCAAGTATTTGAAAATTGTCATATATGACTCACACAAGATTCCAAAGACACAACATCTCATATCATGAGTGATAGTCTACGTATGAAGTTGTGTGGTACTATTAAGATGCATTGAAGTTGTGGCTTATCATTAAGAAGCCGAAGGTGACTAGTAAGAATAACATTGATTAAAATTTTAAGTACTATCCTATTGGGTAATTGGCCCACTACATTCTGCATGTGCTATCGTTATTGCATATACCTACACCTCTGTCATATCATTCTCGTTTTGGCTCTCATAGTACCTCTTTTGCATCACATTGCTATGTTATGGCTGCCTCTAGTCTCTGTGATGAGAATGAGCCTGTTTTGTTTGATGAAGCATACAATTCTTAGAATTGGATGGCTGTTATGCAATCAAAATATGATGCTATCATGAAAAATGGTACCTAGTCTATGTGTGACTTGCCCCTTGGCAAGAAGGCCATTGGTATACAAGTTGAAGCATAAACCTTTTCAATGGAGCACTTGAGAGGTATAAGGCTACGCTTGTTGTGAAGGGTTATGCACAGGAAAGAGGCATTGATTTTGATGAGACCTTTGTGCCTCCTTGCGGAATGAATACTATTCATAGCATCTGTGCACTTTGGAGCTCATCATGGTTGGAATGTGTTGGAAATTTAGTAGGCCCAATACTAATACCACAGGTCCAAGGTTCCATAGGTCCAGCATATACAACATAGAATCTAGCAATCTTCCAATATTGACAAAACATGAACATACCACATTTAATCATACAAATGATGAGATAGAGATAGAGAAAGATTAGACAACATATTCAAAGTGTTACGTAAGCCACTGCTTACTCACACTATCATATATACAAATGTTCAATGTACAATGTGGGAGCAAAACTCTCAACCACTCTATGTGAACGGTGTTGGTGCATTTTACCCAAGCCTACATTCTTGATATGCTTGATATTATTCTCATTTGTAAGTCACATGTGTAGTCATGTGAACACCTCTTGTAAAAGAGTTCATTTAATTGTGAAAAAGAAAAAGGAAAAGGATGGCTTACCTCATGCATGATGTAAAAGCAAAGTCGTGGATCTAACTACCTAAAACCACAAATTTTTGAGCTGAGGGAATATCTCCTAACTTTGGGGATCACTTTTAGGTGGAGCCATTTGAATTTGAATTCAAAACTCCCTCCAAGAATAGCTATAAAAAGAGCAAGAAGGAAGAGGCGATTAGCAAGCCTTGTACGTGACCACTTCATGTCATTTTGTAGAGATTGAAGAGCTTACTCCATAGATCTATCATTCTACTCCCATTGTGCAAATATTCATTGCCAATGTGGTTGTAATCATATGTGAATCTATACATTTATCATCATCTACTTCTCTGTTTTGTTCTCTATTATACTCACTCAGAGCAGTACCTTCAGAAGGTCATATCTCGAGTTCTACTCAAGTTTTTTCAGTGATTTAATGTGCCTTGGATATCTCTTACTATCCTATTTCTGAATATAAATTTTCAAGGTCATTGGATTTACAATTTTGGAGATATCTACATTTTACTGCTCACTGGTCTATCTCTGCAGAACCCCGAGAATGGTGGGCATGTTCCAGAAATTGATGAATCTTCTTCTCAGTGCTCAGTCCATCATTTGAAGTGTTTTAACTTGAAATTGGAAGCTTGCTAAGTCTATTTGCTATGCCCAAAAGGAATTTATCTAATTCCTACCAGGTTGAGAGCACTGTTCATTTTTTCTAGCAGGTGTATGTCCAAAAATAGCAAGTTTTGGGAGCTAGTCATTTCGCAACTAGTCTGCCTTGACTTAAACTTTTGGGATACATGTTCCAAAGTACTTGGCTGATATTTTGGTGGATTTAGGAAGCTCAAAGGGTCTTCTAATCAACTCTGAAGTCTCAGTTGGCTAGTGTGAAGCTGGTTGTAGCAGCACCTACTCATCTTTGGATTGCATCCACCATCTCTCTTCATAGTGGTATCAGAGCATAGTCAAGCAACATGGGAGATGGATTTCCATCAACAATTGACAAATTGGATCGAAACAACTACCCGGCATGGTCTCTAAGGATGGAGGCTTACCTTCAAGGGAGGAATCTATATGGATTCATATACGGAGATGAAGCAATGCCAACCATGAGGAACAAAGGGCAACCATCACATGAAGAAGTGGAAGGACTTTCAAATTGGTGTTCGAAGGATGCACTTGCAAGGTCCTATATTCTAAACTCAATCTCTGATTTTCTTTTACCTCATGTCCAAGGATGCAAGACATCAAGAGAGACCTGGAATGCACTTGCTTCTTTCTTCTCTTCCAACACTCGAGCAAGGAAGAACCAATTGTGGATGGAGTTCACAACAATGAAGAAAAGCCCGAAGCAAAATGTGACTGATTATGTCACAAAGATGAAGGAGATTTCCGACCAACATGGAAGCATTGGAGAGGTTATTGAAGA
Organism: Ceratopteris richardii; assembly: GCA_020310875.1. NCBI lineage: Eukaryota > Viridiplantae > Streptophyta > Polypodiopsida > Polypodiales > Pteridaceae > Ceratopteris > Ceratopteris richardii. The sequence goes on along the minus strand of CM035412.1, from coordinate 81,558,294 downwards.
GGAGCAAATCATTAGACAAATCATAAATGGAATCAAAGCAGACAACAAGTGGGAGTCATTCACAACATCCATGGATTTATACATGGATATGCATGTACCCGACCTCAACACACTCATGGGCCAACTCTTCACTCATGAAGGAAAGATTAGCAAAGGTGGTGAGTCCTCAAGAGGTAATCAAACTTCTACCTTAAATTATGATAAAGCTAAGGTCAAGGAAAAGGCAAAGAATAGGAAGAATGAAGATGAAGGTAGCTCTTTCCAAGCAAACTTTGCAGGTAGAGGAAGAGCTAGAGGAAGAGGCAGAGGTGGAAAGCAAGGCAGGGAGAGATTCCAATGATCTCAACCTTGCAATATATGTGGCTTATCTATTCATACTACTGAAGAATGTTTCAAGAACTCGAGGAACTCAAGAGGAAGTGGATTCAATAGAGGTGGCTATGGATCAAATAGAGGCAGATACAATGGAGGCTACAACAACAACTACTACAACAACAATTACAACAACAACTACTACAACAACAATTACAACAACAACTACTACAACAACAATTACAACAACAACAACAACTATCAAAGTGGCCATAGAGGAAGAAGAGATTACAATAACTATGCAGAGGACCAAAGTCAAGAAGATTGATTATTGATTGTGAATCTATCAATGAAGAAGGGTAAGGATGATGATCACATAATTTACATTGATTCGGGATGCTCAAACCATGTAGCAGGAAATGTGGCTTTACTTTCTGATTTGGAAGATCCTCATAACAAGCATGAAGTGCAAACAGGAGATGACACAAAGAACTCAGTGGAGAAGATAGGTAATGTGAAGACATCAGATGGGAATATGAACCTCTTAAGCAAAGTCTTGTATGTCCCTACAATTACCAAAAATTTTATAAGTGTTAGACAGATTGTTGAAAAAGGATTGCAGGATAGATTCAACCAATTTGGAGCATATGTTGAAGACCCAAGGCAAGGCTTTCGAAGGATTGCCAAAGGAGAAAAGACAGGAAGGCTTTTCACTTTTGAAGTGGAAGATACAAAGAACATAGCTTTGTTTAGCTATGGATCTCAAACTCTAACAGAGTTGGAGATATGGCACAAAAGGCTTGCTCACATTGGTGAGAGGACACGCAAACAAATTTGCAGAAACCAAAGTGTACTTGGTTTGCCTAATATCACAAGGCAACACATGATTTATAAGTGTGAAGCTTGTCAACTCGGCAAGGCTCATAGACAACCTTTCAATAAGAAAGGATATATGTATTAAAATCCTTTGGATCTAGTGCACACGGATGTGTGGGGTCCAAGTAAGGAGCCATCTATATCAGGCTCAAGATATTATGTGTCTTTCATAGATGATTGTAGTAGGTGGACCATTATGTTTTTCATGAAGCACAAGGATGAAGTGTTTAATTGCTTTAAGAAGTATATTGCTCTTGTTGAAAACCAAAATGGTAGGACTTTGAAAAGACTCAGATCAGATGGTGGAGGAGAATAATTCTCTTCTGAATTTGATGCCTTCTTGCATGAAAGAGGCATTAAAAGGGAAGTCACTACAAGGTATACACCCGAACTCAATGCTGTAGTAGAGAGGAGGAATATAGCTATTGTCGAAGCTGCAAGGTCCATGCTCAACGAAAAGGGATTGCCAAACTACCTATGGGCAGAGGCTGTGTCTACAGCCACATATCTCATAAATAGACTTCCATCTAAGTCACTAGATGGAACCACTCCATATGAAGTGTGGAATGGAAGAAGACCTAGTCTAGAGCATTGTAAAATCTATGGATGCTTAGCCTATGCTCACATTCCTTCTCAAGTAAGAGGGAAATTGGATCCCAAGGCAGAGAAATGTGTATTCATTGGTTATGATCAAAACCAAAAAGGATATAGATTGTACAATCCAACCAATAAAGGATTTTCTGTGAGTAGAGATGTAATTTTTGATGAAAACAAATCATGGATTGATGATGACAGGAAAGTGAAGCTACCATATGACTTATTTTCCATCACTTCAACCAAAGGAGCCAAAGCAGATTGAAGAAAGTGATTCGGAGATTGACCTAGAAGACTTGGAAAGACTAAAGCTATGGAAGAACAAAGGTAACGCAAAGATGTAGGATGATACATATGGACCGGAGAGCTCACATCAACCACTTAGAAGGTCTTCAAGGGAGAAGAAGAAACCAGAAAGGTTTGGTTATGATACTTCTTTGGTCACCAAGCACTCAATCTACATTGCAAAAGATTCAACCAATGAAGAGCCTGCCACATTCAAAGAAGCACAAAGCAAGAAAGCTTGGAGAGATGCAATGGATGAAGAAATGGAAGCCTTGAAGGAGAATGATGCTTGGGAGATTGTACCTAACAAGCCATCTATGAAGGTAATTGGATCTCGATGGATATACAAAATCAAGAGGAATCCAGATGGAAGTATAAATAGACACAAAGCAAGGTTAGTGGCTAAAGGGTTTGCTCAAACCCATGGTATTGATTATGAGGAGACTTTCTCTCCTATTGCAAAAATGCCTACAATTAGGGTTCTCATTAGTCTTGCTGCACCTAGAAATTGGAAGCTCTATCAACTTGATGTAAAGAATGCTTTCTTGAATGGATGGATTTCTGAGGAAGTGTATATGGCACAACCTCCTGGATATGAGGATGCACATCATCCTAACTCTGTATGCAAACTAAAGAAAGCTTTGTATGGATTGAAGCAAGCTCCAAGAGCTTGGAGTTTCAGATTGGTGACTTATTTGCAAGACCAAGGATTCAAAGCTAGCAAGGAGGATACCTCTTTGTTCATAAAGAGGAATGGATCTGAAGTGATCTATTTATGTGTGTATGTTGATGATATTATTATCACAGGCAATGATCTTGAAGGAATCAAACAGGTAAAGAGTCAAATGAAGGAGGAGTTCAAAATAAGTGACCTCGGACCACTCACTTATCTTCTTGGAGTGGAGTTAATCTACACAGATTCAGGTATGTACATAACACAAAGGAAGTATGTGCATGACATGCTCGTCAAGTTCAAGATGGAAAATACCAAGTGTGCAGGTACACCTATGGAGCAAAATCATAAGCTTAGTGCTTATGAAGGAGAGCCAATTGAAGACATCACAAGCTATCAAAGCTTGCTTGGAAGTTTGAATTATGCAACACTTATAAGGGTGGTTATATGCTATAGTGTTAGCATATTGAGTCAGTGTATGCATAAGCCGAGAAGACCACATATGGAAGCGGCCAAGAGAGTCCTCAAGTACCTAAAGGGGACCATGAATGAAGGGTTTTTTTATTCATTTACTTCAGATATTGAGCTAAAGGTCTACTCAGATGCAGATTGGGCTGGATCTAGAGATGATAGAAGAAGCACATCCGGGTATATATCGTTTGCAGGTTCAAAAATCATTTCTTGGTCATCGAAGAAGCAACCAACCGTGGCATTATCTTCTACTGAAGCCGAATATAGAGGTTTGGCTAATGCAACTCAAGAAATCATGTGGTTAAAGTCTTTGTACACAGATCTTGGACTTCATTCTTCAATACCTCAAATTTTTTTGGTGACAACACAAGCTCACTACATCTAGCAGCTAATCCAGTATACCATGCTAGAACCAAGCATATTGAAGTCCACTACTGTTGGAAGCAGCCAGAGGCATAGAAGACGTGGAAGCATGTAACGACAGAGCAGGGAGCCAGTCGAATCTTTTTTCAAAGAATCATGTTTTAAAATACTTTTCAAAACCTCCAACAGTGATTTTTATCACTAATGTAACATATGTAACATAGAAAAACCCTTTTCTTAATTTCTAGCTCCATTTTCTACAAGTCGAGGAGTCCTCGAGCTTGAGGAGCTTAGGTAGAATGCGCGTATCAATTTTCGTTATTTTTAGACACCGTTTACCCTTCCAAATAGCATCTAGGACCTAATTTTTAACTATGACGGTCACTAGATGTGAAACCGGTCAAAACTAGTCTAGAAACTATAAAAAGAGCTAGAGAGCTCATTTTTGAGGTTAACTTGTTTGAGTAGAGAAGAGCTTAGAGCTATTTTGAGCTTGTAATAGTGTTCTTGAGCAATAGAGTGAATTCCTCACCTTCCATTGTGTCTTGCTTGTCTCTTTGTAGTGTGTGTGTATGTGTGTGTGCATCTCTATGCTTCTCACCTTCACTCTCACTTCATCTCACATTCACGATCTTCATATCACTCCTATCTCTTCCGCGGATTGACATTAAGGAGGTGGAGCTTCTTAACGTGGTTCTCACCATTGTGCTAGAGCAACACCAAATTTGGCGCCGTTGCCGGGGATCGAGTCTAGGACGAATGTGTGATGGTAAGAGTATAGCAAGAAGTGGCGTTGGAAGGTAAAAATTTCAGTTTTTGTTGTTGTTTTTACTTAGTTTTTAGTGTTTTTCACCTCCCCCACACTCCATCTTCATCATCGCATCATCATCTTCATCTCCAAAAAAATCAGAAAATTCACCATATCCACCCATTCTCCTCATTTCCCCTCATTTGTGCATGCGAGAGAGTGAGAGAGAGCTTTTGTGCTTGCATGTGCTTTTGTCTTCTTGAGTTTTCTTGTAGGTACAGTGCTCTAGAGCATCAAGAAAGCTTGGAAAAGGTAAAAACTTCACTTTCTGTCAGAGATTTCCATCTGTGTCAGACCATCGCGATGTTCTGCCAAGTGCGGAATTTTTGGTAAGCGACCACACCACGGGATAGGCGACACAAGCACACACACGAATCCACAGACGCATCTGCAAAATTCTCATTTTGGTGGACCATCGCGACGGCTCGGCCGGACCATCGCGACGGTCTCACGCCATCGCGACGGTTCATTTGGACCATCGCGACGGTTCGCGGACCATCGCGACTGTTCGGTTGACCCCACACCATCGCGATTGGCTCACGCCATCACGCCGACGGTGCCACGTGGCAAGCTAGACCATCGCGACGGTTCACACTTCACGCCATCGCGACGACACCCTTACACCATCGCGACAACTCGAATTTTGGACCATCGCGATTGGCTCACGCCATCGCGCCCTGACCATCACGATTGGCTCAAGCCATCGCATCTGTGACCATCGCGACGGTTCACTTTGGACCATCGCGATTGTTCACGTTGACCGTTGACTGACGCCATCGCGATTGTCCACCTGATCGAGCCATCGCGATTGCTCACTTTTGGACCATCGCGACTGCGCACTTCAGACCATCGCAATTGTTCACCTTCACGCCATCGCGATGGTGCACCCCCATCGCAAATTTTAGGGTTTCATTTTTTGGCCAATTTTGAGGCTATTTTTGGGAAATTTTTGGGTGATTATACTCATAGGAGACCCCCTTAGCTCATATTTGGAGAAAAACCTGTTTGTCAGTTTTTACCCCCCAGGGCCTGAACGATCATAACTTTTTCATCCGAAGTCCATTTTTTGAGCTTAATAGCTCGTTAGAAAGCCAAGGGGCAAGCATTGAAAAGTTGGGTGAAAGGGAAGGGACTTAAAAGGTGTATATACTCAAGTGCTTGATCATCCATTCGTGAATTGGTCTAATATTGGATTTTTCCAGGTCTAGCAAGGGCAATCAAAGGCAACCAAAGCAAGGAAGTGAAGGGCATAAAGCTTGGGGAGCGCGGCTTCTTGGGCATCAGAGCAACCAGAAAAGCTGACTCGAGGTTGGAAGATTACTCAACCCCCTCAATCAATTCTTAGCTTAGGATAAACGTTAGCATTGTGGATTCAAGACGATAGGAACGCCTCAAGTTCAAGAGAGAATTAAATTTATCAAGTTCAAGACTAAAGCAAAGGTGTGTGACACGAAAACCTAAAGGAAAGAACATAAGTCTGACGGAATGGGAACTCAAAGTACCACGGAAAGTCGAATTCCTGACGCATACATTAAGACAAGAATCTAAAGGAATCTAAAAAGAATCAAGAAAGTAATAACAAAGAATCATTGACGATCTGAGCGTGTACTGAGTGTGCAAGGAAGAAAATTAATGAACCTTAGATCGGGCAAACATATAGGTAAGTCAGACCGACGAAGCCTTAGATCATCAGAGGCAAGCGTACGAACTACTGCACGATCGTGGGCTCAACAATTGAACACTAGTTATCCCTACGAGAACTCAGACACGAGTGAATCAGAAATGACATTTAGCACAGGAAGACCAGAAGGAGGGTCAAATGTAGCCTATTTAGAAAAACCAGAAGGACCCTATAGAACGCAACTAGAGTTTCTCCGAACCAACCGATTAGGTGCTCGCATCTATGAGGATGGTTTGCGAAGGCAAGTGGTGCAAATGCATAACCCCGATCAACCCATTGGATTGGAACATCCAGTGGTGAAATTTGAGAGAGACGCGTACATAGACAAGGAAGGAACAATGTACATCTTAAGTACGCAACCAAAAAATACCAACGAGTTTGGCGTGATTCAGCTAGAGACGGAAACTAAATCTCAAGGAAAAGAACCATTAGAAGAGCCTAGGACACCTAGAGGGAAATCTGTACTGACACGAGTACTAATCCCGGAATGGATCCCTCAGAACAACAGAAGCATAGAGTTGTTTGTAAATAAAGAAACTGATGAAGCCTTTTGGAGATACAAGACAGAACTACTTAGTGAGGTAGGTATCATCACGATATACGAGTTCAAGGACCCGGATACACCTGGAAAGGTTGTATACCTGGATGAGACTTCAGAAAGAGTCTTTGTGGTGCCTGACCACGCTAAAAACACATACACATGGAGAGGTGAATTGGTATTCCCTCCATCTAGAACGAACATGAATAGAAGTCAACAAGGAGCAGGAACATCCTCAGCCCATGGAAATCAAAGAGAGAAAAATAAAGAGAGACCCGAAGTAAGCTTCACTCATCCCATAGGGAGAGATAGAACAACCACAGACACTAATAGAGCGGATAGACAAAGAGATCATGGAATACCAGGTGGTAGAGATGATTTTCCTCTACCTAGACCATGTGAACACGAAAGAATATTGAGACCCACTCAGTTAGTGAAATCCATGAAAAATTACTTTGATGGGACAGGAGATCCCTATGACCATGTTGCAGAATTCAAGCAAGTACTAAGAGCCGAACAAGTCGAAGACATGTTCACGCAATACAACGCATTTGGGCTAACGTTAAAGAACACAGCTTTAACTTGGTTCCAACCATTGCAACAGAGGCAATTTAGAGACATCCATTACTTTTTAGAGTCATTCATCACTGAATTCTCTAAAAGTGGGATTAGACATGACACGTCTTCGCTGATTCATAGTTTCAAACAAACCCCTCAAGAAACAGTTAGACTGGCAGGACGTAGGTTTAGACAATATGTCGAACGATGTCCAATGCAAGAGCTACCCTCACAAGCTAAACAAGTGTCATTGTTCCTAGATGGCTTGTTGAGCTCTAAACTACGCTCATATGTGTACCTAAAGGAACCCAGAACGCTAGAGCAATGTGTAAGAATTTGTATAGACATTGAGGACAACTTAGGAGACGAGTTGGAACTCTCAAAGGTCTATAAGGACTCAGACTGTTCATCTCTAGCTTCCACAAAATTGTCTAACTCGATAGAAGGCCTAGCAGAAAAAGTGGCCCAGAAACTAGGAGTTTCTAGTAAACTTAAGATACTAATGAGCAAGTGTTGTTACACATGTGGTGGTGATCATATGGCAAATGTGTGCCCCAATGCACCACAACCTCAAGCCAACCCTAGTGGCCAATACTGTACAATTGAGAGAAGATACACAAATCATACAGCTCAGGACTGCCCATACAATGAACAGACCGTGAGACAGAACTACCCGCAAGCATACGTACAGCCAGGTAGGTATCAAGGCCAATAGAACGCTCAACCTTATTACTATAGGCCTCCTCAGAACTACCCATACCAGGCTCAACAGAGACCTCAACCGGTCTTAGCTCAACAGCCACCCCCACCAGTGAATGTCATCTCAGTCAAATACGCTGCTACAGAAGAGAACCTAAGTAGGGCCTTAGTGCCTTCTTCACCTTTGATCACAGAGGGTGACCCGAACTCAAATAGTTTTGACTCCACTCATGTAGATAGTCCACCCGCTTATTACACGAAATCACCAGAACATGTGGAGACATATCATTACGATAGTCCACCAGTGGAACCTAGTTGGGAGCCAGATTATGCTAATGTGATGTACACAAACCCAAATCCACGGCCCCAATTGAGACAACAAAGACCACAGGGCCCTAGAGGACCATGCTTTAGGTGCCAAGGAGATCACTTCATAAAGGATTGTCCACATCCTCCGATAGCAGGACAATCACAGTACTATAACATCCAAGGCTTTTGTGCCGATTGTGGCAAAGAGCACATCATAAAAGATTGTCCTAAGAACCCTGTTAACGCTTCGAATGTGACATTGATTAACGTGATAGGCATTGTGAACAACGCAGATGGATCCAACCCTACATACGTGCCTATCCAAGCTATCACCAGAGCCCAGGCACTCTTACAGAACCAACAACTTAATCAGGAGAATGTAGCCGGAAGTAGTGAAGTTGCAAAATCTAGCAATAATAAGACAAAATCTTGGAAAGATTCCAGAGAAAGAATTAAGAGAAAATGGAGTAAAAAGATAACTGAGTTGGAAGGAAGTTTAAAGGAATCTAGAGCCAAAATTCTAGAATTGACTTCGCAGGACTTGAATCAAGAGAATTTAGCTCAGAAATCAGGATCAATTTTAGCGGAACCCATACCAAAAAATCTAGACATGATGTTTCGTGCATATCAGGCTAGATTAAAAGAGGGACCTCAAGAAACTGAAATGAGTAAAAACTACCCTCGAGCTGATCTAGAAATTGAGAGAACTAAACTTTGCATGAAGATGGTAGAATTAGCACAAGCTTTGTTCGAAGCCTCTAGATATCTTAATTGGAATAACATGGCCAAACCGGAACTACACTTTCAAGGACTAATGGAGAGGCTAGAATACTTGATAGAGAGCAAAGAGAAAAAGGATCAGCAGGAACCCTATTGTCCCAGAGACATAGGAAAGGAATGAACCATCCCAGTCTCAAGTACCCAATACAGAAAGTCAAGACAACATGTCTTCCATACATAGGTACTCACATGAATTTTTGAGGGAAATCCAAGAAGAGAAATGGAGAAAAGAACAAGGAACCCATCCTCCTATTCAAGAAATAGATGACTTGCAGGAGCAATTTCCCCAAGGCATTCCCTCTATTTATGATGATGTAGAGGAAGAGCAACTGAGCGAACACACAGGATTTGAATCTAATTCTTTACAAGAATTACCTCAGTTCACAGGACCTTGGGAAGCAAAGTCTATTAGTATGAGAGAACCCACGATAATAGTGAGGAATGAAGAATCAGTAATCCCTAGAAACACGGAAGTGATCAAGAACACTAAAGTTCAATGTAACTTCACCCTAGAGGAGTTGTTAAAGGTAAAACCAGAATTGTGGAAACATGTAGCAAATCAATTCCCCGAGCTTGCTACTACTTCCTCACAGATAGGATCACATAAGAAGGTACCAGAGATACCAGTAGAAAAGATTGGAGATGTAAGTGCAGGAGAGGAAGGTAACACTTATCTTCCGATAACCCATCAGGGCTACACCATGAAAGCCATCTTAGATTCTGGAGCCGGAGTAGCCATTGCTACCACCGCTTTATGGAAACGTTGGGGTAAGCCAGCATTAAGACCCACCAGGATGAAGCTACAAATGGCTGACGGACACATAGAAAAACCATTAGGCTTACTAGAAGGCATATCTCTCACCACTTGTGGTGTGGAGTTTGAGCATACCTTTGCCATTTGTGACTTTGCAAAAAATCATGCTTATGAGATGATATTGGGACGACCATTCATGCGTCAGTTGCAAATTGTACAAGATTGGGGAACTAATTCTTTGTACTTGCAACATTTAGGAGTGACTACCAAAGTCAATCTTAAAGACTATTCACATAGAGACGTACCCCCAATACAATGGAATACCATCCATAAGACACAGGTAGAGACGGAATCCATGCACTCATTAGAGTCAGAACCCTCATGGTTACACGAGGACACTCATTTATGGATGTGTAAAGTTGCAAAACAAGAGGAAGAAAGACTAGAAGCAAGGACCTTAGGTGCAGAACAACATCCACGAACCCTTCAAGATCCAGCCTACGCAACGGTAGTATTTCCAGATGAAGAGTTTGAACCCCATGGTTGGGCAGAAATCCTAGCAACCATGGATGTAGCCATCAATGAAGAACAATGGACACCCCACTGTGACGAGGATGGCTATGATATTTCAGTTTTCAGGATAGAGCCAATCATGAGTGATTCAATTTTAGAAGAATGTGAACCGAACACTGATGCATTTGAGGATGCAAGTGATTTCGATTTAGAATCAATTATCATGGACCCACCCTTTGCATCAGAGGAAGAATATTTCTACAAAGTAGAGACTCACCTTCAGAGACACGAAGAAATTACGAATGATGTGAGGTTAACCACACAAGTGACTAGCAAGGGTGAAGGCAAGAAAAGAAAGAAGAAAGAAACCATGTCAGAAAAAGAAGAATCTTTGTTTGAAGTACCCGAGAATTTCAAGAAATATGAAATCGAAGATAGAAGAATCATGGTACGAATGCCTAATAGAAAGGCGAATGACGGACAAGTATATGATAACCGAGAGAAAACCAAGAAAATAATAGTTGCTATAGAAGGAGAAGAAGAAAAATGTACATACATAGGGCATGATTTGATGAAGGAAGAAGAAGAAGAGCTAGTTACCCTATTGCGCGAATATAGAGATGTGTTCGCTTGGAGTTACAAAGATATGAAAGGAGTAGATCCAGATATATGTTCTCATAGAATCCCTATGACTCCAGATGCAAAACCATCAAAACATAAACCGTACACGTACAATGATAACTACGCTGCGAAGATTAAAGAGGAGATAGATCGGCTGATAGAAGCAAGATTCATTTATGAAATTGAGCATACCGAATGGGTATCTCCCATTGTGGTTGTGCCCAAGAAGAATGGAAAATTGAGTGTGTGTATTAACCTTAAAAAAGTTAATGTCGCCACGATTAGAGAGAGTTATCCTCTTCCTATCATGGAACACTTATTGGAAAGAGTTGCGGGCAAGGAAGTTTACAGCTTCCTTGATGGGTTTTTAGGCTATAATCAAGTAGCCATTGCTCCAGAAGATCAACACAAGACGGCTTTCGCCACTGAATGGGGCATATTTGCATTTCGTGTGATGCCATTTGGCTTAACAAATGCACCCGCCACTTTCCAGCGACTCATGTGTCATGTTTTTAAGGAATTCTTACGCAAGAGTTTGGAAGTATATGTCGATGACATATGTGCTCATTCAAATGAAAGACAGACACATATCCCTGAGTTAAGACAAATATTTGACAAATGTCGAGAATATCAGGTTTGTTTGAACCCAGAAAAATGCGTTTTCATGGTCAGACAAGGCAAAATTCTAGGACACATTGTGTCAAAAAATGGAATCTCTACGGATGAAGAAAAGGTGAAAGTAATTGCAGAATTACCTAAACCAACTAATGTGAAAGAGCTACAGGCATTTATGGGCCATTGCGGTTATTATAGGAGATTCATACACATGTATGCAATCATAGCCAAGCCTTTGTACTCTCTTTTAACCAATTTTGAATGGACAGATGAATGTGAAAATTCATTCAATGAACTTAAACGACGCTTGTGCTCAACACCTATATTGACAACCCCAGATTGGAGTAAGCCATTCCATGTACATGTGGATGCATCCAATTATGCCATAGGATGTGTGTTAGCACAACCCACGAATGAAGGTAACATAGATCTCCCCATAGCGTACGCGAGCAGACAATTGAACGCAACAGAAAGAAATTACACCACGACGGAACGAGAAGGATTAGGGATGATCTACACGGTAAAGAAGTTTAGACACTATTTGTTGGCAAACAAGTTCAAGTTCTTTACAGATCATCAAGCCCTATTGTACTTAGTCAACAAACCATGTAACACAGGACGACTAATACGTTGGTTTCTATTACTCATGGAGTATGATTTTGAAGTAGTAGTCAGGAAAGGAAAGACACATCTTAGAGCTGACCACCTTTCGAGATTAACCTCAGGAGAAGCTCCTCAAGGAATAGCAGATGAATTACCAGATGCTTATTTGTTTAACCTTGAGATAGCACCAGAATGGGCTAAGCCTATAGTCCCTATTCTGACATACGGACCCAAGAATCCTAGGATAAAGATCAACGAAGGAGAGATTACCAAATCTCAGAGATATCAAATCATAGCAGGAAGCATATATAAACAGGATAATCAAAAGATTCTTGCTTGTTGTGTAGATGAATCAGAACATGCAAATTGGTTGCAATTAGCACACGTAGGTGCATTAAAGCAACATCATTCGAAACATCGAACACTACAGACTCTGCATAGACTAGGAGTATATTGGCCTTTGATGGAAGCAGATGTCTACAAGTTGTGTAAAGAATGCCATGTTTGTTGTGAAAGACCACCAGTAGAGCATGCTACATTATATCACATGTCTCTCACACCAGATTGGAGTGAACCTTTAGTGACATACTTGAGGACGAAGACCTTCCCTCAAGGAATGACCTTAGCACGACAATGCAGTCTAGAGCAGGAAGCTCAACACTATTCACTTATTGGTGATAATCTATACAAAAGAGGACGAGATGGATATCTAAGACAATGTGTTCATGAAAGCGATTATCTGAGCATACTAGAGACTGCACACCAAGGTGTTGCAGGAGGTCATTTTGGACCTGAAAGGATAATCAAAGCCATCCTCTTTGCAGGATTATGGTGGCCCACTCTTCACATGGATGCTCATACCTATGTTAAGAGATGTGATGTGTGCCAAAGAACTCAGTTTCCTACTCGCAGAGATGAAATGCCATTGAAACCCATGATGGGTGGTCGTGCATTTTCAAAGTGGGGTATAGACTTTGTAGGACCCATTAACCCCCCTGCAAAAGGTACGCATGCTGAATACATTATTGTTGCGACATATTATCTTACGAAATGGGTAGAGGCGAAAGCCACAAAAAAGAATGATGCACACACGATTGCAAAATTCTTATTTGAAAATGTCTTTACAAGATATGGATTGCCTATAGAGTTAGTGAGCGATCGCGGAACTCACTTTCTAAACCAAGTCATTGAATATTTGTTACAGGATTTTATGGTGATTCACAAGAAATCCGCACCATATCATCCTCAGGCCAATGGTCAGGCTGAAAGCACTAATAAGATCCTTTGTAACGTACTGACGAAACTCGTGAACAACAAACGTTTAGATTGGGACAAACAGTTACACCACGCTGTTTGGGCATATCGAGTGGCCTACAAGACCGTACTCAATGCAACTCCCTTTCAGATGGTTTTTGGTCAGAATGCTGTGCTTCCTTTGGACTTCATGATACCGACCCTTAAGGTTGCACAAGAACATCAGTGGACCGGCCATGAATTATCAGCTAGAATAATGGACTTGGAACGATTAGGAGAAACTAGGCTAAAGGTAGCAGCATGAATATACGCAGCAAAGAAACGACAGAAAGCATATTTTGATGCACATGTGAAAGATAAAGGCCTAAAAGAAGGAGATTTAGTTCTAGTGTATACGCTGAAACAGCACGCACGGAAATTAGAAAAGCGAGGTTATGGACCTATGATCATTAACAGACTCTCGACAAGTGGAGCAGTATAGTTAGCCACCTTAGAAGGAGATATAATGCCTAATTACATTAGGGGCTGTAGAGTCAAGTTATACCAAGAACCTCTTACTGAGGATATGCTTAGACGACTCACGTTGGCAAAGAAGCGTAAGGAGGAAGAAAATAGAATACGAGCTGAAGCTCAAGCAGAAGCCATAGAATGCATTAAGCGCATGAAGCTAAGAAGACAAGGAATAGGGAGAGAACATTATAACCATCTGGAAACTACACCCAGATATCCCATGGACATGTGTCAAGTAAAGTCAACCACTCATCCTAGTATAGTGGACAGGAGACCATTCATTACAGTCAGGCTAGAGCACGGCAACCCTTGCCAAGAGCTCAGGGCTTTAATTGACTCAGGTGTTGCGACTAGTGCGATTAGATGGTCCCACTATAAGGATTCAGGAATAGAAATGCGGCCAATTGAGGCATACCTCATAGGGCTAGGAGGCATGGAAACCCCTTGCATGGGTGAGGTGGACCTTCCTATCCTCATTAAGGACGTGACCATGACAGCGAAGCTACTAGTGTGCCATGATGACGACCTGATAGAACCCCTAATCCTTGGCCAAGATTGGCTATACGATCACTCAGTGGACCTAAATCTTAGACAAGGCTCCTTACAGATTGGAACCTTAGAACAAAAGCGAGTGATACCGCTTGACTTCCCTAACGGCATTCCGACTGAGGTTTGTAACCCTAGACCCTATGAAATACATGCGACGGAAGACCGAAAGATCTTTGGCCAGATCAGTCACGCTACGTCTACACCAACCCACTCGGGCTTGGCTATAGACAGTTGTCAATCAGAAGGACGACAGGAGATCTTCCCTGGGGCTTCCTGCAAACTAGAAGGGGCAGCTACCCAACCGCTAGGGCAGATGGACGCAATTAGCGGTCAGGTGGGTTGCATCAGCGGCCAAATGAGCACAATACCCTGCGGTGCTCATCCTTCCAAACTTGTTGCGGACTGGCCTAGATTAAAGATAAATAACGAATCACTTCCTAATGGGCAGGTCACGCAAGTGTTGGATCTCCCTTCTTTTCCAAAGTAGAGCATCCACTGGACCTCTCAAACCCTACCACGAAGGAGTCCACCACAACAGAGGAACCAAGACCGACGACACCATCAGACAAGGCAAAGAAAGCAGTAGTATCAGCATCACAAAACAAGTGGCACGAGACAAATATGGGTGCCAAAAGGACAACAACCACAGGCTATTGGCGACACTGCAGACGAGAACAGGACAAAGTTTCAACAAAAGCAGAGTCAGCATCCAAAGTCCCCTCAATCTTCTTCTACAAGTACAAATACTCGACAGATTTGGATCGCCAAGAAATACCTTATCCATAGACCCACACCCACGCAAATTTGGGTACCCAAACCATGTATCATAGCTCAACCCTCAAGCCATGTAATATATACCCCTCAGAAATCTTTCCATCCCTCAATACCACCAAACCCGATACTACTTTTTGTCCCTCAGCAGAAACTCACCACCCACTCCAAGACTCTTAGGAAATGGATACCGAAACGTATCCAGACGTCCTCTTGTACCCCCTTATCTAACAATTCTCCCACCCCGTTTAAACTACACCCTTGTAATAATTCACCCTCAACTAAACCTTGTATGAATTCACACACCATAACCCCACGCCCCGCATAATAAAAGCTCATCAAGCAATGTATGCATAATCTGACCATGTAGGCGTCTAGAGACCTGCATTAGTTTTGCAAATAATCACTCCACTAACTACCTCACAACACCTGGCTACACGGGTTACACATCGGTTATGGAAAGGGATTGCGGTCTCACCTTAATGGGATCATAATTAATTTCCATACTAATGTGCTAATCTTTTGTAGCAGATCTTTTCCATTTGCTCTTCAGTCATCATGCAAACCGAAGCAAGACCATTAGAAGCTGGCCCAAGCACACCAATGGCCAATATTGGAGAATTACTAGCGGAATCTTATCCGACGATGCAACCTCCAGAGTTTCAAGGTTTTCCATGACCCATGCCAATAGACGATCCTCTTAGAGGATATACTGAGAAGATTCATCGTAACTCTCACTGGTTTCAAGGCCTATCAGGACCCTTAGCAGACGCTGATTTCATATTTGAGGCCAATTTGGCATTTGATCTTCGCACATGGGCCAAGTACCAGTTCTTTTCAAGAGAATTTGAAGGACTGCAGATACACAAGATTTAATGCACGTTTGGGCACGAGCGGGATTTACAGAATACTTTAGTGACCCTCTGCCTAAACCCGATTTTTACAGATGCTTTTACCTAGTAACCACCTTGACAGCTTTAGAGAACAAGGATCTACCCGGCACATTCATGTTACCATCCTTGGTAAATGATCCTCCATTCAGAAGGTTTTATTTGTCTAAAGATTTAATTCGCGCAGCTCTGAAAATACATGGAACGCACACTCCGACGGAGCGAGAACGACTAGTCCCAGAGCAGATGAAATGTGGTGACGTAACTAAGTGGGAGGATATTTCAGCTATAACCCCTGAGCTCTCCAAGCCATTATGGATATGCATGCAGCATTTTGCTTTCCCTGCTCAGGATCGTTTCACCATGCCCCACAAAAGAATCTGGTTTGGATTATACTTAGCATGTACTGGACCTCAAACGGTTGATCTAGCTAGCTGGATAATTGATCAGCTCTATTTGGCACAACATAGGTGGGAGCAAAAGAAGGTCATCAATGGATGTTGTGCACTTACAAGGATTATATATATGTGTTTGGCATATGATTTACCCATAGAGCGCGCCATGACGAGTGAGGAATTGAAAGCATTCAAAGGGACCACTAAGAAGGCTAGAAAGTCTAGCAAAGGCAGAGCAGGAAAACGCATGAGAGGAACCATACCCTGCCTTCAGGTGCCAGAATCACCCTCACCACAACCATCTCCAGAGCAGTCACCGACCGCAGCCACTCCCACGGTACCACCAATTCGTATCCGGTTATGAAGACCAATTATGCCGGAGGGCACCACCAGTACTGTTGCACCCCAAGCAGCCACAACCACAGAACCTATCACCACGATAGCCGAGCTTCTGACCACTATTGGTGCGGAAGCGTTCTCTTTTGCAATACCCCATTTAGAAGCAGAACAAGCAGCGCCACTGAACACAACGTTCGATTTTGAAATGCCCGATGCATTCTCCAATGAGTTCCAATTTTCAGAAGGACAACTGTTTTCTCAAGAATATGAAAGGCCCAGCTATCCCACCACACCCCGGGATCAACCACAAGGACAGATCATGTCCAACTTTGATGACGAAAGAACAGCAACCGATGACGACGAAGGCAATGACAAAGCCAGCCAAGGCACTATCGAATCTCAAGAGCATGAACAGACAGATGGACAAGGACAACAAACAGACACACATGGTGATACAAGTACCCATGAAGATGAAACTTGTGAAGCAGCAGCTTACACACTAGCTATTAAGAAGCTGTATAGAACTATGGAAAAAGTTTGGGCACGCAAAAAGCTGACCGAGGAAGAGAGTCAAGCCATAATAGAACAGGAACTTGTCATAGGCGGATTCGAAGACGCTTACATCAAAGGATTCAGAGAGTTAGTCAAATCAGTAGGCTCCAACGAAGCACTCACGTACTTGCAAAGAAAGCCACTACCACAGTTTGACCCCCGCAGAGTACGACTACTTTCAAAGCCCGGCAAATACATTCGTGTACCAACAGGAGCACAGTCTTCAGAACAAGCCAGGGAGGCACGCCTCGTCCCCGAAAGTTTGTTGGCAGCAGAAACCATCCTTGTAGATTCCCCACCCCGCGCTACAACTGTACATACCTCAGTAGTCACTGAAGTACCGACCACGCCAACCGCTCCTCCATCTCTGCCCGTTCATCCAGCCTCCCCTCTTCACCCTCCTTCCCCCCGATTAACATCTTCTATCGTTGGTGACGTAGCAGAAATCGTCTTTATGACCACTAACCCCACAATTCCCGCACCCACTAGACCTAGTCTACCCCCTCATACATCCACCTTTCCATTCAACCCATTCCTCCATCCAGCTTTTCCATCCTTCCCCACAACTCCAAGACCCCTTTTTCCATTCCCATCGCCCTTAACCTTCTCCCCCGTCTCACCTCCCCGACCCATTGTAACCCCTATTTCCCCTTTCCACCCAGCTGCACCAGCCAGCCCCCCTGTAAATTACTCCTCAACCTTTGTAAATCCCGTATTTACACCAGCACAAGCACCCACAGTCACACCCATATTCACAGTCACCGCACTGGACACGTCTAATGACATGGGCATCTCACCACCTACTACACCATCACTCACTTCACTCACGTCACAAACATATTTAGGCACCTCACAATTTTCCACAATCACCACAGCATCCACCTTCCCATCCCCGTTCCCCGTTCCCTTTGCATCTACACCCACTGCATCTTCATTTAGCACCCCATTAATACTATCACCCACTGTAGATAATGCATTTCGACAGATGTTCATGCGTATGACGCAAGTAAGAGATGAGTTCACATCTCTTGGCGATAATTACCAGCAGTTGTAGAGGACAACCACTGACTTACAGTCACAGCTTAATTTATTGTCTATTGAGAATGCCTCACTAAACATCCGCTACCAAGAATTACGAGAGGCCTATCATAAATTAGAACTAGAAAATGAAGAAAAGACCAAGGAAGCCACTGCTGACCTGGATAACTTATTAAGAGCCCAGACAGTCCGCAATGCAACGCTAACACAAAACATGGGCTTACTCAGAAGACATCTAGCAGCAGCAAAGGAGGAAAACCAGCGCCTACAGGATCAGAACCGAGAAAACTTAGAAGTAGCTCTTGACCACCCAGACCAACCTTTGAGTCCTAGTCGGTTCAAAGCCATTCCCTCAGACTCGATGAGGATGCTGCTAGAAGATCATGTAAGATTGCTAGATGAATACGACCGCATGAACGAGGAGTTACAGAAACTCAAAGAAGATCACAAATTACTCTAGTTACGAGCACCGTCACACCAAGACATACCAGCACCTGTGGACCCCTCTCCTGACATCTTAGAGCAACTCAACGCATTACGGGCCCAGGTATCACACCTTGAATCAAGGATTGCAGGATATGAAGCACCACCAAGGCCAGATTCCCCACCTGAGCTTCTAGCTGAGGAAGAAACTGTCACCATCCCGGTGGAGGAAACGTTTGAAGAGGCGTACGAGCCACAACCCATCCCAGGCAGACGTGTCATGGCCGAAGGCCAGATGACTTACGAACTCCCGACCCCCGCCTGGATGAAGATTATTGAGGAACTTGGGACAACACACTCAGCTAGAGTAGAGGCACAATTACATGTCATGGCGATGATAGAAGAAAGAATTTTAGAGTCTCCATTCTTTGCTCACTTGGCCCCGCGACGATACATATCTGGGCATGAACTACAGTATAAACCGTATTTTATGTTAATGGCCGAATACCAGTTAGCCATTGAGAAAGAGACAGGTAAGAAACCATCGCATGCGACTCAATTTGAGGAGGACGATCTACCACTTGATGCGCAGCAAGGAGAGATCTATCAACCAGAGTGGCGCAACGATTTACTACAGAAGTATCCAGAAATGATGAGTACATGGGTAAAGACACCTTTGCACTTAAAGTACAACCCATGTTGGGGACCAGTACCATGACGCCGCTCTTGGACTGCCTTTGCTATTAAGGTACAAAACAATAAGCAGTGCCAAGATTGGTTGAATTACCCCTATTTTAAGCCACCCATTGAGTTACCAACTATAGGCTACATGATGGCTACAATTCGCCACTGGCTCCCTAGATTAAAGCATATGGACGATATAGCGGCGCATATGACTGTCAAAATCTTTGACATGATGCAAATGATTTTTAAAGTCTTCCAACGCGTCAAGGCACCTCATGTAAACACCCCGGGCTTCGAGCATGGCAACTTCGATCTGGTATATGATATGAGTACAACGCCATCGCTACGGGTGTGTTATGCCTAGCATTGCAGAATAAAGTACCTACCGGCGTGCTACAAGCAGACATTCGAAGAGATGTTCACAACCGGCTTCTGGGAATACCATTCAGAGGTATTCATAAGCAGGCCTACACATTTATTACACTTATTTGCCTGTGAATGAATGGTCTATTCCACACACTATCAGCTCCTGCCACCGGAAGAACCACAACCAATCGACTGGGAGAAACTCGAGGCCGATCTGGCCCGAGGCATTCGTATCTCCAACACCTCTTGTAAAAGAGTTCATTTTATCTCTTGTAATTGTGAAAAAGAAAAAGGAAAAGGATAGCTTACCTCATGCATGATGTAAAAGCAAAGTCGTGGCTCTAACTACCTAAAACCACAAATTTTTGAGCTAAGGGAATATCTCCTAACTTTGGGGATCAGTTTTAGGTGGAGCCATTTGAATTTGAATTCAAAACCCCCTCCAAGAATAACTATAAAAAGAGCAAGAAGGAAGAGGCGATTAGCAAGCCTTGTAGGTGACCACTTCATGTCATTTTGTAGAGATTGAAGAGCTTACTCCATAGCTCTATCATTCTACTCCCATTGTGTGAATATTCATTGCCAATGTGGTTGTAATCCTATGTGAATATATACATTTATCATCATCTACTTCTCTGTTTTGTTCTCTGTTATACTCACTCAGAGCAATACCTTCAGAAGGTCATATCTCGAGTTCTACTCAACTTGTTTTAGTGATTTAACATGCGTTGGCTAGATCTTACTATCCTCTTGCTGCATATGAATTTTCAAGGTCATTGTATTTACAGTTTTGAAGATATCTGCATTTTACTGCTCACTGGTCTATCTCTGCAGAACCCCGAGAATGGTGGGCATGTTCCAAAAATTGATGAATCTTCTTCTCAGTGCTAAGTCCATCATTTGAAGTGTTTTAACTTGGATTGGGAATCTTGCTAAATCTATTTGCTATGCCCAAAAAGAATTTATCTAGTTCCTACCAGGTTGAGAGCACTGTTCATTTTTTTCAGCAGGTGTATGTCCAAAAATAGCAAGTTTTGGGAGCTAGTCATTTCGCAACTAGTCTGTCTTGACTTAAACTTTTGGGATACATGTTCCAAAGTACTTGGCTGATATTTTGGTGGATTTAGGAAGCTCAAAGGGTCTTCTAATCAACTCTGAAGTCTCAATTGGCTGGTGTGAAGCTGGTTGTAGCAGCACCTACTCATCTTTGGATTGCATCCACCATCTCTCTTCACAAACGGAAATAAATGGATGAGTGAATGTACAAATGTTATAAATATATTCAGATGTATGAACAAAAATCTGAATATACATGAGATGTTTGACCTAATAGGTTGTAGAAGAGTGAATATGAGTGAACCTAAGTTAGACACGTGTGTGAAAAGATCACATACTTACAAAAGTAGCAAAGAATGCTAACAAGTTTGCTGCTAGAAATCCTCAAACTCATATGAACATATCTTCTCTAACACCTCATCCAAATATGCATAAATCATATACGTACTGATTCTCTTGTACCTATGCCAAATAGGAATCCTCCTGATATGGATGTTACTGCCTTCATAAACTCCAAGTAGTACCTGTGTGCATAAAAAAAATATGTACATGAATCCTTAACATAAGATGCAAATCTTATTTTAACCACCACCCGAAATCGTCATGTAGACGACGATCTTCAAATACATCATGTAGATGGCAGATCCACACCATCAAGCTATTGATAGGTAAGTCCTCTCCATAAGCAAGAGTGTGATCACACTCTTCTTCTCCAAGAAGAACTCCATAACTGCTCCTCAACATGCTAAAAGATAGCACCATGGCTGCCCCATGTGCTAAAAACATCACCTCTATTGAGGTACCAAATCTCATAAGCTTGGTGTTGAATTGGTGCAAGGATGCATATTGAACAATGAGCAAAGCTCTTGTTATATAGTATTTGGTTATCCTCCAAGAAGCTTTCGCGACAACATGATCGCTAAAAATAAAACACCGATATCCATGTTGTCATGATTCATCTACCATTTTCTTCTGAAAAGCATAAAACAACAATAATTCGCGAACGTGCTGGTGTTGGGAGTAAGAATCAAACTCGGGTCGATTTCGTTGAAGGATTTTGTCCTATCCACGTGCCCATCACCTTTTTCTTGTACAAGCACCTATAATGAACAGCTACTAATGCTATACTATGTGAGCTATATGGACCAACTTGACCAATTTTGACGAATGGGAAGGTTGAGTCCATTGAAAAGCATGCATGTGAAGGTTGCATTCTTGGAAAAATGCACTGTGCTTCTTTTCCAAAAGATAGTCATACACACACTACAAGAAAATCGCAACTTGTTCATAGTGATGTATGTGGTCCTGTCAAGACTCCATCTTTTGGGAAGCATGTATATTTTGTTACCTTCATTGATGATGCTACTCCCCATACATGGGTGTATCCTATGAAAGCAAAGAATGAGGTATTTTCTTGCTTCAAAGCATTTTTAGCTATGGCTGAAAATTTTTCTTCACAAAAGCTTTTGACTCTACGCACGGATCGTGGTGGTGAATACATGTCACATGAGTTTAATGCTTTTCTTCGTGAAAGAGGTATTTCACACCAATGTACGGTGCCATATACACCTCAACAAAATGGTGTTGCCGAGCGTAAAAATAGAACTCTACTTGAAATGGCACGATGTATGGTTAAAGGAAAGCATCTTCCTCATAAGTTTTGGATGGAAGCGGTCATGTGTGCAAACTATGTGTTGAATCGCTTCCCTACAAAAGCATTGAGATTCATCACTCCTTATGAGGCTTGGAATGGTAATAAGCCTATGGTTAGTCATATGTGTGTGTTTGGTTGTTTGGCATATGCTCTTGTGCCATCACAACAACGTCACAAACTTGATGACAAGGCAAAGAAATGTATATTTGTTGGTTATAGTGCTGAAAGTAAGGGATATCGGTTGTACCATCCATTGACGAACACAATTATTGTGAGTCGAGATGTGGTATTTGCTGAAAATTCAGTTTTCCCTCTACTTGAATGCAAAAAAACTGCCAACAGTTAGCTCACAAGATGTGTTCAATACACTCATGCCTTTGTTCCAAAATGGTGCGCTTGACTATGGCCATGTAGACCAGCCAACTGAGGCTCAAAGGGCTGAAAAATTCCAGCCAAATAGGGCTGAAAATGCAGAGAATTTCCAGCCAAACATGGTTGAAAAAATTCAGCCAAAAATTGTCAAAACTGTTGGAAATTTCCAACCACATATGGCTGAACATTTGCATCAAAATATGGCTTAAACTGAGCATGAAATTCAGCCCACGCATGATGTACATATAGAAGATATTTTATATAATTAATGCATGTCTATCTAGAGTGCACAATCTATGCCAAAGTGGCTGAAACAAACTTTGCAGGATAGCAAATTGAGTGCACCTTTACTTGGTAGAACAAGATCAAGCTCTCACCATGCATCAAGTAATTTTGTGGATTGTTCTCTTATTGCTACAACATGTAATGAAGAGCCACTTTCTTTTGAAGATGCATGTGACGATCCACAATGGATGAGTGCTATGCAATCAGAAATGGATTCCATACATAGGAATGGTACTTGGGAGTTATGTGAATTGCCAAAAGGAAAGAATGCCATTGGTACAAAGTGGGTTTACAAGATTAAGAGAAAATCTGATGGTAGCATTGATCGCTACAAAGCTAGATTGGTTGCCAAAGGATATGCGCAACAATATGGCATTGACTATGAGGAAACTTTTGCACCTACTTCACGGATGACTACCATTCGTACCATGGTTGCATTGGCTGCCCATCGAGGTTGGAAAGTGCATCAATTGGACATAAAACAGCCTTCTTGAATGGATATTTGCAAGAAGAGGTCTATGTGAAGCAACCTCCTGGATTTGCTATGAAACAGAAAGAGCATATGGTTTTGTCGCTTGCATAAAGCCTTGTATGGTCTCAAGCAAGCTCCACGTGCATGGTTTTACAAAATACATAAGCACTTGATTGCTCTTGGCTTCACATGTAGTCCGATTGAAAGCACACTCTATGTACGGAAAAATGGGGCTGATCTTATAGTGCTTGTTCTTTATGTCGATGACATACTCTTGACTGGGTCATGTGATGCAAAACTTGACATTCTTATGGTTGATTTGCAGCATACTTTTGATGTCACTTATCTTGGTCTTTTGAGCTACTATCTTGGCATCCAGTTTGTATCCGTTGAGGGGGGAATTGTTATGCATCAAGCCAAGTATGTTGAAAAACTACTTCAGCGTTTTGATTTTGAGGATTGTAAGCCAGTTTCCACACCAGTTGAGACAGGATTCAGGTTCTCAGCTGAAGATTCTAGTGATGCATTTGACACTTCTCTTTATCAGCAAGTTGTGGGATGTCTTATATATGCATGCAACACAACGTCGGATATACAGTATGCAGTTTCCCAATTGAGTCGATTCATGCATAGCCCTAGCACTAAGCATTGGCCAGCGGTGAAACGTGTGTTTAGATATCTTCGAGGCACTTTGAGCTTAGGTCTCTTTCATGGCAGAGATGTTCAGCCATGCTTGCATGCTTTTACAGATAGTGATTGGGATGGTTGTTATGATACTCACGTGTCCACTAGTGGTAATTGCTTTTTCCTTGGAGACTCATGCATATCTTGGTTGAGTAAGAAGCAACCTACAGTGGCAACATCGAGTTGTGAAGCTGAGTACAGGGCAGTTTTCACAGCGACAGTGGAGTGTATATGGCTGAGATGCCTTTTGATGGATCTTTGCATGGAGATTGATGCTGCTACGCATATTCTCACAGATAGTCAGAGTGCTTTGGCTATTGCACGAAACCTAGTGTTTCATGAACGGACCAAACATATTGAGGTGCATTATCACTATGTGAGAGAGCGCCTTCATGCAGGAGATATTGATTTGGTATATGTGCCTATACAAGATAATGTGGCAGACATATTCACCGAAGCTCTTCCACGAGAAAAGTTTGAAGCTTTTTGCAAAGCTTTAGGCTTGTTACCTTGTGGGGGCTGATCTGTCACTCCCTGTATGTGTTCACATCATTCGCTCCAGGGGGGTTTGTTACACTTATGTGTTCCTCGAGTAGCTTTGATGTGAACCTTTTCCCTATACATGGGCACTTTTTACTCTAGTGCTGGCTAGAGTTTTTTCCCCATGTTACCACATACTTGATACTCTCATATGTGGTGGTACTTTGTACTTAGGGATATCATTCAGCTCTTACTTCACTTCAGTTCATTGATCAATAGAGAGAGCTATTCCAGCCATCGTCTTCTCCGTGTGTCTTGCTGCATTTGTGCTCCTTGTGTGTGCTTCTTGTGTGTCTCTCGCACTTCTACACACACCCAACAGTTATGCCTTAAGATAAAAGTGTAGGGGAAGCACCTCTCACAAATTACAAGAGCCCTTGGCTAACAGTCTCTATCAAAGGTCATTAGTTTCAAGGAGTTATTGTGGATGGTGGTTCTGGCATTAACTTGATGCCTGAATATACCATGAAAAAGATTGGACTATACCCTTCAAGACCTGCCAACTTCACTGTCACACTGGCAGACCAAAGCATAGTAAAGCCTATGGGAGTGGTCCCTGGAGTCCCAGTCAAGATACAAGGTACCATCTTTAACTTGGATTTTGTTGTTTTAAGGCTTCCATAGGTAGAAGGAAGTTTCCCTCTGTTAATTGGGAGACCTTGGTTAAGGCATGCCAATGTGCTGCATGACTAGGGCAAGGACACAATGTGGGTAAAGCAAGAGGGAAAAGAGTTGCAATAGATAATTTTAGAAGAAGGACCAGACAATCAAAGACACACTAGCATGATGCAGACAATCGGTATTTTTATGGAAGAAGAATTGTTGGAAAACCCAGAAGCACATCTATTTGAAGAAGCAAATTTATATGAAGATGAAACATGTTGGCTTGGCTCCATGCAGAAGACCCCTCTTCCTACTATGGAATTGTTCCAAACTCAAGTGGAGAGGAAGCATATGAAGAAAAAGAGGATATCATTCAGGTTACTGGCTCGAGTGAGACGTCTCAGTCAAAGGCCATAAAAGAGAGAAGAAAAGAAGAGCCCTTGAGTGCAACAGTGATGAAGATACTTCAAATCATATGTCAATGGCCACGTTTTTAGGGATATTGGTATGGATATCATCTATTATGTCAATTTTTATGATAGTGAGTGCAGGGCTTTACAAGGATGTGGAAGGAGTACCTGCAAGTCTTTGGAAACAGAGGGTTCTATTTGATGAAGAAGCTGGAATAGTGAAAATGGAATTTTGCAGATTAAGCTATAAAGTTGCTGACACAAAGATACAAAAGTTGCAGTATGGAGGAGACAATATTTTACTGAAGGATTTACGGTACCCCTATCAGATGACCAGGGTGCCGAACAAGAAGATAAAACAAATGAAGTGCAGTACAATTGGAGATTATGGAGGAGTTTCTTTGAGTCAACAATACAAGGCTCAAGGCCTATCATCAACAAAAGTGAAGATTTCTGGATTACCTGGAACCTGCAAAATTTATCCAGGTTGTACATGGTCTTTTCTCGCCATTTTTGCTTAAGTTTTAGTAGATTTCATCAATTTTCATGCTTGTTCAATTTACCCTTTGTGGACAATTTATTGTGCACTACCTGTGCACTTTGACACGTGCACTTTAGCACTTTGACTTTGCACCGTTAACTTTGACCTTGACCTTGTTGACTTTGACCATTTTGACTTTGAACTTTTGACTTTGACTATAGTTGACTTTGATTGTAGTTGACTTTGACCAATATGACTTTTATGGACTCCACAATTGCCCACCACCTAATGTGCTCTCCGTCCCAGAGAGCTACAGCCAAAACTCAGAGCAGATAGGACACCATGATTCTAGAGCTGCAAAACTTCAAAAGGACACCTGAGTAGCCACCAAGTCCACCAGAAACTGGAGAGAACAAGCACCAAAGAAGAACCCAAAAGTGGAATTGTTGCAAGGAAAAAAAAAACAAAGGAGAGCAATTGGAGGGTAGATAGAGGGGTAAGGGAGGGCTGAGGGGGCTGAGATGGAAAGGGCAGGGAGGGGTAAGGATGTGGCTGGGCAGAAAGGTAAGGGAAGGTTGAGGGAGTAGGATTATGGGGTCTCGAGAGGGTCAAAATGATCAAATAGGAGAGCTACAGAGGGGGCATATGGTAAATTGTGAAAAATAAGGTAAAATAAAGTGATAATAGACCATGGGGACAATGTGTCTAAATAAAAACATGTGAGAAATGTGCTCAAAAATTGAGGCTTTTGACCAAAACTCAAATAAAATGAGGGATTTTGGGAAATTTAAGTCAAAAAATGATTCTAGAGTGTCAAAATACATGAAAATGACCCCAGTTTTGAAAAAAATGGCCATCTGAGGTGCGATTCAGAGCCAAAAGGTTTGAACCATTAAAATTTAAAAAATATATATAAATTTCCAATAAAATAAAATAAAAATTTACATTCTTTTTTTTTTTAATTGAACGCTATCGATAATAAAAATAAAAAATAAAAACAAAATAAAGAAAAAGAAAATAAAATAAATAAAAAGAAGTAAAAATAAAATAGAATAAATAAATAAATAAAATCAAAATAAAAAGAAAATAATTAAAAAAATGGAAAATGGGCCGACGAGGGGGGGGAGGGTGGGGGGGGCGGGTGGGCAGTCGGGCGGGCGGGGGGGGGGGGGAGGGGGTGCTGGCGGGGGGGGTGGGCGGGGAAGGGGGGAGGGGGGGAGGGGGGAGAGGGGGAGGGGGGAGGGGGGGGGGGGAGGAGGGGCAGGTGATCGGGTGGGTGGGCAGGTGTGCGGGGGGGGGAGAGAGAGAGGCGAGGTTTTTTTTGAAAGAATAACTCTTGGGGGTGCCTTTTCTTTTTGAAATTACCCAAAATTAAACAAAATTACAAAAACCAGTGACTTAGCAAGTGTGAACATAAATAACCTTTCTACTTATAGTATATCAACAAGATTGTTGATGGTTAATTGACACAAAATCTTCTAGATACTCTGGATGTAGAGCACACCTCCTTCAAGTGTGTAAGAACACTTCCTCCTAGTTGATCACCTCTAAGATCTCCTTCAACTTGCATTGAGCTTGAGTTGATGCTCCTTGAGTGATGATTAAAGTGGGCGTGGCTTCTTCTTATATAGTTTGTGTACCTTCTATAAAGCAACCTCTAAAAGCTCCCATGGTAAAGCAGAACTAAAATGCAAAAGCGATGATTTCAATACAAAATTGGTATCATCTTGATTTTTGCACCATGAGGATTTGTTTCTGAAAAAAACCTTTGCATTGCTACATTGCTATTCAAGGGGATTAAACCAACACTACTAGGTTGAGAGTTTTACAACCTATCCAAGGCACCCAACTTGACAGCTTGAAGAGGAAGCTATGAAAAACATATCATATGTGTACTTAACTGAGAAGCTTTAACTACTTAAACTAGAAGAAGAGAGCTTCCTAGAAAGTTATGAATCACTTAATTTGGATATGTTAGGAAAAAATTGACTACCTATCCACAAAGATATGCTAAAAATTTGGACTTCACTCTTGGACTCATACCTCATAGAATATGTGTAAGATAAGCTTTCCATTAATGAGTATTTAAACACAAGAAATGGTTACATATGCAATAAGAGATAAACCTCAGAATATGATTATGCTACCGAGGGGATTTGCTTCTTCTTCCTCTCTCACTCTCTCCTTGTTCGGAACATGCTCCCACTTTATTTTTATCTCCATGTGAAGAATTGTATGCCTCATCTTTAACTCACCACCTTCATTTGATTTCTCACTACATGCCATTCACTAGAAGGCAAATATTCTATCTTTTATTCATCATGACCTTTGACTAGATGTCTTTGTCCGTAGAATTACATTTAAATTTACCTTTGTAAATTTATCCAAGCATGGTCATGTAAAAATGAGCTTGCAAATATATCAATGTCCACCATCATGTACGTGATTCCTTCAAAAAATGGATTTGCAACTAGTCATGGTCATGAGGAGCTTGTTTCGAGCTAGAGTGAGGTTATGTGTTATGGCATTCACTTACTTCACCAAACATTTATATTGATGCAAGTTGCTTTTTAGAAGAAATTCATCTTTATACATAAGAACATAAATAGTGAGTATGCCAAAAAACACTTTGGTTTCTATCATTGCATCCTCTTGGAATTCAAGTACCACCATTTGAATGTACAAAGATAGATAACTGGCAAGGGTTATAGAGGTATATACAAACATGGGGAAAAAATCCTTCTAAAGAGGGAAAGTGCCCCGACCATCCTAAGTGTGTTCACACACATCACGACCAAAATATATCAACAAATTCCCTCTAGGACTGATGCAGTGAACAAGGAGTTGGCACTCATGTATAAGGAGGTTTGCATCACTATCCTGTGTGGGAAATAAGCCAAAATGATCTCCCTTGCTACCAAAAGGCAGACCAACACCCAAATCAGCTAGGAGGTGTCTGAGCCACAAACATTCAATAGTCATTGTGAAAGCTTCCCTAAACTCAGGCTCATAACTAAAAGTGACCATAATAGTTTTCGTCTTGCTCAACCAAGATATGCATGAGCTACCAAGCATGAAGCAAAAACTACTGGTGGACACATGAGTGTCATACGAACTAGACTAGTTTGAATGAGAAAAAGCATCTAAATTTGGCGGTAATGATCCCCATGTTGGGGTAAAACAATCCAAATAATTTTTTATTACTCAAGTAGCAAAGGATGCACTTAACTGCATATCAATGCTTGACACCTAGGCAATGCAAAAACCTTCTCACTCAACAGATAAAAAAATAAATATCATGTCATGTTATGCATAAGTAAATCAAACGCCCAATAGCCTACCAATAGAGAACAACATCAAATGCATCTCCAACATCATGAACACTCAACCATACACTTGTTTCCATGGAAATGTCAATAGGGTTTTAGTCTTGAAGGCCAAAATTCTATAATAATGTGTCAGTATATTTTGTTTTATCAAAGCTATTCCTCCAATATGCATAACGTGAATGCCCAAATAATTATGTTAATGCCCAAATAGTTATATTAGTGCCCTAATTTTTGTTGGAAAAAGTCCATGGAAAGTCTAAGTGGTGGCTTGAGTCATCAAAATAGATAGAAACTTGAAGGAAAATGTCAAATGCTTGTAGAGCTCACTTGTGAAATACATACCTACATGTATATTTTCATATTCATATGTGATTATATGCAAAAGTAAGTCAATCATCATACAATAGATTGCTAATAGAGAACAACATCAAATACATCTCAAGCATCATTAAGACTCAATATGCTCATCGGCTTCTCATATAGTGTCATGCGTTCAAAGGAAGGAGTGCTTTACATGAGACAACTATAGTTTCTTAAAGTCCCAAGAAATCTTTAGAACATCTTTGAAGATGAAATGTTTCCACGATCACTTGTCGCCTAAGCGTCTTAACTCCTTTGATCTCCTTATGTCATAACTAATCTTTTCTAAATTCTGAGTTGAATCATTGCCTTATTTGAAATAGGCTTTCTAGAGGAGAAAGAGAGAACGGAATCATACTTGGAATAAACAAAGGTTTATAATTCCTTTTCAACTACAAATGCCCTTGTTTCTTGGGTGCTCGTGTGCAGACTATAATGTAAGGAATTATACTAACTAGTTTCTTCTTCCTATTCGTCAAGGTTATATACCATAGAATTCAGCTTCTTCTTCTCGAGAGAGCGAAGTCTTTATTTACGTGTTCATATAGTTTCGAGGCTTGCACTTTGAGATGTATGACTTGACTGAATATTGTACGATCATGTCTTTAATGTACGAGATTTGGTTCTTTGTCTGTAAACATTGATATACCTTCCATAGTTGTGAGTGCTTCGCAGACTTGTACATTAGTGCGAGTGGCTAGAATTCATTCCAATCATGTTGTGTGTGAACGCATAATGGCAAGCATGCAGTTCAACCGTCCTTAGGCAAACACATAATGGCAACTGGTAGACTTGAGTTTGTTGAAGATTATGAATTATGTTTCCATGTAGCGGTCTAGTAGCCATAGCAGATATTCAATCTAAAGACACTCGTGCTAAAACGAAAAGACCTCGGATGTCTCATAGTACATTGCATCAACAATAGACATAAACGTTTGACTTTTAGGAGCAGTTGTAGCACCGAAGCATAAATACATGTCTAAAACTTGGACAATTACAAGTTCCCAAGAACAATTGCAGAACAAGACCTCAATTAAGAGAGCAAGAACGAGCTATACTATTCAGCTTGCATGAATTCGCTCATTCCACGTCTTAATTTTCATCACAAAACAAAAAAACTAAGTTTCTTTCAGGGAGCAGATACTCAAATGGGACATCTCTGCAATCAAACTTCTAGTCTCTCTTTTATTTAAAATTTGGACAATTACAAGTTCCCAAGAACAATTGCAGAACAAGACCTCAATTAAGATAGCAAGAACGAGCTATACTATTCAGCTTGCATGAATTCGCTCATTCCACGTCTTAATTTTCATCACAAAAGAAAAAAACTAAGTTTCTTTCAGGGAGCAGATACTCAAATGGAACATAATCCTGGTAGGAGATGGTTGAACCACACCCTAAGAGAGAGGATTAGGAAGTAATCCTCAACCATGGCTTTTGGGGCAAGTGGTTAGCCCATCACATTCCTAACCAAGAGGTTGTGAGTTCAATTCCTTGCATTGGTATCGGAGCCTAGGAAGTAGGCTTGGGCAAGATGGAATGACTCAATGGCCTCTAAAAAAGGCACTTGGGCATCCTCTATGTGAAAGGGTAGGAATTGTGGAAGGCGCGCGCGTTGGTTTCAAGAATGGACCTTACAATGATTGGGGTGTATCTCTCAATCCGTAGGTCGGATTGAGGCGTGTAATATACCGTTGGAAAGCTCTCGGAACGAACTTTCCAATGAGCTAGCATGGAAGTGTGAATTCCTTGGGAATCCTTGGCTGGCACTTGATTGAGTGTTCAAGATACCAAGCATGGGTGAGAACAAGGTTCAAGACTCAGGTTGAGAACAAGGGCTCGAGACACCAAGGTTGCGAACAAGAAGGTTCAAGACACCAAGGTTGAGAGCAAGGGTTCAAGAGACCAAGGTTGCGAGCAAGGTTCAAGAAACTATGCGAGGTTGAGGGACATCAATTCAAGGGCACCTAGGAGTTCAAGGGACTGATCACGGAGGCTAGAGGGATACAAGAGTAGATCATTGAGGACAATGATCGACCAAGGGGGGAAGAATGTAACATAATCCTAGTAGGAGATGGTTGAGCCACGCTCTAAGAGAGAGGATTAGGAAGTAATCCTCAACCATGGCTTTTGGGGCAAGTGGTTAGCCCATCTCTTTCCTAACCAAGAGGTTGTGAGTTCAATTCCTTGCATTGGTATCGGAGCCTAGGAAGTAGGCTTGGGCAAGATGGAATGACTCAATGGCCTGTAAAAAAGGCGCTTGGGCATCCTCTATGTGAAAGGGTAGGAATTGTGGAAGGCGCACGCGTTGGTTTCAAGAATGGACCTTACAATGATTGGGGTGTATCTCTCAATCCGTAGGTCGGATTGAGGCGTGTAATATACCGTTGGAAAGCTCTCGGAACGAACTTTCCAATGAGCTAGCATGAAAGTGTTCAATGAGCTAGCATGGAAGTGTGAATTCGTTGGGAATCCTTGGCTGGCACTTGATTGAGTGTTCAAGATACCAAGCATGGGTGAGAACAAGGTTCAAGACTGAGGTTGAGAACAAGGGCTCGAGACACCAAGGTTGCGAACAAGAAGGTTCAAGACACCAAGGTTGAGAGCAAGGGTTCAAGAGACCAAGGTTGCGAACAAGGTTCAAGAAACTATGCGAGGTTGAGGGACATCAATTGAAGGGCACCTAGGAGTTCAAGGGACTGATCACGGAGGCTAGAGGGATACAAGAGTAGATCATTGAGGACAATGATCGACCAAGGGGGGAAGAATGTAACATAATCCTAGTAGGAGATGGTTGAGCCACGCTCTAAGAGAGAGGATTAGGAAGTAATCCTCAACCATGGCTTTTGGGGCAAGTGGTTAGCCCATCTCATTGCTAACCAAGAGGTTGTGAGTTCAATTCCTTGCATTGGTATCGGAGCCTAGGAAGTAGGCTTGGGCAAGATGGAATGACTCAATGGCCTCTAAAAAAAGCGCTTGGGCATCCTCTATGTGAAAGGGTAGGAATTGTGGAAGGCGCGCGCGTTGGTTTCAAGAATGGACCTTACAATGATTGGGGTGTATCTCTCAATCCGTAGGTCGGATTGAGGCGTGTAATATACTGTTGGAAAGCTCTCGGAACGAACTTTCCAATGAGCTAGCATGAAAGTGTGAATTCGTTGGGAATCCTTGGCTTGCACTTGATTGAGTGTTCAAGATACCAAGCATGGGTGAGAACAAGGTTCAAGACTGAGGTTGAGAACAAGGGCTCGAGACACCAAGGTTGCGAACAAGAAGGTTCAAGACACCAAGGTTGAGAGCAAGGGTTCAAGAGACCAAGGTTACGAACAAGGTTCAAGAAACTATGCGAGGTTGAGGGACATCAATTGAAGGGCACCTAGGAGTTCAAGGGACTGATCACGGAGGCTAGAGGGATACAAGAGTAGATCATTGAGGACAATGATCGACCAAGGAGGGAAGAATGTAACATAATCCTAGTAGGAGATGGTTGAGCCACGCTCTAAGAGAGAGGATTAGGAAGTAATCCTCAACCATGGCTTTTGGGGCAAGTGGTTAGCCCATCTCATTGCTAACCAAGAGGTTGTGAGTTCAATTCCTTGCATTGGTATCGGAGCCTAGGAAGTAGGCTTGGGCAAGATGGAATGACTCAATGGCCTCTAAAAAAGGCGCTTGTGCATCCTCTATGTGAAAGGGTAGGAATTGTGGAAGGCGCGCGCATTGGTTTCAAGAATGGACCTTACAATGATTGGGGTGTATCTCTCAATCCGTAGGTCGGATTGAGGCGTGTAATATACCGTTGGAAAGCTCTCGGAACGAACTTTCTAATGAGCTAACATGGAAGTGTGAATTCGTTGGGAATCTTTGGCTGGCACTTGATTGAGTGTTCAAGATACCAAGCATGGGTGAGAACAAGGTTCAAGACTGAGGTTGAGAACAAGGGCTCGAGACACCAAGGTTGCGAACAAGAAGGTTCAAGACACCAAGGTTGAGAGCAAGGGTTCAAGAGACCAAGGTTGCGAACAAGGTTCAAGAAACTATGCGAGGTTGAGGGACATCAATTGAAGGGCACCTAGGAGTTCAAGGGACTGATCACGGAGGCTAGAGGGATACAAGAGTAGATCATTGAGGACAATGATCGACCAAGGGGGGAAGAATGTAACATAATCCTAGTAGGAGATGGTTGAGCCACGCTCTAAGAGAGAGGATTAGGAAATAATCCTCAACCATGGCTTTTGGGGCAAGTGGTTAGCCCATCTCATTGCTAACCAAGAGGTTGTGAGTTCAATTCCTTGCATTGGTATCGGAGCCTAGGAAGTAGGCTTGGGCAAGATGGAATGACTCAATGGCCTCTAAAAAAGGCGCTTGTGCATCCTCTATGTGAAAGGGTAGGAATTGTGGAAGGCGCGCGCGTTGGTTTCAAGAATGGACCTTACAATGATTGGGGTGTATCTCTCAATCCGTAGGTCGGATTGAGGCGTGTAATATACCGTTGGAAAGCTCTCGGAACGAACTTTCCAATGAGCTAGCATGGAAGTGTGAATTCGTTGAGAATCCTTGGCTGGCACTTGATTGAGTGTTCAAGATAACAAGCATGGGTAAGAACAAGGTTCAAGACTGAGGTTGAGAACAAGGGCTCGAGACACCAAGGTTGCGAACAAGAAGGTTCAAGACACCAAGGTTGAGAGCAAGGGTTCAAGAGACCAAGGTTGCGAACAAGGTTCAAAAAACTATGCGAGGTTGAGGGACATCAATTGAAGGGCACCTAGGAGTTCAAGGGACTGATCACGGAGGCTAGAGGGATACAAGAGTAGATCATTGAGGGCAATGATCGACCAAGGGGGGAAGAATGTAACATAATCCTAGTAGGAGATGGTTGAGCCACGCTCTTAGAGAGAGGATTAGGAAGTAATCCTCAACCATGGCTTTTGGGGCAAGTGGTTAGCCCATCTCATTGCTAACCAAGAGGTTGTGAGTTCAATTCCTTGCATTGGTATCGGAGCCTAGGAAGTAGGCTTGCGCAAGATGGAATGACTCAATGGCCTCTAAAAAAGGCGCTTGGGCATCCTCTATGTGAAAGGGTAGGAATTGTGGAAGGCGCGCGCGTTGGTTTCAAGAATGGACCTTACAATGATTGGGGTGTATCTCTCAATCCGTAGGTCGGATTGAGGCGTGTAATATACCGTTGGAAAGCTCTCGGAACGAACTTTCCAATGAGCTAGCATGAAAGTGTGAATTCGTTGGGAATCCTTGGCTGGCACTTGATTGAGTGTTCAAGATACTTAGCATGGGTGAGAACAAGGTTCAAGACTGAGGTTGAGAACAAGGGCTCGAGACACCAAGGTTGCGAACAAGAAGGTTCAAGACACCAAGGTTGAGAGCAAGGGTTCAAGAGACCAAAGTTGCGAACAAGGTTCAAGAAACTATGCGAGGTTGAGGGACATCAATTGAAGGGCACCTAGGAGTTCAAGGGACTGATCACGGAGGCTAGAGGGATACAAGAGTAGATCATTGAGGACAATGATCGACCAAGGGGGGAAGAATGTAACATAATCCTAGTAGGAGATGGTTGAGCCACGCTCTAAGAGAGAGGATTAGGAAGTAATCCTCAACCATGGCTTTTGGGGCAAGTGGTTAGCCCATCTCATTGCTAACCAAGAGGTTGTGAGTTCAATTCCTTGCATTGGTATCGGAGCCTAGGAAGTAGCCTTGCGCAAGATGGAATGACTCAATGGCCTCTAAAAAAGGCGCTTGGGCATCCTCTATGTGAAAGGGTAGGAATTGCGGAAGGTGCGCGCGTTGGTTTCAAGAATGGACCTTACAATGATTGGGGTGTATCTCTCAATCCGTAGGTCGGATTGAGGCGTGTAATATACCGTTGGAAAGCTCTCGGAACGAACTTTCCAATGAGCTAGCATGGAAGTGTGAATTCGTTGGGAATCCTTGGCTGGCACTTGATTGAGTGTTCAAGATACCAAGCATGGGTGAGAACAAGGTTCAAGACTGAGGTTGAGAACAAGGGCTCGAGACACCAAGGTTGCGAACAAGAAGGTTCAAGACACCAAGGTTGAAAGCAAGGGTTCAAGAGACCAAGGTTGCGAACAAGGTTCAAGAAACTATGCGAGGTTGAGGGACATCAATTGAAGGGCACCTAGGAGTTCAAGGGACTGATCACGGAGGCTAGAGGGATACAAGAGTAGATCATTGAGGACAATGATCGACCAAGGGGGGAAGAATGTAACATAATCCTAGTAGGAGATGGTTGAGCCACGCTCTAAGAGAGAGGAATAGGAAGTAATCCTCAACCATGGCTTTTGGGGCAAGTGGTTAGCCCATCTCATTGCTAACCAAGAGGTTGTGAGTTCAATTCCTTGCATTGGTATCGGAGCCTAGGAAGTAGGCTTGGGCAAGATGGAATGACTCAATGGCCTCTAAAAAAGGCGCTTGGGCATCCTCTATGTGAAAGGGTAGGAATTATGGAAGGCGCGCGCGTTGGTTTCAAGAATGGACCTTACAATGATTGGGGTGTATCTCTCAATCCGTAGGTCGGATTGAGGCGTGTAATATACCGTTGGAAAGCTCTCAAAACGAACTTTCCAATGAGCTAGCATGAAAGTGTGAATTCGTTGGGAATCCTTGGCTGGCACTTGATTGAGTGTTCAAGATACCAAGCATGGGTGAGAACAAGGTTCAAGACTGAGGTTGAGAACAAGGGCTCGAGACACCAAGGTTGCGAACAAGAAGGTTCAAGACACCAAGGTTGAGAGCAAGGGTTCAAGAGACCAAGGTTGCGAACAAGGTTCAAGAAACTATGCGAGGTTGAGGGACATCAATTGAAGGGCACCTAGGAGTTCAAGGGACTGATCACGGAGGCTAGAGGGATACAAGAGTAGATCATTGAGGACAATGATCGACCAAGGGGGGAAGAATGTAACATAATCCTAGTAGGAGATGGTTGAGCCACGCTCTAAGAGAGAGGATTAAGAAGTAATCCTCAACCATGGCTTTTGGAGCAAGTGGTTAGCCCATCTCATTGCTAACCAAGAGGTTGTGAGTTCAATTCCTTGCATTGGTATCGGAGCCTAGGAAGTAGGCTTGGGCAAGATGGAATGACTCAATGGCCTCTAAAAAAGGCGCTTGGGCATCCTCTATGTGAAAGGGTAGGAATTGTGGAAGGCGCGCGCGTTGGTTTCAAGAATGGACCTTACAATGATTGGGGTGTGTCTCTCAATCCGTAGGTCGGATTGAGGCGTGTAATATACCGTTGGAAAGCTCTCGGAACGAACTTTCCAATGAGCTACATGGAAGTGTGAATTCGTTGGGAATCCTTGGCTGGCACTTGATTGAGTGTTCAAGATACCAAGCATGGGTGAGAACAAGGTTCAAGACTGAGGTTGAGAACAAGGGCTCGAGACACCAAGGTTGCGAACAAGAAGGTTCAAGACACCAAGGTTGAGAGCAAGGGTTCAAGAGACCAAGGTTGCGAACAAGGTTCAAGAAACTATGCGAGGTTGAGGGACATCAATTGAAGGGCACCTAGGAGTTCAAGGGACTGATCACGGAGGCTAGAGGGATACAAGAGTAGATCATTGAGGGCAATGATCGACCAAGGGGGGAAGAATGTAACATAATCCTCAACCATGGCTTTTGGGGCAAGTGGTTAGCCCTCCTTTAAAAAAAAAAAAAAAAAAAAAAAAAACTATACAGTTTACTGAAACTTCCATCTTACAAATGCTTAAAGTAAAAAGTTTCCGGAATGAACCTTGTATGTAGATTAAAACAACTCAAAAAGAAGCAATCTTATGCATTCATAACTTCGAGTCAAAATATTATCCACACAAACCTTCATTTACTTCATGCAAATAAACTTCCACACCTTCATTTACTTCATGCAAATAAACTTCCACAGTAAATGAAAGCATTCATTTTCATATGTTTGTTAACTTGAGCTTCTTTCAATAAAAAAAACATTATGAACTAATGAATCAGAAGTAAAATTCTTGATGATCTGCACAAGCAAACGACTTATTTGGTGATCATTCCCTAAAACAAAGAGGTCTCCTGATTAACTCATTACGGTAAAGACATCATCCGAGTAGAAAGCTCATGAAGAAATTACTCTCCTAACAGTTAATACACAAGTGTGCTGACTAAATTCCGAGAACGCATGAGGTTAAGTTTACACCTTTTTTGAGTAAGCAAAAGATGGAAGAATACTTTATAACAGATAAATTAAAGAACATCTATTGTTCCTGCTGCATAGGTGAAGCAGGCGTTCAATCTCACAGATTGATATATGTAATGAAAACTGATGACCGAAGATAGATCGTCTCCTAGTTTAAATTTGTGAAGAAGATTTTCAAATCAAAACGGGTGTGATAGTAGATTACACACTAGCATATGTATGAGAGAAAAAAAAATGAGAAAGAAGATGACTGTTGCCCCTAATCTGAATACATACATAAAAAACAACTTACAAATCACCATTTAATCAATGCCTGCAAAGCTTCTTATGACTTCGACCGATATTGAAATTGTGGTTCCTGAATCACATTGCAACGTCAACTTTGGAATCTTCTCCTTTTCAGCTGTCTGAATTAGTGTGCTTTAACTCCTTCAATTAATGATCAATAAACTTGCACTTGCTGACTCACATCCCAGCCTCTAAACTTCCTTTGATGTGTCTCTCCTCCTCCTCTGCAATAGTAATGGACCGAGCATTCCTCAGCGTTGCATTGAGATACATGTGGTATCGTGAAAATTATCATAGGTGTCACCAGAGATGGATCTACACATCCAATTTCTTGGTGAAAGAGAAAGCCTTTCCATGCTTGAATATCATCCGGGAGAATACATTCTTCTCTTTTTCATTGAGGAAACCATCTGTTAGTCGGCCGCCGGATTGGCAGATGTAAAACAGAATCTTGTATTCGCACGCGCGAAAAAGTAGTTATGCAACAGTTGTAAATTCTTATATAAAGCAATGTAAAGAGATGCTACGTGACAATTTTCTTTGGAATCACCAGACTGTTCGTTTGGGTGATTGCTGGAACATTACTGTAGTCTTGTTGCAACCCCTGGAGTGGTCTGAGTAATCTGTGCACCTGTTTGGCTGATAAGTATCCGTACCTGTGGTCTGTTAATCTTTATTGCGGGTGTGAGTTACCGTAGCTTTGCTGTAAATCTCTGAGTACTCTGGTTATTGTATACGGTTTTGCATCGTGTTGACTGTTAGTACTGCTGCTTCTATGTGACGAATAGTGAAGTCACCAGACCGTTTTTTCGGATGGCTTATCTGCGCAATTACTGTGGTGATTGTCTAAGTTCATGTGTTCCTGATATGTGCTGTATGCACTTGTGTGTTGTTTGCCTGTGCGAAACTTGAGTTAGCACGACAACTCGTCTGATAGCTAAACTGGGATGTACTATGTAATTGGTGGATAGGTTGAATTCTTTGTATCGATCTGATGGTTAGTATCGGTACTGACGCAGGTGTTAACCTTATAGCTGTTCAGTAGCTCACCCGAGTTGCTGATTTGAGCTAGTGGTCTTGCAGATCCTTTATGGGTTTTGATCTACTAGTAAGTGTGCAGTGATGTCGCTATATTAGTAATGTGAGGAAATCTATTGAGTAGAGTTTGTGTAACTACGACATTGTTCTGAGAACCCTGAGTTGTATGAGTGTAGCAGTATTTCGGTATGAAGTGGAACCTCCATGTATCAAATAAGGATAAGCGATTAGCCTGGGAAAATTAAGTCTAAGGGCCTCTGTCTCTACAGACCCCTTCCACTCCCA
Organism: Ceratopteris richardii; assembly: GCA_020310875.1. Classification (NCBI taxonomy): domain Eukaryota; kingdom Viridiplantae; phylum Streptophyta; class Polypodiopsida; order Polypodiales; family Pteridaceae; genus Ceratopteris; species Ceratopteris richardii. The sequence goes on along the minus strand of CM035412.1, from coordinate 81,518,431 downwards.
AGAACCCATTAACCGGCTAACGCCCTTCTGATAGTAGAACAAGGCCTTAACAGTTAACATTGGCGATTCCACTGGGGAAGTGGCATCAAAATTGCCGTTTCATTTAGAAGTATTACAGATTTTGGACAACCGTAAAGAAGCATAGTGCGCGTAGTATATGCCGGTTACTCGATCCAGTGAAACGTATCCAAAGAACAAACAGCCGTGGATACCTAACCTGCTAAGGACACCTCCAGGTGGTAGAAGCGCGGAAAGGTCCAAGCCAGTTGACAAGAAAAAAAAAGAACGTTAATAGCAATTCCGGTCATATTCCGGTTGATTTTACTGCATCTCTGACAGATTCCGGTACTATTTCGGCACAGTCTGTCGAAGATATAGGAACTCCAGAATCTACCAGGACGCATCCTGAAGTGAGTTTAACCACGTTGATTAAAGATTCCAATTTGTTGACGAATAGAAACGCATTTGCCAAAGAAGGCAGTAAGGGAAAGAAAGCATTCTGCACTGGCGAAAAATCGACACCTTCCGGTGACATTTCGATGCAGTTTTCCGGTGATAGTTTACTAATTTTTTGTGAATCTTCAACCCAGTCACCGTGATTAGGAGTAAGTCTTCCTACATTTGACTTCAAAGAGGAAGGAAGTTTGTTCGAAACCAAGATTCACAACATACTGAGCAAGATTATCGAGCCGGAAAGTGCACAGGCCGAGGAGACTGATTCCGAAGATTCAGATTCCCAGCCTCGGGATACAGAAGATAGTCACCATACAACCATCAACACGATGAACGGACAACAACAACAACAACAACAGCAGCAGTTATGTCCACCCAGGCCACCGCCAACAGGAGTAACATACACTAAATTCGGTGGATTCCCAGGAGATGACCCAGATGCGCATGTACGCACTTTTGAGATAAGTTACGCAGTGCTCAATCATCCACCTGATCCGGCGTATAAGGCTATTGTTTTCCAGTCCACTTTGGTCAATGAAGCCGCTAGATGGCTTACTAAGTATGATATAAATCATTTCGGCACCTATGAAGCAGTAAGGGATGCCTTTCTGCAGAGATTCAAGCTAAAGAAGAACCCAGAAGAAATCTTTGATTATCTGCAAAACAACAGGCAGAAGATAAATCAAACAGTGCAGGAATATGCCACCCTATTCAGAACGCACTTGCGGCAATTGCCACCAGCACATGCCAACCTGCCGGATGATGTTATTACTCAATGGTTTATCAATGGCTTGACTCCACAACTCAAACAGATTATGATCATACGATGTGTCTGAGCAATGACGCTGGATACAGTAATTGCAATGGCTCTGCAAGTGGAAAACAAGGTTGGAGGATTTACAAAAGATCTGGAGTGGTTAAAAGCAAACAAAAATGTTGCAGAAGATCCAACCAGGCAGATGTACTGCACCACATGAAAAAATGCTGGCCATACTAGTGCCACTTGTGCACTTAATCAATTGTTTTGTGCCATCTACAACACTACCGGACATACCACCGAAAACTGTGCATACAACACCAAGGTACAGGGACCAACAACTGTCAATGCAATTATACAAGAACCAGGACAGCCCGCCAACCATTATGTGCCTCCACAAATGAGAAACAACCAGCAACAAGGGTATCAAAATTACAGAGGGCAGAGAAATAACAACTATAATACAAACCGTTGGCAGACCGGACCGCCACCGAAAAATCCCAATTTACCACCACCGCTGTCATTTCTGTGGCGAATTTGGCCACATTAGAAGATTTTGTAAGGATGCCGCTGAGTATGATCATAGGAAGAAAGAATGACAAAGTCCGATGACGAATATGGTGCAAATCACACCAGTAGAAACATAGGCTGCAGTAATTCAAACCCGATCCGGTAAGCAACTGCAACCAGCAGCAAAAATATTTGAACCTGGCATCAGAGAACAACAAAGGATGTATGAAAAAGCTAGTCAATGGACCACCGTAGAACCACCAGTATTTCCAGACCCTATTTCAGTGACCCAAACTCCGATAGCCCCGAAAACACCACAGAAACAGGATTCTAATGCGACAGCAGGCACATCATCATCAGCAGAAACATCATCTTTGCCTAGCGGATCATCTTCAGAATCTGTGGAAAATACAGTTCAGACACAGAAGGCCTGGGAAATTTTATCTAAGGCATCCATTACTCTTCCTCTGGGACAACTGCTGGCACTAGTACCAGGAGTCCGACAGCAATTCCAGCAACAATTCAGTCCTGTACCGTCCTGCATTTCAGTAACAGCAACAATGCAACCGGAACCTGATTCTACCGTCGATCATTCAGTTCCCCTGATTACGGTATGGTATAAAAACCATAAAATCACACAAGTATTAATTGATGGAGGATCTGGTGTCAATATTGCTACTGCTGCACTGTGTAAGAAATTAGGATGGACCAAAATCGAACCAGTCCAATTTTTTGTCAGAATGGCTGACCAGTCTAGAGTCCATCCAGTAGGACTTGTCCGTAATGTACCAATAACTTTGCAGGGAACCACGTTTAAGATGACCTTTGTCGTCTTAGAATTGCCAGAGTCCACCCTGGACTACAATCTTCTTTTCGGTCGCCCTTGGCTGAAGCAAGCTAAGGTGATACAAGATTGGTCTGCACAGGAACTCACGTTCAAGAATAATCATCGTAAATATGTTGTAAAACTAGATGCTATACAGCCTTGTGATTTGCACGCTAGACCATATTTTGCAGAACCAGTTCATATGCTAGACGGGTTGTCAGATGATGAAGAAGAAGAATTTTTAAAGAACAATATTGATTTGATCTCTTTAGGAACTGTTGATCTACAATTTGTTGTAGATAACTGGAATCCTTCAGTTTGTACGGTGATGACTATGAAAGAAGATAACGCTACCATAGAAGATGCTGATCTACAACAACTTTTTGAGCCATCAGAGAATCCAGAGAAGCCTCGACAATTCTATGTCCCAGAAGATCAACTGACCACTTACAATTTAGGTGACGAACAAAATCCACGACCTGTCAAGATAAAGCAGAACTTACCGGAATTATTTCAAGCAGATCTAATCCAACTACTTCGCGAATTCTCTCATGTATTTGCATGGGATTACAAGGACATGAAGGGTCTAGACCCACGCATCTACCAACACAGAGTCATGCTGAAGCCAGAAGCAAGGCCAATCAAACAACCAAGCTACCGGATGAACCCGAACTATGCATCACAGGTAAAAGTAGAACTTTGTTGATATATTTAGGTAGTGATGTGTGTGAACACTCTAGGACCACCGGGGCACTTTTTTCCCTCTTTAGGAGGTTTTTTTCCCCCGGCTTGTATATACGCCTATTGCCCTAATGGGCTACTTATCTTTGTACATTCTCTAGTAATACATTCAGTCTTGTGTGTTGTGCTCCAAGCTTCTTCTTCTTCCTTGTGCTGTTCGCGTGCTTCCGCAGACGTCTAACTCCAACAATTGGTATCAGAGCAGGTCGTTGCTTCTTCTAGGGCGCCGTCGACACTCCTCCATTTCCAGTCTCAGATTCGCACAAAATTTGGTGAGCATACTCAGGGTGTTTCCGAGATCAAAACTGCTTCGCTTTGTGGTGCCGAAATCGCGATCTGAGCTCGTTTCGGCCTCCGAACGCACTATCGCAATGCTTGTGCAGGCTATTTCGTCCTTTTGTGCCAAAGGTATATACCAGTTTCTGTTTGCCAGTTTAAGCGTCTCAAAGTCTGCTACAGGTCTAGCAGAACTCGTCTGGGCAGTTCTGTTCAACTTTTTGAGATACAGTCAATTTTTTGCATCAAGGTATTTTAGTCACCGGCCATGGCTGAAAGCAGTGATGTATTCCGTATGTTGGCTGTTGAGGATAAGTTGGATGGTACCAACTACCCATTATGGGCTTATATGATGCGACATGTACTGGTTGCAAAAGGATTGTGGAACATTGTGCAGGGTGTTGAAAGACGTCCTGTTACACCTGTAACGACAGGTACTGCAAATACAGGTGTTGGAGCTGATGAAGATGATGTCGAAGATGATATTCCGCAGATTCCTGTTTGTGCTGTTGTTTCTGTTGCACCTACTATAGAGCAGATTCGTTGGGATGGCAAAGATGCCCAGGCACATGCATTGATAGCTTTGTCTGTCAAACGTGCCATTATTTCTCACATTCGCTCTTGCAGAACAGCAAAGGATGCTTGGGATACACTTACCACTTTGTACCAGGCTAGGAATGAGGCTCGTGTTGCTTACCTCCGAAAACAGTTGGAGAGTGAGCACATGAATGAAGGTGATTCGATGGACAGTTTTCTTACAAAGATCAAAGACCTGAAGGAACAATTGATTTCTGCTGATGAGGTTATACCAGATAGCTCACTTGTGCAGACCGTTCTGAATGGCCTTCCTGATTCATATCAGAGTTTTGCCTCTACTCTTCGATTGATGATGAAAGGCAATCCGAATGCCTTGTCATTTGAGGAATTAGTCTCTGTTCTGTTGCAGGAAGATGAGTCCAGGCAGAACAGGTCCATTATGCGTGTTGCAGATCAAGCTTTCCTGGCTAGTCAGAAGGGCAAAGGAAAATGGAGCTCTTCTACTAGTAAGCAGAAATCTGCAAATGCTGCACAATCGAAGAACCAGGATAAAGATGAGAAGAAATCAAAAAAGCAGAAATTGTTCTACAAGTACTGTAAAGGAAATGATCATATTATAAAGAACTGTCCAAAACTAGATGCTAAAGAGGCAAAGAAGAAAGAGGCTGGAATGGTTGTTGTAGAGGCCTCTACACCAAAAACAGAGTCTGCAAATCTTGTGCAGGAAGAAGAATGGGCGTTTACTACTGTCTGCAGTTTTGACCCATCTTCTCATGATCAGTGCATGTCTGCAGTAGACTCAGATGTTTGGTACTTTGACAGTGGGGCGACCAAACATATTACCTCGCAGCGCAGTTTCTTCTCTTCACTGGAGCCTGCCCCTACAGGGAATACTGTCACATGCGCCAATAACTCCTCTTATCCTGTTATGGGAGTTGGTAAGATCATTCTGACTACTGCTGATGGTAGTTCTTTCACTTTGTCAGATGCTTTATTTGTGCCAGGGATAAAAAAGAACCTGTTATCAGTTTCTACATTAGCCAAGATTGGCTTGGTTGTGAAATTCGTTGATGACAGGTGTACAGTCCATGATCTCTCAAATGGCGATGTGATTATTGCTTCTGGCATTTTATGTTGTGGGCTGTATAAGCTCATAGACTATGAAAGATCTGTGAATGATTCGGCATGTGCAGTTCATGATTCTCAGGCTATGTCAGATGCAAAGCTTTGGCATGCACGCTTTGGTCATCTGAATTTTGCTAGTTTGTTACGCCTGTAGAAATCTGAAATGGTGTCCTCTTTGCCCAAACTTGAGGCACCTGGAAAACATGTTTGTGAAGGCTGTATTTTGGGCAAAATGCAGCGCTCTTCCTTTCCAAAAGATGGTTCAGTTCGGGCTATGCAGAAATTACAGCTTGTACATAGTGATGTCTGTGGTCCTATGCAGACACCCTCTTTTGGAAATTACCTTTACTTCGTGACTTTCATTGATGATTTTTCCAGGCATGCATGGGTATATCCACTCAAAGCAAAGTCCGAAGTGTTCATGTGCTTCAAACAGTTTTTGGTTTTGGCTGAAAATCTGTCAGCATGTAAAATGGGCACCCTCCGTTCTGATCGAGGGGGGGGATATATGTCTTCAGATTTTAATGCATTTCTGGCTGAACGTGGGATAAAACACCAGTGTACAGTGCCGTATACACCTCAACAGAATGGAGTTGCTGAACGAAAGAACAGGTCACTCATGGAGATGGCGAGGTGCATGGTCAAAAGTCAGGCTTTACCACATAGTTTCTGGCTTGAGGCTGTCATGTGTGCAGCATATGTACTGAACAGGTGTCCCACCAAAGCGTTGCAGTCTATCACTCCATATGAGGCTTGGCATGACCGCAAGCCATCTGTTGCTCATCTGCGTGTTTTTGGTTGTTTGGCATATGCATTAGTGCCTGAACAACATCGCAGAAAATTGGATGATAAGGCAGTAAAATGTATTTTTGTTGGGTACAGTTCTGAATGTAAAGGCTATCGTCTGTATCATCCACAGACTAAACGCATTCTGGTTAGCCGTGATGTTGTCTTTGTGGAAGATGCTATTCAGCCATTGCTTTCATGTACTAAGGAGACATCTGTTAGCTCCAAAGACATGTATGATACTTTGATGCCTCTTTTTACAGGTGGGCAGGCTAGCACTGGTCCTAATGAGGCAACTTCTCAGCCTTTGCAGGTTTCATATGATGATGTAGATCATTCCATTTCTGATGCAAATTTACATGATGCACTTGTTGAGGAGAGAGCTGATATTGAACAGGTAAAAACTATGCCAAAATGGCTGGTGCAGACTTTGCGTGACAGCAAATTAGATGCACCTTTGTCATATCGTACTCGTTCAGGCTCTCATAGTACCTCCTTTGCATCAGATTGCTATGCTATGGCTGCATCTAGTCTCTGTGATGAGAATGAGTCTGTTTCTTTTGATGAAGCACAAAATTCAAAAAATTGGATGGCTGCTATGCAATCTGAATATGATGCTATAATGAAGAATGGTACATGGTCTTTATGTGACTTGCCTCCTGGCAAGAAGGCCATTGGCACTAAGTGGGTATACAAGCTGAAGCGTAAACCTAATGGTATAGTTGACATGTATAAGGCTAGGCTTGTTGCAAAAGGTTATGCGCAGGAAAGAGGCATTGATTTTGATGAGACCTTTGCACCTACATGCCGTATGACTACTGTTCGGAGCATTTGTGCACTTGCAGCCCATCATGGTTGGAATGTACATCAGTTGGACATTAAAATAGCATTTCTGAATGGTGACTTGCATGAAGAAGTGTATGTTTTTCAGCCCCGTGGCTTTGTGCAGAAAGGGCATGAAAACCAGGTGTGCAGGTTAAAGAAGGCGTTATATGGTTTAAAGCAAGCACCACATGCTTGGTATGAGAAAATACATGCCTATCTGATTGCACATGGTTTTGAGAACAGTCCAACTGAAAGCACCTTATATGTTAAGCGTGCTAATGATGTGCTTTTGATCATTGTTGTCTATGTAGACGACATGCTGCTCACTGGTCCTCTTGAGAAGCATATTGCTGATTTCAAGGCTGATTTGCATGCCTCATTTGAGATGTCTGATTTGGGGCATTTGCATCACTATTTGGGCATTCAGTTTATGCAAGTTGATGGTGGAATGGCTTTGTGTCAAACGAAATATATTGACACATTATTGCAGCGTTTTGGCCTTGAAGACTGTAAGCCTATTGCCACTCCTATGGAGACAGGTTTACGATTGAGTCTTCATGATGCTGGAGATGCATTTGATGCTGTTCTCTATCAGCAGGCTGTTGGATGCTTGATTTACTTATGCATTACTCGGCCAGATATTCAATTTGTTGTCTCACAGATGAGCAGGTTTATGCATTGCCCAGGAGTCACGCATTGGAAAGTGGTTAAGCGCATCTTTCGCTACTTGAGTGGTACTCGGCTACTTGGGTTGTTTTATCCCAAGGGGGGATCACTACCGCCAGATTTGCATGCTTTTTCTGACTCAGATCGTGTGTCCACCAGTGGTTTTTGCTTCATGCTTGGTAGCTCATGTATATCTTGGTTGAGCAAGAAGCAGCCTACTGTGGCCACTTCCAGTTGTGAGGCTGAGTATAGGGAAGCTTTCACAGCGACTGTTGAGTGTGTGTGGCTCAGACGCCTTATGGCTGATTTGGGTGTTGGCCAGTCTTCTGCCACCACCATCTTCAATGACAGTCAGAGCGCATTGGCAGTTGCGAGGAACCCTGTGTTCCATGCTCACACTAAGCACACTGAGGTGCATTATCACTATGTCAGGGAGAGGTTCTCTGCTGGGGAGATCAGCTTGGCATATGTGCCCACGCAGGAGAACATTGCAGACCTTTTCACGAAGGCTCTCCCTAGGGAGAAGTTTGAAGCTTTCCGCAAAGCTTTGGGCTTACTTCCTTTTGTGGAGTGATTTCCACATAGCTCGGCACTTCCTTATACATGAGTGCCAGCTCCTTGTTCACCGCATCACTCCCAGGGGGGATTTGTTGATATATTTAGGTAGTGATGTGTGTGAACACTCTAGGACCACCGGGGCACTTTTTTCCCTCTTTAGGAGGTTTTTTTCCCCCGGCTTGTATATACGCCTATTGCCCTAATGGGCTACTTATCTTTGTACATTCTCTAGTAATACATTCAGTCTTGTGTGTTGTGCTCCAAGCTTCTTCTTCTTCCTTGTGCTGTTCGCGTGCTTCCGCAGACGTCTAACTCCAACAAACTTGATAGGCTACTCAAAGTTGGATTTATTGTACCAGTAGAGCATGCTGAGTGGATCTCACCAATTGTTATTGTCCCCAAAAAGAATAAGCAGTTACGAATATGTGTAGACTACCGGAAGCTGAATGCAGCTACAGTGCCTGATCCCTTCCCGTTACCTTTTCTGGACACTATGCTTGATAGAGTAGAAGGACATGAAATGTATTCATTCCTAGATGGATACAGTGGATATAATCAAGTTAAAATGGCTGAACAGGATATACCGAAGACCGCCTTCATTACCAACTGGGGTGTATTCGCATGTACTGTTATGTGGTTTGGTTTAAGAAATGCCCCTAGCACGTTTCAAAGATGCATGCAAGAAATATTTTCCCCTTACCTTACCACGTTTATGCAAGTTTATCTGGATGATTTTTCTTTATTTGACACGATGATAGCACACTTGTTTCATTTACGGTGCTGCTTTGAGAAATGCAGAGAATACAGACTCTGTCTGAACCCAAACAAATCTGTGTTTGCGGTCACTTGTGGCAAGCTACTTGGCCACATTGTATCTGCACAAGGTATACAGGTGGATCTAGATAAAATTTCAGCTGTGTTAGAAGCACCTGTGCCCACTACACCTAAGGAAGTAATGCGTTTTATGGGCCAAGTACGATGGCATGGATGACACTTACGGTGGCTTACTCACTTGGCAATACCACTGAACAAGCTAATCACCAAGACTCCTCGACAATTTGAATGGACCCAAGAATGCCAGATAGCATTTGATCGTTTAAAAAGCTTATTAATGCAAGTTCCCAACTTACAGCCTCTTGACTGGGATCATCCCTTCCATGTATTTGTTGATGCTTCAGATATAGCAATCGGTAGCGTTCTAATGCAACAAACTGGTAAATGGTTCAGACCAGTATACTATGCAAGTCGAAGATTAGCCCCTGCTAAAAGAAACTACTCTGTAACAGAGAGAGAATGTTTAGGTCTAGTTTACTCTGTCAAGAAATTTAGGCATTATTTACTTCGCCGTAAATTTACTTTTCATACAGATCATGCTGCACTTGTTTATCTAGTTCGACAACATCATCTAGGAGGTCGATTAGCACGATGGGTTCTGGTCTTACAAGAATTTGACTATGAAGTAATTCATCGACCAGGCAATTCTCATGCCTTAGCAGATTTTTTATCTCGCTTAGATTCCGGTGAAGCTCCGGCCAGTGTAGATAACACGACACCCGCGATTTATGTGTCAGAACCAATTAATGAAGATTCTGCAGACCCACCTATCCCATTTTCATATTATGATCAGATCTTGACCTTCCTTACTGATGGATGCCTCTCTTCTCAGACATCTACTGCAATACGCAGGAAAATTGCAGTGTTTAGTTGCAGATTTCGGTTGATTGCTGGAGAGTTATACTATGTTGATCATACTAGAATTCTACTTCGCTGTGTTCCTCCACACGAAGTTAATTCAGTTATAACCTTGGCTCACTCAACTCCTTCAGCTGGCCATTTTGCTGCAGACCTAACTAACCGAAAAATTGTGCAGAGTGGACTTTGGTGGCCTACTATGTATAAGGATGTAATACAGTTTATCAAGAATTGTGATAATTGTCAGCGATCTGGGCAGCCGTTACCACGTCATCTTTTTCCCCTGCAACCTGTCCTGCCATTAGAACCTTTCCAGAAGTGGGGTTTAGATTTCATTGGCCCTATTACACCACCAGCAATCCTCAGCAATAATCGTTATATCTTAACATGTACGGATTATGCAACAAGATGGGCAGAAGCCTGGGCTTTACGGTCTGCTACAGCTGTAACGGTAGCAAAGTGTCTACTGATAGATGTTTTTCCAAGATTTAGGTTACCGCTTGAACTTGTTACAAATCAAGGCACACATTTTGCCAACAACTTGATGAAGGCACTGACACATTCGTTTCAGATCACTCATAAATATAGTTCTCCATATTATCCTCGTGCCAATGGTCTGGCGGAAAGTACAAACAAATCTTTGTTAAATATGCTTCGGAAACTCATTTTAGAAGCACCAGAAAGATGGGATCAACTGCTACCTACAATATTATGGGCATACCAAACAACTTATAAGGTCCAACAACTCCTCACCGCATCCTCTTCGCAACCTCGCCCCCCTCTTCAATCCCACTCCATTCCAGTATTCTCTGAGTTAGAAGCAATGGGTCGACTGCTGATAAACTTATCACAACAATTGCCGCAACATCAGAAGCAAATCACAGACAATGCACGAGAAGACTTCCAACATAAATTGGAAGTAATGGAAGCAGATATCATTCCCCTCCAGGAGAAGTTACAGGCAGTAAAGGCCGAAAACTATGCACTCAATGATCAGGTAAAGCGATTACACGCCATAATCCGAGAGCAGGAAGAAATCACAATTCAACGAGATGAAGCTCTGGCAGCAATAGAGGCAAAGGAAGAATTACTGATTGTTGCCGATGCAGAGATCACAAAACTAAATCAAACACTCAAAGACACAGAAGATGCCAGAATCGCACTAGGGAATCTACTAGAAGAAACAAGAATCCAGCTGCATGAAGTAACACAAAAAGGCCAAGCACAGCACGAGCTGGCGATGAGAACCACTGAAGAAATCCAAAGACTTGAAATAGACTTCGATAATGTAAACAACATTCTACGGCGAAAGCTAACACAAGAAGCTCAGACACAGAAGCTGATAACAGATCTAAGAAGAGAAAAGGATGCATACTCCCAAACAATACAGTTTCAGAACCATCAATTCGAAAGAATAGATAATCAATTGCGCAACCAGAAGGATCGAGTCATTGATATGCAGAAGCAAGTGGCTGAAATGAAGACATCGAGAGATGCGGTGTTAGCAAATGACTTCTACCTACAGGAGGCCTTTCTGCAAACACAGGCCGAAATTTTGCTCACCGAAGCTATAGCGCTTAGTTTTCTTAGGATAGATGCACAGTAAGTAGAACCCAAAACTCTAAAACAGTTATTAGAAACCCTCAAGAAAAAGATCACTCAAACTTTTAGACTAGCCCGAAATATGTACTTAGAAGGAATAGTAGACAAGCACTAATTTTGTATAACATGCGGATTCGAAGTCCACCGTGCGTACCAGTGTTAGTCGGCCGCCGGATTGGCAGATGTAAAACGGAATCTTGTATTCGCACGCGCGAAAAAGTAGTTACGCAACAGTTGTAAATTCTTATATAAAGCAATGTAAAGAGATGCTACGTGACGATTTTCTTTGGAATCACCAGATTGTTCGTCTGGGTGATTACTAGAACGTTACTGTAGTCTTGTTGCAACCCCTGGAGTGGTCTGAGTAATCTGTGCACCTGTTTGGCTGATCTGTATCCGTACCTGTGGTCTGTTAATCTTTATTGCGGGTGTGAGTTATCGTAGCTTTGCTGTAAATCTCTGAGTACTCTGGTTATTGTATACGGTTTTGCATTGTGTTGACTGTTAGTACTGCGGCTTCTACGTGACGGATAGTGAAGTCACCAGACCGTTTTTTCGGATGGCTTATCTGTGCAATTACTGTGGCGATTGTCTAAGTTCATGTGTTCCTGATGTGTGTTGTATGCACGTGTGTTGTCTGCCTGTGCGAAACTTGAGTTAGCACGACAACTCGTTGTTGGAGAAACAATCACTAACTGGACATATATTTGAAGGTCAAATCTTAGGAAGAAAACCCCATGCCTATGTGAAGGGACAAATTCACAAATGTATTATACTTGTAAAGTTATTTCACTTTAGTTCTAGAAGTTTTTCAAAAGTCACGGGAATGAGAAAGTCTATATAAGTTAGTTAGTATTAACTGACGCGGTGAGAAGAAGAAGGAGGAAGACAATGAGAAAGTGAGAAAAACTCATTGTTGTATGACTGAGTATAGTCGGGCTTCTCTGAGCGAGAAAGCACTTGTAAGCTTCTAAGTTTTCATAGTTATGACAAGAACTAGTTAAAGTTCTGTGTATAAGTCTTCTTCCTCCATCTCCAGTGTTTGTCTTCTATGTAATGATTTGAAAGGTTGAAGTTTTCCAAGCAAGTCGATGCGTGGCATCGAATCTCACTTGATAAGTTCTTATCTTCATATCTGATTTTTATCTACCGCCAAATCTTCTTGAAAAGATGATGTTGTTGGAGCAACTCGATGCCTGGCATCAAATTCCAGTTGATAAGTCATATTGTAAGTGTGCATCAAATCACCTATAGTTTTGGTGTCCAAAAGATCAAGACTTTATGCGGCAAGTCGATGCCCGGCATCGAATCCCTGCTGAAAAGTGGCCAAAAACATCCCAAGTCGATGCTCGGCATCGAATTCTCGTTGCAAGTCGATGCTAAGCATCGAATTCTAATTTTAAACAGGCACTCTTACTAAAACAGGTAAAATTTCCAGTTTTGGAAGGTCATACATGGTCATCTTGTGAGAGCCATAACTTGAGTTCTAGAGATCCGTTTGATGCATATAATAGCTTGTTGGAAAGCTCTACTCTTCCAGTTTCAGCCTTTAAAGTTTCATGGGAAAATAATACTTGAGCTAAGAGAAAGTAGCAAAATACTGAAGGTATGTCATTTCAGTGACTAGGAATTTCTGTAGAAGCAAAGTTCTCACTTTAGGCTATCATTTCTCAAAGTTTGGAGTGGCAATGAGTTAATGGTGACCATAGAGGTGTTCTAGTGTCACCTTAATTCATTTCTTGTGGTGTTTCATACATCAACAAGTGGTATCAGAGCAGAAAGATTCTCGAGAGCAGAAGACGACAAAGGTACGAGAAGTTTTGTAAAGTTTTCCATTAAAGTTTCAAAGGTGAAGCATTTGAAGACACAAGGCATCAAAAGGTTACTTCAAAAGTATCCTCATACACAAAGAACTTCAAAAGGTATTATCCTTTATCCTTTAAGCTCACAGGTTGCAGCAGAATAAAACAGAAGCCAGTATTTGAAGATGAAAGCCGACCAAAGAAAGAGGAACTTGATGCTTTAAAGCATTGGCAGAAGAAGGATGCAAGTGCAAAAGCATACATCTACAATACAATCTCTGATCATTTGCTACCACACATCAGAGGATTGGAATCATCTGAAGATATATGGAATGCATTGGAGTATCATTTCCAAAGTACTACTAAAGCACGGAAAGCAAGTCTATGGTCAGAGTTTACAACATTCAAGAAGAAGCCAAGTCAAAGTATTAGTGATTATGTCACTAAGATGAAGGATCTAGCAGATAGTCTTGGATCCATAGATGAAGATGTTGAAGATCACAGATTGATTGCTCAACTACTTGCAGGTTTGAGAGGAGATGAAAGGTGGAAACCTTTTGTCTTATCAACAGAACTTTCATTAAATCATTATGTTCCAGATTTGAACCAGTTGCTTGGTTTGATGCTCACATATGAGCAAGACTTGAAGGGAGATGGAGATAAAGGTCAAAGTTCTGCAATGTACATGAAGAACAAGAAGAAAGGAGATAAAGGTAAAGCAAAGGATGAAGAAGAGTCTAGTTCTCAAACTTATTATACAAGAGGTAAAGGCACTGGCAGAGGAAGAGCAAGAGGCTTTGGAAGAGGAAGAGGTAATCAAAATAACAACAAGAAGGCTTGTTGGATCTGTGGATTGAGTAATCATTTGGCTCATGACTGTTGGCACAACCAACAAGGATCAAACCAGAATCAAAACAACAATAGCAGAGGCCGAGGTGGAAGATATCAAAGTAATTTCCAAAGAGGTAGACAAAGTCAAAGAGGAGGCTATGGTAGAGTTGGAGGAAGAAGTTGGGGACAGAATCAATCCTACAACACCACCTACTACAACTATGCAAATGACACACAGAATGAAAGTCATACATCATTGATGATGAACTCAATCAACACATCAGATAAAGAAGATCTAAAGGTATTTTACATTGACTCTGGATGTTCTAATCATTTGTCAGGAAACATAGAATTGATGTCAGAATTGGAAAAAGGCATTTCTAGTCACACAGTTCAAACAGGTGATAATACAAGACATAGTGTACATTCAATTGGAAAAGTGAAATGCAAGAGTGGAGCAGATTTGCTAACCAATGTTTTGTATGTTCCTACAATACCTAAAAACTTGATTAGTGTGGGACAGATAGTTGAAAAAGGTTTTCAAGTCAGGTTTACAAATGAAGGAGTATTTGTTGAAGATCCAGAGAATGGATATAATCAGATTGTCTCTGGTAAGAAAGAAGGTAGACTCTTTACTTTAAGAGTGCAAGGAAATATTGGTCAAGCTTTGCTCACACATGGTGAAGCAGTGATTACAGAACTTGATCTCTGGCATAAGAGATTAGGTCATTTCAATGAAAGAGGAATTAAAGCTATGGTTGCTAATCAGTCTGTACTAGGATTACCAAATGTGCAAAGTCAACATATGGTTTATAAATGTGAAGCATGTCAAATGGGTAAAGCACACAGGTTACCATTTCAAAAGAAAGGATTCAAACATGATGGACTACTAGAGCTCATTCATACAGATGTATGGGGACCAACAAAAGAAGGATCTATCAATGGCTCAAGGTATTATGTTCTTTTCATTGATGATGCTACAAGATGGATAACATTACATGTTTTGAAGGAAAGATCAGAAGTGTTTGGAGCTTTCAAGCATTTTCATGCATATGCAGAGAGAGTCACAGGTCAAAAGCTTAAAAGACTGAGGTCTGATGGAGGGGGAGAATACTTCTCCCAAGAGTTCAATGATTATCTTTGGAATGCAGGTATTAAGAGAGAAATAACTTGCAGGTATACACCACAACAAAATGGTGTAGCAGAAAGAAGGAACAGGACTCTAGTTGAGTTTGCTAGAGCTATGCTAAAGGAGAAGAATTGTCCAAATTATCTTTGGGCTGAGGCTGTAAATACAGCTACATATCTTGTGAATAGATTACCATGTGCAGCTCTGAATGGAATGACTCCATATGAAGCTTGGTGGGGTAAGAAACCAACACTAGATCATTGTAGAGTGTTTGGATCAATTGCATATGCTTATGTGCCATCACAGCTTAGGCATAAACTTGAACCAAAGGCAGAAAAATATGTGTTCATTGGTTATGATGAAAAGCAGATGGGTTACAGATTGTGGAATCCTCTAACCAAACAATTTATTGTTTCTAGAGATGTTACATTTGATGAACAGAAAAGTTGGTATGCAGATCAAAGTAATACAGCTGAGGAATTTGAAGAAGAGGTAAGAAGATGTGAGAAAGGAAAATCAATTGTGCAGGTGAATAGAGATGAAGACTATATGCAAGCAAGTACATCCAGAAGTGGATTAACAAGAAGGAATGAAGAAGCTCCTATATTTGATGAAGAAGTGTATCCAGACACATATGAAGAATGTGAACCAAGAAGGTCAAGCAGGACTAGAAGACAACCAGAAAGGTATTCTTATGATACTTCTTACATAACTCAGAAGAACTATGCATATATGGTCAAAGATGATGAAGAACCTCATAACTATGATGAAGCTAAAGGTAAGAAACAATGGGAAGAAGCAATGAAGGAAGAGTTCAATGCACTGGAGGAGAACAAGACATGGCAACTTGTTCCTAAACCAAATGGTAAGAAAGTAATTGGAAATAAATGGGTTTATAAAGTGAAGAAGCTTGCAGATGGAAGTATAGCCAGATACAAAGCTAGACTGGTGGTGAAAGGCTATGCCCAAACCTATTGCATAGATTATGATGAGACATTCAGTCCTGTAGCTAAGATGTCAACTATAAGGACAATCATTGCTATTGCAGCTTCAAAAGGATGGACCCTAAGTCAATTGGATATAAAAAATGCATTCTTGAATGGATACATATCAGATGAGGTATACATGGAACAACCTCAAGGGTTTATAGATTCCAGGTATCCAAATTTTGTTTGCAGGTTGAGAAGAGCATTGTGTGGATTGAAGCAAGCTCCAAGAGCTTGGAACTATAGACTGGTGAAGTATCCCAATGATCTTGGATATCAAAGTTCAAAAGCAGACCCAAGTCTACTTATCAGAAGAACAGAGGAAGGTACAATCTACATTTGTATTTATGTAGATGACATTATAATCACAGGTACTTCAGATGAAGGAATCAAGGAGGTAAAGAGATTGCTTGAAAAAGAATTCAAGATCAGTGACCTAGGAAAGTTATCATACTTTCTTGGAATGGAAGTTACTTATACAGATCATGGCATATATGTGTCACAAGAAAGGTATCTTCTGAACTTGTTGAAGAAGTTTGATATGGAAAATTGCAGAGAAGCTTCAACTCCACTTGAAGTTAATCACAAGCTCAGTAAATATGATGGTGCAGACTACAAAGATATGAGGAA
The DNA here is from genome assembly GCA_020310875.1 of Ceratopteris richardii. Lineage (NCBI taxonomy): Eukaryota > Viridiplantae > Streptophyta > Polypodiopsida > Polypodiales > Pteridaceae > Ceratopteris > Ceratopteris richardii. The sequence continues at coordinate 81,501,699 of CM035412.1, read as the reverse complement.
GTATCAATCTCTTGTGGGTAGTTTGATTTATGCTACACTAACAAGACCTGATCTTAGTTATGCAGTGGGAGTTTTGTCACAATTCATGCATTGTCCAAAGGACCCACATTGGATTGCAAGTCAAAGAGTTTTCAGATATATCAAAGGAACTATAAAGGAAGGATTATATTATCCTTTTACATCAGATTTGAAGTTAAGAGCCTACAGTGAAGACTCAGACTGGGCAGGTAACCAAGATGACAGAAGATCAACTCATGGTTATATGATATACATTGGTGATAAGCTTATAAGTTGGTGTTCAAAGAAACAACATACAGTAGCATTATCATCAACTGAAGCAGAGTACAAAGGACTTGTGGAAGCAGCTAAGGAAGTCATATGGATGCAGACATTGTTCAAGAGCTTAGGCATTGATCAAGGTACACCTACAATACATGGAGATAATATGAGTTCACTTTATCTTGCAGCAAATCCAGTATTTCATGCAAGGACAAAGCACATAGAGATACAATATCATTTTCTCAGAGAAAAGGTAATGGAGAAGGAGATTGAAGTGGAGTACATTTCTACTAAAGATCAGTTAGCAGACATAATGACAAAGAGCTTGGATGGTGTGAAGACCAGCAGATTCAAAAGCATGGCAGGAGTAAAAGAAAAGAAGATGATATGAAGAAACAGGGAATGTCAATTAGTGATTGAGGGGGAGCTATTGGAGAAACAATCACTAACTGGACATATATTTGAAGGTCAAATCTTAGGAAGAAAACCCCATGCCTATGTGAAGGGACAAATTCACAAATGTATTATACTTGTAAAGTTAGTTCACTTTAGTTCTAGAAGTTTTTCAAAAGTCACGGGAATGAGAAAGTCTATATAAGTTAGTTAGTATTAACTGACGCGGTGAGAAGAAGAAGGAGGAAGACAATGAGAAAGTGAGAAAAACTCATTTTTGTATGACTGAGTATAGTCGGGCTTCTCTGAGCGAGAAAGCACTTGTAAGCTTCTGAGTTTTCATAGTTATGACAAGAACTAGTTAAAGTTCTGTGTATAAGTCTTCTTCCTCCATCTCCAGTGTTTGTCTTCTGTGTAATGATTTGAAAGGTTGAAGTTTTCCAAGCAAGTCGATGCGTGGCATCGAATCTCACTTGATAAGTTCTTATCTTCATATCTGATTTTTATCTACCGCCAAATCTTCTTGAAAAGATGATGTTGTTGGAGCAACTCGATGCCTGGCATCGAATTCTAGTTGATAAGTCATATTGTAAGTGTGCATGAAATCACCTATAGTTTTGGTGTCCAAAAGATCAAGACTTTATGTGGCAAGTCGATGCCCGGCATCGAATCCCTGCTGAAAAGTGGCCAAAAACATCCCAAGTCGATGCCCGGCATCGAATTCTCGTTGCAAGTCGATGCTAGGCATCGAATTCTAATTTTAAACAGGCGCTCTTACTAAAACAGGTAAAATTTCCAGTTTTGGAAGGTCATACAGGGTCATCTTGTGAGAGCCATAACTTGAGTTCTAGAGATCTGTTTGATGCATATAATAGCTTGTTGGAAAGCTCTACTCTTCTAGTTTCAGCTTATAAAGTTTCATGGAAAAACAATACTTGAGCTAAGAGAAATTAGTAAAATACTGAAGGTATGTCATTTCAGTGACTAGGAATTTCTGTAGAAGCAAAGTTCTCACTTTAGGCTATCATTTCTCAAAGTTTGGAGTGGCAATGAGTTAATGGTGACCATAGAGGTGTTCTAGTGTCACCTTAATTCATTTCTTGTGGTGTTTCATACATCAACACTCGTCTGATAGCTAAACTAGGACGTACTATGTAACTGGTGGATAGGTTGAATTCTTTGTATCGATCTGATGGTTAGTATCGATACTGACGCAGGTATTAACCTTATAGATGTTTAGTAGCTCACCCGAGTTGCTGATTTGAGCCAGTGGTCTTGCAGATCCTTTATGGGTTTCGATCTACTAGTAAGTGTGCAGTGATGTCGCTATATTAGTAATGTGCGGAAATCTGTTGAGTAGTGTTTGTGTAACTACGACATTGTTCTAAGAACCCTGAGTTGTATGAGTGTAGTAGTATTTCGGTATGAAGTGGAACCTCCATGTATCAAATAAGGGTAAGCGATTAGCCTGGGAAAATTAAGTCTAAGGGCCTCTGTCTCTACAGACCCCTTCCACTCCCAAGAACCCATTAACCGGCTAACACCTTTCTGATAGTAGAACAATGCGTTAACAGTTAACACATCTTCTCCTAACTCAATTTGCTCGAGTGTTTCACTAGTGAATTTATGACCTATTTTTCTTTTATCTCTGAGAGGTGGCTGGGTTTTTGCACTGTCCATAAGTCTGTTAATATCTTCAGGAGGCGGAACTGCAACCGGCTTTATCTTTTTATCAATTGTTTTGTATTTTGTTTCAGCAAAGGCTTCTTTCCCTTTTTCATCTTGCTCAAACTTTGCTATTTCCTTGTACATGGAAATAGAGTGTGTTTGAATCACATAATCACTCCTTCTTCCTTGAATCAACTCTTGTAGATCAAACAACGTATCTGCAAAAGATATCTCATCAAAGACTCCGAAAATTTCCTTGTTGAAGTCAAGCACTCTACATCCTTAAAAGTTCCTTTGAAGATCTGCTATGTATTGTTTTTCCCACTTTTTTAACTCAAAAAAACATGAAACTGAAATGAATTTGTTGAAGAAAGTGCTATGAAACTCGATATGAACATATTTACATTCAGGATCTTTTCATTTTCCAAGCTTTCATAGTCCTGATTTATGAAAGCTTCATTTAAAAACTTTGATCATCAAATTCTTCAGGAATAGGTCTTGTCCGAAGAGAAGTTCGATTCCTGACATGGTCTACAAAAACCGTCATAAATTGGACCGTCTTCTTTCCATCCTTACTTCAGATTCGAATGATCTTGCACAAAGAAATTTTGATAATCACTAACATCCCCAATTGTAACTAGTAGCTGCGGGCATGCACCAAACAACTCACCTGGCATCAAATTTGCAGCCCTGATTCTCCAACCCGGTTGCATATCTATTGGCCATTTCCCCTTCATGTAGAGATCTTTAGACATTAAGTTAACTTCAGATCCGTGATTGATAAGAGTGACAATTGGTGTACTAATTTTATCTAATCGCACCAATGTCTCAGTCATGGCTCAAGCCCAATGATCTCTAGTATAATGACTTGAAGGAGTCACTTCTGAAGAATTCCACTCCAAGAACATTTCCTCATGTGCACATGGTTGTACATTAGTTTCAGTTGGTTCAGGTACATTTTTTAGCTCTTGTACTTGTGCTTGCACAGCATGAACAAGAGTCTCTTCATCCATTTTTTCAGTCTCTTGCACGTCAACTATTGGTTGTCGTTTTCTTCTTAGGAGGTCAATTATTACTTCTAGAAATTCCCTTTTTGCTATTCCCAGTAACTCACCTAGTGTAAATTCGATTACACTATCAAGCACTCTTTTCTCAAGAACTTGTTTTAAATCTGTGGCTTGCTCAATGTGCAATTTTAGCATGTATGATGGATTTTTCACTATTCCTTAACCTTTCCTTACAAGCATATCCACCCATTCTTCTTCTACTCCAAAAAAAAAAAATAGAAAATTCACCATATCCACCCATTCTCCTCATTTCCTCTCATTTTTGCATGCAAGAGAGAGAGAGAGAGCTTTTATGCTTGTATGTGCTTGTGTGTTTTTGAGTTTTCTTGCAGGTATAGTGCTCTAGAGTAGTAGGAAAGCTTCCAAAAGGTAAAAAATCTCCTTTCTGTTAGAATCTTCCATTGGAGTTGGACCATCGCGATGGTCTGACAAAGTCGACATTTTTGGTAAGCGACCACACCACGAGGTAGGTGACACTTGCACAAACACGAATCCATAGGTGCATTCTCAAAATTTGCATTTTGGTGGACCATCACGATGGGCTCACGCCATCGCGATTGTGTCACACCATCACGATTGGCTCACACCATCACCACGGCTCGACCGGACCATTGCGACAGTCTCACACCATTCTGACGGTTCACTTGAACCATCGTGACGATCGCGTCGACCCCATGCCATCGTGATTGGCTCATGCCATCACGACAATCCCCTGCCACGTGTCAAGTTAGACCATCGTGATGATACTAGGTATGCCATCGTGACGCTTCAAAGGTGGACCGTTGCGATTGGCTCAAGCCATCGTGCCTTGTGACCATGGTGATGTGCTCACACCATCATGACGGTTGTGTTGACCGTTGTCGAGGGGTTCTTATGAAAAAAGGGAGAGGAATAGAGAGTATATGGATACTTGTGTGTTTTATGCTCATCAGCTTCTCATATAGTGTCATGCGCTCAAAGGAAGGAGTGCTTTACATGAGACAACTATAGTTTCTTAAAGTTCCAAGAAGTCTTTAGAACATCTTTGAAGATGAAATGTTTCCACAATCACTTGTCGCCTAAGCGTCCTCACTCCTTTGATCTCCTTATTTCATAGTTGCTAAAGTAACTATCTTTTCTAAATTCTGAGTTGAATCATTGCCTTATTTGAAATAGGATTTCTAGAGGAGAAAGAGAGAACGGACTCATACTTGGAATAAACAAAGGTTTATAATTCCTTTTCAAGTACAAATGCCCTTGTTTCTTGGGTGCTCGTGTGTAGACTATAATGTAAGGAATTGTACTAACTAGTTTCTTCTTCCTATTTGTCAAGGTTATATACTAAAGAATTCAGCTTCTTCTTTTCGAGAGAGCGAAGTCTTTATTTACGTGTTCATATAGTTTCTAGGCTTGCACTTTGAGATGTATGGCACCAAATCAAACTATAGGAATGACTTGACTGAATATTGTACGATCATGTCTTTAATGAACGAGCTTTAGTTCTTTGTCTGTAAACATTGATATACCTTCCATAGCTGTGAGCGCTTCACAGACTTGTACATTAGTGCGATTGGCTAGAATTCATTTCAATCATGTTGTGTGTGAACGCATAGTGGCAAGCATGCAGTTCGACTGTCCTTAGGCAACTGGTAGACTTGAGTTTGTTGAAGACTATGAATTATGTTTCCAATGTAGTGGTCTAGCAGCCATAGCAGATATTCAATCTAAAGACACTCATGCTAAGTCGAAAAGACCTCGGATGTCTCATAGTACATTGCATCAACAATAGACATAAATGTTTGACTTTTTAGCAGCAACTGCAGCACCAAAGCATAAATACATGTATAAAATTTGGACAGTTACAAGTTCCCAAGAACAATTGTAGAACAAGACCTCAATTAAGAGAGCAAGAACGAGCTATACTATTCAGCTTGCAGGAATTCGCTCATTCCACGTCTTAATTTTCATCACAAAAGAAAAAAACTAAGTTTCTTTCAGGAAGCAGATACTTAAATGGCACATCTCTGCAATCAAACTTCTAGTCTCTCTTTTATTTAATACTTCAAAAAAAAAATATACTGTTCTGAAACTTTCATCTTACAAATGCTTAAAGTAAAAAGTTCCCAGAATGAACCCTATATGCAGATTAAAACAGCTCAAAAAGAAGCAATCTTATGCATTCATAACTTCGAGTCAAAATATTATCGACACAAACCTTCATTTACTTCATGCAAATAAACTTCCGCAGTAAATGAAAGCATTCATTTCAATATGTTTGTGAAGAAGATTTTTGAATCAAAATGGGTGTGACAGTAGATTACAAACTAGCATATGTATCAAAGAAAAAAAAAATAGAAAGAAGGTGACTATTGCGCCTAAATTTGAATACATACATATAAAACAACTTACATATCACCATTGAATCAATGCCTGTAAAGCTTCTTATGACTTGGACCGATATAGAAATTGTGGTTCCTCAATCACATTTGCAGTGTCAACTTTGGAATCTTCTCCTTTTCAGCTGTCTGAATTAGTGTGCTTTAACTCCAATTAATTATCAACAAACTTGTTCTTGCTGACTCACGTCCCAGCCTGTAAACTTCCTTCGATGTGTCTCTCCTCCTCCTCTGCAATAGTAATGGACCGAGCATTCCTGAGCATTGCATGTCTTCAGCTCTCTCAGAAGCTGCCTTCTTCTAATCGCAGCTATCCCAGGTATATTGATGATCGAAAAAAAAAACCTTCCCCCCTCTTCGTTTTGAAAGCGCTGCATTTTTGGCTGATGTCTCCCCCCAAAAACACCACGTACGACTCTTTCTATATCTATTAGAATTTTCACATGCTTTCTTTATGTACACTGCATATATATAAGATTTCATACTAAAAAAACAAATCTGCATTCAAGCAGTGTATACACATACATTTTCATAGGTACAAATGCACCTTGATGCATACGTAAACAAATACCTGAACGAACATATACCATTGATGCTCTCAGATGCGGTATCCAATTCGCATCAATAATCTGCATAATTTCTCTCTTGATACTCTTAATATTTATGCAAACAAACAACCAATTTCATGCTATTCATCCACGAAGAAACGGGAATGCAATATATCATTCATTCTTATGCAATTATATCTTCAAACAAAGATGGATTCCATCGATAGCAGATATGATGATGGTATCCATCTCCACCGACTCGCTCGTAAGATCATTTTATCAAAGCTTTGAGTTGGTGTTTGTAATTTGATGTCCAAGGCTTGAATCCAGATCACGATGACACCGTTGACCATCGCAACGGCCTCACACCATCGCGATTGCTCACTACACAGACCATCGTGACGCTTTGCACCTTCCGACCATCGTGACGGTTCACCTGAGCCATTGGGATGGTCCTAGACCATCGCGATTGTCCACCCAAAACGTCAAATTTAGGGTTTAATTTTTTGGGCAAATTTGAGGCTTATTTGAGAAAATTTTTGGGTGATTAAGCTCATTGGAGACCCCTTAGCTCATAATTGAAGAAATTCAGACCATCGCGATTATAGCACACCATCGCGACGGTTCACCTTAGCCATTGCGATGGTCCCAGACCATCGCGATTTTCCACCCAAAACATCAAATTTAGGGTTTACTTTTTTGGGCAAATTTGAGGCTAATTTGAGAAAATTTTTGGGTGATTAAGCTCATTGGAGACCCCTTAGCTCATAATTGAAGAAAAACTTGTGTGTCAGCTTTTACCCCTGAGGGCCTGAACGTTCATATCTTTTTCATTTGAAGTCCGTTTTTTGAGCTTTAGAGCTCATTAGAAAGCTCTTTACGAGTACTACGTGACCCATTTGTGAGCAATAGAAAAGAAAGGGGGTATTTAGAAATTTTTCCAAAGAAAAAGGGACTTAAAAGGTGTATATATCAAAGTGGTGGTCTAAACATTGGAATTTTACAAGTCTAGCAAGGGCTATCAAAGGCAATCAAGGCAAAGCAGTGAAGAACACAAGGCTTGGGAAGTGCGACTTCTTAGGCATCAGAGCAATCAAAGGAGCTGACTCGAGGTTGGAGGAATACTAAACTCCCTCAGTCAATTATTAGCTTAGGCTAAACGTTTAGCATTGTGGATTAAATTAGCACGACGATAGGAATGCATCAAGTCAAGAGACCTAAAATTTTCAAGTCCAAGTTTAAGGTAAAAGTGTGCAATATGAAAACCTAAAGGAAAGAACTTAAGTCTGACGGAACGAGAACTCAAAAGCACAACGAAAATTCGACTCCTGACATAAACATTGAGACAAGAAAAGAATTTAAAGGAATCAAAGAAGAAACAAGCAACAAAGAACAAAGCAACTTCACAATCAGAGTGCGTACTGAGTATTCAGGAAGTAAATTGATGAACCTTAGGTCAGGCAAGCATATAGGTAGGTCATACCAACAAAGCCTTAGATCATCAGAAGCAAGTGTAGGAACTACTACACGTTCGTGGGCTCAGCAATTGAATAACTACCCTTACGAGTTGAGCTCAGATACTAGTGAATCGAAAATGGCCTTTAGCATGGAAAGACCACAAGGAGGGTTAAACAAAGGATATTTGGAAAGACCCGAAGGACCCTATAGAACTCAATTACAATATGTCCGAACCAACCACTTAGGTGCTAGCATCTACGAGAATGGTTTGCAAAGATCAGTAGTGCAATTGCACAATCCTGATCAACCCATTCGATTGGATCGTCTAGTGGTGAAATTTGAGGGAGATGCATACATAGACAAAGAAGGAATAATGTACATCATAAGTACTCAACCAAATCATACAAATGAGTTTGTTGTAGTTTAGCCAAACACGGAAGCGAGAGCCCAAGGAAAAGAACCACTAGGAGAAGAACCCAGGACACATAGAGGGAAATCTGTACTGAGAAGAGTACTAATCCCAGATTGGATCCCTCAGGATAATAGAAGCATAGAACTGTTTCTGAATAAGGAAACCAATGAAGAATTTTGGAGATAGAGAATGGAGCAACCTAGTGACGTAGTCTCCATCATGATTTACGAATTCAAGGAAACAGATACACCTGGAAAGGTTGTATACCTGGATGATACTTCGGAACGAGGATTTGTAGTACCAGACCAAGCGAGAAATACCTACACATGGAGAGGAAATTTAGTATTCCCTCCATCTCAAACAAATGTAAACATAGGCCATCAGGGTGTTGGGACATGTGGCGCTCCCCTCGATGAAACCCCTTGTTTTGCCTTGTCGAGCATCAATGCCAAGTCGGCTCTCAGACCTGACGCGCACAGAGATCCAAAAGTTCTGTACCGCCCAGCCACGTACCACCTCTTAAATTCTTACTCCTTAATTGGAGTAACTTGTGGCATCTCACATGAGTGCCACATGGCACTCATGTGTGTGCCCTTCTAATGGAGCCCAAGAGATGGTTCACACCATCTCTTCTATATAGACTCCCTTCATAACATTTCCTTCCCCTTAAGTCCATTTTTGTCCTCAAAAATGGTATTGGAAGGTCTAGAAATCAAGAGGGTGGTACTCCCAGTATAACCCCATGTATAAAATACATGGTCCTGTCTCCGTGGTGTTTCCCCATATCCTTTCTGTTTGCCCATCCGACTGTGGATGCCATACTCATGCTAAGCTTTGTATCCAACCTTTTGAAGACCGCTCTCCAAAAGTGGCTAGTAAACTTCCTATCCCGATCAGAAACTATGTCTAAAGGAAGACCATATAACCGGTATAGGTTCTCTACAAAGAGTCTAGCCAACTCTGGTGTCTTCATTGTAGTACGTGCCGGAATAAACCAAGCCATTTTGGTTAACCTATCCACAATTACCCAGACCAACTCGTGCCCTCTCTGTGTCTTAGGTAATCTGACTATAAAGTCCATGGAGATACTCTCCCATTTCCCATTAGGAATATCCAATGGGTGGAGTAGTCCTCCAATTCTCAACCTCTCAGCTTTGTTGACCTGGCATTTATTGCATTTAAGCACATACTCTAGGACGTCCTTATGAAGTCCAGGCCAATAAAACTGCCTCTTAACAAGATCATAAGTCTTGTTAACTCCTGGGTGTCCCGCACTAGGTGTGTCATGACACTCATATAAAATATGCCGTCTCATCTCAACATCTTTAGGGACACACACCTTACCTTTATATAATAGATATCCATCATGGATACTATAATTTTTCCACTTGAATCCTTCTTGAGTATCCGTCGATACTCCATCCTCACTGGAAACCCATATATCACGATCCCCATTCTCTATGGCTTCCCAAATCTTGGAATATGCAGGATCAGGCCTACATTTTCCTCTAAGGGACTCAAGTAGCTCACTAGTGATCTGAGTAAAACTCAGTCCATTGAGCATAGGCATGCGGCTAAGTGAATCAGCCACTACATTAAACTTTCCCTTCCTATACCTAAGCTCATAATCAAACTCTTGAAGGGTCTCTACCCATCGGGCCTTACGACCTTTAAGGTCTGTTTGATTAGAGAGCCACTTAATGCTCTCTTGATCAAACACTATCGTAACTTTGGCACCATATAAATAATGACGCCATTTTTTCAAAGCATGGACTATTGCATACAACTCCTTCTCATAGACGGAGTAATTCTTTTGAGCTGGTTCTAGTTTCTTGCTCTCAAAAGCTACTGGTCGACCATCCTGTACTAAAACCGCTCCTATAGCAAAATCACTCGCGTCAGTCTCAACCACAAATAGTTTATTGGGATCTGCTATGTGTAAAAGTGGAGCTGTAGCAATTGCTACTTTCAACTTTTCCATACTTTGCTTCTGTTCGTCTCCCCAATGAAAGGCTTTCCCTTTCCCTTTAAGCTGTTCCGTCATCGGGACAACAATTTTGGCATAGTTCTTAATGAATCTTCGATAGAAACTTGATAAACCTAGGAAGATCTGCAGCTCTTCCAGGTTCCGTGGATGTGGCCATTCCATAATAGCCCTTACTTTTTCAGGATCCATCTGGATTCCATCCTGGGAGACTATATGCCCAAGATATCTAACCTCTTTCTTGAAAAATTCACACTTTGACTCCTTAGCAAAGAGCGAATTTTCCCTCAGCACTTGAAATACTTTTCTCAAGTGTTCCAAGTGCTCCTCTTCTGATGCACTATAGATCAGAATGTCATCCAAAAAGTCTACTACAAAGTGTCCTAGATAAGGCCGTAAAACACTATTCATGAGTTTCATGAAAGTGGCAGGAGCATTGGTGAGACCAAAAGGCATCACCAAAAACTCATAGTGCCCATATCTAGTCATAAATGCAGTCTTAGGGACATCCTCTGCCCTAATCCTGATTTGATGATATCCTGATCTAAGGTCAAGCTTGGTAAAGTACCTAGCTTGATGTAACTGATCAAATAGATCTTCCAACCTAGGCATTGGAAATCTATTTTTGATAGTTACCTTATTAAGTGCTCTATAGTCTATACATAATCTCATAGAGCCATCTTTCTTTTTAACTAGGAGCATTGGCGATGCCCATGGTGAGTTACTAGGTTTGATGAAGCCTTTATCTAAATAATCCTGCAATCCAAGTGATCCTTGATGCTTCAAGCCACTGATTTTGAATCCTCGCCAGTCCCAAAAGAAAATTGGAAATGTCCGCTTGGTCCGGGGAGGTTCTCAACACCATAAACCATCCAAAACAACACCAAAAGTGCGTAGGAAAAGCTCCAACCGGGCAAACTAAGTGAAACTGAAAAATTTCAGAGATATAACGATCCTCGTCAGTCCACAAATTGTTGCCCAACACCTGTACTTCAAGACTTTGAGACTATCCCAAGTGAAAAAATTGGATTTGGAGTCCGGATGACAAAAAACTAGGCCCGAGAGTGGTCGCCTAGTTCTTGCTGAAGCGCTGCAGAGAGATTTTGGTAGGGTAAATCTCGTCCAAATCCAACACTGATGATTTCTGAGCGAAGCTTAGGAGTACAGCTTCGAAACGTGACCAACAGTTTTGAAATCCGATATCGTATGAGGAAGCTATGGTGCGGAGAAGTCGGGTATGTCACTGATGAAAAGTGAAAAACCTCATTTTCATGGATGAAAGACTTAGAGGAGCTCAAAACTGAGGAATGAAAGCTTTTTTCATCAAATCCAATACCCCCATCCCATAACCACAGCCCATAATACATATATGCATGCTTGTTTAGTCCACATCTTGATCCCTAGCCTTAAATTTGCCCTTCAATCTTCAAGAGAAAATACAAAATTCTCCCTAAACTTCTACTTAATCTCGTTGTTAACTTCGAGCATATCTCAGAACAACCGTGGATGAAGTGTTTTTATCCCACATAGGGGCTCAAAAAGGCTAAAAATTCTCTATAAAGGTAAGAGTAGTCCCTTTGTTCCTTCATCTCAGAGAAGGGGAGGAGAGGGAACCACTACTGCCTGCCCGTAAGCTTCTGTCGCGCGATGCTACGCTTGGGATTCCTTCTGGCGGTCGGACGGCTTACTGTACTAGGCCCGGGAATCTTTCCGATGGTCTGGCGATACACATGATCCAGTTCTTCTTGGCTCTGAAACCAATGTGGCGCTCCCTCGATGAAACCCCTTGTTTTGCCTTGTCGAGCATCAATGCCAAGTCGGCTCTCAGACATGACGCGCACGGAGATCCAAAAGTTCTGTACCACCCAGCCACGTACCACCTCTTAAATTCTTACTCCTTAATTGGAGTAACTTGAGGGCATCTCACATGAGTGCCACATGGCACTCATGTGTGTGCCCTTCTAATGGAGCCCAAGAGATGGTTCACACCATCTCTTCTATATAAACTCCCTTCATAACAGGACATCCTCAGCCCATGGTCCTCAAAGAGAGAAGAACAAAGAGAGACTAGAAGTAAGTTTCACTCATCCCATAGGGAGACATAGAACCACCATGGACACTCATAGAGTGGAAAGACAAAGGGAACCAAGAATACCAAGTGGTAGAGATGATTTTCCTCTACCTAGACCACCTGAACACCCAACCATATTGAGACCCACTCAATTAGTAAAGTCAATGAAAAACTACTTTGGTGGGAGAGGAGATCCCTATGACCATGTTGTGGAATTTAAGTAGGTATTAAGAGTAGAGCAAGTAGGAGACATGTTCACTCAATATAATGATTTTTGGACTAACGTTAAAGAACATGGCTTTAACTTGGTTCCAAGCACTGCAACAAAGGCAATTTAGGGATACCCATCACTTGTTAGAGTCATTGTAGCTCAGTGATGAGTAGCACCTCCTTTAATGTCAATCCGGGAAGACGTGAGGATGGTATGATGACCTCGAGCAAGTGAAGGCACAAGTGCGTGAGTGTGAAGCACACTAACATGCACACACATACACACACACGCGCACACAAGGCAAGACAAAGAGTGAGAAGCAATGGAGTTCTTTAGATTACTTTCAAAAAGCTCATACAAGTTCAAATCAATTACAAGCTATCCCCAAAAATGAGCTATCTAGCTCTATTTATAATTTTTGACTAGGTTTTGGCCGTGTCCAGACCTAGTGTTTGGCCTAGTTAAAAATTAGGTTCTAGGTCCCATTTGAAGGCTCAAATGGAGTATAAAAATTATGAAAACTGGTAGGTAGCTACTTCTAATGCTCCTCAAGCTCAAGGACTCCTTGGCTTGCACAAAATGGAGCTACAAAAATATGAAATGGTATTTACAATGGCTTTTAGTGATGAAAATCACTATTTTTGTAGGGATTTCCTCTAACGATTTGACATACACATCTTCAAGCTCCCTACTTGCTCCTTCTCCTTATGTGTCCACCTCTTTGATATGCTTTAGCTTCCTGAAAAAATAATGGCCTATGTGCCTGATCTTCTTTGACTACTCTGTCTGCTTGTACCTTCTCTTCGTTCAGACTCCCTTCGTAAGCTTCCTTGTCTTGTTAGTCCTTCAGTTCCTTGACTATTGCTAACACCCCCCCTCTCTCACGTTTGTTGTCTCTGACAGACCCTTGTTGAGTGGGTCGCTGGATGTAGTACTCCACAACATCTGTGGCTAAATGATGTTCTGCAATTCTCAACCCTTTGGCCAAGTCAATGAGTAGAGCATCCCAATCTACAGGCCCGGGAACCTCTGGATGTGGTATGCGTAGCTTTTCTGAATGGAGAGCTTGTTCCATGGCAAATAACGGTAATAGATGAGAGGGTCTGGGAATGAATATCTCTCAATGATATTCCCAGAACCCTGTGATAAACATTTCTTCAAACGTCTGTTTGAAGCAAGTAGGTAGATATTTTATACAGGCATGCCAGGCATAGACGACGTTAATGGAGGGCGTGGTGCTCATGTCATAGACAAGGTTGTGATTCCCTTCATTAAATCCAATAGCCGAAAGATGAGGTTCTTTGATGTTCTTAAATTTCCTGAATGTAATCAACATGAGCTCAAAAATTTTTAGGCACATCTGTGCCATGACATCGGGGACATTCTTGGACCGGACTGCCCAATGTCGGATGGTTGAAATCATGTAGTTGACTGTGGGTTGGCCATTAGGAGGTGCTAGGTACACATAATTTAACCACTTTTCACATCCTTTAACCGTCAAAATTGTTTTTGTGTACTACGGCCAAGACCTTCTTCGAAAGACAGGGCAGTAGCAGGGATTATACTTGATATATAGAGGCATGTTATTCCACGTGCGTACCATCTCAGGGTAGCTTTCAAGCAGGCGGATCCTCCAAGTAGGTTGATGTATATTCCCTTACTTGGCACTTGCAGGGATATCATCTGGTGCAAACTGTGTCGTCGAGGTTGGTTCTTTTGTTGTGCATTGCTTGATTTCAGCATTGTAATCTGCCATTAATACACAGAATGGAACATACAGATCATCAGACGTGCCAATCCACCTATGATGGGAGAGGTTTCTAAAGTAATCCGATTTTATGAGGGCTTCTTCAAATCGTGACATAGACGCTATCTGAACTGCAACTCTCTCATCATGGGTTGTAGCAACCTTTTCCAACCTTTGCATCCATTCGGGCGCTTCGATCTCAATCCTGTCCATTCCTTCTTCTGTTTGCTTACCTCCGAGTGTTGGCATGGGAACGTATGGGTCTTCAAAGATCTCCTCCACTTGAATTGGCACTAAGTCTTCAGGCTCCGGTTCCGCCAGGGGGGAGGGTTGACGTTCGTATTGAAGAACTTTACTTCGTAGTTCTTCTAGTTCCGCTCTGAGTTCCGCGACTTCTTCCGAAGTGTTGGCTGTTGTTGTTACTTTGCTTGGTGACTCCTGCTGAGCTGCCAGTTGCTTGAGTAGATCATCTCTTTCTCTTTCTAAGGCTGCGTGAGCTTCCAGGAGGTCGGCATGGGTTTCCAAGACGATTCGCATATTTCCAAATGGGATAGCCTTGAATTTCTCTAGGTCGATTTCCTATGGTGAACCCTCCATTGCTGCTTCCAAGTTTTCTTCATTCTGTTTCTGTAGTCGTTTATTTTCCTTGAGTGGTGTAGACATGTGTTTTCGTAATAGGGCCAGGTTGCGCCGAAGCTTGAGATTCTCTGTGATCTGGGCGTGTAGCATATCATCAAGTTGTTGTTTATCTTACACATCTGACTGGGGTGGATTGGCCACTAACTGCTCATGTTGTTCGTGTAAAGTAGCATACTGTTGTTGTAGTAGCTGCTTTTCCCTCTCTAAGTCAATGAATCTTCCTTGTAATGTTTCATGGCTTCTGAACAGACTTGTATGTTGAGCATCTAGGTGCTGATAATGCTATTGCAGCTGAGACATACACTGGTACATGTTATTAAATACATTATTAATGGGAGTGGATGCGGGAAAGGTGTTGAATGCAGAAGGGAAGGGAAAGGGGAATGGGAGCGTGTATGTTGTGCTCGAAAAGGGTGAAGTTGGTGGTGGGGGAATGGGAGATTGTGGACGTATGGGGGGAGGGAGAGGTGCGGAGGTGGGTGATATGTCCATGATGTCAAAAGTGGATGCAGTCATGGGAGTGATTGTGAACATGGGAATTGTGGGTGCGGTGATGGTGGTGAGAGTGTAAAGTGGTGTGTGTAATGTGAATATGAACTGCCAGGAAGTGTGATCGGGGGAACGGGGTTTTCCGTGGCTGCAGTTAGAATTACAGTGTTAGTGGTAGTGTATACAAGTGAGGTGGTGATAGGGTGTGTGGGTTGTGTGGGTTGACTGACAGTCTGTGCTTCGGTATGGGCAGTGGACTCTCAGGCGGTGACAGTAGTGGTTACACTAGTAGTGGGAGGTGAAGTTGGTGGAGTCGGAGGTAGGGGTGGTAAAGGGGGTGATGGGGTTGCACTTGATGTATGGACTTCCTCAGTGTCATGAATGGTGTGTGCTGTGCCCGTGGTTGTGGATGTGGTACCCTGAGGTTCTGACACTAATACATTCATTTGTTTTCCTGCCCGAGGAGGGCGTCTGTCGTATCGTCGTTCTGATCTTCGTGAATATGCGAGAGCGGTAAGCACCGTCTCAGGTACCCCCAACGCATCAGCTATCATGTCAAGGGTTTCTCTGTAGTGCTCGTCCACACGTTCCTCCTCAAGGATTTGGCTCATGAGGGCTTTTCCTGCTACGAGGGACAGTCTGTGTTGCTCTTGAACTCTGTTGATGGTATCACATAGCTTTTTCAATTCCTTCGTATAAGCCGGGGCACCTTCAAGTTCCTGTAGAGTTTCCTGGTCATATTCTTGCTCATCTTCCTCTTATTGTCCACCTCGTTCCTCCTCTTGTTCTTGTTCTTCTTCATCCTCCACTTCGACGACCTCTGGTTGTCTAGGATGGGGTTGGTCTGGAGTAGTTTGTTGCCCACTAGCTTGCTCTGCCTCGACTTCTGCGTTAACAGCCTCAATTATTCTGGCTACCTCCTCATCAGTTAGGTCTTCTAATGTGAACCCATGAGGAAACTCTAAGTCAGTTGGTACAAGTGGAAACATCAGATTCGGTCCATCAGTGCTGTGTCTTGGTAATCTGATAGTGAAGGGTTGCACACGCCTTGGAAGTCGTGGAGTTGTCTCTCGTGTCACTGTCCAAGGCGTGTGCAACCCTTCACTGTCCTGTTCTACATGCCTTGGAAGTATTGGAGTTGTCTCTCGTGTCACTCTCGTGTCTCGTGCCAAGCGCTTGTAGAACAGGAACTTGCTACAAGAGGCTTCAAAGAAGCCCACATTCAAGGTTTCAGAGAATTGGTTAAGTCAGTAGGCACTAATGAAGCATTACGCTATTTGCGGAGGAAACCCCTGCCCTAGTTTGACCCATGACGAATTCGTACCAAAACTGGGTCAATATATTCGCGTACCAATGGATGATCAGTCCACAAAAAACCCGAGAAGCACGCCTCATTCCTGAAGGATCTTTGGTAGAAGAAACGATCATCATCGACTCCTCGCTCCACACTTCTACTCTAAATACCACTATTGTTATCGAAGTCCCCACCGCACCAACCACACCTCTTTCACCTCTTGTCCCTCCAGTCTCTCCTGTACAAAGATGCCTCTCCCAGACCATCCATGTCCTTTGATAGTGCAATAGCAGAATCCTTTGTTGCCTCAATTCTGCTCACCCTTTCCACACCCACACAACCTAGCCTCCCTCCTAGGACGCCCACCCTTCTATCCCGTCCATTTCTCCATCCATCTATCCCTTCCTTCCCCATCCCTCCAAGACCCCTATTCCCATTTCCCCCTCCATTAACCTTCTCCCCTGTCTCACCTCCCGGACCCACTATATTTCTTCTCTCCCTCGAGGAATACAAGAAACCCCATCTGTAAATTATTTGGCAACCTTTGTAAATCATGTTTTCACACCCACTCAAGCACCCACTATCACTCCACTCTTCACGGTCACTGCACTCGACACCACATCCAGTGACATGGACATATCACCCTTTCCCTTGCATCAACACCCACAACATCTGCACTCACTCCACCGTTAATATTATCACCAACAATCGACACTGCATTCCAGCAAATGTTCGTATGTATGACACAAGTGAGAGATGAATTCGCATCTCTAGGCACCAGTTACCAAACGCTGCAGCAAACCATGAACGACTTACAGTCGCAGCAAAATTCCTTAACTATAGAGAATGCCTCCCTTAACACACGCTATCAAGAGCTACACCAGGCCTACCATACACTTGAGCTAGAAAGTGAATAGAAGACAAAAGAGGCAATTACAGATATTGACAATTTGTTAAGGACTCAAACTATTCAAAATGCGATGCTCACTAGAAACATGGGATTACTAAGATGCCACCTAGCAGTAGCTTATGGGAATAGAATAGAGAAAACCTCGAAGCTGCTTTAGATCAACCCGACGAACCTCTCAGTCCCAGTCGATTCAAAGTTATCCCCTCTGAATCTATGAAGATATTATTAGAAGACCATGTAAGATTACTAGAAGATTATGACAGCATGAACGAGGCATATCAAAAACTCCAAGAAGACCACAAAATTCTCCAATTGAGAGCACCTGCACAGCAAGTACCACCAGCTCCTGCGGTCACATCTCCTGAGATCATCGAGGAACTCAACGCTTTGTGGGCCCAGGTATTGACTCTTCAAACACAGATAGCAAAATACGAAGCGTCCCCTAGGCCCAATTCCCCACCGGAACTACCCGCGGATGAAGAAACAGTGACTATCCCGGTGGAGGACACTTTTGAAGAAGCCTACGAACCACAACCCATCCTAGGCGGATGCATCATGGCTGAAGGCTAGACCACCTTTGAACTTCCTACCCCAGCATGGATGAATACTGTAGAAGAACTTGGAAAGACCCACTCAGCAAGGGTGGAACCACAATTACATGCAATGGCCATGATAGAGGAACGTATACTACAATCACCTTACTTTGCTCACTTGGCCCCTCGCAGGTATATCTCTGGGCATGAGCTACAATATAAGCCATATTTTATGTTAATGGCAGAATACCAATTGGCCATCGAAAAAGAAACAGGCAAGAAACCCTCACACGCAACTCAGTTTGAGCCTGATGACTTGCCATCGGAAGCGTAGAGAGGAGCAATCTTTCAAGCAAATTGGCGCCATGACTTACTACAACAATATCCAGAAACGATGAGCACATGGGTTAAGGCACCACTCCACTTAAAATATAACCCATGTTGGGGACCGATACCACAACGCCGCTCCTGGAAGGCCTTTGCAATCAAAGTACAGAACAACAAGCAATGCCAGGACTCGTTAAATTATCCATATTTCACTCCACCCCACGGACCTCCCACTGTTGGATATATGATGGCAACCATTTGCCACTGGCTCCCCTGCTTACAATGAATGGATGATATAGCTGCCCATATGACGATCAAAATATTTGACATGATGCAGATCGTATTCAAAGTCTTCCGTCACATCAAGGCACCACATGTTAACACCCCGGAATTCGAGCTTGGTAATCAAGATTTAGCGTATGACATGAGCACGACACTATCGCTTCAGATGTGTTATGCCTGGCACTATCGCATCAAATATTTATCGACATGCTATAAAATGACCTTTGGAGAAATGTTACTACGGGTTTTGGGAGTACCATTCAGAGGTGTTCATAAGCAGACCCACACACCTACTACAATTATTTGCCTGTGAACAAATGGTGTACTCCACGCACTACAAACTCCTGCCACCAAATGAACCTCAACCCATAGATTGGGAAAAACTCGAAGAAGATCTTGCAAGAGGCATTCGCATTTCAGAGCACACCCTCACTCAAGATCTCCTATAGAATTATATCCGATAGGCCCCGCAACAAGGTTCCGTCGAGGACGACAGAAGCGAGAGGGGGGGGGGGGTGTTGGCAGTAGCCAAAGGCACAGATGACGCGAAAGTATGTGAAGGCGGATCACAATGAAGTAGTGAGGAGCCGGACATATTATTTTTTTCAAATATATATGTTTTTTATTACTTTTTCAAAAACCCTCAATAGTGATTTTCATCACTCTTGTACCATATGTAACATAGGAGAACCACTTTTGTAATTATATGCTCCATTTTGTGCAAGCCAAACCTCAAGCTTGAGGAGCTTAGGTAGAACGATCCTACCAATTTTGGCTATTTTTAGACTTCGTTTAGACCTTAAAATAGCATCTAGAAGCTATTTTTTAACTAGGCCAGTCACTAGATTTGAAACCGGTCAAAACTAGTCTAAAAGCTATAGAGAGATCTAGAGAGCTCATTTTTGAAGTTAGCTAGTGTAGAATTGTATGAGCTAGTGTGAGCTTGAGCTTGTAATTGAGATCTTGAGTAAGGGAGTCTATTTTCCTACCTTCCATTGTGTCTTGCTTGTCTCTTACATGTGTGTGTATGTGTGTGTGCATCTCTATGCTTCTCACCTTCACTCTCACTACATCTCACATTCACGATCTTCATATCACTCCTATCTCTTCCATGGATTTTGACATTAAGGAGGTGGAGCTTCTTAACGTGGTACCTACCATTGCGCTAGAGCAACAATAGTATTTTCCTCTTCTATGTCAAGCTCTCATCGATAAGTGCATTATGTGAGTTTTCATCACAAAATCAATTATCTCAATTTTCACCTATAAAATGAGGCAGCAAAATTTCATATATATCCTTTGAGCTTAGTTATGTTTACTTGGTACATGAAACTAAAGGCTAGGTATCATCTTCCTTAAAAACAACATTATGAATAACAAGAATTTGTTTGAGCTATGATATATAAAATAGTCTTTGCTTTTGGAACTATGCCCAAAGAAAATATGTTTCACTACCTTATCATCAAATTTTCTGCATTATTGTTCAAGAATTTATGCATGTGTCAAAGAAACAAAAGCATGGACATGAGCAATAGTGTTGGTGCAATTAGCAAGCCTAAGTGCATTGCTAAAACTTTAGGAACAGACATTCATCTAGCTCTTCTCAAGAGAGAACTACATATGAACACTTGCTTGTCAATTTGAATGTATTCGCCTTGGATAGATGTAAAAGCAAATAATGATAGAATCTCATGAAGTTATCTAGCTAAACCCATGACTCATGTGGGAGGAAGAATCAATTTAATCCATCCCTAAAGTGTAGGATCACTTTTCGGTGAGGGAAAATTCAAAAACTTGAACAATAAGTATAAATAGGCATGCTTTTAGTCATGGGATGATAGAGCCATTCTGAGAGACATTGCACTACATTAGTGAGCACACATTGAGCTCACTTTATGTACGAGTAGTCCACTACACGTCTCTTGTATCATGTGTTCATTATCAGATACATTTTGATACATTTCTTCAAGTATATCTTTTGTCTACTATTCTCTGTTGCATCTTCATCATTATAGTGATTTTGTGAAATAAATTTCTCTCTGTACTCACTCATTTTCAATAATTTAACTTGGATTAGTTAGAATCAATGTCTACCACTTGCATATCAATTTTCATCACATTTGGTTCAGGGAAGCTCGAGATATAAATCATAGAAGTGACTACATCAACACATCTTCTAGATCCTAAAATGCCGGGATGACCCTCTTGACTTGTTACATTTATTTCTCAATTTATGGTGTGGATCAATTGATGAAATAACTTGCTTCGATTATCAAAACAATCCAATTAGATGTGTGCAAAATCTCTCTAGTCAATTCATACTAGGTTGTGAGGTCTGAGAAATTTACTAAGGTTTCTTCACATTTCCAGTACATGCAAGTTATTTGTTTTGATGAAAACTTTTGGGAATGATGTTCCAAAGTACTTTGTGGTTCCAAATGCATTAATGTGAAGCTAAATAAGTCTATTGAGCATCCTTGGAGTTAACTTGGCAGGTGTAGAGCAGGCTTTGTGCAACACCAACTCATCTTCGGAACATACCTATCCATCTAATCACAAATAGATGTCTTGCAAACATGGGAATCCTCATATAGAGTGATCGACTTTACTGATTTTGTGGGACACGTAAGTACATATGCCCCACACATAACAAACTCAAGTTAGAAGCTTTTGTATGATAAAACCTGATTTGTGACCATTCATCTTCCCATTTCCATGAGAGAAATTATCTTCCTTTGAAAAAATCCATTTTATTAGGTGTATACAAGACTGAACATTGATGTTTTATCCCATGCTCAGGCAACATTGCATTAAACTTAGAAGACATATACTCTCTTTCCTCTAGATTAGAATGGAGGTTTCCATTTTACATGCTCATATATTTCTAGCCATAATTAGGAACTATTTAGAGCACAAAAACTCTTCCAAATTCTCTTTCAATGGATAAATGCATGCATGCTTGGAAAATTCATCAATGAAATTCGCATCATATAGGTAGTCCCAAATGAAGGTGTCTACATAAAACCATAGACATTTCTATGAACAAGGTGTAGTTTATGTGAAGCTCTAATTGAATCATCTTTGCGAGAGAAAGAAGCCTAGTTTTTTTCCCAAAATTCATCCCTTCGTGACATTCTTAGAAGGTGCCTCAAGTTTGGGAAAAAAGGAAAACATTTTATATTTCTCCTCAAAGGTTAAGGCATTTGGATTGCCTCTCATCGTGAAATGTAAAGTAGAAAAACATTTGGAATGAAATGTGGAAGAACATTAACAACAATCTACATAAGTGAACTAGCTGTCAAGATTTCATCAGTAGGACTCAACTAGTCTTCCAAATCCTTGATATTCATTAAATATATATATATATATATATATATATATATATATATATTCCATCAAATCTCCATCATTCATGTGATCAGTCTCCAAATATTTTCTTACTTAAGCGACACAAGCCTCATTCCATGCTTGGTATAGTGTTGTAAGAGTATCCCAAGCATCTTTTGTTGTTTTTCAAGAGCAAATGTGTGGGATAATGGCATGTTTGATAGGCAAAGCTTGGTACCAATGCATATGTCTATGCATCTCTGCCATACCAATGAATTTTCCCTAGGTGCAACAAGAACTTCATCATGACCAAGAAAATGAAGACCATCATCTTCAGCACCACCTGCATCTGCTACAATCACTCCATTTTGAGGTGTAGGAGGATGTGTTTCAACACCGTGCACAATATTCAAGAAGCCTTTTATTGCCAATACATGATGCATCATGTATGCCTACAATGTGTATTTAGAACCATAGAACTTATCCTCAATAGAAAATATATAGAATATAGCAATGCTTTTAGCAATGGCCAATGATTGAATACCATGATGTAAAAATTTTGGTGTATCTCAAAATATTGGATGAAATACCAAGTCATGTTATGCTAGACCTGAAGCAAACTTCAAGACGCTTGTACTAGAAAACCAAAAGTTGTATATATGTTTGGCACAAAGGTTCAGGACTCATTGCATAATCACTATGATAGTGCATTTGAAGGATGAAACGAGGTCAACTAAAATAATTGACTTGATAGAGAAAAGCCATTTTGATATTGTTGGTGTAAGGGTTTCAATGATGCCTAGGGAAAGCAACAACCTACTCTCATACCAACTATTGAATATTGAAGACTATGAAAGCACTTGAACAACACAAGGAGGAAGAAGAAGCTTTGAGAAAAACACAACACCGATCATATTACAAAGT
Organism: Ceratopteris richardii; assembly: GCA_020310875.1. Taxonomy (NCBI): domain Eukaryota; kingdom Viridiplantae; phylum Streptophyta; class Polypodiopsida; order Polypodiales; family Pteridaceae; genus Ceratopteris; species Ceratopteris richardii. The sequence continues at coordinate 81,478,761 of CM035412.1, read as the reverse complement.
GAGTCTACAAAGATAATTCACCAATTAGTGTTATAGGTGTATATACAAAACAGGGGATAAAACCTTCTCAAGAGGGAAAAAAGTGCCCCAATAGTCCTAATTTTGTTCACACACAACAGTATGGAAATATACCCACACATAAATATCCACACTTTCATGGTCTTCCATATGATTTCCATCAATTTCTCGTATGTCTTCAACTTTCAATGAATCTTTCATGCCATACCAAGTTAGCAATTCATCAAAGATAACATGTCTAGACACCTTCAACTCTTTTGTTTTAGGATCATATCATCTAAAACTATTTTTCTATATTGAATATCCAATCAATACATAAATTTCACCTCTCCCTTTAATTTATGCCTCAATTCATAAGGCGCATGCACATAACATACACAACCAAAAAGCTCGAGATAAGATAATTCTGGTTTCTTATTATGCCATGATTCATATGGTGGTAAGGCACATACACCGACAATGTGTCATCTATTAATGATTTAGGTGGATGTAGTTGCTACATCTATCCAATAGAAATTGAGCACATTCACTTCATTTAGCATCCATCTTGCCACTTCAGTTATGTGTAGGTTTTTCCTTTCCACAACCCCATTTTGTTGGGGTATATACATGCATGTATATTCCTTTTCATGTCGTTATGAATTAAAAACTATCCCACCCTTCATCTTATCTACGTCTCTTTATGTACCTAAGTAATTTTTGTTTGCAAGTGCTTTGAAAACTTTAAAATAACTAAAGACTTCAGCCCTTGACTTCATACATTACAACCATGTAATTCTTGTGTGATCATCAATTAAAATGACAGAATACATATTCCTTCCTAATGAGGGTGTGAAGAACTAGAAGAATTAGGAGTGCCACCTACAAGAGAGATGACTCTCCTCCAAACCTTATGCCTCTATATAGAGCTCTCTCCAAGGAACTACATACTTTGGTAGCTTGATACTATCCATCTATGTTGTACATGTAACTACATGTGCTCCTAGTGTCCTATTTAAATGGAGTTAAACCTTCTAGAAGTTTGGGATTAGCTTTACATAAGATTTAACATATTCTCCCTACTCCATGGAGGAATTGAACCCACAACCTCCTTGTAGAGGCTTGAACAATTAAACCACTAGACCCCACCACTTTGTTTTCAAGAGTAGAAAAAATTATATCTCAATCCAACTACAAGACTTTGGGTCAACATAAGAGTGACTTAATGATGTCGGATTTCATATATTTTGAACCAATTGGAGACTCCTATCACAATCCTACTTTAAAATGGAGGGCTCATCTATTTGTCCCCATACATCATTGTAAATCAAGTCCAATGGAAATATACTCCTTTTTGGTCTCTTCTTGAATGGAATCTTTGCTTGCTTGCATAATTGTCATGATTCACACAAATTTTGCATAGTTTGACAATGGAAATTCAATCGACCACTTACCATACCTCTCCTTTGAATATCCTTTGAAAATTTTGAAGGATTATGTGGAAAATGCCTTTGTGGCACAAGTCCACTTGAGTTATTTTTTGGCTACCAAATGTCAAATACATTGTATGTAACAAGGGTGATCTTACCTCCATGGTGATTAGGCTTCCTTCTTTCTTTTAGTTAAGAGATTGTAGCCTTACCTTGGATCTTGTAGAAATCATCCTTTGTTGTTGATCTTGAGTACATACCCTATTTCAACCATTGCTTCAACCGATACTAGATCCTTCTTGAGTGTGGGCACATGCAACACACTTTTGAGACATATTGCATTCTGACTTCCATCCAAAAAAACATCACTTATATGTGTGATCCTATGCTCTGTGACATCCACTATTTCTACATGCCCTTTGTGTTTTTTGTTCATGCAAATTGCAAAATATTTTCCTAGTGTGACTCATGCGGCTTAAACATCCACTATCAATGTGCCATTTGACGCTTGCGCATTCTTTCCTACTATGTTTTGCATGATGGATAAGAGATTTTTATTCTATAAAGTATTTGAAGTGTTTAGAAAGTCACCTTAGTTCTTCATGTAGCCTCTTTGGCTGTCCTTTGAGTTACAACCCCTTGTAAAGTTTCACATCTTGCCATAGTTCTAGCACTTCTTTGTGTATTCCCTTCTTTGAGGTCGACTTTCTTGTTGGAGTTAGGGGTCTCCAAAAGCACACGAACATCACAAGGAAGAAGAAGAAGAAGCTTGGAGCACAACACACAAGCTTGGAGCACAACACACAACACTGAATGTATTACCAAGTGAATGTACAAAGATAACCAACCCATTGGGGTTATAAGCTTATATAAAATTCAAGGGAAAAAACCTCCTAAAGAGGTAAAAAATGCCCTATGGATCCTTAGTGTGTTCACACACATCACTACCAAAATTTATCAATAAATGCCCCCTAGGAGTGATGCGGTGAACAAGGAGCTGGCACTCATGTATAAGGAAGTGCCAAGCTATGTGGAAAGAGATCAATCCACAGAAGGAAGTAAACCCAAAGCTTTACGAAAAACTTCAAAATTCTCTCAAGGTAGATCCTTTGTGAAAAGATCTACAATGTCTTCATGTGTGGGCACATATGCCAGATTGATCTCTCTAGTAGAGAACTGCTTCGTAACATAATGACAATGCACCTCAATGTGCTTTGTATGAGCATGTACACAATGTTCCTCACAATCGCCAATGCACTCTGATTGTTCACTAAAGATGGTGGTGGAAAAAGAGTGACCAACACTCAAATTAGCCAAAAGATTTCTGAGCCGCACACACTCAATAGTTGTTGTGAAAGCTTCCCTATACTCAGCCTCACAACTAGAAGTGGCCACAATAGATTTCTTCATGCACAACCATGATATGCATGAGCTACCAAGCATGAAGCAAAAACCATTAGTGAACACACGAGTGTCATAGTAACCAACCTTGTCAAAGTTAGAAAAATCATGTAAATCTAGTGATAATAATCCCCCCTTGGATTAAAACAATTCAAGTAGTCGAGTACCACTCAAGTAGTGAAAGATGCCCTTAACTACTTGCTGATGCTTGACACCTTGACAATGCATAAACTTGCTCATCTATGAGACAAAAAAATGAATATCAGATCGAGTTTTGCATAAGTAAATCAAGGATCCAAAAGCTTACTAATAGAGAACAACATCAAATGCATCTCCATCATCGTGAAGACTCAATCATAAATGTGTTTCCATAGAATTGGTAATAGTTTTGTAATATTCAAGGCCAAAATGCTACAATAATGTGTCAATATATTTTGTTTGACACAAAGCTATTCCACCATCAACTCACATAAAATGAACAAACAAATAATGATGCACATGGCCCAAATCTGACATCTCAAATGAGACATGCAAACCAGCCTTAAAATGAGCAATATGCTTCTCATTAGGACCATTGTATAGCACGTCATCAACATACACAACAATCATCATAAGCACATCATTTGCATGCTTAACATATAAGGTGTTCTTATTTGGACTATTCTCAAAACCACGTGCAATCAAGTAGGCATGTATCTTTTCATACCAAGCACATGAAGCTTGCTTCAAACAATCTAATTCCTTTTTCAAGATGCACACTTTCTTCTTGTGCCCGTTTTGCACAAAACCACGGGGTTGGAAAACATGCACTTCTTCATGTAAGTCACCATTTAGAAATGCAGTTTCAATGTCCAACTAATGTACATTCCAATCATGATGGGCTGCTATTGCATAGATGCTATGAATAGTAGTCATTCAACATGTGGGTGAAAAGTTCTCATCAAAATCAATGCCTCCTTCTTCAACATAACCTTTTTGCAACAAGCCTAGCTTTGTATGTATCAATTATTCCATCAAGTTTACGTTTCATCTTGTATACCCATTTATTGCAAATAGCCTTTTTGCGAAGAGGTAAATCACATAAAGAACAAGTACTATGCTTCATAATAGCATCATATTCTGATTGCATAGTAGCCATCCAATTTTTTTGAATTTTGTGCCTCATCAATAGGAACATGCTCATTCTCATCATAGAGACTAGAGGTAGCCATAGCATAGAAATATGATGCAAAAGAAGCACTATATTTAGCCATAGTTTTTGCCTCCTCTATATCAACCCTCCCATCAACAAGTGCATCATATAAATCTGCATCAGAAACGGAATGATTTGCATCATCATGTGGAACTTGTAAAGGCTGAAAATTTGCCTCATTTGGAACATCACTTGGCTATCTACCTATAAAAAGAGGCAACAAAGTTTCATATGCATCTTTGGAGCTAATTGATGTATCCTTAGTACATGAAAGTAGTGGATCAATTGCATCTTCCACAAAAACAACATCACGGCTAACATAAATGTGTTTAGTCTTTGGATGATATAGAGGATAGCCTTTGCTTTCAAAACTATACCAAAAAAAAATCATTGCTTTATTATCCAATTTCTTATGTTGTTGTTCAAGTACTAATGCATATGCCAAACAACCAAAAACATGCAAATGAGCAATATATGGCTTGCGACCATTCCAAGCCTTACATGGAGTGATAGAATGCAATGATTTGGTGGGACATCTATTAAGTGAAAGAACTTGGAGAAGCTTGTAGGAGGTAGAAAAGTGAGTTGCGAAGCAACAAAGTTTGATCCTGCGAACCGGCACAAGACCAGCCCTTGAGCTTATGGAGACTCAAATAGACCTTATAGGCATGCAATAAGTGCGATAAAATGCACTATGTACTTTGGAGCATGAAGGAGAAAGATTCATACAAAACAGGTAGGTTTTTGCATCGACTTGCTCAAAAAACTTATTATCTTTAGATGAGAGAATGAACTTCAAATGCACATAGCAACCAGCGTGATTACAATTAGAAAAAATCCTTTTATGGGAGTGCTACACATAAGGTTGAGTGTATAGAATGCACAAGGGTATAAGGAATAAGAAAAGTATGCTTTTGGAATGAATTAGACACTCAACCATGGTACCTCCTATTTTTCAGGAATACGTAGAGATTGAGCCCAAGATAGAAAAACTCAAATTTCATCCAATCCATGAACCAAATGCTGTCAAAATGTATAGATAAACTAGAAACTAACACCTTTATAATGTGCTATTTGGCATCCAATTTGGAGCTCTGTAGAGAGAACAGCCGCCTCTGCGAGCTTACTATTGGTGAAGAAGATGATGCAAAAAAATGGAGCAAGACAATAATGATCACAAGTGTATGTATATTGCTTCCAGGTATTTTATTACAACTGATTTGAAGTCTTTATATAGACTCTAGAAGTTATCCATGACTTCTACAAGTGGATTTTGAATTCAAATGAAGGTGAGAATGGTTGTTGAAGGGAATCAATTCACTTTCCTACAATCTAGGAAAAGTGAAGTTCTAGTTTGATCTACTTTTAGGTGATTGATTGATTGATTAAATGCAACTCAACCACCACAAATTCGTGGAACTTTGGCTCTATCTTTCATTTTATATGTGTAAACCTAAAGGCTTTTACAATGGTAAAAGATCCATGAAAAATCGTCTTTAAAAAATACAATAAGCGAGCATAAGTAAAAAAACTCTCCAATGGATATTCCTTCGACGTAATCCAAGCAATATTTTTTTGTGTAGATCAAATCCACCTCAAGCATAGTGTAAGCTTAATGTTCCAACAGCTCCCCCTCAAGCTAAAGTATTCTTGAGTCTTCATTCTCTAATAGGTTGAATACCTGCCATAGCTTTGAATCCACAAAGATTTATTCCATCATGTGCCTTCATCATCATATCTACTACTTGCTTTTCAGTAGAAACAAAAGAAATGTCAATCTCCTTTGCCATGAGCTCTCTGTGATGAAGTGGTAATTTATCTCTATGTGTTTGGTTCTTGCATGGAAAATAGGGTTTTCTGCTAGATGCATGGAACTTACATTATCCCCAAATATGTGGGGTTTGGAACTCACAAGTCCCAAATCTGTATACAATGCTTTTAACCATATTGCATCTTGGGTTTCTATGGTCAAACCTCTCTACTCTGCTTCAGTTGAGGATAAAGCAATTGTAGGTTGCTTCTTGGAACTCCATGACACTAGCTTTCAACCTGCAAATGCTAAGTAATAAGAGCTACTTCTTCTATCATCCTTAACTCTTGCCCAATCTACATCTGAATAGATTTTGATATCCAAATCTAGAGAGTAAAGATAGAATATACCTTCACTGATTGTACCTTTGGGGTATTTAAGTACCCTCTTAGCTGCATCCATGTATGGTTTTCTCGATGAGTGCATGTTTTGACTAAGCACTCCCACACTATATGAGATGTTTGCCCTTGTATGAGTAGCATATATCAAGCTACCTACCAAGCTTTGATAATCTTTAAGGTCTTTAATTTTCTCACCTTCATAAACACTAAGTTTGTGATTCATCTCCAAAGCTGTACCTACAAATTTAGCCTTCTCCATTTTGAGCTTGAGAAGTAGATCTTGAATGTATCATCTCTGAGTCAAGTACATTCCTACAAAATATGTGAGCTCACCTAAGTCACTGATTTTGAACTCCTCTTGCATGTGTCTCTCGATCCTTTGAATGCCATTCAGATCATCACCTGTCACAATATATCATCTACATATACACATTGATAGATATCTCATTGTGATCCCATTTGATGAATAGAGAAGGATCTGGGTTGCTAGGTATGAAGCCTTGATCTTGAAGGTATGTAACCAACCTATAATTCCAAGCTCTAGGAGCTTGTTTCAATCCATACAATGCTTTCTTAAGTCTGCAAACATAAGATGTATGATTAGGGTTCTCAAAACCTGGCAGTTGTGTCATGTATACCTCTTCACTTATCCAACCATTTAAGAATGCATTTTTTCAAATCTAGTTGGAGGAGTCTCAAATTCCTTGCAACAGCTACAATTATCAATGTTCTGATTGTAGTAATATTTGCAACTGGTGAGAATGTTTCCTCATAGTCTATACCATGCGTTTGTGAGCATTATTTGGCAACTAATCTTGCCTTGTACCTATAAACTAATCCATCTAAGTTTCATTTAACTTTATATACCCATCTGCAATGAATTACCTTTTGATTTCGTGACATTGGAACCAAATCTCAAATGCCCATCTCATTAGGGGGAAAAATGAACCCTGCATGGGCCTTTTAGATTAGAGAGTGATTAGTGATGGACCAATAAGAGGAGGGTGGTTGCCAGAGTCTAGTCCCTTAATCAACTAGACTAGGTATAGGCTTCGTTGGTTTGGGCTAGTCAAAGCCACTTAAAGATGCTAAAATTCATGGTTCTTTCCCTCAAGTAGTTTTTGGAAGACATGGGATTCCAACAGAACCCTTGGATGCCCTTCAAAGTTCAATGGCTAAGATCATTACTTGGGAAAAGGTTGGCTTTGAATTATAACCCTTGGATTTTCTTCCATCTAGCGGCTATGATTGCTCATGGAATTTGAAAAAGCCCCTAAAACTAGAGCCATTGGATCTTGAAAGGATCAAATGGCTTTGATTTCATCCCTAGAAGGATCAGTATGAGTTCAATCTCAATCGTCAAATTGTCATGCAATCCGACAAAGGAAAAGATATGCAAGTCCCAAAGAAAATATGTTCTCCGTTCATAAAGTTTGGAAGTTTCATCTTTTAGTGAGAGGTTGTGTTCCTATTTTGTCCTTTATTGCCAGTATTTTGGATTTGAATCTCAACCCTCTAAGCTAAATGAGATCCGATGGTTGAAATTGTTGGTGCATACCAATCACCAATTGAAGGCTTGGAAGATCAAATGATGAAGGAAGAATCAATTCCTAAAGTGTGGAAGAAGATTACAATCAGAGGACAAGAGAAGTGTACACATATGTACATTAGCATAGTCATAGATGACTTAGATCTTTTGTTCAGTAAGAATTATGTACAAATTATCTATAAATACCTTGAGAAAAGTCGGGACATGTATGAGAGCTTATGTGACATTAGTTAGAAGTCAAGAATGAGGGAGATAGAAGTCATAAGATAGAGGAAAGTGAATGTGTGTTAGCTCTCATCACTCAGTTGTATTTTTCTCTGAGTAAATGAAAAATTTTGCGCCCGATGTTTCTGCGTGTTTTCCTTCTACAGTAGATCAATTGTGGAATGCTTTTGTACAAGTCTAAGTTGAGAGTTGCTTGACCTCTGTGCAAAGTTTTAGCTTCCAATTGTAATCAGGCTGAGTGAATTAAGTGAAGGAACATTCATATGTGAAGTGTATTCACAGGTTCCTAAAACAGGTGCATATTTCGAAGTCAATGTTTTGGTCATTTCTCCCAGCACAGTTTAAAGTTTTGCATGAGTGAGGGCTTAATCTTTAAGTTGGAAGATAAGCTACTTATGTCTAGAAGCATTTTGTAAAACGGGTTCTATTCAAGGAGAACCAAGTCTTAAAAGTTACAGGTGTAAAGTCGACTGTTCTGAGTAACAGTTTCTGACATAGGTAACTTGTGAAATCAATTTCTCAAGTTATACTTAATCTTTTGGAGTAATTCAACTTGGAATAGTTGCGCAATCTCTAGGAGATGATTCGTACAAAGTTTCATCAAAAACTTTACAGGTTTGATAGGTCAATGTGAATGAACAATGCAGCAGACTTTTCTGTGTGTCATCTTATTCACAGATTTGTTAATTTCTGATAAGTTAGCAATTGATCCTCTAAATTAGTGAAGTGTTTGACTTACTCTTGGTATAGAGGTGCTCTAATCACAAGAGTAAGTTGTTCTTTTGGAGATTAACATTCTCCATCAGTGGTATCAGAGCAGGAGACATCAATTTTGAAGAAAAGGAGGATTTCGACTGCTGCAGATTCAAGAAATTCAACACTTGAAGGATCAAGAAGTAAAAGCTTGGAGTCAAAGCTTGGGGAGAAGACAAATTGACATCAAGAAAGGCAAAAGGAGTTCAATTCGAAGTAAAGGTATATACATTGTTTGTAAAGCTTGAAGTTTCAATACACAGGTGGATACAAGATGGGAGAAAGCTTGCAGATTGATAAGCTAGATAGGGAGAACTATCCAGCATGGTCCATGAGGATGGAAGCACACCTCATGAGCAAAGATCTTATATCATTTATTACAGGAGATGAAGAAAAACCAGAATTTGCAGATCCAAGTATTCCTACTAGGGAAGAACTTGCAATGTTGAAGACTTGGATGAGAAAGGATGCTCAAGCAAGGAGTATCATCTACATGGCTGTAAATGATTACCTTCTACCTCACATCAGAGGTTTAGAAAGTGCTACAGATGTTTGGAATGCCTTGGAAGAGCATTTCCAAAATACAACTAAGTCAAGGAAGTCCTCACTATGGGCTGAGTTCACAACTTTCAAGAAGAAGAGCTCACAATCAATTTCAGATTATGTGGCAAGAATGAAAGATATTGCAGATAGCTTGGGAGCAGTGGATGAAGATATTGAAGAAGAAAAGTTGGTAAGACAAATACTTACAGGTCTAAGAGGTGATGAGAAGTGGAAGCCTTTTATCTTGTCCATAGAGTTGTCACTTGATCACTTTACTCCTGACCTTAATCAATTGCTAGGACACATGCTAACCTTTGAGCAGGATCTTAAAGGAGACAATGATAGAAGTACAAGTCAAGCTATGTACTCCAAAGACAAGAAAAAGAATGGCAAGGGAAAGCAATCAAATGATGATGAAGGGAATTCAAATCAAGCCAATTTCACAAAAGGGAAGACAAATTTCAGAGGTAAAGGAAGAGGAGGTAAGAACAAAGATAATGCTAAAGCTTGTTGGATTTGTGGCAGAACAAATCATTTGGCAAATGATTGTTGGTATAATAATCAAAGTGGAGGATACAACAATCAGAGTTATAGTCAAAGAGGTAGAGGAGGCAGAAACCAAAGAGGCAATTTCAGAGGAAGAGGTGGTAGGACATCATATGGTAGAGGAGGTGGAAGAAACTTCCAATCTCAGTCCTACAACAATAATTATTATAATTATGCATCAGATCAGAAGGATGACATGACTCTTATCCTGAATGCAACTCATGAATCAATGGGAGAAGATCAAAGAGTGTTTTATATTGACTCAGGGTGCAGCAATCATCTGAGTGGGAATCTATCCTTGATGACTGATATGGAAGCAAGGATGAATGGACATACAGTTCAAACAGGTGACAATACCAAACATAAAGTGGAGAGCATTGGATCAGTGAAGACAAAGAGTGGAAGTACACTTCTGAGCAAGGTACTTTATGTCCCTACTATTCCTAAAAATTTGATAAGTGTAGGGCAAATTGTGGAGAAAGGATATGAGGTAAGATTTACAAATGATGGTGTCTATGTACAAGATCCAAATCAGGGATATAGAACCATAATTGCAGGTAAAAAGGAAGGAAGATTGTTCACTCTCAAAGTCCAAGGTAATGTGGGACATGCATTGTTTACCTATGGAGGTCAAAAGGTATCTGAATTAGACCTATGGCATAAAAGGCTAGGTCATTTCAATGAGAGAGCTATAAAGGAGATGTCAAAGAATCAGGTGGTGCTTGGATTGCCAAACATTGAAGGGCAACATATGGTGTACAAGTGTGAAGCTTGTCAATTAGGTAAAGCACATAAAAGTTCTTATAACAAATCAGGGTACAAGTATTCAAACATGCTTGAATTGGTTCATACAGATGTATGGGGTCCCTCAAGGGACTATAGCATAAATGGATCCAGATATTATGTGTTGTTTGTTGATGATGCAACCAGGTGGATTACTTTGTATGTAATCAAGGACAAATCAGAAGTCTTCAAGACATTCAAACACTTTCATGCTTATGCAGAAAGGATCACAGGACAAAAGCTAAAGAGGTTAAGATCAGATGGAGGGGGAGAGTATTTCTCAAAAGAGTTTGATGATTATTTGTGGAATGCAGGTATCAAAAGAGAAGTAACTTGCAGGTACTCCCCTCAACAGAATGGAGTAGCAGAAAGGAGGAATAGGACTCTTGTAGAGTTTGCAAGAGCCATGATGAAGGAAAAGAATTGTCCAAATTACTTATGGGCAGAGGCCATTAACACTGCAACATACCTTGTGAATAGGTTGCCTTGCAAAGCTTTGGATGGAGGAACCCCTTATGAAGCATGGTGGGGTAAGAAGCCTAGTCTTGATCATTGTAAAGTATTTGGATGTATTGCATATGCTTATGTTCCTTCACAATTAAGACATAAGCTAGAACCAAAGGCAGAGAAGTATGTGTTTATTGGATATGATGATAGACAAATGGGTTACAGGTTGTGGAGTCCATCCACAAAGCAATTTCTTGTTACTAAAGATGTGACATTTGATGAGCAAAACATGTGGTATACAGGATCACCAAATGAGTATACAGATGTTGAAGTAATTCAAAGGAAAGGAAAGGCAAAGGTAAAAGTTTGTGAAGAAATTGTTGATGAAGTTGACTCTAGATGTAGAGTGCAGGATCATGTAGAAGAAGGGCCAAGATTTGATCCAGAATCAAATGAGGCTGAAACTTCAAGAAGTGCAGAAATCAGGAGATCTACAAGAGAAAGGAAAGAACCTATAAGGTATAGCTATGATACATCTTTCCTAACAACAAAAGATTATGCCTACATTGTGAAAACAGAAGAAGATCCAATTACTTATGAAGAAGCCAAGGTAAACAGAATTGGGAGAAGGCAATGCAAGAAGAGTATGATGCTCTACTTGAAAATGAAACTTGGGAATTAGTACCAAGACCAAAGAATCAGAAAGTCATTGGATGCAAGTGGGTATATAAAACAAAGAGGTTTGCAGATGGTAAGGTGTCTAGATATAAGGCTAGACTTGTGGTTAAAGGTTATGCCCAAACTTATGGGATAGATTATGATGAAACCTTTAGTCCTGTTGCTAAGATGTCTACAATTAGGACATTGATTGCTATTGCTACTTGCAAGGGATGGAAATTATCACAATTGGATGTGAAGAATGCATTTCTTAATGGTTACATTGCAGATGAAGTATATATGGAGCAACCAGAAGGCTTTATGGAATCAATTGGATCAGATTATGTGTGTAAGCTCAAGAGAGCTTTATATGGGTTGAAGCAAGCCCCAAGAGCTTGGAATTATAGATTGGTCAAGTTCTTGAATGAATGTGGGTTTCAAGCATCAAAGGCAGATAGTAGCTTGCTAGTGAAGGCAAGTGAAAATGGATATATTTACATGTGCATTTATGTTGATGATATTATTGTTACAGGAACAGATGCTCAAGGAATCAATGAACTCAAGAAGCAAATAGAAAAGGAGTTTAAGATAAGTGATTTGGGAAACTTATCTTATTTTCTAGGAATGCAGATTGTGTATACTCAACATGGAGTATATGTTTCACAAGAGAGATACTTGAAGAATCTTCTAGCCAAGTTTAACATGGAAGATTGCAGGACCTCAACTACACCATTGGAGGTAAATCATAAATTAAGCAGGTATGGAGGTGAAGAGTTCAATGACATGAAGAAATATCAGAGTTTGGTAGGTAGTCTAATCTATGCTACCTTGACAAGGCCAGATCTATCATATGCAGTAGGTGTGTTGTCACAATTCATGCATTGTCCAAAGAAGACTCATTGGATTGCAGCCCAAAGGGTACTCAGATATATCAAGGGAACCCTAAGTGAAGGTTTGTATTATGGTTTCACTTCTGACACAAGAATCAAAGTGTTTAGTGATGCAGATTGGGCAGGTGACTCAGATGATAGAAGGTCTACTCATGGATATCTATGTTATGTTGGAGACAAGTTAGTGTCTTGGTGTTCAAAGAAGCAACATACAGTTGCTTTATCATCCACAGAAGCTGAGTATAAGGGAATGGTAGAAGCTGCAAAAGAAGTCATATGGTTGAAGACATTGATGAAAAGTTTTGAGTTTGATCATAGTACTCCAATAATTTTTGGAGACAATATGAGTTCTTTGTATTTGGCAGCTAACCCTGTTTTCCATGCCAGGACTAAGCATATAGAGATTCAGTATCATTTCTTGAGGGAAAAGGTACTTGATAAAGAGATTGAAGTGATGTACACTCCAACAAAAGAACAGGTGGCAGATATGATGACAAAGAGTTTGGATGGACCTAAGTTACAAAGGTTCAAAGACATGGCAAGTATAAGGAAGACAGAGAAAACCTCAATTGATGATTGAGGGGGAGCTGTTGGTGCATACCAATCACCAATTGAAGGCTTGGAAGATCAAATGATGAAGGAAGAATCAATTCCTAAAGTGTGGAAGAAGATTACAATCAGAGGACAAGAGAAGTGTACACATATGTACATTAGCATAGTCATAGATGACTTAGATCTTTTGTTCAGTAAGAATTATGTACAAATTATCTATAAATACCTTGAGAAAAGTCGGGACATGTATGAGAGCTTATGTGACATTAGTTAGAAGTCAAGAATGAGGGAGATAGAAGTCATAAGATAGAGGAAAGTGAATGTGTGTTAGCTCTCATCACTCAGTTGTATTTTTCTCTGAGTAAATGAAAAATTTTGCGCCCGATGTTTCTGCGTGTTTTCCTTCTACAGTAGATCAATTGTGGAATGCTTTTGTACAAGTCTAAGTTGAGAGTTGCTTGACCTCTGTGCAAAGTTTTAGCTTCCAATTGTAATCAGGCTGAGTGAATTAAGTGAAGGAACATTCATATGTGAAGTGTATTCACAGGTTCCTAAAACAGGCGCATATTTCGAAGTCAATGTTTTGGTCATTTCTCCCAGCACAGTTTAAAGTTTTACATGAGTGAGGGCTTAATCTTTAAGTTGGAAGATAAGCTACTTATGTCTAGAAGCATTTTGTAAAACGGGTTCTATTCAAGGAGAACCAAGTCTTAAAAGTTACAGGTGTAAAGTCGACTGTTCTGAGTAACAGTTTCTGACATAGGTAACTTGTGAAATCAATTTCTCAAGTTATACTTAATCTTTTGGAGTAATTCAACTTGGAATAGTTGCGCAATCTCTAGGAGATGATTCGTACAAAGTTTCATCAAAAACTTTACAGGTTTGATAGGTCAATGTGAATGAACAATGCAGCAGACTTTTCTGTGTGTCATCTTATTCACAGATTTGTTAATTTCTGATAAGTTAGCAATTGATCCTCTAAATTAGTGAAGTGTTTGACTTACTCTTGGTATAGAGGTGCTCTAATCACAAGAGTAAGTTGTTCTTTTGGAGATTAACATTCTCCATCAGAAATTCCATGCAGAGTTCGATTTTTCTTCTCTCTCTTTGTAGGATTGTCCCTATTTTGTCCTTTATTGCCAGTAATATGGGTTTGAATCTCCACCCTCCAAGCTAAATGAGATCCGATGGCCAAAATTCGATGTAGACTTTGATTTTTTCTTCTCTCTCTTCGTAGGATTGTTCCTGTTTTGTCATCTATTTCCAGAGTGTGATCTGAATGTTTTCATTGGATCATAGCCATCCAATCAAGAGATCTAAGGGTTAGAAATGCACAAGAATTCCCTCTTGGAGTTTTTTCTTTATTTTATTGTACAATACCACTAGTGGTTTTTCTAAACCTCTTAATCTCCTTGATTAACCATTTTAATCCTAAAATTTAGGAATCCTTACAAGGCCCATGCAAGGTTCCCTTTTTCCCCTAATGTCCTTCAATGCATCTATTTCTTCTTTCATGGCCTTTTCCCAATTAGGGTTTCCGTTTGCCTCTTCATAGGTTGATGGTTCTTCTAAAATTGAATCTTTTTCCAAGCAGATTGAATGCTTTATAAAAAATGTGGAATCATATCCATACCTTTTTGGTTGTTTCTTCTCTCTTACTAATCCTCTAGGTTCTTGTTTGGAGCATTCTCCAACCTCTTACATCTTTGCTTTGCCTCTTGACTTCCATGGTTTGTAATATTTTTCTCTTTCATCTTGGTCATCGTCTGTATCACTTCTTGGATCCTCGACCTATGTATCATGCTTGCTTCCTAATTGATGAGAATCAAAATCAAGATCATATGGTAGAGTTACCTTTTTTTGTCTTCATCATACCAAGACCTGTGTTCTTCACACACAACATCTCTACTTGTAGTGAATTGTTTGGTTGAAGGATTATAGAACTTGTAACCCATCTGAGTTCAATCATATCCAATAAACACTACCTTTGTTGCCCTTTTATCTAGATTACCTCTTATTTGTGATGATAAATTGTTGAAGCTCAAGGTCAAGGACAAAGCATGGAAGCACATCAAAGAAGTGGACACACAAGAAAAGGGAGCAAGTAGGGAGCTCCAAGAAGTGTATGTCAAATTTTCACAAGAATCCCCTACAAAAATAGTGATTTTCATCACTAAAAACCATTGTAAATACCATTTTCCATTTTTGTAACTCCATTTTGTTCAAGCCGAGGAGTCGTCAAGCTTGAGGAGCATTAGAACCATCATCCTACCAATTTTCATAATTTTTAGACTCCGTTTGAGCCCTCAAATAAGCCCTGGAACCTAATTTTTAACTAGGCCAGACTCTAGGGCTAGACAGGGCCAAAACTAGTCAAAAAACTATAAAAAGAGCTAGAGAGCTCATTTTTGAGGTTAGCTGGTTAGAGAATAGAGCTTTGTAAGAGAACTCTTTTTGCAATCGAAGCTTTCCATTGTTCCTCTCTTTGATCTTACCTTGTGCATGTGTGTGTGTGTGTGCATGTTAGTGTGCTTTCACTCATGCACTTGTGCCTTCACTTGCTCGTGGTCTTCATACTAGTCCTCACTTCTCCATGGATTGACAAGTAAAGGAGGTGGTGCTTACGCTTGAGCTACACCAAATTTTGGTGTCGTTGCCGGGGAAGAGAGTTTCGAGGAGGAGCGTTGTGATGGTAAGATCGTAGATTTGCAACATTGGAAGGTAAAAAACTGTCATGTTTGTTCATTTTCTGATTTTTTCCTCTTCATCTTCATCATCGTCACCATCTTCATCTTCTTCCATCTTCTTCTTCATAGAAATTTCTTGTTTTTTAGTGCATTTTTATCATTTTCATACCATTTTTCATGCATTATTGTGTGAGAAGGAGTTAGGAGATGCAAGGGAGAGCAAGTGCCTGTGTTTTTTCATGATTTTCTGCACATACGGAGCTCACCATTGCTCGGCGCTCAAAAATTTGAATTTCCCGCTAAAAAACACGATGCTTTAATGAAAATCACGATTCTCTGAAAAATTCAAATTTTTTTGAAAATCGCGATTTCCTATTTCCCGCCTAAAAGCTTTCTGAAAGAAACACGATTCTGTGGTCATTCTCAGAATCGCGATTCTCTGGTTGTGCTCAGAATTGCAATTCTCTAAGTTTTTCAAAAACACCATTCTTTGGATGTGCTCGAAATCGCGATTCTCACAAATCACGATTTTTTAGCCAAAAAAACGATTCTCAAAAACACGATTCTCTGCTACCAATCGCGATTCTCAAAAACACACGATTCTCTGCTGGCAATCGCGATTCTCAAAAAACACATGATTCTCATCCAAGGTACAAAATCGCCATTTTCATAAACACGATTATGAGAAAACACGATTTTCAGTGGGCAAAGCATCGCAGTTCTCTTGAGATTCACAGCATCGCGATTCTCTTGAGATTCACAGCATCGCGATTCTCTTGAGATTCATAACATCGCGATTCTCTTAAGATTCACAGCATCGTGATTCTCTTGAGATTCAGAGCATCGCGATTCTCTTGAGATTCAGAGCATCGCGACTCTCTTGAGATTCACGGCATCGTGATTCTCTTGAGATTCACAGCATCGTGATTCTCTTGAGATTCACAGCATCGCGATTCTCTTGAGATTCACAGCATCGCCATTCTCTTGAGATTCACAGCATCGTGATTCTCTTGAGATTCACAACATCGTGATTCTCTTGAAGTTCACAAAATCGCGATTCTCTTGAAGTTCACAAAATCGCGATTCTCTTGATTTCACAAAATCGCGATTCCTGTTTTGAACCCCAGGAGCCTGATTTGACATAACTTTTTCATCCAAAGTCCATTTTTTGAGCTCTATAGATCTTGGAAAGATCGTTTCGAATCTTGCACAGCCTCAACTATTTTTTATAAGAATAATGCGTTGATTTTCATATAGGATATTTTGAAGTTGACCCTCAGGTGGGACCAAGAACCGAAGGGGACTCCAAAGGATTTTGAACCATACTAAGGGGAAATTTTGGAGTCTTAACCAAAGCTTATGAACCTAAGATCTGGTAGACACCTAGGCAAGGATAGACAAAGCATTAGATCTTCTAAGGCTAGTGTCAACCATACAGCTAAGTCTTGGGCACAACAACTAAGTGGTCATCCTTACATACTAAGTTCAGATACAAGTGACTCACAAATGTCTTTTAGCATGGGAATACTTGCCGGTAACTCAGGCACTGCCTATTTACAAACACCAAAAGGCCCCTATAAGACACAGTTGGAATATATTCGGACCAACCGATTAGGTGCTCGCATCTATGAGGATGGCCTGAGGCAATCAGTGGTGCAACTCAAAAATCCATATCAACCCTTTGGACTTGAACACCCGATGGTCAAGTTCGAAGATGGTTCGTACATTGATAAGGAAGGAACCATGTATGTGGTCACCAACCTACTAGATAGGACCAATGAGTTTGGAAATATCATTCGTGAGAGTGAGATAGGAGACCTAGAACAAGGAAATGTAGGACAAGGACCCCAAACTCCTAGAGGCAAGTCAATTTTGACCAGAGTGATCACTCCAGATTGGATCCCTCAAGACAACAAAAGCATAGAACTATTCTTGAATAGAGAAACACAGGATACCTTTTGGAGATTCAAGCTAGATCAACCTAGCCAATTGGGCATAGTCATCATCTACGAGTTCAAGGATCCAGACAAAGTTGTCTACTTGGATAACACATCAGAGAAAATGTTCTTGGTAAAAGAACATGATAAACATGCATATACTTGGAAGAGTTAATTGATTTTCCCTCCACCAAGATCCAATGTGTCCCATGGCCTCCATATCATCCCAAGCTCATGAAGCCTAGAGAGAAAGAAATAGAGAGAGACTTGAGGTTAGTTTTGCACGTACTGTGGGCATAAAACGATCAAGATTTGAAAACGAAAGACCTGAAAGAGAGAGACATCAAGCACATAGGCAACAAAGAGATGAGCATGATTTTCCATTGCCTAGACCCCGAAAGCACACAAGAACCCTTAGACCCACTCAAGTGATCAAGGCAATGAAGAATTATTTTGACGGGCTAGGATATCCTTATGATCATGTGGTTGAGTTCAAACAAGTGTTAAGAGCTGAACAGGTTGAGGATTTGTTCACCCAATAGGAGGCATTTGGTTTGACTCTTGAGGGCACTGCCTTGGCTTGGTTTCAACCACTGAGTAGTCACAACTATCGCGATATAGGTCAACTGCTAGACGAATTCATTGTAGAATTTTCCAAGAGTGGTGTCAGGCATAACACATCATCTTTGATCCACAGTTTCAAGCAGACACCCCAAGAAACAGTGCGACTAGCAGGAAGAAGGTTCAGAGAATACTAGAAAGATGCCCTACTCCAGAGTTACCCACACCAGCCAAACAAGTGGCTTTGTTCTTAGATGGCTTACTGAGCACAAAGTTAAGATCATATGTGTACTTGAAAGAGCCTAGATCCATAGAAGAGTGTGTGCGGACCTGCCTTGACATAGAAGATAACTTGGGTGAGGAGTTAGGATTGTCCAAACTCTATAAGGATTCTGATAGTTCTACTAGTCATACTTCAAAAATGTCCATGGAAATAGATGAGATAGCTGAGCAAGTTGCCAAGAAGCTGGGAGTCCAAAATAGACAAACACAAAGAGTCATCTCATTGAACCAATGTTATACCTGTGGAGGGGACCACATGGCTAACGTATGCCCAATGCAAAACCAAAACATTAGAGAAAGGAATGCTCCATATTGCACTATTGAGAGAAGATACACGAACCACACAGCTCAAGATTGTCCCTACAATAGGCAGGTTGTTAGACAAACTTATCAGCAACCTTACCAACAAGGTAAGTATCAGAACCAATACCAACAGCCATATTATCGACCACAACAGCAATATCAGGCACAATATAGGCCACAACCAGTCTTGGGAAACCAACCACTAGCTCCTGCCAACGTGATTCCAGTCAAGTATGCCGTGGGAGAGGAAAATATAAATAGAGCATTGGTCCCACTTACCCCATTGATACCATATAATGACTCTCATGCTCATAGTTCAGACTACTCCCATGAAGGTAGTCCACATGCTTATTACACTGAGTCGCCTGAGCATAGTGAGATTTACTCGTATCAATATGAGGCACCACTTATGGAGCAAAATTGGGAGCTAGAATAATCCAATGTCAGAATACTCCAAATGAGACCACAAGCCCCTAGAGGATCTTGTTTCAGATGTCAAGGTGACCATTTCATTCGTGATTGTCCCCACCCACCATCTCCGAGTCAAGGTCAAGCTATCACAATACAAGCTTTTTGTCTTGAATGTGGCAAAGACCATCTTCCCAGAGATTGTCCAAGAAACCCCTCCAGTGCACCCAATATTACACCCATTAATGTGGTAGGCTTAGTGGCGGATTCAAGTTCAAGTAGTAGTAATGTGGCTCCTGTACAGGCAGTTACTAGGGCACAAGCATTAAAACAAGATAAACCTGCAAAACAATCGGAGTCGAGTGAATCAGGAGAGCCTAGTAAGAGGAAAACAAGAACATGGAAAGATACCAGAGAGAAGGCCAATCGCAAGTGGAATAAAAAGTTATCGGAATTAGAAGAAAGCTTGAAAGACGCAAAAACAAAAATAGAAGACATTGCATCTCAAAACCCCTCCCATGCCGAAACTCCATCCACTCCATCGCATCCCACCCCACCACCCATTGTAAATAGGCCGCAACCAGGGTCTGTTCTTGCAGATCCAACCCCAGAAGGCTTGGACATGATGTTCAAGGCCTATCAGGCTCGACTTCAAGAAGGGTCTACAGCTGCAAACCTAGACAAGAGTTACCCTAGAGTGGACTTAGAGATTGAACGGATGAAAATGTGCATGAAATTGGTAGAACAAGCTCAAGCTATACTCTAGACTAGTCAAAAGTTCAATCAGACGAACTCTGTCAAACCGGATTTGCATTTCCAGGGCTTACTAGAAAGATTAGAGCAATTGGTAAACAAACCACAAGTTTCTTTACCGCCATAGGCTCAACCAGTTATTTAGAGAAGAAGCTCGCCACCAATGGGAGCTTATGTTCCTAAATCCACGGATGCTCAAATACCTCCTTCAATTCAGGAGCACTCTCAAGAGTTATTACAGGAAATACAAGAGGAGAAATGGGCCAAGGAGAAGGGTGATTCCCCTCCTATTCGGGAGATTGATGACCTTCATGATCAATTTCCCTAAGACATTCCATCTATTTACGGAGATGAAGCAGAACAACAAGAAGACGAAAGATTAGATTTTGAATCTAATACCTTAGAGGAACTGCCTCAATTTCCAGGCCCTTGGGAATTTGAATCTCTTCATATCAGAGCTCCCACAATATTGGTAAGGAATGAAGACTCAGTGGTTCCAAGGAACACCGATGTCGCGAAGAACGCTATGGTTCAATGTCATCTCATTGTAGAAGAGTTTCTAAAAGCAAAACCCGAGCTATGGAATCATGTTAAGGATCAGGTCCCAGAACTTGATTCCAATATGCCAAAAACAGGCTCTAAGCAAAAAGTTCTAGAGATACCTCTCGATAAAATAGGAGACATGTGTGAGGGTGAAGAAGTTAATACTTATCTTCCAATCACCTACCAAGGTTACACAACCAAAGCAATCATAGATTCAGGTGTTGGTGTTGCTATTGCGACCACCTCCTT
Source organism: Ceratopteris richardii (assembly GCA_020310875.1). Taxonomy (NCBI): domain Eukaryota; kingdom Viridiplantae; phylum Streptophyta; class Polypodiopsida; order Polypodiales; family Pteridaceae; genus Ceratopteris; species Ceratopteris richardii. The sequence continues at coordinate 81,457,922 of CM035412.1, read as the reverse complement.
GTGGAAGCAATGGGGCGAACCCACATTAAGACCAACTAGAATGAAGCTTCAAATGGTAGATGGTCATTTTGAAAGACCTCTAGGATTGCTCAAAGGAATAACTCTAACCACTTGTGGCGTAGAGTTTGAGCACACATTTGCTATATGTGACTGTGAGAAAAATAATGTTTATGAGATGATCCTAGGAAGACCCTTCCTACGACAATTGCAAATAGTATAGGATTGGGGAACCAATTCCTTGTACTTACAATACTTAGGGGTCACCACCAAGGTCAATTTGAAGGATTACACCTTCAGAGATGTACCACCCCTACAGTGGAATCCTATCCACAAAGCAAAAGAAGATTCAATCTCTGTGCATTCTGGAAGTTCTCTTGACCCATCCTAAAGATACTCATTTGTGGATGTGAAAGGTCGTAGAGGAAGAGGAAAAACGCTTGAAGGCAAGAGAAGAAGGAACTTCACCAGGAGATAGACCAGTTAGAGACCCGGCCTACACACCGATGATCTTTTTGGATGAGGAATTTGAGCCTCATGGCTGGCCAGAAATCTTAGCCACCATGGACATTGTTGTCAATGAGGGACATCTCATTGTGATGAGGAGGGTTATGATATCTCAGTGTTCATGTGTCAGCCCTTGCTAGAAGAATGTGACCCTAGTGACGTCATAGAAGAAGAAGAGAACGATGACGATCTGGAGTCCATTGTAATGGATAGTTGCTTTAACTCCGAAAAGCACTATTTAGACGATGTAGGAGTGTTTAACCAAAAAGAAGAAGAACCTCTCACAAGCATTAAAACGGTAAATTTAAAGGATGGAAGTGAGAGCAGTCAAAAGAAAAAGAAAAGAAAAGCAGTGAAACAAGAAGAGGAGGAATCATTGTTTGAAGTACCAGAAAACTTCAACAATTATGAAGTTGACGACCACAAAATTTTGGTATGAATGCCTAAGAGAGAGGCCATCATAGGAGAATCATATGATAATAAAGAAAAGACCAAGAAAATTGTAGTGACCATTGAAGAGAACGAAGAGAGATGCACCTATATAGGAGATGACCTAAGTGCAAGAGAAGAAATGGAGCTCGTAGCTCTATTAAGAGAATATAGGGATGTGTTTGCGTGGCACTATAGACTTGAAAGGGGTAGATCCAAGAATATGCTCTCATACGATTCCCATGACGGCAGATGCCAAGCCCACCCAATAAAAGCCCTACACATATAATCACACTTATGCAGCTAAAATAAAAGAGGAAATTGATAGGTTGATTGAAGCCGGATTTATCTATGAGATTGAGCATACTGAGTGGGCGTCCCCCATTTTAGTGGTGCGCAAGAAAAATGGGACGTTGCGAGTGTGTATTAACCTTAAAAATGTTAATGCCGCTATGATCAGAGATAGTTATCCGCTTCCAATCACGGAACATTTATTGGAGCGTGTTGCAGGCAAGGAAGTTTATAGCTTCCTTGATGGGTTTTCAGGTTACAACCAAGTAGCCATTGCCCCCAAAGATCAACACAAAACAGCTTTTGCCACACAGTGGGGAATCTTTGCATTTTGTGTGATGCCATTTGGGCTCACAAATGCACCTGCAACATTCCAAAGGCTCATGTGTCATGTTTTCAAAGAGTTCTTGCGAAAGAGCTTAGAAGTATATGTGGACGATTTATGTGCTCATTCCCAAGAAAGAAGATACCACATCCCTGAGCTTAGACAGATCTTCAACAAGTGTAGAGAATATCGAGTGTGTCTGAACCCAGAAAAGTGTGTGTTCATGGTGCATCAAGGTAAAATCTTAGGTCATATTGTTTCTAAGAACGGAATGTCAACAAATGAGGACAAAGTAAGAGCTATAGCGGAGTTGTCGAGGCCAAGGAACATTAAAGAGATACAAGCTTTTATGGGCCATTGTGGATATTACTGTATGTTTATCCATATGTATGCAATCATAGCTAAACCTCTTTATGGTTTGTTGAAAAATTTTGAGTGGAAGGATGAATGCGAGAACTCCTTCAATGAGTTAAAAAGAACGTTTGTGCACAGCACCAATATTAACAACCCAGATTGGAGTAAGCCATTCCATGTCCATATGGATGCCTCCAATCACGCCATCGGATGTGTGCTAGCACAATCCACAGGTGAAGGGAATTTAGATTTGCCCATAGCATATGCTAGTAGACAACTAAACCCAGCTGAAAGAAATTACACCACAACTGAGCGAGAAGGCTTAGGCATGGTATATGCAGTGAAGAAGTTTAGACACTACTTATTGGCCAACAAGTTCAAGTTTTTCACTGATCATCAAGCTTTGTTATATTTGGTCAATAAACCTTGCAATACAGGACGATTAGTAAGATGGTTCCTCTTACTAATGGAATATGACTTTGAAGTTGTTGTCACAAAAGGTAAAACCCACCTCCGGGCAGATCACCTTTCTTGCATTACTTCAGGAGAGGCACCTCAAGGAGTGTCTAATGACCTACCCGATGCTTATCTGTTCAATTTGGAGGTTGTCCCTAAATGGGCAAATGAGTTGGTACCAGTCCTAACCTTTGGACCCGCAAATAAGAATGTGAAAACATCACAAGAAGAAATTGTAAAATCACAGAAATATCACATACTCGCAGGAAGCATGTACAAATAAGATATTGAGGGTGTATTAGCTTGTTGTGTCGAGGATGATAAACATAGTAGTTGGTTGCAGCAAGCTCATGAAGGATTGCTAGGAAATCACTATTCTAAACAACGAACATTGCAGAATCTCAAGCGTTTATGAGTGTATTGGCTTAGCATGGACAAAGAAATACATGAGTAGATTAAGAATTGTCCAATGTGCAGAGAGAGACCCCCGGTGGAGCATGCGACCCTATATCGTGTCATTAATTCCAGATTGGAGTGCTCCATTGGTAGAGTTTATGAGATTGGGAAGATTACCCAAAGAGGCTAGTCTAGCAAGAAGACGAAGCATGGAGCAAGAGGCTCAAGACTATACTTTAGTTGGAGACAACTTATATCGAAGAGGCAAGGATGGTTATCTAAGGTTGTGCGTTCATGAATCAGACTATTTAAAGGTCTTAGAGACTGCACACAGTGGTGTTGTAGGTGGACATTTTGGTCCTGACCGAGTGATCAAGACCATTCTATTCTCAGGACTTTGGTGGCCCACTCTCCATATGGATGCACACACCTATGTGAAGAAATGTGACACATGCCAATCCGATTAGAAAAGATGAGATGCCTTTGAGGCCAATGATGGGAGGACGTGCATTCTCGAAGTGGGGTATAGACTTTGTAGGACCTATTAGCCCCCCAGCTAGAAACTCCCATGCAGAGTATATTAGCATAGCCACAGATTACCTTACAAAGTGGGTAGAAGTGAAATCCATAACAAAGAATGATGCTCAGACTACAGCTAAGTTCTTATTCGAGAATGTGTTCACGAGATATGGGCTACCAATAGAGTTAGTGAGCGATAGAGGCACACACTTCTTGAATGAGGTCATTGAAAATCTTCTCCAAGAATTCTTGGTGATACATAAGAAGCTTGCCCCTTATCACCCACAAGCTAACGAACAAGCCGAGAGCACCAATAAGATCCTCTGTAACGTATTGACAAAATTGGTAAATAATAAACGCTTTGATTGGGACAAACAACTTCATCATGCTGTTTGGGCTTATCAAGTTGCCTACAAAACGGTACTCAACGCCACCCCATTTCAGATGGTCTTCGGACAGAATGTTGTTCTACCATTGGACTTCCTCATTCCAACCTTAAAAGCAGCACAAGAGCATGAGTGGAATGGACATGAATTCTCCTCTAGGATCTTTGATCTAGAATGCTTAGGTGAGACAAGGCTACGTGTGGCGGCAGGCATCTATGCTGCAAAGAAAAGACAAAAGGCATACTTTGATGCACACATCAAAGATAAAGGATTGAAAGAGGGAGACCTAGTGCTAGTTTATACGCTAAAGCAACATGCCCGTAAGTTGGAAAATAGAGGATATGGACCCATGATCATTAATAGAATTTCCACTAGCAGTGCAGTTCAGTTGGCCACTCTAGAAGGAGATATCTTGCCAAACTATATTAGTGGATGTAGAGTCAAGTTATACCAAGAACCTCTTACAGAAGATATGCTTACGAGACTCAACACTGCTAAGAAGCGAAAAGAAGAGGCGTTAAGGGTGAGGGAAGAAGCCAAGGCAGAGTCCAGAGAGCGTATTAGGCGAAATAAGTTGAGGCGACTAGGCCTAGATGTCAACTCAAAAGCCCCAAAATATCACATGGATATGTGCCAAAAATCAGGCATAATTACTTTTGAAGTAATTGACCGACGTCCCTTTGTGACCATAGAGATAGGACAAGGAAAGGGTGCAAGGACTATGAAAGCATTGATTGACTCAGGTGCAGCAAGTAGTGCAGTTAGACTGTCCTACTGCCAAGATTTGCAGTTGAACATCAATCCCATAGAAGCTTATCTCATAGGATTGGGAGGTGTAGAAACCCCTTGTTTGGGCGAGGTGGAACTTCCCATCTTCCTTCAAGATGTTCCCATGAAAGTCAAAGTGCTAGTGTGTCAAGATGAGAACCTTACAGAACCACTTGTCTTGGGTCAAGATTGGATCTATGACCATGCAGTTAACTTAAATCTAAGAAGTCAAATTCTTCAAGTTTGGGTACAAGAACAATGCATTACATTAGAATTAGAGAATTGCATGCTCACAGATCATGGCACCACACACACTCCTAGTTCCTCTAAGAATAATCTTCACGAGCAAGATGTTACATGTACCAAAAGCTCTATGATCCAAAAGGACTCAATCAGGGAAGGAGAGTCGCAAAGGCAAGCAAACCCTCCTTCTTTTTCGAAGAGTAAAGTATCCATAGTAGTTCAACCTCAGAAGCAAGCACAACAATTCAAGACAACTGCTATAGCAAATAGAAAGACACCCTTCAACAAGACAGCAGTTCTGAGCATGAAGCAGATCTAGGTACACAAAGGAGAGCAACCACCAGCCTTGCCCCCACAAATCCCTTCCAGGCAAGCCAACGAGGCTAGAAGAGGAAGGAAGAAGCTCCGACCAGCTCAACCACAAGGTATCTGACAAGTTTGGGTGCCTAAGAAATTAGCTGCAACTCAACAAGGGCAATTACAGATGTGGGTACCTAAGAAGCTCTTATATCCACAGCAACCTATGTTCTCCCACATGAAAAGAGTCTCAACAAAGAAGCCAAAAAGAGAAAAGGGTAAGAACTGTGTATAGAGACTGAAAGAAGATCAAATCATCTCTTCAACCATAGTAGGAAGACATGCAAAAAGGGTATGGGTTTGGAAGCCAAAAGTACAAGTAGCCTACACCGAACCAAAGCGCCAACCACACTGGATACCACAATTCAGAAAGCATCCAAAGATGAAGACGCCTGAAGTGATCTCTATAGTGCCAAATGTTGTTCTAAAATGGACCCCAATAAGGAGGATTATATCATTTCAAGATCCAATGGATACCTCCACCAAAGCCGGCATCGACATCTACAAGTAACATCAAAAGCCTCGATGAGCGACAACCATGTCGTTCTTGCACAACCATGTCTTTTGTGCCATTTAGGTCATGCACTTCCAAAGTATGCATTGATATAGGGCCCTATTCCATGGCCGTGCATAGACACATTTGAGAATCCGAGGCACAAGAGCACATTGACACATGTCAACTAGTTTTACTGATACTAACGTCTATCTTCTTGTTTTGTGACATTGTTCAAAAAAAAAAAAAAAAAAAACCAAGAGAGAGCTTGTTCCCAGGTTTGGCTCATGAAACATCAATGAGTCATGCTTAGTTGAAGGTGGAACTATTGATTACTAGGCCTTTATCAGTTTGGATAGAAGTGTGTCTCGGCTAGTAGATGATATAATTGATGCCTTATCTGGTAGATGTCAAGAACTTGGCATGAACAAGGCATCCACAACTATGGTTTCCTCTTACCATGGTAGGAGTGAAGAGCTTGAAGGTCCCCACCTTGAGTGACGCTTAACTACTTCATGTACGAGAGCATCCAGGGAGATATCTGCAAGGGGTAGTTCTGGTACCCTGCAAATCTTTGTATGTATACTGGATGCAAAGACTCCTGCGTATGGTGAGCTAAGGAGAATATGTGAAACTAAGCTTGGTGTAGTTACCCAATGTTTTCTGCCAAGGAATATAAATAAATTCAATTCTTAGTATTTGGAAAATGTTGCTTTGAAAAGAGGAGACAGGACCAGGCACTCATAAAATTTTCATCAGTGGACCATCAACACGGACATTCATCGACAATGTTCCATCACAAATGCCGGGTGTACAACACGAAGAGATAAACATCGATCGAACCTTCACCATGGTAAGTATCTTTACTTTGGCCACACCATAAACATGATAGATTAGGCAACCTCTTCGTCAGCATACCCTTGAGCACTTAGCTCAAGACCCCCAATTTTTACACCAGAATTCTTCCAATGCATTTTCCAAGTAAGCATGCATAGGGCTACATTACAAGGCCGTGCACAAGGCACATATTTTCCTCAACCCATGCACAAACACCTTACCATCATTCATTATTGGTTATGCGTACTTGGCATGACTGCTCTAAACATCATCTTTGGAAGAGCTAGAGGACATCATGGGGACCACATCAATACCTAGGAAGCAGTACATACAAAGGATAGACACTACCTCTCTACATGGAACAACCCTTACAACAGGGGTCTATGCGGGACGACAGACTCGAGAGGGGGGGGGAGTGTTGAAGCTCAAGGTCAAGGACAAAGCATGGAAGCACATCAAAGAAGTGGACACACAAGAAAAGGGAGCAAGTAGGGAGCTCCAAGAAGTGTATGTCAAATTTTCACAAGAATCCCCTACAAAAATAGTGATTTTCATCACTAAAAACCATTGTAAATACCCTTTTCCATTTTTGTAACTCCATTTTGTTCAAGTCGAGGAGTCCTTGAGCTTGAGGAGTATTAGAACCATCATCCTACCAATTTTCATAATTTTTAGACTCCGCTTGAGCCCTTAAATAAGCCCTGGAACCTAATTTTTAGCTAGGCCAGACACTAGGTCTGGACAGGGCCAAAACTAGTCAAAAAACTATAAAAAGAGCTAGAGAGCTCATTTTTGAGGTTAGCTGGTTAGAGAATAGAGCTTTGTAAGACAACTCTTTTTGCAATTGAAGCTTTCCATTGTTCCTCTCGTTGATCTTACCTTGTGCGCGTGTGTGTGTATGTGTGTGCATGTTAGTGTGCTTTCACTCACGCACTTGTGCCTTCACTTGCTCGTGGTCTTCATACCGGTCCTCACTTCTCCGTGGATTGACAAGTAAAGGAGGTGGTGCTTATGCTTGATCTACATACATGAACATAAAATAAACAACCAAACACCTTGCAATGTCCAAGACTAGGTTTTCTTCCATACCATGCTTCATAAGGATTCATACCTTGAAGTGATTTGGATGGTAGTCTAAGATTCATTCCTAAAGCATATTTTGCTTATTCCCTTATACTCTTGTGCATTCTACATACTCAAACCTATTTTTAGCACTCCCATAAAAAGTTTTTTCTAATTGTAATCATGCTGGTCATTATGAGCATTTGAAGTTCATTGTCTCATCCAAAGATACTAAGTTTCTTGGGCTAGTCGATGCATAAACCTATCTGTTTTGTACCAACTCTTTCTCCTTCATGCTCCAAAGTGCATAGTGCATCTTATTGCACTTATCACATGCCTATAAGGTCTATTTGAGTCTCCATAAGCTCAAGGGCTGGTCTTGTGCCAGTTGGTTGGACCAAACTTTTTTGTTTCGCAACTCACTTTTCTACCTCTTACAAGCTTCTCCAAGTTCTTTCAGTAGTATCAGAGCTAGATCAAGATGGGTAAGGGCTTTCCCTCAATGATCGAGAAGTTTGATCCACACAACTATGTGGCTTGGCAAATCAGAATGAAGGCCTATTTGCAAGGTATAAATCTTTATGGAATTGTAGGAGGTGATGAAGCTATTCCTATTCCAAGATCCAAAGGAGGACCTACACAAGAGGAGACATATAAGCTCGCACTTTGGTGCGCAAGGGATGCTCAAGAAAGGTCGTACATACTAAACTCTATCTTTGACTTTCTATTATCACATATTAGAGGATGCAAGACATCTAAAGAGACTTGGGATGCCCTCGAGACTTTCTTTTCTGTTAGTACCAAAGCAAGAAAGAATCATCTTTGGAACGAGTTGAACCAAATGAAGAAGACACCTTAAAAAAACATCACAGAGTTTATTACCAAGGTCAAGGACGTTGTGGATCACTTAGCATCAATTGGAGAGCTGATTGAAGAAGAGGTCATCATGAGGCAAATTCACAATGTAATTCGAAGTGATAAGAAATGGCAATCTTTCACCACAGTTTAGGATCTCATCATGGATGTGAAAACTCTAGACTTCAACATCTTTCTTGGACAACTCTTCAACCAAGTGGCCAAAAATAGCATAAAGGAAGGTAACTCCTATCATGGTAATTCACCTAGTGCTCTATATGCAAATAAGAAGGATAAGAAGCTGAAAGGCAAGAAGAAGGAAGAAGATGAAGAGGAGACTTCCCAAGCCAACTTCGCAAGCAAAAGCAAGTGGAAAGGGAAGAAGAAAGGACCAAATCATGAAAACTCCAAAGATTAGAATGTTCAACCTTATGCCATATGCAATAAGACCAACCAGACCACTTAAAATTGTTGGTTCAATGGGAAGACACAGAAAGGAAGTGGAAGAGGTAGATATGGAACCAATAGAGTGAGAGGTGGACACAACTTCAACAATAACAATAGAGGCTATACTAGAAGGGACTTCAACAATTATTCATAGGATCAACCACATGAAGGCTCATTGCTTCTTATGAATCTAAGCCACAAAGAAGGTAAAGAAGATGATCATTTCTTCTCCATAGATTCAAGATGTTTGAATCATGTTGCAGGCAACATCACTCTTCTATCTGATTTGGAAGTCCAAAGCATAGACATGAATGTTGGAAAGATGGATGGATGCACTCAAGAGATTGAGTAGGTGCTGCTAAACTTGCTTTGCACCAGCCCTCCTTTCACTTCAGATTTGATTAGTATACTTGTTTAGCTTCCAAATGACACCAAGAAATGATGTATGTACTTTGCAAATGATGTTTGTAATGATTGAATCAAAACAGACAACTTTGCACTTCACTAGCTCAAGAAAACTTGCTAATTTGGTCTTGATACCTGCTCAGAGTTTTGCTCAGTGTGACCAGTGTTGGTGCATTTTGCCCAAGCCTACATGCTTGATATGCTTGATATGCTTGATATTATCCTCATTTGTAAGTCACATGAGTAGTCATGTGAACACCTCTTGTAAAAGAGTACATTTTATCTCTTGTAAATGGAAAAAGAAAAAAGTAAAAGGATGGCTTACCTCATCCATGATGTAAAAGCAAATTCGTGGCTCCAACTACCAAAATCACGAATTTTTGAGCTGAGGGAATCTCTCCTAACTTTGGGGATCACTTTTAGGTGGAGCCATTCGAATTCGAATTCAAAACTCCCTACAAGAATAGCTATAAAAGGAGCAAGAAGGAAGAGGCGATTAGCAAGCCTTGTACGTGACCACTTCATGTCATTTTGTAGAGATTGAAGAGCTTACTCCATAGCTCTATCATTCTACTCCCATTGTGCAAAGATTCATTGCCAATGTGGTTGTAATCATATGTGAATCTATACATTTATTATCATCTACCTCTCTGTTTTGTTCTCTGCTATACTCACTCAGAGCAGTAACTTCAGAAGGTCATATCGCGAGTTTTACTGAACCTTTTTCCGTGTTTTAAAGTGCGTTGGATAGCTCTCACTGTCTAGTGTCTACCTGTAAATTTTCAAGGTCATTGGATTTATACTTTTGGAGATATCTGCATTTTACTGCTTACTGGTCTATCTCTGCAGAGCCCCGAGAATTGTGGGAATGTTCCAGAACTTGATGAAACTTGTTCTCAGTGCTCAGTCCATCATTTGAAGTGTTTTAACTTGGAATAGGAAACTTGCTAAGTCTATTTGCTATGCCCAAAAGGAATGTTTCTAATTCCTTCCAGGTTGAGAGCACTGTTCATTTTTTCCAGCAGGTGTATGTCCAAAAATAGCAAGTTTTGGGAGCTAGTCATCTCGCAACTAGCCTGTCTTGACTTAAACTTTTGGGATACATGTTCCAAAGTACTTGGCTGATATTTTGGTGGATTTAGGAAGCTCAAAGGGTCTACTAATCAACTCTGAAGTCTCAGTTGGCTGGTGTGAAGCTGGTTGTAGCGGCACCTACTCATCTTTGGATTGCATCCACCATCTCTCTTCACAGTGGTATCAGAGCATAGTCAAGCAACATGGGAGATGGATTTCCATCAACAATTGACAAATTGGATCGAAACAACTACCCGGCATGGTCTCTAAGGATGGAGGCTTACCTTCAAGGGAGGAATCTATATGGATTCATATCCGGAGATGAAGCAATGCCAACCATGAGGAACAAAGGGCAACCATCACATGAAGAAGTGGAAGGACTTTCGAATTGGTGTTCGAAGGATGCACTTGCAAGGTCCTATATTCTAAACTCAATCTCTGATTTTCTTTTACCTCATGTCAAGGGATGCAAGACATCAAGAGAAACCTGGAATGCACTTGCTTCTTTCTTCTCTTCCAACACTCGAGCAAGGAAGAACCAATTGTGGATGGAGTTCACAACAATGAAGAAAAGCCCGAAGCAAAATGTGACTGATTATGTCACAAAGATGAAGGATATTTCCGACCAACTTGGAAGCATTGGAGAGGTAATTGAAGAGGAGCAAATCATAAGACAAATCATGAATGGAATCAAAGCAGACGACAAGTGGGAGTCATTCACAACAGCCATGGATTTATACATGGATATGCATGTACCCGACCTCAACACACTCATGGGCCAACTCTTCACTCATGAAGCAAAGATTAGCAAAGGTGGTGAGTCCTCAAGAGGTAATCAAACTTCTGCCTTATATTCTGATAAAGCTAAGGTCAAGGACAAGTCAAAGAATAGAAAGAATGAAGATGAAGGAAGCTCTTTCCAAGCAAACTTTGCAGGTAGAGGAAGAGCTAGAGGAAGAGGCAGAAGTGGAAAGCAAGGCAGGGGGAGATTCCAATCATCTCAACCTTGCAACATATGTGGCTTATCTAACCATACTACTGAAGAATGTTTCAGGAACCCGAGGAACTCAAGAGGAAGAGGATTCAATAGAGGTGGCTATGGATCAAATAGAGGCAGGTACAATGGAGGCTACAACAACAACTACTACAACAACAATTACAACAACAACAACAACTATCAAAGTGGCCATAAAGGAAGAAGAGATTACAATAACTATGCAGAGGACCAAAGTCAAGAAGATTCATTATTGATTATGAATCTATCAACGAAGAAGGGTAAGGATGATGATCACATATTTTACATTGATTCGGGATGCTCGAACCATGTAGCAGGAAATGTGGCTTTACTTTCTGATTTGGAAGATCCTCATAACAAGCATGAAGTGCAGACAGGAGATGACACAAAGCACTCAGTGGAGAAGATAGGTAATGTGAAGACATCAGATGGGAATATGAACCTCTTAAGCAAAGTCTTGTATGTCCCTACAATTACCAAAAATTTAATAAGTGTTGGACAGATTGTTGAAAAAGGATTGCAGGTTAGATTCAATCGATTTGGAGCATATGTTGAAGACCCAAGGCAAGGCTTTCGAAGGATTGCCAAAGGAGAAAAGACAGGAAGGCTTTTCACTTTTGAAGTGGAAGATACAAAGAACATAGCTTTGTTTAGCTATGGATCTCAAACTCTAACAGAGTTGGAGATATGGCACAAAAGGCTTGCTCACATTGGTGAGAGGACACTCAAACAGATTTGCAGGGACCAAAGTGTACTTGGTTTGTCTAATATCACAAGGCAACACATGATTTATAAGTGTGAAGCTTGTCAACTCGGCAAGGCTCATAGACAGCCTTTCAATAAGAAAGGATATATGTATCAAAATCCTTTGGATCTAGTGCACACGGATGTGTGGGGTCCAAGTAAGGAGCCATCTATATCAGGCTCAAGATATTATGTGTCTTTCATAGATGATTGTAGCAGGTGGACCATTCTGTTTTTCATGAAGCACAAGGATGAAGTGTTTAATTGCTTTAAGAAGTATATTGCTCTTGTTGAAAATCAAACAGGTAGGACTTTGAAAAGACTCAGATCAGATGGTGGAGGAGAATACTTCTCTTTTGAATTTGATGCCTTCTTGCATGAAAGAGGCATTAAAAGGGAAGTCACTACAAGGTATACACCCGAACTCAATGGTGTAGCAGAGAGGAGGAACAGAGCTATTGTCGAAGCTGCAAGGTCCATGCTCAATGAAAAGGGATTGCCGAACTACCTATGGGCAGAGGCTGTGTCTACAGCCACATATCTCATAAATAGACTTCCATCTAAGTCACTAGATGGAACCACTCCATATGAAGTGTGGAATGGAAGAAGACCTAGTCTAGAGCATTGTAAAATCTTTGGATGCTTAGCCTATGCTCACATTCCTTCTCAAGTAAGAGGGAAATTGGATCCCAAGGCAGAGAAGTGTGTATTCATTGGTTATGATCAAAACCAAAAAGGATATAGATTGTACAATCCAACCAATAAAGGATTTTCTGTGAGTAGAGATGTAATTTTTGATGAAAACAAATCATGGTTTGATGATGACAGGAAAGTGAAGCTGCCATATGACTTGGATGAAGATTTTCCATCACTTCAACCAAAGGAGCCAAAGCAGATTGAAGAAAGTGATTCGGAGATTGACCTAGAAGACTTGGAAAGACTAAAGCTATGGAAGAACAAAGGTAAAGCAAAGATGCAGGATGCTACATATGGACCCGAGAGCTCACATCAACCACTTAGAAGGTCTTCGAGGGAGAAGAAGAAACCAGAGAGGTTTGGTTATGATACTTCTTTGGTCACCAAGCACTCAATCTACATTGCAAAGGATTCAACCAATGAAGAACCTACCACATTCGAAGAAGCACAAAGCAAGAAAGCTTGGAGAGATGCAATGGATGAAGAAATGGAAGCCTTGAAGGAGAATGACACTTGGGAGCTTGTACCTAACAAGCCATCTATGAAGATAATCGGATCTCGATGGATATACAAAATCAAGAGGAATCCAGATGGAAGTATAAATAGACACAAAGCAAGGTTAGTTGCTAAAGGGTTTGCTCAAACCCATGGTATTGATTATGAGGAGACTTTCTCTCCTGTTGCAAAAATGCCTACAATTAGGGTTCTCATAAGTCTTGCTGCATCTAGAAATTGGAATCTTTATCAACTTGATGTAAAGAATGCTTTCTTGAATGGATGGATTTCTGAGGAAGTGTATATGGCACAACCTCCTGGATATGAGGATGCACATCATCCTAACTATGTATGCAAACTAAAGAAAGCTTTGTATGGATTGAAGCAAGCTCCAAGAGCTTGGAATTTCAGATTGGTGACTTATTTGCAGGACCAAGGATTCAAAGCTAGCAAGGCGGATACCTCTTTGTTCATAAAGAGGAATGGATCTGAAGTGATCTATTTATGTGTGTATGTTGATGATATTATTATCACAGGCAATGATCTTGAAGGAATCAAACAGGTAAAGAGTCAAATGAAGGAGGAGTTCAAAATAAGTGACCTCGGACCACTTACTTATTTTCTTGGATTGGAGTTGATCTACACAGATTCAGGTATATACATCACACAAAGGAAGTATGTCCATGACATGCTCGTCAAGTTCAAGATGGAAAATACCAAGTGTGCAGGTACACCTATGGAGCAAATTCATAAGCTTAGTGCTTATGAAGGAGAGCCAATTGAAGACATCACAAGCTATCAAAGCTTGGTTGGAAGTTTGAACTATGCAACACTCACAAGGGTGGATATATGCTATAGTGTTAGCATATTGAGTCAGTTTATGCATAAGCCGAGAAGACCACATATGGAAGCGGCCAAGCGAGTCCTCAAGTATCTAAAGGGGACCATGAATGAAGGTTTGTTTTATTCATTTACTTCAGATATTGAGCTAAAGGTCTACTCAGATGCAGATTGGGCCGGATCTAAAGATGATAGAAGAAGCACATCAGGGTATATATCATTTGCAGGTTCAAAAATCATTTCTTGGTCATCGAAGAAGCAACCAACCGTGGCATTATCTTCTACTGAAGTTGAATATAGAGGTTTGGCTAATGCAACTCAAGAAATCATGTGGTTAAAATCTTTGTACACAGATCTTGGACTTCATTCTTCAACACCTCACATTTTTGGTGACAACACAAGCTCACTACATCTAGCAGCTAATCCGGTATACCATGCTAGAACCAAGCATATTGAAGTCCACTACCATTATGTAAGGGAGAAGCTAATGAGCAAGGATATTCAACTATCCTACGTCTCTACAGATATGCAATGTGCAGACATGTTGACGAAAGCTCTTGATGGTACGAAATTAAGTAGATTCAAGTTGATGATTGGTTTGCAGGAAATCAAGGACAATTGAAGACTTATTTGGAGGCCAAGCATGTTAGGCTTGAGGGGGAGCTGTTGGTGCATTTTGCCCAAGCCTACATGCTTGATATGCTTGATATTATCCTCATTTGTAAGTCACATGAGTAGTCATGTGAACACCTCTTGTAAAAGAGTACATTTTATCTCTTGTAAATGGAAAAAGAAAAAAGTAAAAGGATGGCTTACCTCATCCATGATGTAAAAGCAAATTCGTAGCTCCAACTACCAAAATCACGAATTTTTGAGCTGAGGGAATCTCTCCTAACTTTGGGGATCACTTTTAGGTGGAGCCATTCGAATTCGAATTCAAAACTCCCTCCAAGAATAGCTATAAAAGGAGCAAGAAGGAAGAGGCGATTAGCAAGCCTTGTACGTGACCACTTCATGTCATTTTGTAGAGATTGAAGAGCTTACTCCATAGCTCTATCATTCTACTCCCATTGTGCAAAGATTCATTGCCAATGTGGTTGTAATCATATGTGAATCTATACATTTATTATCATCTACCTCTCTGTTTTGTTCTCTGCTATACTCACTCAGAGCAGTAACTTCAGAAGGTCATATCTCGAGTTTTACTGAACCGTTTTCAGTGTTTTAAAGTGCGTTGGATAGCTCTCACTGTCTAGTTTTTACCTGTAAATTTTCAAGGTCATTGGATTTATACTTTTGGAGATATCTGCATTTTACTGC
Organism: Ceratopteris richardii; assembly: GCA_020310875.1. Classification (NCBI taxonomy): domain Eukaryota; kingdom Viridiplantae; phylum Streptophyta; class Polypodiopsida; order Polypodiales; family Pteridaceae; genus Ceratopteris; species Ceratopteris richardii. The sequence continues at coordinate 81,442,611 of CM035412.1, read as the reverse complement.
TTACTGGTCTATCTCTGCAGAGCCCCGAGAATTGTGGGAATGTTCCAGAACTTGATGAAACTTGTTCTCAGTGCTCAGTCCATCATTTGAAGTGTTTTAACTTGGAATAGGAAGCTTGCTAAGTCTATTTGCTATGCCCAAAAGGAATTTTTCTAATTCCTTCCAGGTTGAGAGCACTGTTCATTTTTTCCAGCAGGTGTATGTCCAAAAATAGCAAGTTTTGGGAGCTAGTCATCTCGCAACTAGCCTGTCTTGACTTAAACTTTTGGGATACATGTTCCAAAGTACTTGGCTGATATTTTGGTGGATTTAGGAAGCTCAAAGGGTCTACTAATCAACTCTGAAGTCTCAGTTGGCTGGTGTGAAGCTGGTTGTAGCAGCACCTACTCATCTTTGGATTGCATCCACCATCTCTCTTCACAACCAGCACACTAACAATTGATAAAATTCCTTCTAGGTATATTAAATTAGCTTAACAAGCTATCATTTGCAGGTGGAATGACTGAAAATAACAAACTATGCTTAGAGAAATCACTTTAGCAAAATTTGGTTTTCCCCCGACTTTTTAGGAGAGTTGCAGAGATAGACCAGAGAGCACTTCGACGCCGATTTCTCATAAATGGCTGAAGCAAATCACTTCAAATTTTGTAGGCATGTAGAAGACTTTGAGTTAAATCCAACAAGCTTTGAATCACTGAATTTGGTGGAGATATGACTGAGTTATGCCCTTGGGACGTTGTCAGAGTTGGAGGTAGAAAACTCAGAGATCACAGAAGTGATAGATGTAAATGTATCTATTAATTCACATTGATTTACAAACTCATTGGCATGCCAAGAATTTCCTAATGAGGTAGAGAGGTGTAGGCTATAGTGTAGCTCTCACACACACTCAATTGATAGAAGAATGAAGCTCGGAGGATCTCTCATATCCCGCGACTTTTCTTGAACATTTTTATACATAATGATTATGGATTTGAATTCAAATTCAAATCTTTGGCTCCCTACAATCAAGCATCTAAAAGTATGGAGATATTCTCTCAATCATATGTTCTTGTTTTCCACGAATCAATCAAGTAGGTGTAACATGAAGATTACAAGTCAGTTGGACTTTTACATAAGGTAAATTGGTAATAACCTATAAGCATATGTTCCTATGGTTCTTCATACATGGGAAGTCTTCATGATGGTTCTCAATCCAAATGTGTAGGCTTGTGTCTTTATACCAACAATGAAGTGCAAATAGGGGCTGGCACAAAGCACAATGTGGAGAAGATTGGTAATGTCAAAGCTTCCAATGGTAGGACGAACATTCTAAGTAAGGTTCTTATGTACCCTCTATCACTAAGAACCTAATAAGTGTAGGCCAAACAGTTGAAAAAGCATTGCAAGTTAGGTTCACCTTGCATGGAGCTTTTATGGAAGATCCATGTCAAGGCTTCAGGAAGATAGCTAGAGGTGAGAAGCATGGTAGGCTCTTTACTTTTGAAGTAGGAGAAACCAGGAACATAGCTCTATTCAACTTTGGGTCCCAAACCCTAAGTGAGATTGAAGTGTGGCATAAGAGACTTGCTCATGTGAATGAAAGAACCTTGAAGGATATATGCAGGGATCAAAGTGTTCTAGTACTACCGAACATATCCAAGCAACACAAGATCAACAGGTGTGATGCATATCAGATTGGGAAGGCACAAAGACAACCATTCAACCACAAAGGCTACATCCACAACAACTTATTGGACTTAGTACATACATATGTATGGGGACCAAGTCAAGAACCTTCATTGGCAGGATCAAGGTACTATGTCTCATTTATTGATGACCATAGTAGATGGACTATTCTATAACTTTATCAAGAGTAAGAATGAAGTGTTTGATTGCTTCAAAAAGTATCTAGCACATGTGGAAAATCATATATGTATATCACTCAAGAAGCTTAGATCTGACGCACGGGGAGAATAATTCTCCAAAGAGTTTGATGAGTTCTTGCAGGACAAAGGTATCAAAAGGGAAGTGACTACCAGGTACTCTCCTCAATTGAATAGAAATGCCGAGAGGAGAAACAAGACATTGGTTGGATCAGCTAGAACAATGCTTGAAGAGAAGAAGTTGCAACATTATCTATGGGCACAAGCTATTTCAATTGCTGTAACACTCAATAGTGGTACTTCCTATTTTTTAGGAATATGTAGAGATTGACCTTGAGTCAGAAAAACTCAGATTTCTTCCAATCTACTACACCAAATGCTATGAAACCTTAAAACCATAAACTAGACACTAATACCTTTCCAATGTGCTATGTCACATCCAATTTGGAGCTGTGTAGAGAGCACAATAGCCTCTACAAGCTTACTATTGGCGAAGACGATGATGCAAAAAAATGAAGGAGCAATACAATGATGGTCAGAAGCGTATGTATATTGCTTCCATGTATTTTACAAGTGATTTGAAGTCTTTATATAGACTCTAGAAGTGATCCACGACTTCTACAAGTGGAATTTGAATTCAAATGAAGGTGGGAATGGTTGTTGGAGGGAATCAATTCACTTTCCTACAATGTAGGAAAAGTGAAGATCTAGTTTGATCTACCTTTAGATGATTGTTGATTGATTAAATGCAATGCAACCACCACACATTCGAGGAACTTGGGATTTATCTTTCTACATTTACATGAGTGAAGCTCAAGGCTTTTACCATGGTAAAACATCCATGAAAAAATGTTTTAAAAAATGCAATAAGTGAGCATAAGGTAAAGAACTCTCCAACAGATATTCATTTGATGTAATCCAAGCAATAGTTTTTTATGTAGATCAAATACACCTCAAGCATAGTGTAAGCTTGATGTTCCAACATTAACTACATATGATGCACACATAACAACCTCAAGCTAGAAGCTATGTGGTAAAGTTTGACTTTTGACAATACACCTCGCCATTTCCATGAGTGACATGCTCTTTCTTTCATTAACTCCATTCTATTAAGGCGTATACGATACTATACATTGATGTTTTATCCCGTGTTCAACCAGAAATGCATAAAAATCACAAGACATGTATTCCCTCCTTCGGTCAACACAAAGGGTTTCTATTTTGCATGATGATATATTTTGAGCCAAAACCAAAAGTTTTCTAAAGCAGATAAACATTTTGGACTTTGTTTTAGTGGATAGACCCATGCACGCCTCTTAAAATCATCAATGAAAGTCACGAAATAAAGGGAGTTCCCAAAAGAAGGTGTCTTCATAGGTGCACACACATCACTAAGAAAAGCGGTATTTTTTTAGTAGTTCAAACAAAACCATCTGTTTGGAAGAAGGAATGGTGCATTTTCCCGAAATACAACCTTCAAAAACATTTTCACAAGGTGCCTCAAGTTTGGGCAGAGAGGACACCATTTCAGATTTCTGCAAGCACAAAAAACTAGTGAAATCCAGATGACCGAAGTCTACATGCCAAAGCATTGCATCTAACATAGCATGAGAATCTTGAACTGCACATGCTCAATCATTCAAAGATCTTTCATAATCTATGAGCTCATAGAGCCCAATACATAAAATGCCAAAAGCAATAATGACATTGCCATTTGATAGATCATCAACTATACATGTGTCATCAACAAATTTCACAACCAAGCTGATCTTGGCTAATGCTAAAATTGATAATAGATTTCTCTTGTTCCATAGCACAAATAAAGCATCCAAAAATGTAAAAGAACTACCATCAACAGTAGTCAGAATGATCTTACCAACTCCCATGATAGGATCACAGGAGTTGTTGCCACATGTGAAAGTATTCCTTGTAGTGGTAGGCTCAAGTGAAGTGAAGAAACTATGTTGCAAAGTTATATTTTTGGTTGTCCCACTATCAAAGTACCAAACATCTAAGTCTACTACATACATACACTGCTCATGAGAAGATGGTTCCTAACTGCAAAAAATAGTAAACACTCATTCTTCATTCTGCACAAGATTACCAAACTCTATTTTAGGTGTAGAGGCCTCTATAATAACTATTCTAGTCTCTTTCTTCTTTTCCTCTTTTACAACTAGTTTTGGAAAAGCCTTTATGACATGATCATTTCCTTTAGAGTATTTGCAAAACAATTTTTGCTTTTCTTTTTTTCTTCGCGTCTTTGTCATCCTTCTTTGATGGTGTAGAATTAGCAAATTTTTGCTTACTAGTAGATGAGCTCCATTTACCTTTGCGCTTCTGACTAGCTAGGAAAGCTTGATCAACAACACGCATAATGGAACTTTTCTACATCAATTGATCTTCTCGCAACAAAATAAAGAATAAATCCTCAAATGTCAAGGCATTTGGATTGCCTTTTCATCAATCAAAGAGTAGAAGCAAAAATCTTGTATGAATGTGGAAGACCATTCAAAATAGTCAAGCAAGAATTCATCAGCAAAAATCAATTGCTCTTTCAAATCTTTGATCTTTTTCAAAAAACTATACATGAAATCTCCTTCATTCATGTGCTCACTCTCCAAGTGTTTTCAAAGGTAAGCTACACGAGCCTCGTTTCTTGACTTGTATAAAGTGGTAAGTGTATCCCAAGCATCACCTTAGCATTTTTGAAAGAGTGAACGTGCACCAAAATGGCATGTTTCACAAAAAAAGCTATCAATGCATGTGCTTGAGCATCTCTACCATCCCAAGGAAGTTTCTTTACAATAGTTGTAGCAAGAACTATAGCACAAACATGAATTTGAAGATCTTCATCTTCAATGCTATCTGCATCACCTTCAATAAATATATTTGCAGGTATAGTAGGTCAGTTTTCAACACCATGCAATATTCCACAATCCTTTTGAAACCAATACATGACGCATCATATGTGCCCATAGTGGGTAATTGGTACCATCCAACTTATCCTCAATAGACAACATATGCAATAATACATCATTGCATTCAGCCATGGCCAATTACCAAAATAACTTGATGCAAAAAAATGATGTATCTCAAAAAGTTGAACAAAACTACCTTGTAGCGTTGTGCTAAACACATAGTAGACTTCGAGATGCTTATACTAGGAAATTAGAACTTGTATACATGTTTGGCATAAAAAGAGCAAATTACTTGTAGAGACAGTGTGATAGTGTGTTTAGAGGTCGAAACACACTCAAATTGCAATTTTGATGCCACAAAGCAAATTCATTTTGAAATCCTAATCACCCTGAGTATGCTCACCAATTTTTGTGCAATTTTGAGACTCTGACCAAAGGGGTTTTGACAATGCCCTAGATGAAGCAACGGCCTACTTTGATACAAATTGTTGGAGTTTGAGGTCTATCAAAGAACATGACCAATATATGGATGAAGAAGAATCTTGTAGCACAACACACAATAGTGAATGTATTACTAAGCGAATGTACAAAGATAAGTAACCCAATATGGTTAAGGCCTATATACAAGTTGGGGGAAAAACACGTCCTAAAGAGGCAAAAAAGTGCACATGCAGTCCTAAGTGTGTTCATATATATCACTAGCAAAATATATCAGCATTCCTCTTCCCCTTCCTTTTGATATTCTTCTCCCTCTTGCTCCATATATTTGAATCAAGCATTTTTTTATGATTTCTTGATCTTACTCAATCTATTATTTTTCTATTGTGTCCAAGTCTCTTTCATTTGTATTTACCTCCATAAAAGACGTGGGCTTCATTTCCATTTGAATGATCTCCATTGTGATTCATCTCCTAAGTCACTATGACTATGACCAATTGCTCACAATTTTGTACTAATTCCCTCACATATACTAAAATACTGAATGGAATCCATTATTTATCATCCCTTAGTCCATCTAGTGTATGAGCTACAAAATCATAATCATCGATGGAGCTACCTATTGATCCCAAGGCATTTGCAATCTCTTTTGCCTTGAGAACATGATCATTAAAGTTGATATTTTAAGCCTTCCTTATGTTCCTCAACTCCTTATTGAGTCGTATATGATGGCCTATTCTAGAGGTGGATTATAATCTCTCAAAAGCCTGCCACATCTTCTTCTATGATTCCAACTCTTGGATATGAACAATCATACTATTACTAATGTGTTAGAATAGAATGAATATGACTCTCTTATGTCTTTCAATACACGCATTTAGTTCCCTTGCTTGTGCTTGAGTGAATGACTTTGCATATTAAGGCATAAATTTAGCTACACTTATTCATACCCATAGTCCCTTGCACATGAGGAAATTGACAACCCCAAACCTCTAAGGTTGGTCATTCTCTTTCTTCATCATTTTTATTTTACGTAGCATACTCATTCATTGCTTAAGCTTGTGTGCTTACTAAACTTACCTTAGAGTTTGTTGAAATAGCCAAAGTTAAAAATGATTACATTCTTGTAGCTTTGTCCCTTCATATGCGTTGAGATGTTTCCTTCTAGTTTGAAAATCCACTTCTAAATGTTGATGTAGCTTGTAGGTCTACCACAAGTCTGTTCTTGAGACATTTTCAATTACCAAATGCATTCTTTGGCCTCCTTCAAGATTATACAATGCTTTGAAGTTCTTTGATACCACCATTGAGGGAATGATTCAACACCCCTATCTAGCTTTGGAAGGATGTAGGTCTTGCTTTTCACAATCAATGAGACTCATTATTTTGGTTCTAACTCGGAGTTTGAATGTGGAATTACTATGAAACATTGAAGAATGCTAGAAGAGACCGATAGATAGCTAGATCATTCAAGAATTCCAATTTGAATGCTCCAACACAAAAAACCAACCTCTACAAGATGAACTATCTATTTGTGCTACTCTCTACCTATGTGCACTTTCAATACACTCAAATAACATACATAATTCACTGTCTATTCAATCAAATAACATACACAATTTTTTTTGTCACGTTTACTAGACTATAGTAGAAGTTAAATATAGGTAGTAGTTGTTGATATATTTAGGTAGTGATGTGTGTGAACTCTCTAGTGATGGAGAGTGTTAATCTCCAAAAGAACAAGCTATCCTTGATGTTAGACCACCTCTATATCAAGAATAACTTTAAACTCCAACCAATTTTAGAAGACAAGCACCAAACTGTCAAGATTTTAACTAACTGTGAAGAAAGTCATTTCATAGAAAAGTCTGCTGCACATTATTGACCCATTGACTAATCATGTGTGTAAAGTTTCTGAAATAACTTTGTAGAATATGTTGCCTAGAGTTTTTGCACCTCCTCCCAGTTAAATCACTTCAAAAAGCTTAAGTAGATTATGAGAAACAATCTAAACAATCTACCTATGTCTGAAACTGCCTTCTTGTAGAGTCGACTTTGACACCTGCAACTTCTAACACATGGTTCTCCCAAACTAGAACCCGTTTAAATGAATGCTTTTAGCCATAGATAGCTTACCTTACAATTTAGATTTTTACTCCTCATTTGTGTAAAACTTTACACTGTGCACTGAGAACTAACCATTTCTTTGACCATCGGAATTGTGTCTGTTTTTGAAGACACTCAACACTTTCTCACATATAGATGTTCCTACACAAAATTCTCTCAGCTTGTTTGCAATTGGATTCTAAAACTTTAACCATAGATAGATCAACTATGGACTTGGATTTGTACAAAAGGATTTCTGATAAAATCAAGCAGAGAAGGAGAACTAGAGAAAAGATCGATGCGCAATTCTCTGAACATTCTTTCTATTCAATTCTTCATACATCTGATGGATGATACATTCAATACTCATCATCTATTCATCTATATTTCATCTCTCTCTTCTAATACGACCATCTACACGTATCTATATATACATTTGAGTATTGATTCGTCATTACTTCAAGTATATTGAAGTATTTACAAAACTAATGTACATATGTTTTAAAGAACTTTGCTCCCTGAACCTTCTCTTCATTTCATGAAGTTGGACTTCAAACTTATCTTCATATCTTCACTTCTAGACTTCATAATCACCAATTGTTGATTGTCCTGCTCCAACAGCTCCCCCTCAATCATCAATTGTGATTACTTGCATCTTCTTTATTCCTGCCATATCTTTAAACCTCTGCAACTTTGGTCCATCCAAGCTTTTTGTCATCATATCTGCAAGTTGATCTTTTGTAGGAGTATGCATAACTTCTATTTCTTTATCAACAACCTTCTCTCTCAAAAAATGATACTGAATCTCAATATGTTTAGTTCTAGCATGGAATACAGGATTTGTTGCCAAATATAAAGAACTCATATTGTCTCCATAAATGATAGGAGTACTCTGAACAATATCAAAACTATTCATAAGAGTCTTTAACCATATTACTTCCTTTGCAGCTTCTACCATGCCTTTGTATTCTTCTTCTGTAGATGATAAAGCAACTGTATGTTTCTTCTTAGAGCACCATGAAATTAGCTTATCTCCCACATAACACAAATATCCATGTGCTGATCTTCTATCATCAGAATTACCTGCCCAATCTGCATCACTGTATATCTTGATGTTTGTATCTGATGTAAAACCATAATACAGACCTTCGTTAAGTGTGCCCTTGATGTACCTAAGTAATCTTTGTCCTGCAATCCAATGTTCCTTTCTAGGACAATGCATGAACTGAGATAGAACTCCAACTGCATATAATAAGTCAGGTCTTGTTAATGTAGCATAAATCAGGCTACCCACCAAACTCTGACAAAGCTTCATATCTTTGAATGCTTCTCCTCCATATCTACTCAATCTATGATTCACTTCCATTGGAGTTGGTGCTATCCTGCAATCTTCCATTTCAAATTTGGTTAGCAAATTTTTTAGATACCTTTCTTGAGTTACATATACTCCATGTTGAGTATATGAAATCTCCATTCCCAAAAAGAATGACAAATTTCCCAAATCATTGATTTTGAATTCTTTCTCCATCTGCTTCTTAATCTTGTGTATACCTTTGTCATCTGTTCCTGTAAGTATTATGTCATCAACATAAATACAAACATAAATAAATCCATCCTCACTTGCTTTGACTAGCAAGCTACTATCTACCTTTGATGCTTGAAATCCAAGTTCCTTTAAGAACTTTACAAGCCTATAATTCCATGCCCTTGGGGCCTGCTTCAACCCATACAAATATCTCTTGAGCTAACACACATAATTTGGATACATGATCTTTGAAACCATCTGGTTCTTCCATGTAGACTTCATCTGAAATATAACCATTCAAAAAAGCATTCTTCACATCGAATTGAGATAATTTCCAACCTTTGCAAGCAGCAATTGCTATGAGAGTCCTTATGGTTGTCATTTTTGCAACAGGACTATAAGTTTCATCATAGTCCACACCATATGTCTGTGCATATCCCTTTACAACAAGCCTGGCTTTGTACCTAGATACACTTCCATCTGCAAACCTTTTTGTTTTGTAGACCCATTTACATCCAATGATCTTGTGACTATTTGGTTCACGAACCAAATCCCAAGTCTCATTTTCCATCAATGCATCATATTCCTCCTGCATAGCTTTTTCCCAATTCTTCTTCCCTTTGGCTTCACCATATGTGGATGGATCTTCATCTGCTTTTAACATGTAAGCATAATCTTTAGTAGTCAAGAATGAAGTATCATAACTATACCTTGTAGGTTGCCATTGTGCCTAGATAACCTTCTGAGTTCTCCACTTCTTGAAGTTTCTGGTTCATCACATTCTGGATCAAACCTTGGCACTTCTTCAACTTCAACCTGTACTACATTGTTCTCCTCTTCATCAAATATCTAAACCTTTGATTTACCTTTCTTTTGATTCACAACCTATTCAACATCTGCATGAACATTAAGTGTACCTGCATACCAAGTACCTTGCTCATCAAATGTAACATCCTTAGACACAAGGAATTGCGTTGTGGATGGAGTCCACACCTATAACCCATTTGCTTGTCATCATAACCAATAAATACATGCTTCTCTGCTTTAGGTTCTAATTTATGCCTCAATTGCGATGGCAGATATGCATATGCCAAGCATCCAAATATTTTACAATGATCCAAGGTAGGTCTCTTACCCCACCAAGCTTCATATGGTGTCATACCCTGCAAAGTTTTACATGGCAACCTATTGACCAAATATGTGGCTGTGTTTACATCCTCAACCCACAAATAATTAGGGCAATTTTTCTCCTTCATCATGGATATTGCAAACTCAACAAGAGTTCTGTTTCTTCTTTTTGCTACCCCATTTTGTTGAGGAGAATACCTGCAAGTAACCTCTCTCTTTATACCTGCATTCTAGAAATAATCACTGAACTCATTAGAGAAATACTCTCCCCCTCCATCTGACCTTAACCTCTTCAATTTTTGACTTGTAATCCTTTCTGCATCTGCATGATATTGTTTAAATGTGTTAAACACTTCGGACTTTTCTTTGATCATATAAATTGTGATCCACCTGGTAGCATCATCAACATATATGACATAATATCTTGAACCATTTATACTAAAGTCCTTTGAAGGACCCCATACATCTGTATGTACCAATTCAAGTCTTTTTGAATACATAAAACCATGCTTATTATATGATTGCTTGTGAGCCTTACCTAGCTGACATGCTTCACATCTGTATGTCATGTGTTGACCTGCAACATTAGGCAATCGAAGTAATGAACCATTGTAAGCCATTTCTTTGATACCTTTTTCATTTAAGTGTCCAAGTCTTTTATGCCAAAGATCCAATTCAGACACCTTTTGCTCTCCATATGTAAACATAGCATGTCCAATATTACCTTGTATCTTTAATGTGAAGAGCCTTCCTTCCTTCTTTCCTATAACAATTTGTTTATACCCTTGACTAGGGTCTTCAACATAAACTCCATCATTAGTGAACCTTACCTCATATCCTTTTTCCAAAATTTGTCCTACACTAATTAAGTTCTTTGGAATTGTAGGAACATACAGAACCTTACTCAAGAGAGTACTTCCATCTTTGGCTTTAACTGAACCAATTGACTTTACTTTGTGATTTGTATTATCACCTGTTTGAACTCTGTGATTAATTATCTTATGATCTAGATCAGTCATCAAAGCAATGTTTCCACTCAGATGATTGCTACATCCTTAGTCAATATAAAATACTCTCATGTGTTCATGTGAGGCTTCACATGTTGCATTCATAATAAGAGTTGAATCTTCTTTCTGATCCGATGCATAATTATAGTACGTGTTATTATAGGACTTATTTTGGAAGTTTCTTCCTCCACTTGTTCCAAAAGAATTCCTACCACCTCTTCCTCTGAAGCTTCCTCTCTGATATCTGCCACCTCTTCCTCTTTGAATAAAATTTTGATTAAAATTACCATTGCTTTGATTATTATGCCAACAATCATGAGATAAATGATTGGTCTTACCACATATCCAACAAGCTTTGACATTATCTTTGTTATTTCTGCCTCTTCCTCTACTTCTGCCACTTCCTCTTCCTCTTAGGAAGTTTGCTTGACTTGGAGTACCTTCATCTTCAACTAATTGTTGCTTTCCTTTGCTAGCATTCTTCTTGTCTTTAGAATACATTGCATGACCTGCACTCGTATCAACATCTCCTTTTATATCATTCTCAAAAGTTAGCATATGTCCTAACAATTTATTCAAATCAGGAGTGAAATGATCTAATGAAAGTTCTGTAGACAAAATAAAAGGCTTCCACTTCTCATCTCCTCTTAGCCCTGTGAGAATTTTTCTTACCAACTTATCTTCTTCAATATCTTCATCAACTGCACCTAGAGAATCAACAATGTCTTTCATATTTGTCACATAATCAGATATTGATTGTGAAGCCATAATGAAGCTTTCCTTGATTTAATTGCATTTTGAAAATGCTCTTCCAAAGCATTCCAAATGCCACTTGCACTTTCAAGTCCTCTGATATGAGGAAGCAAATAATTATTTACTGCCATGTAGATTATGCTCCTTGCTTGAGCATCCTTCTTCATCCAAGTCTTTATATCTGCAAGCTCTTCCCTAGTTGGAACACTAGGATCTTTAAAATCTGCCTTTTCTTCCTCTCCTGTGATGTAGCCCATCAGATCTTTGCTCATAAGATGAGCTTCCATTCTCATAGACCAAGCTGGATAGGTCTCTCTATCCAACTTCTCAATTTGGAGACTATCTCCCATCCTTTCTTCTTGATAGGTTTAGTAAATATGCATATTTCATTCCATGTAGAAAAACTTTGACTGCACCTCAAGCAAAATTATTCATTAAATGCATTTTCCCACATCATGGATTTCCTAAAATAATGTTATTTCATCGTGATGTTAGGTTTTGTAATCATTTTTGGGTTGCCTTATTTCAACATTTTGGTTCTAAAATAGATTTTAGCTCTGCATTTCATCCTGAAAGTAATGGACAGAGTGAGGCTACAAATAGTACTATTCTTGATTTATTGTGTTGTTATTCATTAGATAATCCTAATAACTGGGATGAAAAGTTACCATTGCTTCAATTTGCTTACAATAACACTGCACACACCACTATTGGTCGTGCACCTTTTGAAATTGTTTTTGGTTCCCATGTCCCTCACCCAAACAGACATTCCGATGGCTGATTCTATTGCTCAAGATCACGTTTCTATACTTCATGATGTTCACGAGCACATTAGGAAAAGTCAAGAGCGATATACACGTACTATCAATACTAAACGATTAGCCAAAGAATTCAAGGAAAATGATTTTGTATGGTTGCGTATCATTAAAAGACGTCTCAAAAATATTTTGCAGCATCCTAAAATTAAACTTGCACCACGCTATTATGGACCATTTCGCATTATAGAAAAAATTAATGATAATTCATTTAGATTAGATATTCCATCTCATTGGACTATACATAACTCTTTTCATATTAGTTTACTTAAACCATTTAAAGGAACTTTACCACTTGCTCCACTTCTTGATGACCCTCCTTTGATTGAAGAACAATCTGAAATATTAGTTCCTGAGAAAATCATTGATCATGATGTCACTACTACACGCACAGGTACTCAATATCATCGATATTTGATTAAGTACAAAAATCACTCTATTGAAGAATGTCAATGGATACATAAAACACAATTAACACCTCATTATGACCACTTAATTTCTGCATTAGCAACTGAGAGGCATGTTGTATATTATTGAACAATGCATTGTTAAAGTGTTATCTTTTTAATGTATTAATATGTTTTTGATGTTTCTGATATCGAAGCTGAAGGTTCGTGAGGAGCGTGCAAGGTGTGAAAGGGAGAACATCAATAATCAGTAAATAAACCTACGTAGAAGGTTCTATTGTTAGAAAAGTAATGGTTAGAATAAGGGTCGTTGTAGACCGCAGTTTCTATTATTCAAAGTAATGGCTTTCTGTAAAAGTTACCAACTTTTAGTTTCACGCCTACTTTTTGTAGCCGCCCTCATGTAACCACTATTTTCGACGTAATCAAAAGTCCTATAAATACATGCACTCTGTGGACTGTCGAAACGGAGTGCATGGGGGGAGATTGCACCCAATCTGCGTCCTGTCTCGTCTCTTATTGCGTCTATTCTCTGTATGTTTTTCTGCATCCCTAATCTCTGTTTGAGCGTGAGCAAGATCCTAACAACACTATATCAAGAGTAAGTCAAAATCTTCACCAATTTTGGAGGATCAACATTCAATTATAAGGATTTTGGAAAATCTATGAAAAGGATGATTCTACAAAAAGTCTACTGCACATATCTTTCTCATTGACTTATCAAATGTGTAACATTTTTTATAAAACTTTTCACAAGGTGTTGCCTAAACATTGCGCACCTCCTCCAAGTCGAATCACTCTAAAAGATTCAAGAGATTTTGAGAAATCAACTTGACAAGTCACCTATGTCTAAAACTGTACTTCTGAGAAGTCGATTTAGACACCTATAACTTCTAAGACATGGTTCTCCAAGAATAGAACCCGTTTAAGCAAATGCTTTTAGTCACAAGTAGCTTACCTTCCAGCTTAAAGATTAATTGCTTACTTGCTCAAAACTTTAAACTGTAGAAGGAGAACTGATCAAAACATTGACTTCAAATTTTGTGCCTGTTTCAGGAACCAGTGAACACTTCTTCACATATGAATGTTCCTACACTTAATTCTCACAGCCTGATCACAATTAGGCTCTCAAACTTTAACCATAGACTGATTAACTCTAGACTTAGAAGTCTACAAAAGGATTCTTAAAGCACAGATGGAGAATGCACAGAAATATCGGGCGCAACTTCTCTTTATTTCTGACAGAAATTAAATCTGGATGAGAGAGCTATTCTAATATCTTCAAAAATTGTCTAATAACTTCTAATTCTCCTCAATTCTCATGCTCTACAATCTCTCATCTCATGTCTCGATATTTTCCAAGTATATATATAGACAAAAGATTTACAAGCTTATGACTAATCAAAGACATAAGTGAGCTGGCTCTAAATTAATGTACATATGTGTACAATTCTTTATCTTCTGAATATGAACTTCTTCCATGCTTCATAAGTTGGTCTTTTCTTCAGTCCTTGACTTCCAAATCTTCAATTGTTGATTGCCCTGCACCAACAGCTCCCCCTCAATCATCAATTGAGATTTTCTCTATCTTCTTTATGCCTGCCATGTCTTTGAACTTCTATAGCTTAGTCCTGGCATGAAACACAGGGTTAGCAGCTAAATATAATGAACTCATGTTATCTCCATATATGATAGGTGTACTCTGTATAGTGTCAAAACTCTTCATCAGAGTCTTAAGCCATATTACTTCCTTTGTAGCTTCAACCATGCCTTTGTACTCTGCTTCTGCAGATGATAAAGCAACTGTGTGTTGCTTCTTTGAACACCAAGAAATTAACTTATCTCCCACATAACACAAGTATCCATAAGTTGATTTCCTATCATCTGGATTACCTGCCCAATCTGCATCACTATATATTTTGATATTTGTATCTGATGTAAAACCATAATACAAACCCTCTTTAAGTGTACCCTTAATGTACCTCAACACTCTTTGACCTGCAACCCAATGTTCTTTCCTAGGGCAATGCATAAATTGAGACAAAACCCCAACTGCATATGATAAATCAGGCCTAGTTAATGTAGCATATGTTGGGAAAGATGGATGGATGATCCAGGA
This sequence comes from Ceratopteris richardii, assembly GCA_020310875.1. Taxonomy (NCBI): domain Eukaryota; kingdom Viridiplantae; phylum Streptophyta; class Polypodiopsida; order Polypodiales; family Pteridaceae; genus Ceratopteris; species Ceratopteris richardii. Next base: position 81,427,527 of record CM035412.1, on the reverse strand, counting down.
AAGTGAGTAGATGCTGCTAAACCTGCTTTGCACCAGCCCTCTTTTGCTTTAGAGTTGATTAGTAGACTCCCTTAGCTTCCAAATGACACGAAGAAATGGTATATGTCCTTTGGAAATGATGTGTGTATTGATTGAATCAAAACAAACAATTTTGTACTTCACAAACTCAAGAAAACCTTCTAATTTGGTCTTGACACCTGCTCAGAGTTTTGCTCAGTGTGACCAACATAGTAGCAATTGATAAAATACCTTCTAGGGATATTAAATTAGCTTATTAAGCTACCATTTGAAAGTGGAATGATGCAAAATAATGAACTATGCTAAGAGAAATTGATTTAGCAAAATTTGGAATAGCCCCGACTTTTTAGGAGTGTTGCAGAGATAGACCAATGAGCACTTCGACGACGATTTCTCTGACTTGGCTGAATGAAATCACTTCAAAACTTTCTCAGCATGTAGATGACTTTGAGTTGAATCCAACAAGCTTTGAATCACTGAATTTGGTGGAGTATTGGCTGAGATATGCCCTTGACAAGTTGACAGATTTTGGAGTAGACAATCAGAGAACACACAAATGATAGATGTAAATGTATCTATTAATACACATTGGTATACAATCCCATTTGTATGACTAGCATTGCCAAATGGTATAGAGAGGTGTAGGCTATGGTATAGTCCTCACACACACTCAAACTCAGTAGAGTTGGCCTCGGGAATTGAGTCAATCTGCCCGCGACTTTTCAAGTACATATTTTATAGGAAGTGCAATAGGAATTTGAATTCAAATTCAAATTCTTGGCTCCCTTTAATCAAGCTTCTAAAAGTATGGAGATATTCTCTCAATCATGTGATCTACTTTTCCACGAATCAATTAGGTAGGTGTTACATAAAGATTCCAAGTCATTTAGACTTTTACATGAGGTAAAGTAGTAATAAACCACTAGCATGTGTTCCTATGATTCTTTATACATGTGAAATCTTCATAATAGCTTCCAAGCCAAATGTGTAGGCTTGTGACTTACACCAACAACATAGATAAGACTACCAACCAAACTCTGATATAACTTCATATCCTTGAATTCTTCTCCACCATATCTGCTCAATCTGTGATTCACCTCCATTGGAGTAGGTGCTACCCTGCAATCATTCATTTTAAACTTGATTAACAAGTTCTTCAAATACCTTTCTTTAGTTACATACACTCCATGTTGAGTATATGAAATCTCCATGCCCAAGAAGTATGACAAGTCTCCCAAATCACTGATTTTGAACTCTTTCTCCATTTGCTTCTTTAGGCTTTGAATGCCTTTCTCATCTGTACCTGTAAGAATTATATCATCAACATATATGCACATGTAAATCAACCCATCATCACTTGCTTTCACAAGCAAGCTACTATATGCCTTAGATACTTGAAATCCAAGTTCTTTCAAGAACTTTACAAGTCTATAATTCCATGCCCTTGGGGCCTGCATCAAACCATACAAAGCTCTCTTGAGCTTACACACATGATCTGGATACCTTTTATCTCTGAATCCTTGTGGTTGCTCCATGAAAACATCATCTGAAATGTAACCATTTAAAAAAGCATTCTTCACATCTAATTGACATAATTTCCAACCTTTACATGCAGCAATTGCTATGAGTGTCTTGATGGTTGTCATCTTTGCCACAGGACTATAGGTCTCATCATAATCAATACCATATGTCTGAGCAAACCCTTTGACAACAAGTCTAGCTTTGTACCTAGACACATTTCCATCTGCAAATCTCTTAGTCTTGTAGACCCATTTGCATCCAATGATCTTCTGGCTATTTGGTTTAGGAACCAAATCCCATGTCTGATTCTCCAATAATGCATCATATTCTTCCTGCATAGCTTTCTCCCAATTTTCCTTACCTTTTGCCTCTTCATATGTAGAAGGGTCTTCATTTGCTTTAATCATATAAGCATAATCTTTGGTAGCCAGAAAAGAAGTATCATAGCTATACCTTGTAGGTTGCCACTTGTGCCTTGATGACCTTCTGAGTTCTCCACTCCTTGAGGTTTTTGATTCTTCACACTCAGGATCAAATCTTGGCATTTCTTAAACTTCAACCTGCACTTCATTATTCTCTTATTCATCAAATATCTGAACCTTTGATTTACCTTTCTTTTGACTCACAACTTCTTCATCATCTGTATTAATATTGATAGTACCTGCATACCAAGTACCTTGCTCATCAAATGTAACATCCTTAGACACAATGAATTGCTTTGTGGATGGACTCCACAATCTATAACCCATCTGCTTGTCATCATAACCAATGAACACATACTTTTCAGCTTTAGGTTCCAATTTGTGTCTTAATTGTGATGGCACATATGCATATGCCAAACATCCAAATACTTTGCAATGATCTAAGGTAGGTCTCTTACCCCACCATGCCTCATATGATGTCATACCCTGCAAGGCGTTACATGGTAACCTATTGACCAGATAAGTAGCTGTATTTACAGCTTCAGCCCACAAATAATTTGGGCAATTTTTCTCCTTCATCATGGATCTTGCAAACTCAACAAGAGTTCTATTCCTCCTTTCTGTTACACCATTTTGTTGAGGAGAGTACCTGCAAGTGATTTCCCTTTTTATACCTGCATTCCACAAGTAATCACTGAACTCATTAGAGAAATACTCTCCCCCTCCATCTGACCTTAGTCTCTTCAACTTATGACCTGTAATTCTCTCTGCATACACATGATAATGTTTGAATGTACTAAATACTTCTGACTTATCTTTGATCACAGAGATAGTGATCCATCTGGTAGCATCATCAACATAAATCACATAGTACCTTGAACCACTAATACTGAAATCCTTTGATGGTCCCCACACATCTGTGTGTAACAACTCAAGCTTCTCTGAATACATAAAACCACGCTTGGAATAAGATTTCTTATGAGCCTTACCTAATTGACATGCTTCACATCTGTATGTCATATGTTGACCTATAACATTAGGCAATCCAAGCATTGAACCATTGTTAATCATATCTTTGATACCTCTTTCATTAAAGTTTCCAAGCCTCTTGTGCCAAAGATCTAACTCAGAGATCTTATGTCCTCCATATGTGAACAAGGCATGACCATCATTACCTTGAATCTTCAATGTGAACAATCTTCCTTCTTTCTTCCCTGAAACAATCTGTTTATACCCATTGCTAGGGTCTTCCACAAACACTCCTTCATTAGTGAATCTCACTTCATAACCTTTTTCAACAATTTGTCCTACACTTATCAGATTCTTAGGAATTGTAGGAACATACAAGACCTTACTCAATAAGGTGCTACCATCCTTGCCTTCACTAATCCAATTGACTTCACATTATGCTTTGTATTGTCACATGTTTGAACAACATGATTAGATATCTTATTGTCTAAATCAGTCATCAATGCTATGTTACCACTCAGGTGATTGCTACACCCTGAGTCAATGTAGAAGACTCTTTGGTCTTCACTTTGCCTTTCACAAGTTGCATTCATTATCAATGTTGAATCCTCCTTGTGATCTCAAGCATAATTGTAGTAGGTATTGTTATATTGTTGACTTTGGAATCCTCTACCTACATTTCTTCCAAAATAACCCCGACTACCTCTACCTCTGAAATTACCTCTTTGGTTTTTGCCACCTCTTCCTCTTGAATTAAAATTCTGATTATATCCACCATTATTGTGAGTATTATGCCAACAATCATTAGCTAAGTGATTTATCTTACCACAAATCCGGCAAGCTTTGACTCCATCTTTGTTATTCCTGCCTCTTCCTCTACCTTTGCCACTTCCTCTTCCTCTTAGGAAGTTAGCTTGACTAGTTGTGCCTTCATCTTCATTTGCTTGTTGCTTTCCTTTGCTATTTTTCTTCTTATCCTTTGAGTACATTACATGACCTGTACTCTTGTCACTTTCACCTTTGACATCCTGCTCAAAGGTTAACATATGTCCTAGCAAGTGATTTAAGTCAGGAGTAAAATGATCAAGTGATAATTCAGTAGACAAAATGAATGGCTTCCATTTGTCATCACCTCTCAAACTTGTGAGTATTTGCCTTACCAATTTATCCTTCTCAATGTATTCATCAACTGCTCCTAATGCATCTGCAATGTCTTTCATCCTTGTTACATAATCTGAGATAGATTGAGAGGCCTTCTTCTTGAAAGTGGTAAATTCTGCCCACAAAGATGCCTTCCTTTACTTTGTTGTATTTTGGAAATGCTCCTCCAAAGCATTCCATATATCACTTGCACTTTCAAGACCTATAATGTGAGGTAGCGAGTAGTCATTGACTGCCATATAGATAATGCTCCTAGCTAGAGCATCTCTCTTCATCCAATTTTTCAAATCTGACAATTCCTCCCTAGTTGGAACACAAGGATCTCTGAATTGAGGCTTTTCTTCTTCACCTGTAATGTAAGCTATCAAGTCTTTGCTCATAAGATGAGCTTACATCCTCATTGACCATGCAGGATAGTTCTCTCTATCCAATTTCTCTATCTGAAGAGAATCTCCCATCCTTTCTTTACCTGTGTATTGAATTCTTCAAATTTTATGAATAACAGATGTACCTTTACTTTGAATAATACTCCTTCTGGCTTCCTTGGTGTCGTGTGACCTCCTTCTCAAGCTTTGCTCACAAGCTTTCACCTTTTGCACCTTCAGATATTGAATTCTTTGCACGTGCAGCAATCGGGATCCTCCTTCCTTCAATTCTGATGCTTCCTGCTCTGATACCACTGATGGAGAGTGTTAATCTCCAAAAGAACAACCTACTCTTAAAATTAGAGCACCTCTATATCAAGAGTCACTCAAAATCTTCACCAATTTTGGAGGATCAACATTCAATTATAAGGATTTTGGAAAATCTGTGAAAAGGATGATTCTACAGAAAGTCTGCTACACATATCTTTCTCATTGACTTATCAAATGTGTAAAGTTTTTTATAAAACTTTGCACAAGGTGTCGGCTAAAGATTTTGCACCTCCTCCAAGTCGAATCACTCTAAAAGATTTAGTAGATTTTGAGAAATCAACTTGACAAGATACCTATGTCTAAAACTGTACTTCTGAGAAGTCGATTTAGACACCTATAACTTCTAAGACATGGTTCTCCAGAAATAGAACCCTTTTAAGCAAATGCTTTTAGTCACAAGTAGCTTACCTTCGAATTTAAAGATTAAGTGCTTACTTGCTCAAAACTTTAAACTGTAGAAGGAGAACTGATCAAAACATTGACTTCAAATTTTGCGCCTGTTACACTTAATTCTCACAGCCTGATCACAATTAGGCTCTCAAACTTTAACCATAGACTGATTAAATCTAGACTTAGAAGTCTACAAAAGGATTCTTAAAATGATCAAGCACAGATGGAGAATGCACAGAAATATCGGGCGCAACTTCTCTTTATTTCTGACAGAAATTACATCTGGATGAGAGAGCTATTCTAATATCTTCAAAAATTGTCTAATAACTTCTAATTCTCCTCAATTCTCATGCTCTACAATCTCTTATCTTGTGTCCCGACATTTTCCAAGTATATATATAGACAAAAGATTTACAAGCTTATGACTAATCAAAGACATAAGTGAGCTGGCTCTAAATTAATGTACATATGTGTACAATTCTTTATCTTCTGAATATGAACTTCTTCCATGCTTCATAAGTTGGTCTTTTCTTCAGTCCTTGACTTCCAAATCTTCAATTGTTGATTGCCTTGCACCAACATATTATGTAAACCATCACTTACTCATAGTATCATATATACCAATGTTCAATGTACAATGTGGGAGCAAAACTCTCAACCACTCTATGTGATGAGAAATAGATGAATGAGAGAATGTACAAATGTAACAAACATATTCAGATGTATGGGTAGTAATCTGAATATACATGAGTGTGACCTAATAGGTTATAGAAGAGTGGATATGAGTGACTGAAAGAGGAAGGATCAGTGTGAAACTGATAATCAACAAACCCTCATCTAACCTTAGGCTATGGAAGACCCTAAGTCAGATACGTGTGTGAAAAGATCACATACTTAAAAAGTAGCAGGGAATCATAACAAGTTTGTTGCCGAAAATCCTCAAACTCATGTGAACACACCTTCTCAAACACCTTATCCAAATATGCATAAAGCATATAGGTACTAATTCTCTTGTACCTATGCCGAATAGGAATCCTCATGATATGGATGCTACTACCTCCATAAACTCCAAGTAGTACCTGTGTGCATAAAGAGAATATGCACCTGTGTGCATAAGATGTGAATCTTATGTTAACCACCATCCAATGTCTTTGAAGTAGCCCGACATCCTCTTGTAGAAGATAATCTTCAACTGCAACATGTAGATGGCCGATCCTCACCATCAAGCTGCTAATGACCAAGTCTTCTTGCCATGAACAAGAGATAGCCTCCTCTCCATGAGCTAGAGTGTGAGCACACTCTTCATCTTCTCCAAGAAGAATCATTAAGAAGAACTCCATAGCTGCTCCTCAACATGCTTCAAGTTAACACCATGGCTGCCCCATGTGCTAGAAGAGACACCACCTCTACTGAGGTCCAAGCTTTAGAAAGCTTGTGTTGAAATTGGTGAAGGATGAATAGAAGTGACCCCAAGCACTTCTTATATAGTCTTTGTGTTCCTTGAAAAGCTTCTCAATAATAAAGCAATTGCTTGAATAAAACTCTATGATCGTTGTGCGTTTAAGAAAAAATCAAACGTGTTCGTTAAAGGAAAAGCTTTCGCCTTTTATCGCGATCCCTCGTGCTTGGATGATTTTTCACAAACTAAAAACATCATAAAAGCTATGCGATCAGCGCTGCTGGAGGTGGGATTCGAACCCAGCCCACTTGTTTGGAAGGCTCATGGCATAGCCACGTGCCTGTCGTCATTTGTTTGTAGAGGAAGTCTTAACGGACTAAATAGTTGTTGTATTCTCTGAGCAAGATTGACCAGATTTGATCAATTTCCAACCAATGGGACATTGTTTCCAACAATCCCCCCTGCAATGTCATATTGGTACAATCTGGACTGGATCTGCAATCTGTCACAAACTGCAAACTATCACAAGCTTCAAGCTTGTACTCCCGCACTTCAGAACTTGTTCTTCAAAAGTCTTCTTCAAAACTGAATTTTACTTTCCTTCAAAAAATCTGAACTTGTTGAATATGAACCATAATACCTGAGAAAATATGCAAACTAGATATCCAATAGTGTTCCCATCAAGCAATCACTGCTTGACAAAAAATATAGCATGAACTGTCTCCGAACCTGCTATCTCCTGTCTTCAAAAACCTGAAAACATACACTATGATCCACATATTTGCATTTACCTTCCAAAAAGGTTTCTCAACGTACTTCTGCTGCGTCATGTAAATACACTAACCAAAATCAAGAACTGAATCTTGGAACTTGTGACTGACAACTCACAACTTAGTGTATTATGAACACTACTGGTTCATCTCTGATTGTACTTCAAGTCAACTCAACTCAAATCAATTGAAAATCAACTAAAATCAATTTAAATATGAGTCTCATAAAAAAATCTATGATGTCATCATGTCTTCATCCTTTAAATCCTTCATACCTCTTTCCTTCAGAACCTGGTATAAACATATATGTGCACACTTCTGAAAATACCTCTCGAAAATATCAAGTTTCTCTTCAATAGAATTCTAGAACCTTCTCCTGAACAAGAACATCCTAACATGAACTTTCTCCAAACATTCTTCTTCTTCTTTCTTCTTTCAAAGATGGAACATCAAGAGAACCTGACAAAGGAAATATAGGAATACTTGATATAGGAATACCTGTAAGTATGAATCTGCATTCTTTCACATATGGCTGAAACAAGTCTTCATGTTTCATCACCCCCTGGATGACTTAACACTAGTATCCAGAATTCTTCAAAGTATATCAGACTTTATGAAATGTGGAACGTCTTCCTTCTTTCAATAAATCTAATCTTCAGTGATCAATACCTGTATCTGAAACAAAATCTCTGAACCCTTTTTATTAGCATTGTGCACATGCCAATAGCTTTCCATGTCATTCCTCAGCTTTCCAAATTGTAGAATAAGGTTAGCTGATCCTAATATAACAAAACCTTGCTAAAAGCATTTTAGGATTCATAACCTTCTGTAACATAACAAGTATCTTCACCTATCTCTGTGCAACACAAATCTGATAGAATCTGAATCTTTGAATTACTTCTTCCAATGGTAAGAATCTTCACAAACAAAGGATAAACAACTGACTCATAAATACTCAAGATCATACAAGATCAATGATCTCTCGTGTGTAGAATCTGCTCTCATCAAACCTTCATGACTGAATGTTTGATTTATTATTGGAATGTCTCTAAGTGTCCATGCTTCTCAAAAAGTTGTAAAACTTTTCTTCAAACAAATCCTTCCAAGAATTTCCAATTCCTACTTGAAACATAAGTGGACAAACTTCTCACCTTGAGAACTCCAAAAGCTGCAAGTTGATACTTCATATCTTTCATATTCTACCCGGGTGAAATGTTACAGTACCTGCTTGACTTTCTTTTGGCTAACTCCACTTCTCAATCAAGTGATAGGATTTGATGGAACACCTTTTTGAATACAAACATGTATCCAAAACTCTAGACAATCATAGAAAGTAGATTCTCCATTGAATTGTACATCAATAAAGATGTTCTCGTAGACTTGTCTTTGGATGTAGAGGATAAAATAGGAAAAGTATATGGAAAATATATGAGAAAAGGAAGCCTTACTTTTCTTTTGGAAATGATGGACTTTCTTTTTCTGCATCTTTCTTCCACTTGATGATGATGTCGACATCTTCAAACTTCTCTTCCATACCTTTTCTTCTCTTCATCTTGAAGTAGCAAACACTCTTGACCTCTTCAACTAAACTTTTCTCTTCCTCTAGTGCTAAGAGTAAGAGACAAAACAAACATGGTATACAAATGGAAGTGAATATAGAATCATGTTTTATCATCTCCTCATATCTCTGAATCAAAATTTTGATTCAAATGTCTGAAAGACTGAATTCACCAATCTTTTGTCTGAATGATGAATTACCCTTCTAGAGTTACCTCTCTAGATACTTAGATTACATTCTGTACCTGGATATCCAACCAACTTACAACAGAAAATTGGCTGAAAACAAAACTCATCCCATCTTCACATTTGTCTTCTTAGATGAACTTTCTTGCCATGAAAGAGATTTCTCAAAACTCTCTACAAAAAACCTCTAGATAATTGTTTTGATGTAGCCTTCAACTTTCAAATAATGAAAGTGTATAAAAGAACTCCTTGAATCCTTCAAATCTCTTCATAATTGCCCTTCTAAGATATGACCTGCAAATGATAATCTCATAGTAGAAACTGATATCTGTGATTTGATGTTGATCTGATTCCTTCATCTTCTCTAAACCATTGTTCTTCCTTGAATTTGAAGTAGTCTTCTCTTCATCAAGTCTGGGTCTTCAAATAATACTTTTGTAAAGTATTTGCATACTCTTCCAAAAATATTCGACTGCTAACAGATCATCAACCTCATACTCCGCACTGATGAATACACATGTGCCTGAATTGTCTAATTCTCAAATCTCTACTCATCTAGATTAAGTGTGTATGTCAAATGTCAAATATTAGAAGATGCCCTTAAATCATATGTTGTAAACCTAGAATTATGGGAACCTGGGATTCTGAATGAACCTTAATGCATTGATGCCAAAGACCTAAAGTTCTGAAACCAAAACCTTAGTTCTCTGATACCAAATGTTGGAAGTGAGGTAGGCCCTTGGCTCATGTCGCAGGTCCATGGTTCCATAGGTCGAGTATATACAACATAGAATCTAGCAATCTTCCATATTGACAAAACATGAACATACCATATTTAATCATACGAATGATGAGACAAAGATAGAGAAAGAATAGACGACATGTGTAAGGTGTTACGTAAGCCATCGCTTACTCATAGTATCATATATAACAATGTTCAATGTACAATGTGGGAGCAAAACTCTCAACCACTCTATGTGATGAGAAATACATGAATGAGTGAATGTACAAATGTAACAAACATATTGAGATGTATGGGTAGTAATCTGAATATACATGAGATGTGTGACCTAATAGGTAATAGAAGAGTGGATACGAGTGACTGAAAGAGGAAGGATCAATGTGAAACTGATAATCAACAAACCCTCATCTAACCTTAGGCTATGGAAGACCCTAAGTCAGATACATGTGTGAAAAGATCACATACTTAAAAAGTAGCAAGGAATGCTAACAAGTTTGTTGCCGGGAATCCTCAAACTCATGTGAACACACCTTCTCAAACACCTCATCCAAATATGCATAAAGCATATACGTACTGATTCTCTTGTACCTATGCCGAATAGGAATCCTCCTTATATGGATGCTACTGCCTCCATAAACTCCAAGTAGTACCTATGTGCATAAAGAGAATATGTACCTGAATACTTAACATAAGATGTGAATCTTATGTTAACCACCATCCAATGTCTTTGAAGTAGCCCGACATCCTCTTGTAGAAGATAATCTTCAACTACAACATGTAGATGGCCAATCCTCACCATCAAGCTGCTAATGACCAAGTCTTCTTGCCATGAACAAGAGATAACCTCCTCTCCATGAGCTAGAGTGTGAGCACACCCTTCATCTTCTCCAAGAAGAATCATTAAGAATAACTCCATAGCTGCTCCTCAACATGCTTAGAGTTAACACCATGGTTGCCCCATGTGCTAGAAGAAACACCACCTCTATTGAGGTCCAAGCTTTAGAAAGCTTGTGTTGAAATTGGTGAAGGATGAATAGAAGTGACCCCAAGCACTTCTTATATAGTCTTTGTGTTCCTTGAAAAGCTTCTCAATAATAAAGCAATTGCTTCAATAAAACTCTACAATCGTTGTGCGTTTAAGAAAAAATCAAACGCATTAATTAAAGCAAAAGCTTTTGCCTTTTATCGTGATCCGTCGTGCTTGGATGATTTTTCACAAACTAAAAACATCATAAAAGCTACGGGATTGGCGCAGTTGGAGGTGGGATTTGAACCCAGCCCACTTGTTTGGAAGGCTCATGGCGTAGCCACGTGCCCATCGTCATTTGTTTGTAGAGGAAGTCTTAACGGACTAAATAGTTGTTGTATTCTCTGAGCAAGATTGACCAGCTTTGATCAATTTCCAACCAATGGGACATTGTTTTCCAACATTTTAGCCCCATGGATTTGTGCAGAAAGGGCATGAAAACAAGGTGTGCAGGTTAAAGAAGGCATTATTTGGTTTAAAGGAAGCACCACGTGCTTGGTATGAAAAGATAGATGCCTATCTGATTGCACATGGTTTTGAGAACAGTCCAACTTAAAGCACCTTATATGTTAAGCGTGCTAATGATGTACTTCTAATCATTGTGGTTTATGTTGATGACATGCTGCTCATTGGTCCTCATGAGAGGCATATTGCTGATTTTAAGGCTGATTTGCATGCCTCACTTGAGATGTCTAATTTGGGGCATTTGCATCACTATTTGGGCATTCAGTTTATGCACGTTGATGGTGGAATGGATTTGTGTCAAACAAAATATATTGACACATTATAGCAGCGTTTTGGCCTTGAAGACTGTAAGCCTATTGCCAATCCTATGGAGACAGGTTTGCGATTGAGTCTTCATGATGTTCGAGATGCATTTGATGCTATCCTCTATCAGCAGGCTATTGGATGCCTGATTTACTTATGCATTACGCGGCCAGATATTCAGTTTGCTATCTCACAGATAAGCAGGTTTATGCATTGCCCAGGTGTCAAGCATTGGCAGGTGGTTAAGCGCATCTTTCGCTACTTGAGTGGTACTCGGCTACTTGGGTTGTTTTATCCCAAGGGGGGATCACTACCGCCAGCTTTGCATGCTTTTTCTAATTTAGACTGGGCGGGTTGCTATGACACTCCTGTTTCCACTAGTGGCTTTTGCTTCATGCTTGATAGCTCATGTATATCTTGGTTGAGCAAGAAGCAACCTACTATGACCACTTCTAGTTGTGAGGTTGAGTATACGACAATTTTCACAACAATTGTTGAGTGTGTGTGGCTCAGACGCCTTATGGCTGATTTGGGTGTTGGTCAATCTTATGCCACCACCATCTTCACTGACAGTCAGAGCACATTGGCAGTTGCGAGGAACCGTGTGTTCCATGCTTGAACTAAGCACATTGAGGTGCATTATCATTATGTCAGGGAGAGATTCTCTGTTGGGGAGATCAGCTTGGCATATGTGCCCATGCAAGAGAACATTGCAAACCTTTTCACAAAGGCTCTGCCTAGGGAGAAGTTTGAATCTTTCCGCAAATCTTTGGGCTTACTTCCTTTTATGGAGTGCTTTCCACATAGCTTGGCACTTCCTTATACATGAGTGCTAGCTACTTGTTCACCGCATCACACTCAGGGGGGATTTGTTGATATATTTAGGTAGTGATGTGTGTGAACACTCTAGGACTGCTGGGGCACTTTTTTTCCTCTTTAGGAGGTTTTTTCCCCCGACTTGTATATACGCCTATTGCCCTAATGGGCTACTTATCTTTGTATATTCTCTAGTAATACATTCAGTATTGTGTGTTTTGCTCCAAGCTTCTTCTTCTTCCTTGTGTTGTTTGTGTGCTTCCATAGACGTCTAACTCCAATAGTAGTCACCTCATATTGATAATGGTAGAAGAAGTTACAACTAAGATAAGGCATTTTTAGAAACTAATTTATTACGTATAGTGAGCAATTGCTCATTATAGTAGAAGAACAAGGTGGAAAATTGCATATATGGTAAGGGGACTGCTTGTAGCATATTCCTAACACTCTAGCTTATCTAGTAAGAGAGAAGTGGTCATGGATTTTCACTCGTGACTTGGATTTCTGCATATATAGATGGGGCTACTACGATTTTGCAAAAATCTACTAATCACTCAATGTTTTAGCAAATTATGAATTAGGAATGTGTTTGGAACTTCTTGGTAGCTGAAACTCATGATATTAAGCCTTCAAATGACAATTCCATGTCATCAAGGCCATTGAGCTTTGAGATAAGGTTTAAGTCTTTATTTTAAACAGATTAGAATTACACTTTTGATAATCTAGAACTAAAAAATTATACAATTTAATGGTATAAAAAGCGTGTTATTTGCATAAAATCTAGTTAGTAAACTAAAACAAAGAAAGTGGGCCTACTCCCTTCCAAGTTCGTCTGCACATAGGTGACTTGTTTCTCTTATATCTTGCAAGTCATAACTCTAAGTAAGTTAAGTGAAAAAGGGTTCAATAGTTAGTTTTTTTTTAAATGTCATAATATTTGGTGCACCAAAACGATCTTCAATGTTATGATCTTTGTGCACTCTTATGAGAACTTGATGCCAAGGCATCACAAAGCTCTTTTTCATTACGTTAATGATGTTTTAAATGTATTTGTGATGATGTTTCATATTTCTTTGTGATTTGGTCATAAAGAGATGAAAATCATCTTAGAGCTATCCAATAGATGTATCATAAGAGACTAGTTTTTGTGCTTATTGTTCCCAATTGTAACTTTTTTGTGGTTGTTTGAAGGTTGAGCAACGAGGGGATGCCCTAGTTTAGAAGATACGTTTTAGTTTGTGAAAAAAAATTATTGATGCTCAAGTCCCTAAAAATTTATTATTTTTGTTTTCATACACAAGAGTGAGAAGTATAGCACCACTCTATTCTTCCTTATTTCTTAGCTCAAATAAGTCATCCATTTATTTGCGCTACATGGGAACTAGATGTTCCACTTTTTTTCTTTGCTAAGCTAGATAGGTATTATGCTTTTCAATTTGGCCATTAAACCTGCTTGACATTACCAAGAAGGCATTGAAAGGATTTGGGCATGTTGCTCGGATGTTGCTTCATTATTGAAATCACTTCACGTTGATAGTAGATACACTACATTTTATCTACTTTCAGATTTTCATTTGTAGTAAGGTGCATATGTATTCACGAGTCGTGAATCATACTTCCTTATGATCGCTCACAAAAAAAATACCTGAAACCCTAAATAGAATCTGTTCTCATAGGTCCATTCACATCTGAATGAATAATCTGTAATTTCTTGGTAGTTGTAATATGACCATGTTTCTTGAAAGGTAGTTTATGCATCTTACCTTCAAGACAACCTTCACATATATTCGAATCATCAGGTAACTTGAATGAGGGTAAACTACCAACCATACCTATGTCTTTGATACTCTTGAGAGCTCCAAAACTGATATGTCCAAATCTTTCATGCCATAACTTCATATCTTCCACCGATGACGAAGATTTGACTGCATATGCCTGACTGATTTTTGACAAAACAAAGATCCCTCCTTTATGCTCACCTTGTAAAAGACACTTGTCGTCTTTATGTGATAAGATCTTACAAAGATCTCTCTCAAATATAACTTTAAAATCATCACTTAAAAATGCAAATATAGATAGCAGATTCTTCTTCATTTTAGGTACATAAAGGACATCTAAAATCTGAAAATTACCACCTTCTCTTGACTTTAGGGTTACTGTACCTATTCCCACAACATCCAAATCATTGCCATCCGCAATAGTAACTCTTCTACCTGAAGAATAGGAAACAGAAGAAAATACATCTCTGCAACCTGTCATATGCTTTGTAGCACCTAAGTCAAATATCCAAGGACTTGCTGAAAGAACTTGTAAAGCTACCTGATCAAAAGCTACTTCCTCAATTGTGATACAAGCATAAGAATCACCTTGAGATTTCCCTTTTTTATCATCTTTTGCAACATTATCTGATGCCTTTTTCTTTTCTGCTGCAATCCTTTTATAACATATTAACTTAGTATGTCCATGTTTCTTGCAAAAAGAACATATTACTTCCTTCTTCTTAGAAGACTTCTCTTCAGATGTCGTAGATACAGAATCTGAAGTAGAAGGTGAGAGGGACCTACTTTCCTTCTTGGATTGTTTTTCCTTCTCCTTCTTCTTCGTACCCTTTGATGAAGATAAAAGTGCTTCTTCATTCTCTTCCATTCCCTTCAACTGATCTTCATCTTGAAGCAACAAGAACTCTAACTCTTCAAATGTAACCTCTCTATCTCTTGTGGTAAGGGTAAGAGTGGTTATGAAAGATCGATATGAAATAGGAAGTGAATTAATCAGCATATTTACCATTTCTTCATCTGATATCTCAACTCCTACATTTAGAAGTTGATCTCTCAAGTCAACGAGTCTCGTAATGTGGGTTTGAATTGACTCACCAGCCTTCATCCTTGTATTTGCTAGTTGTCTCCTTAAGTGAGCTTTCCTAGCAAGATTTCTGCCCTGAAAAAGATTCTCAAGCTTTAACCAAGCTTGAGTAGAACTTCTGCAAGATCTGATTTGTGGTAGAATATCCTTTTTGATACTCATTGCTATGAATGAAAGTGCTAAAGCATCTCTAGCATCCCATCTTGCCTGATCCTCAAAAGGAGGAACTCTAGGTAAAGACCCTAGCACTGACCCTAGATAGAGAAGTGGTTACCTCTTCTTCAGTTGGTTCTGCAATGGTGACTCCAGTACCTCTTGAAGTTGTTGTATCCTCTTCTTCGCCTTCTCGTCTTCGTCTTGTTAAGGATTCATTGATGATACTCCATAAATCCTTTGTCACTAACAAGTTCATCATCATGAAACTCCACATGGGATAATTAGAAGATCCATCTAACTTGTCTTCAATCTCAATTCTAATCTTACTCATCTTAACTAAGTGTGTATGTCAATTATGTAGCTCTGATACCAAGTGTTGGAATTTGGGGCTCCATGATCGTTCCAATACTAAAACCTTTTGAGCATACACAACTTAATTGACAAGATAATAAGTGAGAGATAGAAAGAAAGAGATCTTGAGACAAGGATAGGGAACGTAAGTTGGATGCTTACTCACTAAAAAATAGATGTCCAAATTACAACATGGGAGTACTACTCAACCATATAAAGTGGTGCACTCACTAATGGAAGAATATCTAAGAAGATGATGATACAAAATTTAGATTATGTCAAAATAATCTAAGTGTGTGTGAAGTAAACGAAGCCACAAAGCTAACCTTATTCTCACAAAATAGTGTAACAAAATTGTAAATCAACCACAAGGTTAACTCACAAAAGATAATTATCACCACCTTGTAGAAGACTTCTTGCTCCAATGAGAGTAGCCTCTCCTTCACCAAAACTTCACCTCCTCCAAGAGTGTGTGAAGACTCTCTCTTCAAGAAGATCTCCAAACTCTAGATCTTTGAGTGAGTGATTATACAATGAGCCAAGGGCCTCCTTATATAGGTTGTGTACTCCTAGGAAAGCCAATTCAAAAAGCCCCTTCGCTAAAGCTACGATCAAGAAAAACTTACAAACAAATCTCTAAAAAAACTCTATCATGAAAACAACGCTGCCGTCCGTGAGTTGTTTTTCAAAAAAGATATCTACTTCACTACCGTGAAGGTGATTTGAACTCTATTTGGTAGAAAGCTTTTCAAATCGATTGAGTTAAACCACGTGCGCGCGCTTTTTGTTCTAGCTAAGTCTTCTACAAGAATATACTTATGCTATTGATGTCGTGGGAAAGAGAACCACTATTTAAGCTATTGTTGGACCAATATATACATTGTCTTCCAATAGCTAATAGACATATCCTTAGTACATGAAAGTAGTGGCTGAATAACATCTTCCACAAAAACAACATCACAGCTAACAAAAATATGATTAGTCTATGGATGATACAGATGATAGCCTTTGCTTTCAGAACTGTACCCAACAAAAATACATTTCACTGTTTTATCATCCAACTTCTTGCGTTGTTGTTTAGGCACTAATGCATATGCCAAACAACCAAAAACTCGAAGGTGAGCAACAGATGGATTACGACCATGCCAAGCCTCATATGGAGTGATATACTACAATGCTTTATTGGCACACATATTAAGTACATTTGTTCTTCTGTTCAGCAACTCCATTCTATTGATGTGTATATGACACTATGCAGTGATGTTTTATCCCACGTTCAACCAGAAATGCATTAAAGTCAGAAGACATATATTCCCCCCCTCGATGAGAATGAAGGGTGCCCATTTTACATGCTGACAGATTTTCAACCAAAACCAAAAACGTTTTGAAGCATATAAACACTTCGGACTTTTCTTTCAATGGATATACCCATGCATGCTTAGAAAAATCGAAGCTGAAAGTCATGAAGTAAAGATAGTTCCCAAAAGAGGATGTCTGCATAGGACCACAAACATCATTGTGAACAAGCTGCAATTTTTTAGTAGCTCAAACTGAACCAACTTTTGGGAAGGAGGAATGCTACATTTGGCCCAAAATACAGCCTTCACACATATGTTTACCAAGTCCCTCAAGTTTGGGTGAAGAGGACACCATTTCATATTTCTGTGTAGGCATAGAAAACTAGCAAAATTCAGATGACCAAAGCATGCATGCCAAAGCTTTGCATCTAACATAGCCTGAGAATCATGTACTACATATGCCAAATCATTCACACATTTTTCATAGTCTGTGAGCTTATATAGACCATGACATAAAATACCAGAAGCAATAATCATGTCCCCATTTGACATATCATTAACTATACATATGTCATCCTTTGATTGTGAGAATTAGCAAGTTTCTGCTTACTAGTAGAAGAGTTCCACTTACCCTTGCCCTTCTACATAGCCAGGAAAACTTGATCTGTGACACACATAATGGACCTGTTCTGCCTAGACTGATCTTCCTGCAATAGAACACAGACTAACTCCTAAAATGTTGAGGCATTTGGATTGCCTTTCATCATCAAATGAAGACTGGAAGCAAAATTATGATATGAATCGGTTTAGAATAGTGTGCACAAGTAAACTCTTAGGTAAAACTTCCTTGCCAGAAATCAATTGTTTCTTCAAATCTTTGATCTTTTTTAGAAAACTATCCATGGAATCACCTTCATTCATGTGCTCAATCTCCAACTGTTTTCAGAGGTAAGCAACACGAGCCTCATTCCTTGTCTGGTATAAAGTGATAAGTGTATCCCAAGCAACCTTAACTCTTCTACAAGAGGGAATAATGGCACATTTGACAAACAAGGCTATCAATGCATGTGCCTAAGCATCTCTTCCGTCCCAACGAGTTAGTTCTGCAGTAGGTGCAACAAAAACCGCAACACAAACAAGAATATGCAGAATATCACCATCTTCGACACCATCTTCATCAACTTTAGTACCTATATTTGCAAGTGTAATAGGATGTTTTTCAAACACCCTGCACAATATTCCACTGTCCTTTTGCGACCAATACATGATGCATCATATAAGTCCATAATGGATTATTGGTACTATCCAACTTATCCTCAATAGCCAACATACAGAAATATATCACTACTTTCAATCATTACCACTGACTCAAATACCTTGATGAAGAAAATTGACTGTATCTCAAAAAGTTGAGCAGAACTACTCTATCGCATTCTACTAAACCTATAGTAGACTTTGAGATGCTTATACTAGCGAACTGAAACTTGTATATATATTTGGAACAAAAAGAGAAAATATCCTATAGAAGCATCATGATAGTGTGTTCAAAGGCTAAAACAATCTTAGATCACAATTTTGTGCAATTCTGAGACTATGATCGGAGGGGTGTCAACGAAGCCCTAGATGAAGCAGCAACCTGCTCTGATACCAATTGTTGGAATTTGAGGTCTTCGAAAGCACATGAACAACACAAAGAAGAAGAAGAAGCTTGGAGCACAACACACAATACTGAATATATTACCACTAGAATGTACAAAGATAAGTAAATCATTAGGGAAATAGGCATATATGCAAGCCAAGGAAAAAAAAACCTCCTAAAGAGGGAAAAAGTGCCCCGATGGTCCTAATGTGTTCACACACATCACTACCTAAATATATCAACATTGAGATTCTCTAGGAAGTATTAGGATTATTTCTTCACTTAGTTGAGTTTTCTTATAATAACTGGCCATAATAATTGACACACCTCTTACATTTTTTTTAGGTTTTTTATGGATTTTTCTATGAAATCCTACTATAAGTTTACATCCTATGGTTCCTAGTACTCTATTCTTTTTTTCATTTTCTATTTGGTTATTTAATAAAAAAATTTTGCTGAAGCTTCATAAAGAGCTCACAATTGTGTTGAGCATTCTTAGCACTCTTGCTCTAGTAGATGAAGTATTTTTCTTTTATTCAAATTTTTGTATCATTTACCTCATATTTTTTCAATTCCAATTTTATCAAGACAAGGATTAAAGAGATAATATGTTGTCTAAAGAGGTGATATGTCATCCCAATTGATGATCGAGGTTTATATATACGTATGCTATGAATATTACGAATACTTATAATGCACATATAACAGCTCATTGTGTCCTAGAGGAGTCTCTAGATCTACCCAAGACAAGGACTACCATCAAAGAGATACATTAGTAGATCTCCTATTTCCTAGAGTATTTGGTATTCTTAACATCCATTCCACCTCCCACCACTATCTTATGTTCTAAGTCAAAAGTTTTTTTGATATTCCTTCTATATCATTGATGACAATAATCTTTAAAAGGGAGAAAGATTGGTGTATTCCATGTAGAGCTTGATTGAATTCCTATGTTCAAAGTCAATAGTCTTTATGTTGTTCCCAATGATCTTTGAATGGGGGAAGCACTGTTGTATTCCATGTACGCCTTGAGGACCTACCATTCACATATCTGCAATGATTGAGGATCCTAGAGTATTTATTATTCTTAACATCCATTCCACCCCCACTACTACTTGAATTCCTATGTTCTAAGTCAAAAGTTTTTTTTTGTTGTTTCTTCTATATCATTGAGGACAATGATCTTTAAAAGGGGGAAAGATTGTTGTATTCCATGTAGGTCTTGATGACCTACAATTCACATATTTTCAATGGCTCTGGATCCTAGTAGTCAAGGACTAAAGCTCACCAGATCCAATTATTTGGCATGGAACCGTGAGGTTATCTAACCCTCTTAGGGTGTCCACACGAGGGGTGTATGGACCTTAGATATGATTCTAGAGGACCATGTGGACACGAGCTAGTCAAGATTGAGTGAAGAGTGGCAAACGTTCAATCAAGATTTCATACACACCCATATATATATATATATATATATATATATATATATATATATATATATATATATATATATATATATATATATATATATATATATATATATATATATATATATATATATATATATATATATATAGATAGATAGATAGATACATATATACATACATATACATATACATATACATATGCATATACATATGCATATCCATATGCATATCCAAATGCATATACATATACATATACATATACATATACATACACACACACACACACACATACATATATATATATATATATATATATATACATACACATACACATAGACACACACACACATACACATACACATACACACATACATACATACATACATACATACATACATATATATATATATATATATATATATATATATATATATATATATATATATATATATATATATATATATATATACATATATATATACATATACAGACATACTGTAAGAAAGTAAGTTGGTGATCTAGGGATCCGATTGGTTCAGACAGATCTGAAATCGGATTCCGTTTGGTCATTCGTTTGTGTGGCCAAAGATCTCGAGTCTAGACTTACTGGTAGGTCATTTACTCTTGTAACCAAGTAATCCACTTAGCCTAATGGTTAAGACTCAAGGGTGTGAAGGACGAGGTCTTGGGTTCAATCCCCATGAGGTACATGGGAAGAGTATTTTGCCCAAAGAGCTCTAGAACCTTCTAGAAGCATCCACTGGACACTTGGCGCACATGTAGTTACATGGCTGACACTTGGATGATTAGCATCCAGCTGCCCAAGAAGGCAGTCCCCTAGAGAGAGCTATATATAGAGGCATTTGGTTGGGAGGAGAGTCATCTCTCAAGCATGTGGTGGTCGTAATCTTCGTTCTATTGCATTGGTATCAGAGCTTCATTCTCCATAGCTCACTTCTTATTCATCTTGCGTGTGCATTGCTCCTTCTATGACGTAGATGACTGCTCGCGGCTGATCAGAGAAGTCCGTGACGGATTCGTAGTAGGGGCGACAGTCTTTAGAGAAGTCCGTGACGGATTCGTAGTAGGGGCGACAGTCTTTAGCTAAGGAGCTTAGCAAAAGATTAGTACTCTATTGTGCACAACAAGGGATTCGAACGCCCGACCTTCCGAATAGAGCACGCTAGCCTACCCAAAGAGCCCGCGAGCGTTGATGACTTGTATTCGGAGGCGGTCTAAACTGTCATAGAACAGCGGTGAAGAGGACCTAAAAAGAAGGCAAAATATATTCTCTGTATGCTGCCGGCGGGAATCGATCCCACGCCCCCCCCAATAGGACTGCGATCGCTTATCCAAGGTGCCCACGACGGGATCACGTCCATGAAGCTGCAGATTATCTTTGTTTGCTAAAGATTGGCGCTGTAAATTCTTCATCAAGCTCTAGCCAAGATCAAAAGGTTATTTCCTCTCTGCTGCAGGCCCGCGGGTGATCGAACACAGAACCTCTGTGTTGGAACGCGTCCGCCTATCCACGAGGCCAAACAAGGTGCACGAAAACATCTCCAGAGCACATAAACTTGTTCGCTCTTTGCACTACAGAAGTGCTCACTTCGAGAGCTAAAAGGGCGATTACTGAACAGTTCCCTCCGAGATTCGAACCGTGGTGGCATATTTGAAAGTTGCATCAGATAGCCAAGCCACTCCAAGCCTTTCTCTGGTTCAAGTGCGCAGAAAAAGCTTTCTGATTCTGAAGTCGGCAGTGAAGATTCATGAACGGGTCGCAAAACTAAAGATCCATCGAGAGGCATCAAGGACACGGATTACAAAAAGAGCAATTGTTGCAGGCCGAACCCGAGAAGTATTTTGTTTTTAGCCAAAGAAACAAACAAGGAGAATCAAAGATTGAGCAAAGCTTGAAGGAAGTGGAGCTGTGGAGTGAAGATCTGGAGGCCTAAGTTAGTCGATCTCGACGGACCAAGTCATCCAAGACTATTTCTTGATGAGGAAGCTTCAAGAATGATGAATAGCTCCTTAGGGATGGACGAAGCTATGATCAAAGCTAAGTATTTTCCAGTTTCTACTTGGCCTTAATGCTTGAATATCTTGTTTTCATTATTCTACACTTAATCCTAGATGCACATTGAAATAGCCAAGATTTCAATTGATTAAGTCTAGATTAGAATAATGAATTAATCCATTTCTCATTCCAAGCATTAGTTTGCATTAAGGAAAGACTTGATTTCAAAAAGATCCTTGTGCATCAAAGAATGTATTTTGGTAGTTTAAATACATATTTCCTTTCCATTGAGTAAGTTTTCTATTGCACCTCAAGGGTATGTTTTTATATCATAGTGCATTAGGACAAAGGAAAGGATATACATGCATCAGGATTGCATGATATACATTCTTAGTACAAGAAAAAATCGTGCATCAAGCTCATGCATGATTGTTGTATTATTTTTTGGGCATGCAAAGAACATGCATGCATACGCATGTGAGCATATGCTTTTGCATGTAGATACATGCATTTGCATGATAGAATGGAATGCTGATTGCAAGTAGATATGAGAATGTACTCTCTTAGTATTTAGCTTACTTTATAAAGCTCGCAGTTTGACATTAGGGAAGACCAAGGACTAGTTAGGTGCAAAGACATACTAGTTCTAGTTTGCAACTCAAGTAATTAGTCGATTTCTTCCCAAGTCGATACTCCGCTATCAAAGATAAATACTTAATGATAATTTAAGTATGATAGATGTCTTGCTAGGTATAAGTAAGCACTAGGAGAAAGTTAAGTAATAAATTTTCTTGATAACCAAGAAAATTTAATTCCTTGCAAACTCTTTTATGATGTATGATGACTCTAAGTCCTGGATGTACTTAGAAAGTCATGCGGATAAGCTTTACTTGATTAGTTATATATTTTACGTAACTTCTCAATCATCCCAAGGTTGGATGAGAACTATATTTCCAAGTTCCTTGAGTACTCTTCTATTTAGAAGATTTCGAAAGTTTAAAGAAGTTTCTTTGTGGTTTCAAGATTTGTATCTCATGATGAAACCTCGGTAAGTAACTTTTTGGAATTGAGATATGAAATAGTCAAGCCTTCTATTTCATGTGAGATCATTCTCCTACCATGTTTAAGATGAATTTATTTTTGGGAAGGTAGATGTTCCAAGTAGAGGATCTTAATTGATTCATGAACTCTTCCCAAAATACACATAAATTCATATTATATGATAGGTCCAAGGAATGATGAAGGCAAAACCTCTTTAGGATATAAATGTTTTGCCAAGATATAAAGGTACCAATCTTTTATAAATTTTCATTTGATTTCATCAAGGGGTGATGAAAATCAAAGGTTAAACCTCAACATCAATTGATCCTTGACGTCAATAAAAGGATGTTAGGTTCCATAGTTGCATCTCTGGTAAATGATGCAACTAGCTAAGCAATCTTTAGGAAAATAATATAAGTCCCTAAGGACTTGAAGCAAGTGTGAACTTTTCATTTAGGAGTAGAAAGTTCCAAGAAATGGATCTTAAATCCATGAACTTCTCCTAAACAAGTTATAAAGTTCAAAGTTGTGATCACAGTAACATTACTATTGGATCAATCATCAATAGATGCTTGGACTTTAAACATAATTTTGATTGGTGAAATATGTTTAAAAGGACTCTAGTAACATCTGAAGATTGACCAATAATAATGAGTTTTGTATCAAACTCAAGAATAGAAGTCGATATCACATAAATGAAAGTTCAACTTAAACTTTCATAGTGGCATGGGAAACCATATCCAAAAGGTGATATTTAGTCTCTAGTTTGATACTCAGGAAATGAATACAATTGAATCAGTAAATTTTTTGGATATTATTTGAAAGAATTTCTTTCAAATGTTCTTTTAATATTGCAAAAGATTCCAAGATGAATCATTTGCTCAAGTTATTCCTTAGAAGGAATCTCAAGTCTTTGAAGAAATGGCATTCTTTCAAGTATTGAGAATGAAATTCTTCATACTCTTTAAACAATAAGTAAGTAGTTCCCGGACATCCCAAACCACTAGAAGTGGTATTTCAAGTCCTATTTGTGATATAACCTAAAGGTATATCAAAGATTCTTAGCTTTGGAATCTGAGAGGCATAAGTGTATGCTTGGACTTGAGAAAGATCTCTAAAAAATCTTGCAGGTAAGCAAAGAAGCTTAAAGATAGTTTAAGAGATCTTAAAGATAAAGACTATAAGTCTTTATTCTTATCGCAAGATCAACCAGACTTGATCAATCTTGGCCATGATTGTCCAAGTAATGTGCGATTAGAACTACTTTATAGATTGCCCAAGTATTGGCAATAAAATTCCTTTTGGGAATTATTCACTCAAGTTCCATTTATTCGATGGAAAACTGTGAAAAAGAGTAAGTTGTTTCAATTCTGAACAGAGTAAAGAAATTCCAAGAATGTAGTCTGCAACCGTGAAAATGGTAATTAAGTCTGTGGAAGGTAAAACATAAGTGTTTACCTATCCTTAAAGGGATTTTGGTACAAATCCAGAAAGCATGAGCGGATGCTTAAGACTTAAGCAGTAAAGATATTCCTAAATAAAGTCCCCGGGGTAGGTACCTAAAGCATTAGTAAAGAAAGGAATCTAAAGACAAGAAGTCAAAAGCTCTTGTCGCTACAAAATTGGTCAAGGGTAAACCAATTGAACTTGAATTCAAGAAAATTCAAGTACTTGGAATTCTGATTGGTTTTTATTTGAAAACCCTAGTAAAGAAGAATTGATATTCTGTTAAGAGGTTTTCAAGTTCCCAAGGTAAAGCACATGATTGTGAGACGATCATGTGAAGGAATCAAAACCTAGAAAATCTAGTTAGAGGTAATACCTGGAACTTCTAAATTCTCGTAAAAGAATTGAAGAGATAAGGTACTCTATCAAGAGATGTTTAGACTTTAGGATAAGAATCACCCACACATTAATGTGAATATAAAATAGGGTGGTATGGGACACCAGATTTTATACTCAGATTGATATAGGAAAGATGGTATGGGACATCGGACCGTGGGATGATAATTATCTTTTAGTCCTAGTTTGGATTTTGAAGTTAGGTTTCATCCTCAAGGGAATTAAGACTTCAAGAAAAGTTTAATTCGTAAAGGATGAAAGTAGTATCTTACGATACTTCAAGATGACTTCAAGATCAAGGAAATTGAAGATATGAAGTAAGGAACTTCCAAGATCTTCTTAGAACACTTCAAGCTTACGTGTTATTGATCAGAAATATTTGATAAATTTCTGAAAGAAGTTGGACTTTGATTTTGAGTTGATCTTTTCAACTAAAGATTTAATTGACTAAGTCAAGCATCAAGTTCCTAGTGTAACTTGATAAATTCACTCTTTCGACTCAAAGAAATGCACAAGAATTGCATTCACAATTAGGAGTCAAAAAGACTGAATGTGACCTGAACTTAGTCTCAAGTGAAGCATTATTTGAATACGAAACTCATCGACAGAACCTCAGTGGGTCGACACACTGATGTTGGTTACCACACTAGTATCTTGTGGTTGGATGATGTTTTTTATTTTCTTTGTATCTTTTTGAGAAACTAGCTTATTTCTCTTAAAGATAAAAACAATGCTTCAATATCTTGTTGAAATAGATCTTTGAAAAGTTAAAGTCTTGAGTCAACTAGACTTTGACTCATAGCAAGTTTATGTATATTCGAAGTTTGAATTGGTTGTACAGAGTCTTAGTTATTTCTTTCCGCTTTCCAAATCTTTTGAAATTGACTCAGATATAGTATCTGATTCCTTTTGCAAAAGACCAGGGTTAGCCGGTTAGAATAAAATAACTAACTTGAACATCCTAGATAGATGTTATGTACAAAAACCTTTTCAATCTTCAAAAGATGATAAGTCTAAGTGGACTTATTCATTTGAGTTTGCTTCAAGTTATAGCATAAATGATTTCCTGGAGTCCAGTATACTCTAGAATAGGGAAGTTAGGAATTGCTCATCAGATTGACAATTCCCAAGAACTTTCAGTTAAAATCTTTGAGAAAAGTGTCTTAAGTTGGACAATTTTCATTTTGAAGTTGTATTGGTCAAGTTATAGTATGGTTGACTCAAAGAAATGGTAAACTTTCTCCTACAGTTTACAAAGGATTTTTAAACTCATAAGGACAAAGTAGTCCTCTAGTCGGGTGAAAAAATCAAGTAACTGTTAGATAAAAGTAAACCATTGTACAGACATCTAAAGTTAGATGTATGGGACAACCAAACTTCAAGTTCTCCAAAACAAATTCAAGTGAATCAAGAATTCTCAAAGTCTTGCGAGGGATAAGAATCCCACCTTCATTACTAAGCCCATGCACCAGTTATGCCTAGAAATGGACTAGTAATTTGAATCCACCTAGTTCACATGTTTGTGCCTAGATCGCACATCCAGAAAACTGTGAATTAGCCAAGGATGTCATTAGATCCACCCTTATTATTCTTCACTAGTTTGTACTTTGTCCCGTTCATCAAAGTGCAAACCCAGATAGTGTTTTGAATCATTTGGGCAGGGATGCCACCACAAAGATGAGACATGTTCTTCCAGTTCTAGAACATGACCATGTTCTTCCAATTTTAGAACATGAGGCTCGGGGGTTGCCTACAGTATATATATAGCTCTATTTTCGAGGACGAAAATCTTTTCCAAGGGGGGAAGAATGTAATAAAGTAAGTTGGTGATCTAGGGATCCGATTGGTTCAGACAGATCTGAAATCAAATTCCGTTTGGTCATTCGTTTGTGTGGCCAAAGATCTCGAGTCTAGACTTACTGGTAGGTCATTTACTCTTGTAACCAAGTAATCCACTTAGCTAATGGTTAAGACTCAAGGGTGTGAAGGACGAGGTCTTGGGTTCAATCCCCATGAGGTACATGGGAAGAGTATTTTGCCCAAAGAGCTCTAGAACCTTCTAGAAGCATCCACTGGACACTTGGCGCACATGTAGTTACATGGCTGACACTTGGATGATTAGCATCCAGCTGCCCAAGAAGGCAGTCCCCTGGAGAGAGCTATATATAGAGGCATTTGGTTGGGAGG
>CM035412.1:81240266-81395266 GCA_020310875.1 Ceratopteris richardii | reverse complement strand
TTGATAGTTCTAGCAAGTGAAATATAAATCTAATTTGCACTACATATATTCATGTTCTTGTTATTGTAATTCATAAAGAGCGATAAATACCCTAAAGGGATATTACGTCCATTGACGCAAGGGTACAGACTGTTTCATGCATTTGATGTGTTCGTGTTATACTTTAAATAAACGATCACGTTGACATGAAATGAAACCAAGAGTACCTATCTTTTCGCTTTTCCAGGAAACGAGCAAGGGACGCTTTCCTTGCAAATGGAAGCTCTGCCAAAATAAATCCAATATGTTAAAGTCTGTCAAAATCAAATCCAGTATCTTAAGATAATCCAATATGTAAAAGTCTGTCAAACTGAAATCTGGTATCTTCAGATAATCGAAGAACGAATTATAACACAGAATCAACGACTTTATCAAGCATTACGAACAGTCTATGTCTGATCGTTGAACTATCCCAACTAACTATCCGAGCACATAGACGTAGTTACTCCGTTCTTTACATCATTAAAATGAAAAACTCAGACAATAACCGTTAATCAGTGTTTACTATCGTTATATATGTTAATCAGTGTTTACTATCAGTGTTTACTATCAGTGTTTACTATCCGTTTATCAGTGTTTACTATCGTTATATATAATGATATCAGTATATGTAACGTTTAATATCAATACATACAATCAGTTCGTTTAACGATTTCGGTAGGATGCTTTCCTGTCATTCTGTACAAAACAGTAACGTAATAGATACTCTTTATAATCGTTGTACACTACACAATATGCCTGTTCATTGATCTAGCCATCCGAGAACGCAAACTACGTACATATGTTTGATATCATGCATTCATGTAACTCGATGACTTGGCTGGTAATTGTAGAAGGATTTGATCCATCAGAATATACAAACTATTTATAACTATGCTTCATGAGAATACACAGATCATTACCAGCTTGCGTTCGCTTGTTTATAGGCGGAGTCGGTTTCCTCTCTGACTGCAGAACCTGAAGTGGAGACGAGGGGGAAGGCGTAGAGGGCCTGCTTAAGCCGTGCTTATAGACTATTGATTTTCCAACGGGAGGAAGGGAGGACGCATAACATTCACTTGTATGTGCTCCCACAGCTGCACTGTTCGGTGCAGTGTTTATGCTTTCCCTGTGGCTCTGTCGAGCCCCATTTGTCGAGAGCAGGAGCATGATGGCATGTGCCTGCGTACACATGGAGAACGGCAAGAAGTCATGGTTGATCAAAAAATGCGCAGAACCTCACAGGCCTCTCTCTCTCTCTCTCTCTCTCTCTCTCTCTCTCTCTCTCTCTCTCTCTCTCTCTCTCTCTCTCTCTCTCTCTCTGCCCAAAGGAAAGGACCATGCACGAATCCCAAGTACTGGTTTGAGAGGTATAGGTCTTACTTTGTCTGCGGGCACATCGTTGTAGACATTCACAGTACCACCATAGAAGATCGTTAGCTCGGGATCCTTCGAAGACTTCATTACTGGCAAAGAGGCGGAGCCGTTTGGCCCGCCGAGCAGATCAAGAGCTCTTGTTGCCATCGTCTGTACGTTACCAGACTGTGGAGGAACGGCGAACATCGAATATGCAGGTTTTAAGCGTGCCGCGTGCGTCGCGACTGGACTTGCTTGAAAGTCTGGACTTCGCGGGACCGCGGGTACGTGAAGCCAAGCCACTGTAAACACGCACTGGTGAAAGCGCTTAAGCCTTCGGTGCCCGCACAAGTACCAGCAATTGACAATTCGGGAATCGGGAGTACCATTAAGCAGAATGAAACAGGTATCCGCCTCTCGGGTTGGGTGCTGTCATGGAAGTTCTGTCTGGTGGAGCCATAGCCGTGCGCCTGCTTGCGTTCCGTGCTTGGAGTTGTTATATTTTCTTCTCAAAGACCAACGCGCCATTGAGCTTACCAAAAACGTGCCGATTTAGTTTTCCAACTTAAAAGGATTACCTTTAGCACAACCAACAATCGCATGTACCATAACACACTGACCGGGTCTTCTGTTAGAGTACCATTTACGACAAGGGTCTTTTCAAGAAGGAAGGTTCGTGGAGGGGGAGATGCTTATGCTTTTTAAGGATGCATTCACACTAGGGCTCCGGAAACAGCATAAGATAATAGCTTGTTCCACCTAGAAGATGAACGTCTTAAGTAGTCTTCCGGCTTTGTATTCACACACGATTGTGGAACACCATAAACAATTGAAAGCAAATTATGAGTTGGCACCGTGGAATTCTTTGAATTATTAAATTTTTTTTCTTGAAATACAACAGAGAGCCGGAATGCGAGCTGGGGCGGAGGGGATGCGAGCTAAGGTGGAGGGGATGTGAGCCGGGGAAGAGGAGAGGAGCTTCGGAACAAAATAGTTTAAACTCTTCCGCTTAATCAGCACTGTGCAATAGTGGTGCTGTCACACAGTCTAAATGAGGCTTGCCATATGGCAACCCCTCATTTGACTGTGTGTGACAACATAATGGTGCGGTCGTGGAGTGTGAAGCAAGCCTAAGAGGTGCACATTCATCTCAATCTCTCTACCATTTGAAGTATGAATAGGTAGAGGGTTAGAGACATGGTTAGCTTTTGGTGTCCCTTTATGGACAAACCCCACTAGAGTCGAAATTTTAAACAACCCTTGCTTTTTGAGATTCGGAGGGTGCCATGGGTACTAAGCGTGTTCATATGTACAGTTGTTTTTTCTATTAATTAAAGCTTAAGAGAGTTCCTAAACACCTCCCCCCTCCACCTTGTGCAAAAGATGGTGTAAGAAAAATAATAGTCAGGTCATTTTTTCTACTACCATGTCATCTAATTAGGGGAAGGAAGGTCATGATGAACATGTAGAAGGTATGGAGAAATAAAAATGCTATTACTTTTGCACCAATCCTATAAAACCCTTCATACCTTCAATCCTATAAAACCCTTCATACCTTTTTAGCTCTTTTTCCGTAGGAAAATTAAAAGACATAAGTGCTTTTCTCCTTTTCATCACATGCTCACTTCCGTATTGAAGGAAAACGAGATGGAAGGAAGGACAATGGATCCCACAAATACTTTTCGCCACATGCTCACTTTTGTATTGAAGGATCCGACCATCCAATCCCGTTATTGGCCATGCCAAATTGCCAATGGAATATCTTGCATCATTTTTGTTATGTTTATTTTTCCTCCATGCCAATGGGAATATCTTGCATCTTTTTTGTCATGTTTTTTTTAATGGATTTTTTTTAATGGAGCTTTAGTCGAAGTTTACTCTCTCGAGATTTAACTTTGAAATCGCAACTGTGCAAGTGAACAGGCATAGTATCCATGGGACCCTCGTATCCCACAAAGTAGAGGTTAGACTACTCGACGGCGACACAAGGGAGAATCGCCCAAAAGCAACTAGTTTTAATTGGATCGAACGTGGTTACACTAGCCTTAGGCCCACAAGATATCCTACTTCAGATGAGAATCAAACCTTTGCCTCCACCTCAAGAGACGGAAGTCCCATCCTACCAAACTAACATGTGGGTTGATAGGATAGTAATAAAGTCGTAAGTCATGTGTGGATTCTGTGTTGGGCTCTTGCTTTACTAAAAGCATGAGGCCTATCCATTTTTTTCCATGCCTATCTCATCAGGGCTTGCACTTGTTAGCCATGGGGAACTTCATCTATAATTCTAGCATCATTCGAGTTAGTAAGCCCATCTTTACATCAAACCGTAAAACCTTTCACATGATCCTATGTTTTATTTTCCTCGGGCCAGTAACCCGTGAGGCTAATACATTGTCTTTCCATGTGGGTTAACAATGTGCGTCTCTCTCTCTCTCTCCAAGTGTAATGGGTGGAACTCAACTAAAGTTGAAGCAAGAAGGGAGGAGTGTACTGAACCTCTCCCTTCCAAGAATATGCAGAATCAAAGAAGTAGAACCATGGCACAATAGCCAACTAATCACAATATAAATGGATTTGTTGTTGTATGTAGGAAGAAAGCATTCCACAATAACCAACTAATCACACTATAAATGGAGTTGTTGTTGTATGTAGAAAGATATACAAGAGGTATCTGTTGGAGTTAGACGTCTGCGGAAGCACGCGAACAGCACAAGGAAGAGGAAGAAGCTTGGAGCACAACACACAAGACTGAATGTATTACTAGAGAATGTACAAAGATAAGTAGCCCATTAGGGAAATAGGCGTATATACAAGCCGGGGGAAAAAAACCTCCTAAAGAGGGAAAAAAGTGCCCCGGCGGTCCTAGAGTGTTCACACACATCACTACCTAAATATATCAACAAATCCCCCCTGGGAGTGATGCGGTGAACAAGGAGCTGGCACTCATGTATAAGGAAGTGCCGAGCTATGTGGAAATCACTCCACAAAAGGAAGTAAGCCCAAAGCTTTGCGGAAAGCTTCAAACTTCTCCCTAGGCAGAGCCTTCGTGAAAAGGTCTGCAATGTTCTCCTGCGTGGGCACATATGCCAAGTTGATCTCCCCAGCAGAGAACCTCTCCCTGACATAGTGATAATGCACCTCAATGTGCTTAGTGCGAGCATGGAACACAGGGTTCCTCGCAACTGCCAATGCGCTCTGACTGTCAGTGAAGATGGTGGTGGCAGAAGACTGGCCAACACCCAAATCAGCCATAAGGCGTCTGAGCCACACACACTCAACAGTCGCTGTGAAAGCTGCCCTATACTCAGCCTCACAAATGGAATTACCACAGTAGGCTGCTTCTTGCTCAACCAAGATATACATGAGCTACCAAGCATGAAGCAAAAACCACTGGTGGACACACAAGTGTCATAGCAACCAGCCCAATCTGAGTCAGAAAAAGCATGCAAATCTGGCGGTAGTGATCCCCCCTTGGGATAAAACAACCCAAGTAGCCGAGTACCACTCAAGTAGCGAAAGATGCGCTTAACCGCTTTCCAATGTGTGACTCCTGGGCAATGCATAAACCTGCTCATCTGTGAGACAGCAAACTGAATATCTGGCCGAGTAATGCATAAGTAAATCAAGCATCCAACAGCCTGCTGATAGAGAACAGCATCAAATGCATCTCCAGCATCATGAAGACTCAATCGTAAACCTGTCTCCATAGGAGTTGCAATAGGCTTACAGTCTTCAAGGCCAAAACGCTGCAATAATGTGTCAATATATTTCGTTTGACACAAAGCCATTCCACCATCAACTTGCATAAACTGAATGCCCAAATAGTGATGCAAATGCCCCAAATCAGACATCTCAAATGAGGCATGCAAATCAGCCTTGAAATCAGCAATATGCTTCTCAAGAGGACCAGTGAGCAGCATGTCGTCTACATAGACAACAATGATCAAAAGCACATCATTAGCACGCTTAACATATAAGGTGCTTTCAGTTGGACTGTTCTCAAAACCATGTGCAATCAGATAGGCATGTATTTTCTCATACCAAGCACGTGGTGCTTGCTTTAAACCATATAACGCCTTCTTTAACCTGCACACCTGGTTTTCATGCCCTTTCTGCACAAAGCCACGGGGCTGAAAAACATACACTTCTTCATGCAAGTCACCATTCAGAAATGTTGTTTTAATGTCCAACTGATGTAAATTCCAACCATGATGGGCTGCAAGTGCACAAATGCTCCGAACAGTAGTCATACGGCATGTAGGTGCAAAGGTCTCATCAAAATCAATGCCTCTTTCCTGCGCATAACCCTTTGCAACAAGCCTAGCCTTATACCTGTCAATTGTACCATCAGGTTTACGCTTCAGCTTGTATACCCACTTAGTGCCAATGGCCTTCTTGCCAGGAGGCAAGTCACATAAAGACCATGTACCATTCTTCATTATAGCATCATATTCAGATTGCATAGCAGCCATCCAATTTTCTGAATTTTGTGCTTCATCAAAAGAAACAGGCTCATTCTCATCACAGAGACTAGATGCAGCCATAGCATAGCAATCTGATGCAAAGGAGGTACTATGAGAGCCTGAACGAGTACGATATGACAAAGGTGCATCTAATTTGTTGTCACGCAAAGTCTGCACCAGCCATTTTGGCATAGTTTTTGCCTGTTCAATATTAGCTCTCTCATCAACAAGTGCATCATGTAAATCTGCATCAGAAATGGCATGATCTGCATCATCATATGAAACCTGCAAAGGCTGAGAAGTTGCCTCATTAGGACCAGCGCTAGCCTGTCCACCTGTAAAAAGAGGCATCAAAGTATCATACATGTCTTTGGAGCTAACAGATGTCTCCTTAGTACATGAAAGCAATGGCTGAATAGCATCTTCCACAAAGACAACATCACGGCTAACCAGAATGCGTTTAGTTTGTGGATGATACAGACGATAGCCTTTACTTTCAGAACTGTACCCAACAAAAATACATTTTACTGCCTTATCATCCAATTTTCTGCGATGTTGTTCAGGCACTAATGCATATGCCAAACAACCAAAAACACGCAGATGAGCAACAGATGGCTTGCGGTTATGCCAAGCCTCATATGGAGTGATAGACTGCAACGCTTTCGTGGGACACCTGTTCAGTACATATGCTGCACACATGACAGCCTCAAGCCAGAAACTATGTGGTAAAGCCTGACTTTTGACCATGCACCTCGCCATCTCCATGAGTGACCTGTTCTTTCGTTTAGCAACTCCATTCTGTTGAGGTGTATACGGCACTGTACACTGGTGTTTTATCCCACGTTCAGCCAGAAATGCATTAAAATCTGAAGACATATATTCCCCCCCTCGATCAGAACGGAGGGTGCCCATTTTACATGCTGACAGATTTTCAGCCAAAACCAAAAACTGTTTGAAGCACATGAACACTTCGGACTTTGCTTTGAGTGGATATACCCATGCATGCCTGGAAAAATCATCAATGAAAGTCACGAAGTAAAGGTAATTTCCAAAAGAGGGTGTCTGCATAGGACCACAGACATCACTATGTACAAGCTGCAATTTCTGCATAGCCCGAACTGAACCATCTTTTGGAAAGGAAGAACGCTGCATTTTGCCCAAAATACAGCCTTCACAAACATGTTTTCCAGGTGCCTCAAGTTTGGGCAAAGAGGACACCATTTCAGATTTCTGCAGGCGTAACAAACTAGCAAAATTCAGATGACCAAAGCGTTCATGCCAAAGCTTTGCATCTGACATAGCCTGAGAATCATGAACTGCACATGCCGAATCATTCACAGATTTTTCATAGTCTATGAGCTTATACAGCCCACGACATAAAATGCTAGAAGCAATAATCACATCGCCATTTGAGAGATCATGGACTGTACACCTGTCATCAACGAATTTCACAACCAAGCCAATCTTGGCTAATGCAGAAACTGATAACAGGTTCTTTTTGATCCCTGGCACAAATAAAGCATCTGACAAAGTGAAAGAACTACCATCAGCAGTAGTCAGAATGATCTTACCAACTCCCATAACAGGATAAGAGGAGTTATTGGCGCATGTGACAGTATTCCCTGTAGGGGCAGGCTCGAGTGAAGAGAAGAAACTGCGCTGCGAGGTAATATGTTTGGTTGCCCCACTGTCAAAGTACTGGAAACATCTGAGTCTACTGCAGACATGCACTGATCATGAGAAGATGGGTCAAAACTGCAAACAGTAGTAAACGCCCATTCTTCTTCCTGCACAAGATTTGCAGACTCTGTTTTTGGTGTAGAGGCCTCTGCAACAACCATTCCAGCCTCTTTCTTCTTTGCCTCTTTAGCAGCCAGTTTTGGACAGTTCTTTATAATATGATCATTTCCTTTACAGTACTTGCAGAACAATTTCTGCTTTTCTGATTTCTTCTCATCTTTATCCTGGTTCTTCGATTGTGAAGCATTTGCAGATTTCTGCTTACTAGTAGAAGAGCTCCATTTTCCTTTGCCCTTCTAACTAGCCAGGAAAGCTTGATCTGCAACACGCATAATGGACCTGTTCTGCCTGGACTGATCTTCCTGCAACAGAACAGAGACTAATTCCTCAAATGACAAGGAATTCGGATTGCCTTTCATCATCAATCGAAGAGTAGAGGCAAAACTCTGATATGAATCAGGAAGGCCATTCAGAACGGTCTGCACAAGTGAGCTATCTGGTATAACCTCATCAGCAGAAATCAATTGTTCCTTCAGGTCTTTGATCTTTGTAAGAAAATTGTTCATCGAATCACCTTCATTCATGTGCTCACTCTCCAACTGTTTTCGGAGGTAAGCAACACGAGCCTCATTCCTAGCCTGGTACAAAGTGGTAAGTGTATCCCAAGCATCCTTTGCTGTTCTGCAAGAGCGAATGTGAGGAATAATGGCACGTTTGACAGACAAAGCTATCAATGCATGTGCCTGGGCATCTGTTGGCATACAAAGCAACAGAGGAGTCATGCACAATACGGCAACAAGGCCAAATCATTTTTTTTCCATGGATTATGTACAACTCAAGTGATTTTAATCACTACACAAACATTGTAAATCCCGTTTTTGGTAGAATAGACTCCATTTTGTGCAAGCCCAGGAGTCCTCGAGCTTGAGGAGTATTAGAAGTACCATCGTACCAATTTTCATAATTTTTAGACTTCGTTTGAACCCTCAAATAAGCCCTGGAACCTAATTTTTAACTAGGCCGGACACTAGGTCTGGACAGGGCCAAAACTAGTCAAAAAACTATAAAAAGAGCTAGAGAGCTCATTTTTGAGGTTAGATTGTTTGTGAATTGAGCTTATGTAAGAGACCTATTGATTAATGAAAAGAACTCCATTGTTCCTCTCCTTGTTCTTGCCTTGTGTGCGCGTGTGTGTGTATGTGTGTGCATGCTTGTGTGCTTCTCACTCACGCACTTGTGCCTTCACTTGCTCATAGTTGTTGGAGACTTCTTAATCTCCAAAGGTTTGATCTATACTGACTTAAGAACACTTCTATGTCAGTTATAAACCAAACTTTACACAAACAATGTTCTTCTTTACCAAAAACTTCAATCAACACTTCTCTGAGTGAAGAAGTGTCTACTTCAGAAAGTCTGCTTCAGGAATCCACTTCATTACCTGCATAAAGTTTCAAATTTCTTCAAGTAAATGATGCACAAGTATTTGCAATACCTTTGCGCAATCATGTCAATCATTAGTTCTCAAAACTAATCACCAAAAATTTAATTTGATCATTAAGATCAAAGACATGTCAGAAAATGTCTCTCAGAAGTTGTGCCTTCGACATAGCCAACTTCTTAAGTTGATTTCTCCCAATCTGAAACCCGTTTTGCTAAATGCTTTTAGCCATAGCTTCCTTATCTTCTAACTTAAATTTTAAGTGCTCACTCATCAAAAACTTTACAGTATACACTCAGATATGATCAAAATACTGAGACGGAAAAGTGCGCTACTCTCAGACTTCAGTTTCCAAAGTTCACATATGAATGTTCCTATTGATCATTCTCACAGTAGGAGAGGAATTAGATTCTGAAACTCTAGACATAGCTTCATTAGCTTCTCAATTAGATGTGTACAAAAGGATTTCTGATCCACATGATCAGACAGAGAGCACTCAGAGAAAAACCCGTCGCTACTTTCTGGGAAAAAACTCTCTACACAACTTTCTGAAATTTGTCATCTACAAATGACTCTCTTACATATTTCTTGTCCTTATTAACTTATATATACATGACTTTTGACTCATCCCGTATCTATGACATTGCTCTTTATCATCCTAAAGGTTTTACTATACTCAATTTACAAGATTCTTCACTTATATGTACATATGTGTACAAGACATCATCCTGAAATCTTCTTCACTTTCATAAGTGTCTTCCTTCACTTCATTCTGACCATAAGTCTTCTTCAAGATCTCTATAATCACCAATTTGTGATTGGCTTGTTCCAACAGCTCCCCCTCAATCACTAATTGTGATTATTCCATTCTTCTTCACTCCTGCCATCTCCTTGAATCTCTGTAGCTTAGGTCCATCCAAGCTCTTTGTCATCATATCTGCCACTTGTTCTTTTGTTGGAGTGTACATCACTTCAATCTCTTTATCTAGTACCTTTTCCCTCAAGAAATGATACTGAATCTCTATATGCTTAGTCCTGGCATGAAAAACAGGGTTAGCTGCCAAATACAAAGAACTCATATTGTCTCCAAAAATAATTGGAGTACTATGATCAGTCTCAAAACTTTTCATCAAGGTCTTCAACCATATCACTTCTTTTGCAGCTTCTACCATTCCCTTATACTCAGCTTCTGTGGATGATAAAGCAACTGTATGTTGCTTCCTTGAACACCAAGAAACTAGCTTATCTCCAACATAACAGAGATACCCATGAGTAGACCTTCTATCATCTGAGTCACCTGCCCAATCTGCATCACTAAACACTTTGATTCTTGTGTCAGAAGTGAAACCATAATACAAACCTTCACTTAGGGTTCCTTTGATATATCTGAGTACCCTTTGGGCTGCAATCCAATGAGTCTTCTTTGGACAATGCATAAATTGTGACAACACACCTACTGCATATGATAAATCTGGTCTTGTCAAGGTAGCATAGATTAAACTACCTACCAAACTCTGATATTTCTTCATATCATTGAATTCTTCACCTCCATACCTGCTTAATTTATGATTTACCTCCAATGGTGTAGTTGAGGTCTTGCAATCTTCCATGTTAAACTTGACTAGAAGATTCTTCAAATACCTCTCTTGTGAAACATATACTCCATGTTGAGTATACACAATCTGCATTCCTAGAAAATAAGATAAGTTTCCCAAATCACTTATCTTAAACTCCTTCTCTATTTGCTTTTTGAGTTCATTGATTCCTTGAGCATCTGTTCCTGTAACAATAATATCATCAACATAAATGCACATGTAAATATATCCATTTTCACTTGCCTTCACTAGCAAGCTACTATCTGCCTTTGATGCTTGAAATCCACATTCATTCAAGAACTTGACCAATCTGTAATTCCAAGCTCTTGGGGCTTGCTTCAACCCATATAAAGCTCTCTTGAGCTTACACACATAATCTGATCCAATTGATTCCATGAAGCCTTCTGGTTGCTCCATGTATACTTCATCTGCAATGTATCCATTTAAAAATGCATTTTTCACATCCAATTGTGATAATTTCCATCCCTTACAAGCAGCAATAGCAATCAATGTCCTAATTGTAGACATCTTAGCAACAGGACTAAAGGTTTCATCATAATCTACCCCATAAGTTTGGGCAAAACCTTTGACCACAAGTCTAGCCTTGTATCTAGACACCTTACCATCTGCAAACCTCTTTGTTTTATATACCCACTTACATCCAATGACTTTCTGATTCTTTGGTCTTGGTACTAATTCCCAAGTTTCATTTTCAAGTAGAGCATCATACTCTTCCTGCATTGCCTTCTCCCAATTCTGTTTACCTTTGGCTTCTTCATAAGTGGTTGGATCTTCTTCTGTCTTCACAATGTAAGCATAATCTTTTGTTGTTAGGAAAGATGTATCATAACTATACCTTATAGGTTCTTTCCTTTCCCTTGTAGATCTTCTGATTTCTGCACTTCTCGAAGTTTCAGCCTCATTTGACTCTGGATCAAATCTTGGCCCTTCTTCTACATGATTCTGCAATCTACTTCTAGATTCAACTTCATCAACAACTTCTTCACACACTTTTACTTTTGCCTTTCCTTTCCTTTGTATTTCTTCAACACCTGTATAATCATTTGGTGATCCTGTATACCATGTATTTTGCTCATCAAATGTCACATCTTTGGTAACAAGAAATTGCTTTGTGGATGGACTCCACAACCTGTAACCCATCTGTCTATCATCATATCCAATAAACACATACTTCTCTGCTTTTGGTTCTAGCTTATGTCTTAATTGTGAAGGACCATAAGCATATGCAATACATCCAAATACTTTACAATGATCAAGGGTAGGTTTCTTACCCCACCATGCTTCATAAGGAGTTCCTCCATCCAAAGCTTTGCAAGGCAACCTATTCACAAGTTATGTTGCAGTGTTAATAGCTTCTGCCCATAAGTAATTTGGACAATTCTTTTCCTTCATCATGGCTCTTGCAAATTCTACAAGAGTCCTATTTCTGCTACTCCATTCTGTTGAGGGGAGTACCTGCAAGTTACTTCTCTTTTTATACCTGCATTCCACAAATAATCATCAAACTCTTTAGAAAAATACTCTTCCCCTCCATCTGACCTTAGCCTCGTAAGCTTTTGCCCTGTGATCCTTTCTGCATAGGCATGAAAATGTTTGAATGTCTTGAAAACTTCTGATTTATCCTTGATTACATACAAAGTAATCCACCTGGTTGCATCATCAACAAACAACACATAATATCTGGATCCATTTATGCTATAGTCCCTTGAGGGACCCCATACATCTGTATGAACCAATTCAAGCATATTTGAATGCTTGTACCCTGATTTGTTGTAAGAACCTTTATGTGCTTTACCTAATTGACAAGCTTCACACTTGTACACCATATGTTGCCCTTCAATATTTGGCAATCCAAGCACCACCTGATTCTTCGACATTTCTTTTATAGCTCTCTCATTGAAATGACCTAGCCTTTTATGCCATAGGTCTAATTCAGATACCTTTTGACTTCCATAGGTAAATAATACATGTCCCACATTACCTTGGACTTTGAGAGTGAACAATCTTCCTTCCGTTTTACCTGCAATTATGTTTCTATATCCCTGATTTGGATCTTGCACATAAACACCATCATTTGTGAATCTTACCTCATATCCTTTCTCCACAATTTGTCCTACACTTATCAAATTTTTAGGAATAGTAGGAACATAAAGTACCTTGCTCAGAAGTGTACTTCCACTCTTTGTCTTTACTGATCCAATGCTCTCCACTTTATGTTTGGTATTGTCACCTGTTTGAACTGTATGTCCATTCACCCTTGCTTCCATATCAGTCATCAAGGATAGATTCCCACTCAGATGGTTGCTACACCCTGAGTCAATATAAAACACTCTTTGATCTTCTCCCATTGATTCATGAGTTGCATTCAAGATAAGAGTCGTATCATCCTTTTGATCTGATGCATAATTATAATAATTGTTGTTGTAGGACTGAGATTGGAAGTTTCTTCCACCTCCTCTACCATATGATGTCCTACCACCTCTTCCTCTGAAATTGCCTCTTTGGTTTCTGCCTCCTCTACCTCTTTGATTATAATTCTGATTATTACTTCCACCATTTTGATTGTTATACCAACAATCATTTGCCAAATGATTTGTTCTGCCACAAATCCAACAAGCTTTAGCATTATCTTTGTTCTTACCTCCTCTTCCTTTACCTCTGAAATTCATCTTTCCCTTTGTGAAGTTAGCTTGATTTGAATTCCCTTCATCATCATTCGATTGCTTTCCCTTGCCATTCTTTTTCTTGTCCTTGGAGTACATAGCTTGACTTGTACTTCTATCATTGTCTCCTTTAAGATCCTGCTCAAAGGTTAGCATGTGTCCTAGCAATTGATTAAGATCAGGAGTAAAGTGATCAAGTGACAACTCTATGGACAATATGAAAGGCTTCCACTTCTCATCTCCTCTCAGACCTGTAAGTATTTGTCTTACCAACTTTTCCTCTTCAATGTCTTCATCCACTGCTCCCAAGCTATCTGCAATATCCTTCATCCTTGCCACATAATCAGAAATTGATTGTGAGCTCTTCTTCTTGAAGGTTGTGAACTCAGCCCATAGTGAGGACTTCCTTGACTTAGTTGTATTTTGGAAATGCTCTTCCAAGGCATTCCAAACATCTGTAGCACTTTCCAAACCTCTGATGTGAGGTAGAAGATAATCATTTACAGCCATGTAGATGATACTCCTTGCTTGAGCATCCTTTCTCATCCATGTCTTCAAAATTGCAAGCTCTTCCCTAGTAGGAATACTAGGATCTGCAAATTCAGGCTTTTCTTCATCTCCTGTAATAAATGCTATCAAATCTTTACTCATGAGGTGTGCCTCCATCCTCATGGACCAAGCTGGATAGTTCTCCCTATCTAGCTTATCAATCTGCAAGCTTTCTCCCATCCTTGACCTTCTGTATCTGCAATTACTATGACTTATGAGGATAAAATGTACCTTTGATATAAGCTTTGTCCTTCTTGATTCTTTTGAACTCGTGCTCTGAACTTCTGCAAGTTATCTTCAATAATTTGTCCTTGTCCTCCTTTGATTTGGAAGATCTCCAATATCTGCACCAGTCGGAACTTCAATTGTCTTTTCTTCTCTTGTATTTCACTTTCAGCTCTGATACCACTGTTGGAGACTTCTTAATCTCCAAAGGTTTGCTCTATACTGACTTAAGAACACTTCTATGTCAGTTATAAACCAAACTTTACACAAACAATGTTCTTCTTTACCAAAAACTTCAATCAACACTTCTCTGAGTGAAGAAGTGTCTACTTCAGAAAGTCTGCTTCAGGAATCCACTTCATTACCTGCATAAAGTTTCAAATTTCTTCAAGTAAATGATGCACAAGTATTCGCAATACCTTTGCGCAATCATGTCAATCATTAGTTCTCAAAACTAATCACCAAAAATTTAATTTGATCATTAAGATCAAAGACATGTCAGAAAATGTCTCTCAGAAGTTGCACCTTCGACATAGCCAACTTCTTAAGTTGATTTCTCCCAATCTGAAACCCGTTTTGCTAAATGCTTTTAGCCATAGCTTCCTTATCTTCTAACTTAAATTTTAAGTGCTCACTCATCAAAAACTTTACAGTATACACTCAGATATGATCAAAATACTGAGACGGAAAAGTGCGCTACTCTCAGACTTCAGTTTCCAAAGTTCACATATGAATGTTCCTATTGATCATTCTCACAGTAGGAGAGGAATTAGATTCTGAAACTCTAGACATAGCTTCATTAGCTTCTCAATTAGATGTGTACAAAAGGATTTCTGATCCACATGATCAGACAGAGAGCACTCAGAGAAAAACCCGTCGCTACTTTCTGGGAAAAAACTCTCTACACAACTTTCTGAAATTTGTAATCTACAAATGACTCTCTTACATATTTCTTGTCCTTATTAACTTATATATACATGACTTTTGACTCATCCCGTATCTATGACATTGCTCTTTATCATCCTAAAGGTTTTACTATACTCAATTTACAAGATTCTTCACTCATATGTACATATGTGTACAAGACATCATCCTGAAATCTTCTTCACTTTCATAAGTGTCTTCCTTCACTTCATTCTGACCATAAGTCTTCTTCAAGATCTCTATAATCACCAATTTGTGATTGGCTTGTTCCAACAGCTCCCCCTCAATCACTAATTGTGATTATTCCATTCTTCTTCACTCCTGCCATCTCCTTGAATCTCTGTAGCTTAGGTCCATCCAAGCTCTTTGTCATCATATCTGCCACTTGTTCTTTTGTTGGAGTGTACATCACTTCAATCTCTTTATCTAGTACCTTTTCCCTCAAGAAATGATATTGAATCTCTATATGCTTAGTCCTGGCATGAAAAACAGGGTTAGCTGCCAAATACAAAGAACTCATATTGTCTCCAAAAATAATTGGAGTACTATGATCAGTCTCAAAACTTTTCATCAAGGTCTTCAACCATATCACTTCTTTTGCAGCTTCTACCATTCCCTTATACTCAGCTTCTGTGGATGATAAAGCAACTGTATGTTGCTTCCTTGAACACCAAGAAACTAGCTTATCTCCAACATAACAGAGATACCCATGAGTAGACCTTCTATCATCTGAGTCACCTGCCCAATCTGCATCACTAAACACTTTGATTCTTGTGTCAGAAGTGAAACCATAATACAAACCTTCACTTAGGGTTCCTTTGATATATCTGAGTACCCTTTGGGCTGCAATCCAATGAGTCTTCTTTGGACAATGCATAAATTGTGACAACACACCTACTGCATATGATAAATCTGGTCTTGTCAAGGTAGCATAGATTAAACTACCTACCAAACTCTGATATTTCTTCATATCATTGAATTCTTCACCTCCATACCTGCTTAATTTATGATTTACCTCCAATGGTGTAGTTGAGGTCTTGCAATCTTCCATGTTAAACTTGACTAGAAGATTCTTCAAATACCTCTCTTGTGAAACATATACTCCATGTTGAGTATACACAATCTGCATTCCTAGAAAATAAGATAAGTTTCCCAAATCACTTATCTTAAACTCCTTCTCTATTTGCTTTTTGAGTTCATTGATTCCTTGAGCATCTGTTCCTGTAACAATAATATCATCAACATAAATGCACATGTAAATATATCCATTTTCACTTGCCTTCACTAGCAAGCTACTATCTGCCTTTGATGCTTGAAATCCACATTCATTCAAGAACTTGACCAATCTGTAATTCCAAGCTCTTGGGGCTTGCTTCAACCCATATAAAGCTCTCTTGAGCTTACACACATAATCTGATCCAATTGATTCCATGAAGCCTTCTGGTTGCTCCATGTATACTTCATCTGCAATGTATCCATTTAAAAATGCATTTTTCACATCCAATTGTGATAATTTCCATCCCTTACAAGCAGCAATAGCAATCAATGTCCTAATTGTAGACATCTTAGCAACAGGACTAAAGGTTTCATCATAATCTACCCCATAAGTTTGGGCAAAACCTTTGACCACAAGTCTAGCCTTGTATCTAGACAC
Source organism: Ceratopteris richardii (assembly GCA_020310875.1). Classification (NCBI taxonomy): domain Eukaryota; kingdom Viridiplantae; phylum Streptophyta; class Polypodiopsida; order Polypodiales; family Pteridaceae; genus Ceratopteris; species Ceratopteris richardii. Next base: position 81,378,617 of record CM035412.1, on the reverse strand, counting down.
CTTACCATCTGCAAACCTCTTTGTTTTATATACCCACTTACATCCAATGAATTTCTGATTCTTTGGTCTTGGTACTAATTCCCAAGTTTCATTTTCAAGTAGAGCATCATACTCTTCCTGCATTGCCTTCTCCCAATTCTGTTTACCTTTGGCTTCTTCATAAGTGGTTGGATCTTCTTCTGTCTTCACAATGTAAGCATAATCTTTTGTTGTTAGGAAAGATGTATCATAACTATACCTTATAGGTTCTTTCCTTTCCCTTGTAGATCTTCTGATTTCTGCACTTCTCGAAGTTTCAGCCTCATTTGACTCTGGATCAAATCTTGGCCCTTCTTCTACATGATCCTGCAATCTACTTCTAGATTCAACTTCATCAACAACTTCTTCACACACTTTTACTTTTGCCTTTCCTTTCCTTTGTATTTCTTCAACACCTGTATAATCATTTGGTGATCCTGTATACCATGTATTTTGCTCATCAAATGTCACATCTTTGGTAACAAGAAATTGCTTTGTGGATGGACTCCACAACCTGTAACCCATCTGTCTATCATCATATCCAATAAACACATACTTCTCTGCTTTTGGTTCTAGCTTATGTCTTAATTGTGAAGGACCATAAGCATATGCAATACATCCAAATACTTTACAATGATCAAGGGTAGGTTTCTTACCCCACCATGCTTCATAAGGAGTTCCTCCATCCAAAGCTTTGCAAGGCAACCTATTCACAACATAAGTAATTTGGACAATTCTTTTCCTTCATCATGGCTCTTGCAAATTCTACAAGAGTCCTATTTCTCCTTTCTGCTACTCCATTCTGTTGAGGGGAGTACCTGCAAGTTACTTCTCTTTTTATACCTGCATTCCACAAATAATCATCAAACTCTTTAGAAAAATACTCTCCCCCTCCATCTGACCTTAACCTCTTAAGCTTTTGCCCTGTGATCCTTTCTGCATAGGCATGAAAATGTTTGAATGTCTTGAAAACTTCTGATTTATCCTTGATTACATACAAAGTAATCCACCTGGTTGCATCATCAACAAACAACACATAATATCTGGATCCATTTATGCTATAGTCCCTTGAGGGACCCCATACATCTGTATGAACCAATTCAAGCATATTTGAATGCTTGTACCCTGATTTGTTGTAAGAACCTTTATGTGCTTTACCTAATTGACAAGCTTCACACTTGTACACCATATGTTGCCCTTCAATATTTGGCAATCCAAGCACCACCTGATTCTTCGACATTTCTTTTATAGCTCTCTCATTGAAATGACCTAGCCTTTTATGCCATAGGTCTAATTCAGATACCTTTTGACTTCCATAGGTAAATAATACATGTCCCACATTACCTTGGACTTTGAGAGTGAACAATCTTCCTTCCTTTTTACCTGCAATTATGTTTCTATATCCCTGATTTGGATCTTGCACATAAACACCATCATTTGTGAATCCTACCTCATATCCTTTCTCCACAATTTGTCCTACACTTATCAAATTTTTAGGAATAGTAGGAACATAAAGTACCTTGCTCAGAAGTGTACTTCCACTCTTTGTCTTTACTGATCCAATGCTCTCCACTTTATGTTTGGTATTGTCACCTGTTTGAACTGTATGTCCATTCACCCTTGCTTCCATATCAGTCATCAAGGATAGATTCCCACTCAGATGGTTGCTACACCCTGAGTCAATATAAAACACTCTTTGATCTTCTCCCATTGATTCATGAGTTGCATTCAAGATAAGAGTCGTATCATCCTTTTGATCTGATGCATAATTATAATAATTGTTGTTGTAGGACTGAGATTGGAAGTTTCTTCCACCTCCTCTACCATATGATGTCCTACCACCTCTTCCTCTGAAATTGCCTCTTTGGTTTCTGCCTCCTCTACCTCTTTGATTATAATTCTGATTATTACTTCCACCATTTTGATTGTTATACCAACAATCATTTGCCAAATGATTTGTTCTGCCACAAATCCAACAAGCTTTAGCATTATCTTTGTTCTTACCTCCTCTTCCTTTACCTCTGAAATTCATCTTTCCCTTTGTGAAGTTAGCTTGATTTGAATTCCCTTCATCATCATTCGATTGCTTTCCCTTGCCATTCTTTTTCTTGTCCTTGGAGTACATAGCTTGACTTGTACTTCTATCATTGTCTCCTTTAAGATCCTGCTCAAAGGTTAGCATGTGTCCTAGCAATTGATTAAGATCAGGAGTAAAGTGATCAAGTGACAACTCTATGGACAATATGAAAGGCTTCCACTTCTCATCTCCTCTCAGACCTGTAAGTATTTGTCTTACCAACTTTTCCTCTTCAATGTCTTCATCCACTGCTCCCAAGCTATCTGCAATATCCTTCATCCTTGCCACATAATCAGAAATTGATTGTGAGCTCTTCTTCTTGAAGGTTGTGAACTCAGCCCATAGTGAGGACTTCCTTGACTTAGTTGTATTTTGGAAATGCTCTTCCAAGGCATTCCAAACATCTGTAGCACTTTCCAAACCTCTGATGTGAGGTAGAAGATAATCATTTACAGCCATGTAGATGATACTCCTTGCTTGAGCATCCTTTCTCATCCATGTCTTCAAAATTGCAAGCTCTTCCCTAGTAGGAATACTAGGATCTGCAAATTCAGGCTTTTCTTCATCTCCTGTAATAAATGCTATCAAATCTTTACTCATGAGGTGTGCCTCCATCCTCATGGACCAAGCTGGATAGTTCTCCCTATCTAGCTTATCAATCTGCAAGCTTTCTCCCATCCTTGACCTTCTGTATCTGCAATTACTATGACTTATGAGGATAAAATGTACCTTTGATATAAGCTTTGTCCTTCTTGATTCTTTTGAACCCGTGCTCTGAACTTCTGCAAGTTATCTTCAATAATTTGTCCTTGTCCTCCTTTGATTTGGAAGATCTCCAATATCTGCACCAGTCGGAACTTCAATTGTCTTTTCTTCTCTTGTATTTCACTTTCAGCTCTGATACCACTGTTGGAGACTTCTTAATCTCCAAAGGTTTGATCTATACTGACTTAAGAACACTTCTATGATCAGTTATAAACCAAACTTTACACAAACAATGTTCTTCTTTACCAAAAACTTCAATCAACACTTCTCTGAGTGAAGAAGTGTCTACTTCAGAAAGTCTGCTTCAGGAATCCACTTCATTACCTGCATAAAGTTTCAAATTTCTTCAAGTAAATGATGCACAAGTATTCGCAATACCTTTGCGCAATCATGTCAATCATTAGTTCTCAAAACTAATCACCAAAAATTTAATTTGATCATTAAGATCAAAGACATGTCAGAAAATGTCTCTCAGAAGTTGCGCCTTCGACATAGCCAACTTCTTAAGTTGATTTCTCCCAATCTGAAACCCGTTTTGCTAAATGCTTTTAGCCATAGCTTCCTTATCTTCTAACTTAAATTTTAAGTGCTCACTCATCAAAAACTTTACAGTATACACTCAGATCTGATCAAAATACTGAGACGGAAAAGTGCGCTACTCTCAGACTTCAGTTTCCAAAGTTCACATATGAATGTTCCTATTGATCATTCTCACAGTAGGAGAGGAATTAGATTCTGAAACTCTAGACATAGCTTCATTAGCTTCTCAATTAGATGTGTACAAAAGGATTTCTGATCCACATGATCAGACAGAGAGCACTCAGAGAAAAACCCGTCGCTACTTTCTGGGAAAAAACTCTCTACACAACTTTCTGAAATTTGTCATCTACAAATGACTCTCTTACATATTTCTTGTCCTTATTAACTTATATATACATGACTTTTGACTCATCCCGTATCTATGACATTGCTCTTTATCATCCTAAAGGTTTTACTATACTCAATTTACAAGATTCTTCACTTATATGTACATATGTGTACAAGACATCATCATGAAATCTTCTTCACTTTCATAAGTGTCTTCCTTCACTTCATTCTGACCATAAGTCTTCTTCAAGATCTCTATAATCACCAATTTGTGATTGGCTTGTTCCAACAGCTCCCCCTCAATCACTAATTGTGATTATTCCATTCTTCTTCACTCCTGCCATCTCCTTGAATCTCTGTAGCTTAGGTCCATCCAAGCTCTTTGTCATCATATCTGCCACTTGTTCTTTTGTTGGAGTGTACATCACTTCAATCTCTTTATCTAGTACCTTTTCCCTCAAGAAATGATACTGAATCTCTATATGCTTAGTCCTGGCATGAAAAACAGGGTTAGCTGCCAAATACAAAGAACTCATATTGTCTCCAAAAATAATTGGAGTACTATGATCAGTCTCAAAACTTTTCATCAAGGTCTTCAACCATATCACTTCTTTTGCAGCTTCTACCATTCCCTTATACTCAGCTTCTGTGGATGATAAAGCAACTGTATGTTGCTTCCTTGAACACCAAGAAACTAGCTTATCTCCAACATAACAGAGATACCCATGAGTAGACCTTCTATCATCTGAGTCACCTGCCCAATCTGCATCACTAAACACTTTGATTCTTGTGTCAGAAGTGAAACCATAATACAAACCTTCACTTAGGGTTCCTTTGATATATCTGAGTACCCTTTGGGCTGCAATCCAATGAGTCTTCTTTGGACAATGCATAAATTGTGACAACACACCTACTGCATATGATAAATCTGGTCTTGTCAAGGTAGCATAGATTAAACTACCTACCAAACTCTGATATTTCTTCATATCATTGAATTCTTCACCTCCATACCTGCTTAATTTATGATTTACCTCCAATGGTGTAGTTGAGGTCTTGCAATCTTCCATGTTAAACTTGACTAGAAGATTCTTCAAATACCTCTCTTGTGAAACATATACTCCATGTTGAGTATACACAATCTGCATTCCTAGAAAATAAGATAAGTTTCCCAAATCACTTATCTTAAACTCCTTCTCTATTTGCTTTTTGAGTTCATTGATTCCTTGAGCATCTGTTCCTGTAACAATAATATCATCAACATAAATGCACATGTAAATATATCCATTTTCACTTGCCTTCACTAGCAAGCTACTATCTGCCTTTGATGCTTGAAATCCACATTCATTCAAGAACTTGACCAATCTGTAATTCCAAGCTCTTGGGGCTTGCTTCAACCCATATAAAGCTCTCTTGAGCTTACACACATAATCTGATCCAATTGATTCCATGAAGCCTTCTGGTTGCTCCATGTATACTTCATCTGCAATGTATCCATTTAAAAATGCATTTTTCACATCCAATTGTGATAATTTCCATCCCTTACAAGCAGCAATAGCAATCAATGTCCTAATTGTAGACATCTTAGCAACAGGACTAAAGGTTTCATCATAATCTACCCCATAAGTTTGGGCAAAACCTTTGACCACAAGTCTAGCCTTGTATCTAGACACCTTACCATCTGCAAACCTCTTTGTTTTATATACCCACTTACATCCAATGACTTTCTGATTCTTTGGTCTTGGTACTAATTCCCAAGTTTCATTTTCAAGTAGAGCATCATACTCTTCCTGCATTGCCTTCTCCCAATTCTGTTTACCTTTGGCTTCTTCATAAGTGGTTGGATCTTCTTCTGTCTTCACAATGTAAGCATAATCTTTTGTTGTTAGGAAAGATGTATCATAACTATACCTTATAGGTTCTTTCCTTTCCCTTGTAGATCTTCTGATTTCTGCACTTCTCGAAGTTTCAGCCTCATTTGACTCTGGATCAAATCTTGGCCCTTCTTCTACATGATCCTGCAATCTACTTCTAGATTCAACTTCATCAACAACTTCTTCACACACTTTTACTTTTGCCTTTCCTTTCCTTTGTATTTCTTCAACACCTGTATAATCATTTGGTGATCCTGTATACCATGTATTTTGCTCATCAAATGTCACATCTTTGGTAACAAGAAATTGCTTTGTGGATGGACTCCACAACCTGTAACCCATCTGTCTATCATCATATCCAATAAACACATACTTCTCTGCTTTTGGTTCTAGCTTATGTCTTAATTGTGAAGGAACATAAGCATATGCAATACATCCAAATACTTTACAATGATCAAGGGTAGGTTTCTTACCCCACCATGCTTCATAAGGAGTTCCTCCATCCAAAGCTTTGCAAGGCAACCTATTCACAAGGTATGTTGCAGTGTTAATAGCTTCTGCCCATAAGTAATTTGGACAATTCTTTTCCTTCATCATGGCTCTTGCAAATTCTACAAGAGTCCTATTTCTCCTTTCTGCTACTCCATTCTGTTGAGGGGAGTACCTGCAAGTTACTTCTCTTTTTATACCTGCATTCCACAAATAATCATCAAACTCTTTAGAAAAATACTCTCCCCCTCCATCTGACCTTAACCTCTTAAGCTTTTGCCCTGTGATCCTTTCTGCATAGGCATGAAAATGTTTGAATGTCTTGAAAACTTCTGATTTATCCTTGATTACATACAAAGTAATCCACCTGGTTGCATCATCAACAAACAACACATAATATCTGGATCCATTTATGCTATAGTCCCTTGAGGGACCCCATACATCTGTATGAACCAATTCAAGCATATTTGAATGCTTGTACCCTGATTTGTTGTAAGAACCTTTATGTGCTTTACCTAATTGACAAGCTTCACACTTGTACACCATATGTTGCCCTTCAATATTTGGCAATCCAAGCACCACCTGATTCTTCGACATTTCTTTTATAGCTCTCTCATTGAAATGACCTAGCCTTTTATGCCATAGGTCTAATTCAGATACCTTTTGACTTCCATAGGTAAATAATACATGTCCCACATTACCTTGGACTTTGAGAGTGAACAATCTTCCTTCCTTTTTACCTGCAATTATGTTTCTATATCCCTGATTTGGATCTTGCACATAAACACCATCATTTGTGAATCTTACCTCATATCCTTTCTCCACAATTTGTCCTACACTTATCAAATTTTTAGGAATAGTAGGAACATAAAGTACCTTGCTCAGAAGTGTACTTCCACTCTTTGTGTTTACTGATCCAATGCTCTCCACTTTATGTTTGGTATTGTCACCTGTTTGAACTGTATGTCCATTCACCCTTGCTTCCATATCAGTCATCAAGGATAGATTCCCACTCAGATGGTTGCTACACCCTGAGTAAATATAAAACACTCTTTGATCTTCTCCCATTGATTCATGAGTTGCATTCAAGATAAGAGTCATATCATCCTTTTGATCTGATGCATAATTATAATAATTGTTGTTGTAGGACTGAGATTGGAAGTTTCTTCCACCTCCTCTACCATATGATGTCCTACCACCTCTTCCTCTGAAATTGGCTCTTTGGTTTCTGCCTCCTCTACCTCTTTGATTATAATTCTGATTATTACTTCCACCATTTTGATTGTTATACCAACAATCATTTGCCAAATGATTTGTTCTACCACAAATCCAACAAGCTTTAGCATTATCTTTGTTCTTACCTCCTCTTCCTTTACCTCTGAAATTCATCTTTCCCTTTGTGAAGTTAGCTTGATTTGAATTCCCTTCATCATCATTGATTGCTTTCCCTTGCCATTCTTTTTCTTGTCCTTGGAGTACATAGCTTGACTTGTACTTCTATCATTGTCTCCTTTAAGATCCTGCTCAAAGGTTAGCATGTGTCCTAGCAATTGATTAAGATCAGGAGCAAAGTGATCAAGTGACAACTCTATGGACAATATGAAAGGCTTCCACTTCTCATCTCCTCTCAGACCTGTAAGTGTTTGTCTTACCAACTTTTCCTCTTCAATGTCTTCATCCACTGCTCCCAAGCTATCTGCAATATCCTTCATCCTTGCCACATAATCAGAAATTGATTGTGAGCTCTTCTTCTTGAAGGTTGTGAACTCAGCCCATAGTGAGGACTTCCTTGACTTAGTTGTATTTTGGAAATGCTCTTCCAAGGCATTCCAAACATCTGTAGCACTTTCCAAACCTCTGATGTGAGGTAGAAGATAATCATTTACAGCCATGTAGATGATACTCCTTGCTTGAGCATCCTTTCTCATCCATGTCTTCAAAATTGCAAGCTCTTCCCTAGTAGGAATACTAGGATCTGCAAATTCAGGCTTTTCTTCATCTCCTGTAATAAATGCTATCAAATCTTTACTCATGAGGTGTGCCTCCATCCTCATGGACCAAGCTGGATAGTTCTCCCTATCTAGCTTATCAATCTGCAAGCTTTCTCCCATCCTTGACCTTCTGTATCTGCAATTACTATGACTTATGAGGATAAAATGTACCTTTGATATAAGCTTTGTCCTTCTTGATTCTTTTGAACTCGTTCTCTGAACTTCTGCAAGTTATCTTCAATAATTTGTCCTTGTCCTCCTTTGATTTGGAAGATCTCCAATATCTGCACCAGTCGGAACTTCAATTGTCTTTTCTTCTCTTGTATTTCACTTTCAGCTCTGATACCACTGTTGGAGACTTCTTAATCTCCAAAGGTTTGATCTATACTGACTTAAGAACACTTCTATGTCAGTTATAAACCAAACTTTACACAAACAATGTTCTTCTTTACCAAAAACTTCAATCAACACTTCTCTGAGTGAAGAAGTGTCTACTTCAGAAAGTCTGCTTCAGGAATCCACTTCATTACCTGCATAAAGTTTCAAATTTCTTCAAGTAAATGATGCACAAGTATTCGCAATACCTTTGCGCAATCATGTCAATCATTAGTTCTCAAAACTAATCACCAAAAATTTAATTTGATCATTAAGATCAAAGACATGTCAGAAAATGTCTCTCAGAAGTTGCGCCTTCGACATAGCCAACTTCTTAAGTTGATTTCTCCCAATCTGAAACCCGTTTTGCTAAATGCTTTTAGCCACAGCTTCCTTATCTTCTAACTTAAATTTTAAGTGCTCACTCATCAAAAACTTTACAGTATACACTCAGATCTGATCAAAATATTGAGACGGAAAAGTGCGCTACTCTCAGACTTCAGTTTCCAAAGTTCACATATGAATGTTCCTATTGATCCTTCTCACAGTAGGAGAGGAATTAGATTCTGAAACTCTAGACATAGCTTCATTAGCTTCTCAGTTAGATGTGTACAAAAGGATTTCTGATCCACATGATCAGACAGAGAGCACTCAGAGAAAAACCCGTCGCTACTTTCTGGGAAAAAACTCTCTACACAACTTTCTGAAATTTGTCATCTACAAATGACTCTCTTACATATTTCTTGTCCTTATTAACTTATATATACATGACTTTTGACTCATCCCGTATCTATGACATTGCTCTTTATCATCCTAAAGGTTTTACTATACTCAATTTACAAGATTCTTCACTTATATGTACATATGTGTACAAGACATCATCCTGAAATCTTCTTCACTTTCATAAGTGTCTTCCTTCACTTCATTCTGACCATAAGTCTTCTTCAAGATCTCTATAATCACCAATTTGTGATTGGCTTGTTCCAACAGCTCCCCCTCAATCACTAATTGTGATTATTCCATTCTTCTTCACTCCTTCCATCTCCTTGAATCTCTGTAGCTTAGGTCCATCCAAGCTCTTTGTCATCATATCTGCCACTTGTTCTTTTGTTGGAGTGTACATCACTTCAATCTCTTTATCTAGTACCTTTTCCCTCAAGAAATGATACTGAATCTCTATATGCTTAGTCCTGGCATGAAAAACAGGGTTAGCTGCCAAATACAAAGAACTCATATTGTCTCCAAAAATAATTGGAGTACTAGGATCAGTCTCAAAACTTTTCATCAAGGTCTTCAACCATATCACTTCTTTTGCAGCTTCTACCATTCCCTTATACTCAGCTTCAGTGGATGATAAAGCAACTGTATGTTGCTTCCTTGAACACCAAGAAACTAGCTTATCTCCAACATAACAGAGATACCCATGAGTAGACCTTCTATCATCTGAGTCACCTGCCCAATCTGCATCACTAAACACTTTGATTCTTGTGTCAGAAGTGAAACCATAATACAAACCTTCACTTAGGGTTCCTTTGATATATCTGAGTACCCTTTGGGCTGCAATCAAATGAGTCTTCTTTGGACAATGCATAAATTGTGACAACACACCTACTGCATATGATAAATCTGGTCTTGTCAAGGTAGCATAGATTAAACTACCTACCAAACTCTGATATTTCTTCATATCATTGAATTCTTCACCTCCATACCTGCTTAATTTATGATTTACCTCCAATGGTGTAGTTGAGGTCTTGCAATCTTCCATGTTAAACTTGACTAGAAGATTCTTCAAATACCTCTCTTGTGAAACATATACTCCATGTTGAGTATACACAATCTGCATTCCTAGAAAATAAGATAAGTTTCCCAAATCACTTATCTTAAACTCCTTCTCTATTTGCTTTTTGAGTTCATTGATTCCTTGAGCATCTGTTCCTGTAACAATAATATCATCAACATAAATGCACATGTAAATATATCCATTTTCACTTGCCTTCACTAGCAAGCTACTATCTGCCTTTGATGCTTGAAATCCACATTCATTCAAGAACTTGACCAATCTGTAATTCCAAGCTCTTGGGGCTTGCTTCAACCCATATAAAGCTCTCTTGAGCTTACACACATAATCTGATCCAATTGATTCCATGAAGCCTTCTGGTTGCTCCATGTATACTTCATCTGCAATGTATCCATTTAAAAATGCATTTTTCACATCCAATTGTGATAATTTCCATCCCTTACAAGCAGCAATAGCAATCAATGTCCTAATTGTAGACATCTTAGCAACAGGACTAAAGGTTTCATCATAATCTACCCCATAAGTTTGGGCAAAACCTTTGACCACAAGTCTAGCCTTGTATCTAGACACCTTACCATCTGCAAACCTCTTTGTTTTATATACCCACTTACATCCAATGACTTTCTGATTCTTTGGTCTTGGTACTAATTCCCAAGTTTCATTTTCAAGTAGAGCATCATACTCTTCCTGCATTGCCTTCTCCCAATTCTGTTTACCTTTGGCTTCTTCATAAGTGGTTGGATCTTCTTCTGTCTTCACAATGTAAGCATAATCTTTTGTTGTTAGGAAAGATGTATCATAACTATACCTTATAGGTTCTTTCCTTTCCCTTGTAGATCTTCTGATTTCTGCACTTCTCGAAGTTTCAGCCTCATTTGACTCTGGATCAAATCTTGGCCCTTCTTCTACATGATCCTGCAATCTACTTCTAGATTCAACTTCATCAACAACTTCTTCACACACTTTTACTTTTGCCTTTCCTTTCCTTTGTATTTCTTCAACACCTGTATAATCATTTGGTGATCCTGTATACCATGTATTTTGCTCATCAAATGTCACATCTTTGGTAACAAGAAATTGCTTTGTGGATGGACTCCACAACCTGTAACCCATCTGTCTATCATCATATCCAATAAACACATACTTCTCTGCTTTTGGTTCTAGCTTATGTCTTAATTGTGAAGGAACATAAGCATATGCAATACATCCAAATACTTTACAATGATCAAGGGTAGGTTTCTTACCCCACCATGCTTCATAAGGAGTTCCTCCATCCAAAGCTTTGCAAGGCAACCTATTCACAAGGTATGTTGCAGTGTTAATAGCTTCTGCCCATAAGTAATTTGGACAATTCTTTTCCTTCATCATGGCTCTTGCAAATTCTACAAGAGTCCTATTTCTCCTTTCTGCTACTCCATTCTGTTGAGGGGAGTACCTGCAAGTTACTTCTCTTTTTATACCTGCATTCCACAAATAATCATCAAACTCTTTAGAAAAATACTCTCCCCCTCCATCTGACCTTAACCTCTTAAGCTTTTGCCCTGTGATCCTTTCTGCATAGGCATGAAAATGTTTGAATGTCTTGAAAACTTCTGATTTATCCTTGATTACATACAAAGTAATCCACCTGGTTGCATCATCAACAAACAACACATAATATCTGGATCCATTTATGCTATAGTCCCTTGAGGGACCCCATACATCTGTATGAACCAATTCAAGCATATTTGAATGCTTGTACCCTGATTTGTTGTAAGAACCTTTATGTGCTTTACCTAATTGACAAGCTTCACACTTGTACACCATATGTTGCCCTTCAATATTTGGCAATCCAAGCACCACCTGATTCTTCGACATTTCTTTTATAGCTCTCTCATTGAAATGACCTAGCCTTTTATGCCATAGGTCTAATTCAGATACCTTTTGACTTCCATAGGTAAATAATACATGTCCCACATTACCTTGGACTTTGAGAGTGAACAATCTTCCTTCCTTTTTACCTGCAATTATGTTTCTATATCCCTGATTTGGATCTTGCACATAAACACCATCATTTGTGAATCTTACCTCATATCCTTTCTCCACAATTTGTCCTACACTTATCAAATTTTTAGGAATAGTAGGAACATAAAGTACCTTGCTCAGAAGTGTACTTCCACTCTTTGTCTTTACTGATCCAATGCTCTCCACTTTATGTTTGGTATTGTCACCTGTTTGAACTGTATGTCCATTCACCCTTGCTTCCATATCAGTCATCAAGGATAGATTCCCACTCAGATGGTTGCTACACCCTGACTAAATATAAAACACTCTTTGATCTTCTCCCATTGATTCATGAGTTGCATTCAAGATAAGAGTCATATCATCCTTTTGATCTGATGCATAATTATAATAATTGTTGTTGTAGGACTGAGATTGGAAGTTTCTTCCACCTCCTCTACCATATGATGTCCTACCACCTCTTCCTCTGAAATTGGCTCTTTGGTTTCTGCCTCCTCTACCTCTTTGATTATAATTCTGATTATTACTTCCACCATTTTGATTGTTATACCAACAATCATTTGCCAAATGATTTGTTCTGCCACAAATCCAACAAGCTTTAGCATTATCTTTGTTCTTACCTCCTCTTCCTTTACCTCTGAAATTCATCTTTCCCTTTGTGAAGTTAGCTTGATTTGAATTCCCTTCATCATCATTCGATTGCTTTCCCTTGCCATTCTTTTTCTTGTCCTTGGAGTACATAGCTTGACTTGTACTTCTATCATTGTCTCCTTTAAGATCCTGCTCAAAGGTTAGCATGTGTCCTAGCAATTGATTAAGATCAGGAGCAAAGTGATCAAGTGACAACTCTATGGACAATATGAAAGGCTTCCACTTCTCATCTCCTCTCAGACCTGTAAGTATTTGTCTTACCAACTTTTCCTCTTCAATGTCTTCATCCACTGCTCCCAAGCTATCTGCAATATCCTTCATCCTTGCCACATAATCAGAAATTGATTGTGAGCTCTTCTTCTTGAAGGTTGTGAACTCAGCCCATAGTGAGGACTTCCTTGACTTAGTTGTATTTGGAAATGCTCTTCCAAGGCATTCCAAACATCTGTAGCACTTTCCAAACCTCTGATGTGAGGTAGAAGATAATCATTTACAGCCATGTAGATGATACTCCTTGCTTGAGCATCCTTTCTCATCCATGTCTTCAAAATTGCAAGCTCTTCCCTAGTAGGAATACTAGGATCTGCAAATTCAGGCTTTTCTTCATCTCCTGTAATAAATGCTATCAAATCTTTACTCATGAGGTGTGCCTCCATCCTCATGGACCAAGCTGGATAGTTCTCCCTATCTAGCTTATCAATCTGCAAGCTTTCTCCCATCCTTGACCTTCTGTATCTGCAATTACTATGACTTATGAGGATAAAATGTACCTTTGATATAAGCTTTGTCCTTCTTGATTCTTTTGAACTCGTGCTCTGAACTTCTGCAAGTTATCTTCAATAATTTGTCCTTGTCCTCCTTTGATTTGGAAGATCTCCAATATCTGCACCAGTCGGAACTTCAATTGTCTTTTCTTCTCTTGTATTTCACTTTCAGCTCTGATACCACTGTTGGAGACTTCTTAATCTCCAAAGGTTTGATCTATACTGACTTAAGAACACTTCTATGTCAGTTATAAACCAAACTTTACACAAACAATGTTCTTCTTTACCAAAAACTTCAATCAACACTTCTCTGAGTGAAGAAGTGTCTACTTCAGAAAGTCTGCTTCAGGAATCCACTTCATTACCTGCATAAAGTTTCAAATTTCTTCAAGTAAATGATGCACAAGTATTCGCAATACCTTTGCGCAATCATGTCAATCATTAGTTCTCAAAACTAATCACCAAAAATTTAATTTGATCATTAAGATCAAAGACATGTCAGAAAATGTCTCTCAGAAGTTGCGCCTTCGACATAGCCAACTTCTTAAGTTGATTTCTCCCAATCTGAAACCCGTTTTGCTAAATGCTTTTAGCCATAGCTTCCTTATCTTCTAACTTAAATTTTAAGTGCTCACTCATCAAAAACTTTATAGTATACACTCAGATCTGATCAAAATACTGAGACGGAAAAGTGCGCTACTCTCAGACTTCAGTTTCCAAAGTTCACATATGAATGTTCCTATTGATCATTCTCACAGTAGGAGAGGAATTAGATTCTGAAACTCTAGACATAGCTTCATTAGCTTCTCAATTAGATGTGTACAAAAGGATTTCTGATCCACATGATCAGACAGAGAGCACTCAGAGAAAAACCCGTCGCTACTTTCTGGGAAAAAACTTTCTACACAACTTTCTGAAATTTGTCATCTACAAATGACTCTCTTACATATTTCTTGTCCTTATTAACTTATATATACATGACTTTTGACTCATCCCGTATCTATGACATTGCTCTTTATCATCCTAAAGGTTTTACTATACTCAATTTACAAGATTCTTCACTTATATGTACATATGTGTACAAGATATCATCCTCAAATCTTCTTCACTTTCATAAGTGTCTTCCTTCACTTCATTCTGACCATAAGTCTTCTTCAAGATCTCTATAATCACCAATTTGTGATTGGCTTGTTCCAACAGCTCCCCCTCAATAACTTATTGTGATTATTCCATTCTTCTTCACTCCTGCCATCTCCTTGAATCTTTGTAGCTTAGGTCCATCCAAGCTCTTTGTCATCATATCTGCCACTTGTTCTTTTGTTGGAGTGTACATCACTTCAGTCTCTTTATCTAGTACCTTTTCCCTCAAGAAATGATACTGAATCTCTATATGCTTAGTCCTGGCATGAAAAACAGGGTTAGCTGCCAAATACAAAGAACTCATATTGTCTCCAAAAATAATTGGAGTACTATGATCAGTCTCAAAACTTTTCATCAAGGTCTTCAACCATATCACTTCTTTTGCAGCTTCTACCATTCCCTTATACTCAGCTTCTGTGGATGATAAAGCAACTGTATGTTGCTTCCTTGAACACCAAGAAACTAGCTTATCTCCAACATAACAGAGATACCCATGAGTAGACCTTCTATCATCTGAGTCACCTGCCCAATCTGCATCACTAAACACTTTGATTCTTGTGTCAGAAGTGAAACCATAATACAAACCTTCACTTAGGGTTCCTTTGATATATATGAGTACCCTTTGGGCTGCAATCCAATGAGTCTTCTTTGGACAATGCATAAATTGTGACAACACACCTACTGCATATGATAAATTTGGTCTTGTCAAGGTAGCATAGATTAAACTACCTACCAAACTCTGATATTTCTTCATATCATTGAATTCTTCACCTCCATACCTGCTTAATTTATGATTTACCTCCAATGGTGTAGTTGAGGTCTTGCAATCTTCCATGTTAAACTTGACTAGAAGATTCTTCAAATACCTCTCTTGTGAAACATATACTCCATGTTGAGTATACACAATCTGCATTCCTAGAAAATAAGATAAGTTTCCCAAATCACTTATCTTAAACTCCTTCTCTATTTGCTTTTTGAGTTCATTGATTCCTTGAGCATCTGTTCCTGTAACAATAATATCATCAACATAAATGCACATGTAAATATATCCATTTTCACTTGCCTTCACTAGCAAGCTACTATCTGCCTTTGATGCTTGAAATCCACATTCATTCAAGAACTTGACCAATCTGTAATTCCAAGCTCTTGGGGCTTGCTTCAACCCATATAAAGCTCTCTTGAGCTTACACACATAATCTGATCCAATTGATTCCATGAAGCCTTCTGGTTGCTCCATGTATACTTCATCTGCAATGTATCCATTTAAAAATGCATTTTTCACATCCAATTGTGATAATTTCCATCCCTTACAAGCAGCAATAGCAATCAATGTCCTAATTGTAGACATCTTAGCAACAGGACTAAAGGTTTCATCATAATCTACCCCATAAGTTTGGGCAAAACCTTTGACCACAAGTCTAGCCTTGTATCTAGACACCTTACCATCTGCAAACCTCTTTGTTTTATATACCCACTTACATCCAATGACTTTCTGATTCTTTGGTCTTGGTACTAATTCCCAAGTTTCATTTTCAAGTAGAGCATCATACTCTTCCTGCATTGCCTTCTCCCAATTCTGTTTACCTTTGGCTTCTTCATAAGTGGTTGGATCTTCTTCTGTCTTCACAATGTAAGCATAATCTTTTGTTGTTAGGAAAGATGTATCATAACTATACCTTATAGGTTCTTTCCTTTCCCTTGTAGATCTTCTGATTTCTGCACTTCTCGAAGTTTCAGCCTCATTTGACTCTGGATCAAATCTTGGCCCTTCTTCTACATGATCCTGCAATCTACTTCTAGATTCAACTTCATCAACAACTTCTTCACACACTTTTACTTTTGCCTTTCCTCTCCTTTGTATTTCTTCAACACCTGTATAATCATTTGGTGATCCTGTATACCATGTATTTTGCTCATCAAATGTCACATCTTTGGTAACAAGAAATTGCTTTGTGGATGGACTCCACAACCTGTAACCCATCTGTCTATCATCATATCCAATAAACACATACTTCTCTGCTTTTGGTTCTAGCTTATGTCTTAATTGTGAAGGAACATAAGCATATGCAATACATCCAAATACTTTACAATGATCAAGGGTAGGTTTCTTACCCCACCATGCTTCATAAGGAGTTCCTCCATCCAAAGCTTTGCAAGGCAACCTATTCACAAGGTATGTTGCAGTGTTAATAGCTTCTGCCCATAAGTAATTTGGACAATTCTTTTCCTTCATCATGGCTCTTGCAAATTCTACAAGAGTCCTATTTCTCCTTTCTGCTACTCCATTCTGTTGAGGGGAGTACCTGCAAGTTACTTCTCTTTTTATACCTGCATTCCACAAATAATCATCAAACTCTTTAGAAAAATACTCTCCCCCTCCATCTGACCTTAACCTCTTAAGCTTTTGCCCTGTGATCCTTTCTGCATAGGCATGAAAATGTTTGAATGTCTTGAAAACTTCTGATTTATCCTTGATTACATACAAAGTAATCCACCTGGTTGCATCATCAACAAACAACACATAATATCTGGATCCATTTATGCTATAGTCCCTTGAGGGACCCCATACATCTGTATGAACCAATTCAAGCATATTTGAATGCTTGTACCCTGATTTGTTGTAAGAACCTTTATGTGCTTTACCTAATTGACAAGCTTCACACTTGTACACCATATGTTGCCCTTCAATATTTGGCAATCCAAGCACCACCTGATTCTTCGACATTTCTTTTATAGCTCTCTCATTGAAATGACCTAGCCTTTTATGCCATAGGTCTAATTCAGATACCTTTTGACTTCCATAGGTAAATAATACATGTCCCACATTACCTTGGACTTTGAGAGTGAACAATCTTCCTTCCTTTTTACCTGCAATTATGTTTCTATATCCCTGATTTGGATCTTGCACATAAACACCATCATTTGTGAATCTTACCTCATATCCTTTCTCCACAATTTGTCCTACACTTATCAAATTTTTAGGAATAGTAGGAACATAAAGTACCTTGCTCAGAAGTGTACTTCCACTCTTTGTCTTTACTGATCCAATGCTCTCCACTTTATGTTTGGTATTGTCACCTGTTTGAACTGTATGTCCATTCACCCTTGCTTCCATATCAGTCATCAAGGATAGATTCCCACTCAGATGGTTGCTACACCCTGACTAAATATAAAACACTCTTTGATCTTCTCCCATTGATTCATGAGTTGCATTCAAGATAAGAGTCATATCATCCTTTTGATCTGATGCATAATTATAATAATTGTTGTTGTAGGACTGAGATTGGAAGTTTCTTCCACCTCCTCTACCATATGATGTCCTACCACCTCTTCCTCTGAAATTGGCTCTTTGGTTTCTGCCTCCTCTACCTCTTTGATTATAATTCTGATTATTACTTCCACCATTTTGATTGTTATACCAACAATCATTTGCCGAATGATTTGTTCTGCCACAAATCCAACAAGCTTTAGCATTATCTTTGTTCTTACCTCCTCTTCCTTTACCTCTGAAATTCATCTTTCCCTTTGTGAAGTTAGCTTGATTTGAATTCCCTTCATCATCATTCGATTGCTTTCCCTTGCCATTCTTTTTCTTGTCCTTGGAGTACATAGCTTGACTTGTACTTCTATCATTGTCTCCTTTAAGATCCTGCTCAAAGGTTAGCATGTGTCCTAGCAATTGATTAAGATCAGGAGCAAAGTGATCAAGTGACAACTCTATGGACAATATGAAAGGCTTCCACTTCTCATCTCCTCTCAGACCTGTAAGTATTTGTCTTACCAACTTTTCCTCTTCAATGTCTTCATCCACTGCTCCCAAGCTATCTGCAATATCCTTCATCCTTGCCACATAATCAGAAATTGATTGTGAGCTCTTCTTCTTGAAGGTTGTGAACTCAGCCCATAGTGAGGACTTCCTTGACTTAGTTGTATTTGGAAATGCTCTTCCAAGGCATTCCAAACATCTGTAGCACTTTCCAAACCTCTGATGTGAGGTAGAAGATAATCATTTACAGCCATGTAGATGATACTCCTTGCTTGAGCATCCTTTCTCATCCATGTCTTCAAAATTGCAAGCTCTTCCCTAGTAGGAATACTAGGATCTGCAAATTCAGGCTTTTCTTCATCTCCTGTAATAAATGCTATCAAATCTTTACTCATGAGGTGTGCCTCCATCCTCATGGACCAAGCTGGATAGTTCTCCCTATCTAGCTTATCAATCTGCAAGCTTTCTCCCATCCTTGACCTTCTGTATCTGCAATTACTATGACTTATGAGGATAAAATGTACCTTTGATATAAGCTTTGTCCTTCTTGATTCTTTTGAACTCGTGCTCTGAACTTCTGCAAGTTATCTTCAATAATTTGTCCTTGTCCTCCTTTGATTTGGAAGATCTCCAATATCTGCACCAGTCGGAACTTCAATTGTCTTTTCTTCTCTTGTATTTCACTTTCAGCTCTGATACCACTGTTGGAGACTTCTTAATCTCCAAAGGTTTGATCTATACTGACTTAAGAACACTTCTATGTCAGTTATAAACCAAACTTTACACAAACAATGTTCTTCTTTACCAAAAACTTCAATCAACACTTCTCTGAGTGAAGAAGTGTCTACTTCAGAAAGTCTGCTTCAGGAATCCACTTCATTACCTGCATAAAGTTTCAAATTTCTTCAAGTAAATGATGCACAAGTATTCGCAATACCTTTGCGCAATCATGTCAATCATTAGTTCTCAAAACTAATCACCAAAAATTTAATTTGATCATTAAGATCAAAGACATGTCAGAAAATGTCTCTCAGAAGTTGCGCCTTCGACATAGCCAACTTCTTAAGTTGATTTCTCCCAATCTGAAACCCGTTTTGCTAAATGCTTTTAGCCATAGCTTCCTTATCTTCTAACTTAAATTTTAAGTGCTCACTCATCAAAAACTTTATAGTATACACTCAGATCTGATCAAAATACTGAGACGGAAAAGTGCGCTACTCTCAGACTTCAGTTTCCAAAGTTCACATATGAATGTTCCTATTGATCATTCTCACAGTAGGAGAGGAATTAGATTCTGAAACTCTAGACATAGCTTCATTAGCTTCTCAATTAGATGTGTACAAAAGGATTTCTGATCCACATGATCAGACAGAGAGCACTCAGAGAAAAACCCGTCGCTACTTTCTGGGAAAAAACTTTCTACACAACTTTCTGAAATTTGTCATCTACAAATGACTCTCTTACATATTTCTTGTCCTTATTAACTTATATATACATGACTTTTGACTCATCCCGTATCTATGACATTGCTCTTTATCATCCTAAAGGTTTTACTATACTCAATTTACAAGATTCTTCACTTATATGTACATATGTGTACAAGATATCATCCTCAAATCTTCTTCACTTTCATAAGTGTCTTCCTTCACTTCATTCTGACCATAAGTCTTCTTCAAGATCTCTATAATCACCAATTTGTGATTGGCTTGTTCCAACAGCTCCCCCTCAATAACTTATTGTGATTATTCCATTCTTCTTCACTCCTGCCATCTCCTTGAATCTTTGTAGCTTAGGTCCATCCAAGCTCTTTGTCATCATATCTGCCACTTGTTCTTTTGTTGGAGTGTACATCACTTCAGTCTCTTTATCTAGTACCTTTTCCCTCAAGAAATGATACTGAATCTCTATATGCTTAGTCCTGGCATGAAAAACAGGGTTAGCTGCCAAATACAAAGAACTCATATTGTCTCCAAAAATAATTGGAGTACTATGATCAGTCTCAAAACTTTTCATCAAGGTCTTCAACCATATCACTTCTTTTGCAGCTTCTACCATTCCCTTATACTCAGCTTCTGTGGATGATAAAGCAACTGTATGTTGCTTCCTTGAACACCAAGAAACTAGCTTATCTCCAACATAACAGAGATACCCATGAGTAGACCTTCTATCATCTGAGTCACCTGCCCAATCTGCATCACTAAACACTTTGATTCTTGTGTCAGAAGTGAAACCATAATACAAACCTTCACTTAGGGTTCCTTTGATATATATGAGTACCCTTTGGGCTGCAATCCAATGAGTCTTCTTTGGACAATGCATAAATTGTGACAACACACCTACTGCATATGATAAATTTGGTCTTGTCAAGGTAGCATAGATTAAACTACCTACCAAACTCTGATATTTCTTCATATCATTGAATTCTTCACCTCCATACCTGCTTAATTTATGATTTACCTCCAATGGTGTAGTTGAGGTCTTGCAATCTTCCATGTTAAACTTGACTAGAAGATTCTTCAAATACCTCTCTTGTGAAACATATACTCCATGTTGAGTATACACAATCTGCATTCCTAGAAAATAAGATAAGTTTCCCAAATCACTTATCTTAAACTCCTTCTCTATTTGCTTTTTGAGTTCATTGATTCCTTGAGCATCTGTTCCTGTAACAATAATATCATCAACATAAATGCACATGTAAATATATCCATTTTCACTTGCCTTCACTAGCAAGCTACTATCTGCCTTTGATGCTTGAAATCCACATTCATTCAAGAACTTGACCAATCTGTAATTCCAAGCTCTTGGGGCTTGCTTCAACCCATATAAAGCTCTCTTGAGCTTACACACATAATCTGATCCAATTGATTCCATGAAGCCTTCTGGTTGCTCCATGTATACTTCATCTGCAATGTATCCATTTAAAAATGCATTTTTCACATCCAATTGTGATAATTTCCATCCCTTACAAGCAGCAATAGCAATCAATGTCCTAATTGTAGACATCTTAGCAACAGGACTAAAGGTTTCATCATAATCTACCCCATAAGTTTGGGCAAAACCTTTGACCACAAGTCTAGCCTTGTATCTAGACACCTTACCATCTGCAAACCTCTTTGTTTTATATACCCACTTACATCCAATGACTTTCTGATTCTTTGGTCTTGGTACTAATTCCCAAGTTTCATTTTCAAGTAGAGCATCATACTCTTCCTGCATTGCCTTCTCCCAATTCTGTTTACCTTTGGCTTCTTCATAAGTGGTTGGATCTTCTTCTGTCTTCACAATGTAAGCATAATCTTTTGTTGTTAGGAAAGATGTATCATAACTATACCTTATAGGTTCTTTCCTTTCCCTTGTAGATCTTCTGATTTCTGCACTTCTCGAAGTTTCAGCCTCATTTGACTCTGGATCAAATCTTGGCCCTTCTTCTACATGATCCTGCAATCTACTTCTAGATTCAACTTCATCAACAACTTCTTCACACACTTTTACTTTTGCCTTTCCTCTCCTTTGTATTTCTTCAACACCTGTATAATCATTTGGTGATCCTGTATACCATGTATTTTGCTCATCAAATGTCACATCTTTGGTAACAAGAAATTGCTTTGTGGATGGACTCCACAACCTGTAACCCATCTGTCTATCATCATATCCAATAAACACATACTTCTCTGCTTTTGGTTCTAGCTTATGTCTTAATTGTGAAGGAACATAAGCATATGCAATACATCCAAATACTTTACAATGATCAAGGGTAGGTTTCTTACCCCACCATGCTTCATAAGGAGTTCCTCCATCCAAAGCTTTGCAAGGCAACCTATTCACAAGGTATGTTGCAGTGTTAATAGCTTCTGCCCATAAGTAATTTGGACAATTCTTTTCCTTCATCATGGCTCTTGCAAATTCTACAAGAGTCCTATTTCTCCTTTCTGCTACTCCATTCTGTTGAGGGGAGTACCTGCAAGTTACTTCTCTTTTTATACCTGCATTCCACAAATAATCATCAAACTCTTTAGAAAAATACTCTCCCCCTCCATCTGACCTTAACCTCTGAAGCTTTTGCCCTGTGATCCTTTCTGCATAGGCATGAAAATGTTTGAATGTCTTGAAAACTTCTGATTTATCCTTGATTACATACAAAGTAATCCACCTGGTTGCATCATCAACAAACAACACATAATATCTGGATCCATTTATGCTATAGTCCCTTGAGGGACCCCATACATCTGTATGAACCAATTCAAGCATATTTGAATGCTTGTACCCTGATTTGTTGTAAGAACCTTTATGTGCTTTACCTAATTGACAAGCTTCACACTTGTACACCATATGTTGCCCTTCAATATTTGGCAATCCAAGCACCACCTGATTCTTCGACATTTCTTTTATAGCTCTCTCATTGAAATGACCTAGCCTTTTATGCCATAGGTCTAATTCAGATACCTTTTGACTTCCATAGGTAAATAATACACGTCCCACATTACCTTGGACTTTGAGAGTGAACAATCTTCCTTCCTTTTTACCTGCAATTATGTTTCTATATCCCTGATTTGGATCTTGCACATAAACACCATCATTTGTGAATCTTACCTCATATCCTTTCTCCACAATTTGTCCTACACTTATCAAATTTTTAGGAATAGTAGGAACATAAAGTACCTTGCTCAGAAGTGTACTTCCACTCTTTGTCTTTACTGATCCAATGCTCTCCACTTTATGTTTGGTATTGTCACCTGTTTGAACTGTATGTCCATTCACCCTTGCTTCCATATCAGTCATCAAGGATAGATTCCCACTCAGATGGTTGCTACACCCTGAGTCAATATAAAACACTCTTTGATCTTCTCCCATTGATTCATGAGTTGCATTCAAGATAAGAGTCATATCATCCTTTTGATCTGATGCATAATTATAATAATTGTTGTTGTAGGACTGAGATTGGAAGTTTCTTCCACCTCCTCTACCATATGATGTCCTACCACCTCTTCCTCTGAAATTGCCTCTTTGGTTTCTGCCTCCTCTACCTCTTTGATTATAATTCTGATTATTACTTCCACCATTTTGATTGTTATACGAACAATCATTTGCCAAATGATTTGTTCTGCCACAAATCCAACAAGCTTTAGCATTATCTTTGTTCTTACCTCCTCTTCCTTTACCTCTGAAATTCATCTTTCCCTTTGTGAAGTTAGCTTGATTTGAATTCCCTTCATCATCATTCGATTGCTTTCCCTTGCCATTCTTTTTCTTGTCCTTGGAGTACATAGCTTGACTTGTACTTCTATCATTGTCTCCTTTAAGATCCTGCTCAAAGGTTAGCATGTGTCCTAGCAATTGATTAAGATCAGGAGTAAAGTGATCAAGTGACAACTCTATGGACAATATGAAAGGCTTCCACTTCTCATCTCCTCTCAGACCTGTAAGTATTTGTCTTACCAACTTTTCCTCTTCAATGTCTTCATCCACTGCTCCCAAGCTATCTGCAATATCCTTCATCCTTGCCACATAATCAGAAATTGATTGTGAGCTCTTCTTCTTGAAGGTTGTGAACTCAGCCCATAGTGAGGACTTCCTTGACTTAGTTGTATTTTGGAAATGCTCTTCCAAGGCATTCCAAACATCTGTAGCACTTTCCAAACCTCTTATGTGAGGTAGAAGATAATCATTTACAGCCATGTAGATGATACTCCTTGCTTGAGCATCCTTTCTCATCCATGTCTTCAAAATTGCAAGCTCTTCCCTAGTAGGAATACTAGGATCTGCAAATTCAGGCTTTTCTTCATCTCCTGTAATAAATGCTATCAAATCTTTACTCATGAGGTGTGCCTCCATCCTCATGGACCAAGCTGGATAGTTCTCCCTATCTAGCTTATCAATCTGCAAGCTTTCTCCCATCCTTGACCTTCTGTATCTGCAATTACTATGACTTATGAGGATAAAATGTACCTTTGATATAAGCTTTGTCCTTCTTGATTCTTTTGAACTCGTGCTTTGAACTTCTGCAAGTTATCTTCAATAATTTGTCCTTGTCCTCCTTTGATTTGGAAGATCTCCAATATCTGCACCAGTCGGAACTTCAATTGTCTTTTCTTCTCTTGTATTTCACTTTCAGCTCTGATACCACTGTTGGAGACTTCTTAATCTCCAAAGGTTTGATCTATACTGACTTAAGAACACTTCTATGTCAGTTATAAACCAAACTTTACACAAACAATGTTCTTCTTTACCAAAAACTTCAATCAACACTTCTCTGAGTGAAAAAGTGTCTACTTCAGAAAGTCTGCTTCAGGAATCCACTTCATTACCTGCATAAAGTTTCAAATTTCTTCAAGTAAATGATGCACAAGTATTCGCAATACCTTTGCGCAATCATGTCAATCATTAGTTCTCAAAACTAATCACCAAAAATTTAATTTGATCATTAAGATCAAAGACATGTCAGAAAATGTCTCTCAGAAGTTGCGCCTTCGACATAGCCAACTTCTTAAGTTGATTTCTCCCAATCTGAAACCCATTTTGCTAAATGCTTTTAGCCATAGCTTCCTTATCTTCTAACTTAAATTTTAAGTGCTCACTCATCAAAAACTTTACAGTATACACTCAGATCTGATCAAAATACTGAGACGAAAAAGTGCGCTACTCTCAGACTTCAGTTTCCAAAGTTCACATATGAATGTTCCTATTGATCATTCTCACAGTAGGAGAGGAATTAGATTCTGAAACTGTAGACATAGCTTCATTAGCTTCTCAATTAGATGTGTACAAAAGGATTTCTGATCCACATGATCAGACAGAGAGCACTCAGAGAAAAACCCGTCGCTACTTTCTGGGAAAAAACTCTCTACACAACTTTCTGAAATTTGTCATCTACAAATGACTCTCTTACATATTTCTTGTCCTTATTAACTTATATATACATGACTTTTGACTCATCCCGTATCTATGACATTGCTCTTTATCATCCTAAAGGTTTTACTATACTCAATTTACAAGATTCTTCACTTATATGTACATATGTGTACAAGACATCATCCTGAAATCTTCTTCACTTTCATAAGTGTCTTCCTTCACTTCATTCTGACCATAAGTCTTCTTCAAGATCTCTATAATCACCAATTTGTGATTGGCTTGTTCCAACAGCTCCCCCTCAATCACTAATTGTGATTATTCCATTCTTCTTCACTCCTGCCATCTCCTTGAATCTCTGTAGCTTAGGTCCATCCAAGCTCTTTGTCATCATATCTGCCACTTGTTCTTTTGTTGGAGTGTATATCACTTCAATCTCTTTATCTAGTACCTTTTCCCTCAAGAAATGATACTGAATCTCTATATGCTTAGTCCTGGCATGAAAAACAGGGTTAGCTGCCAAATACAAAGAACTCATATTGTCTCCAAAAATAATTGGAGTACTATGATCAGTCTCAAAACTTTTCATCAAGGTCTTCAACCATATCACTTCTTTTGCAGCTTCTACCATTCCCTTATACTCAGCTTCTGTGGATGATAAAGCAACTGTATGTTGCTTCCTTGAACACCAAGAAACTAGCTTATCTCCAACATAACAGAGATACCCATGAGTAGACCTTCTATCATCTGAGTCACCTGCCCAATCTGCATCACTAAACACTTTGATTCTTGTGTCAGAAGTGAAACCATAATACAAACCTTCACTTAGGGTTCCTTTGATATATCTGAGTACCCTTTGGGCTGCAATCCAATGAGTCTTCTTTGCACAATGCATAAATTGTGACAACACACCTACTGCATATGATAAATCTGGTCTTGTCAAGGTAGCATAGATTAAACTACCTACCAAACTCTGATATTTCTTCATATCATTGAATTCTTCACCTCCATACCTGCTTAATTTATGATTTACCTCCAATGGTGTAGTTGAGGTCTTGCAATCTTCCATGTTAAACTTGACTAGAAGATTCTTCAAATACCTCTCTTGTGAAACATATACTCCATGTTGAGTATACACAATCTGCATTCCTAGAAAATAAGATAAGTTTCCCAAATCACTTATCTTAAACTCCTTCTCTATTTGCTTTTTGAGTTCATTGATTCCTTGAGCATCTGTTCCTGTAACAATAATATCATCAACATAAATGCACATGTAAATATATCCATTTTCACTTGCCTTCACTAGCAAGCTACTATCTGCCTTTGATGCTTGAAATCCACATTCATTCAAGAACTTGACCAATCTGTAATTCCAAGCTCTTGGGGCTTGCTTCAACCCATATAAAGCTCTCTTGAGCTTACACACATAATCTGATCCAATTGATTCCATGAAGCCTTCTGGTTGCTCCATGTATACTTCATCTGCAATGTATCCATTTAAAAATGCATTTTTCACATCCAATTGTGATAATTTCCATCCCTTACAAGCAGCAATAGCAATCAATGTCCTAATTGTAGACATCTTAGCAACAGGACTAAAGGTTTCATCATAATCTACCCCATAAGTTTGGGCAAAACCTTTGACCACAAGTCTAGCCTTGTATCTAGACACCTTACCATCTGCAAACCTCTTTGTTTTATATACCCACTTACATCCAATGACTTTCTGATTCTTTGGTCTTGGTACTAATTCCCAAGTTTCATTTTCAAGTAGAGCATCATACTCTTCCTGCATTGCCTTCTCCCAATTCTGTTTACCTTTGGCTTCTTCATAAGTGGTTGGATCTTCTTCTGTCTTCACAATGTAAGCATAATCTTTTGTTGTTAGGAAAGATGTATCATAACTATACCTTATAGGTTCTTTCCTTTCCCTTGTAGATCTTCTGATTTCTGCACTTCTCGAAGTTTCAGCCTCATTTGACTCTGGATCAAATCTTGGCCCTTCTTCTACATGATCCTGCAATCTACTTCTAGATTCAACTTCATCAACAACTTCTTCACACACTTTTACTTTTGCCTTTCCTTTCCTTTGTATTTCTTCAACACCTGTATAATCATTTGGTGATCCTGTATACCATGTATTTTGCTCATCAAATGTCACATCTTTGGTAACAAGAAATTGCTTTGTGGATGGACTCCACAACCTGTAACCCATCTGTCTATCATCATATCCAATAAACACATACTTCTCTGCTTTTGGTTCTAGCTTATGTCTTAATTGTGAAGGAACATAAGCATATGCAATACATCCAAATACTTTACAATGATCAAGGGTAGGTTTCTTACCCCACCATGCTTCATAAGGAGTTCCTCCATCCAAAGCTTTGCAAGGCAACCTATTCACAAGGTATGTTGCAGTGTTAATAGCTTCTGCCCATAAGTAATTTGGACAATTCTTTTCCTTCATCATGGCTCTTGCAAATTCTACAAGAGTCCTATTTCTCCTTTCTGCTACTCCATTCTGTTGAGGGGAGTACCTGCAAGTTACTTCTCTTTTTATACCTGCATTCCACAAATAATCATCAAACTCTTTAGAAAAATACTCTCCCCCTCCATCTGACCTTAACCTCTTAAGCTTTTGCCCTGTGATCCTTTCTGCATAGGCATGAAAATGTTTGAATGTCTTGAAAACTTCTGATTTATCCTTGATTACATACAAAGTAATCCACCTGGTTGCATCATCAACAAACAACACATAATATCTGGATCCATTTATGCTATAGTCCCTTGAGGGACCCCATACATCTGTATGAACCAATTCAAGCATATTTGAATGCTTGTACCCTGATTTGTTGTAAGAACCTTTATGTGCTTTACCTAATTGACAAGCTTCACACTTGTACACCATATGTTGCCCTTCAATATTTGGCAATCCAAGCACCACCTGATTCTTCGACATTTCTTTTATAGCTCTCTCATTGAAATGACCTAGCCTTTTATGCCATAGGTCTAATTCAGATACCTTTTGACTTCCATAGGTAAATAATACACGTCCCACATTACCTTGGACTTTGAGAGTGAACAATCTTCCTTCCTTTTTACCTGCAATTATGTTTCTATATCCCTGATTTGGATCTTGCACATAAACACCATCATTTGTGAATCTTACCTCATATCCTTTCTCCACAATTTGTCCTACACTTATCAAATTTTTAGGAATAGTAGGAACATAAAGTACCTTGCTCAGAAGTGTACTTCCACTCTTTGTCTTTACTGATCCAATGCTCTCCACTTTATGTTTGGTATTGTCACCTGTTTGAACTGTATGTCCATTCACCCTTGCTTCCATATCAGTCATCAAGGATAGATTCCCACTCAGATGGTTGCTACACCCTGAGTCAATATAAAACACTCTTTGATCTTCTCCCATTGATTCATGAGTTGCATTCAAGATAAGAGTCATATCATCCTTTTGATCTGATGCATAATTATAATAATTGTTGTTGTAGGACTGAGATTGGAAGTTTCTTCCACCTCCTCTACCATATGATGTCCTACCACCTCTTCCTCTGAAATTGCCTCTTTGGTTTCTGCCTCCTCTACCTCTTTGATTATAATTCTGATTATTACTTCCACCATTTTGATTGTTATACGAACAATCATTTGCCAAATGATTTGTTCTGCCACAAATCCAACAAGCTTTAGCATTATCTTTGTTCTTACCTCCTCTTCCTTTACCTCTGAAATTCATCTTTCCCTTTGTGAAGTTAGCTTGATTTGAATTCCCTTCATCATCATTCGATTGCTTTCCCTTGCCATTCTTTTTCTTGTCCTTGGAGTACATAGCTTGACTTGTACTTCTATCATTGTCTCCTTTAAGATCCTGCTCAAAGGTTAGCATGTGTCCTAGCAATTGATTAAGATCAGGAGTAAAGTGATCAAGTGACAACTCTATGGACAATATGAAAGGCTTCCACTTCTCATCTCCTCTCAGACCTGTAAGTATTTGTCTTACCAACTTTTCCTCTTCAATGTCTTCATCCACTGCTCCCAAGCTATCTGCAATATCCTTCATCCTTGCCACATAATCAGAAATTGATTGTGAGCTCTTCTTCTTGAAGGTTGTGAACTCAGCCCATAGTGAGGACTTCCTTGACTTAGTTGTATTTTGGAAATGCTCTTCCAAGGCATTCCAAACATCTGTAGCACTTTCCAAACCTCTTATGTGAGGTAGAAGATAATCATTTACAGCCATGTAGATGATACTCCTTGCTTGAGCATCCTTTCTCATCCATGTCTTCAAAATTGCAAGCTCTTCCCTAGTAGGAATACTAGGATCTGCAAATTCAGGCTTTTCTTCATCTCCTGTAATAAATGCTATCAAATCTTTACTCATGAGGTGTGCCTCCATCCTCATGGACCAAGCTGGATAGTTCTCCCTATCTAGCTTATCAATCTGCAAGCTTTCTCCCATCCTTGACCTTCTGTATCTGCAATTACTATGACTTATGAGGATAAAATGTACTTTTGATATAAGCTTTGTCCTTCTTGATTCTTTTGAGCTCGTGCTTTGAACTTCTGCAAGTTATCTTCAATAATTTGTCCTTGTCCTCCTTTGATTTGGAAGATCTCCAATATCTGCACCAGTCGGAACTTCAATTGTCTTTTCTTCTCTTGTATTTCACTTTCAGCTCTGATACCACTGTTGGAGACTTCTTAATCTCCAAAGGTTTGATCTATGCTGACTTAAGAACACTTCTATGTCAGTTATAAACCAAACTTTACACAAACAA
Organism: Ceratopteris richardii; assembly: GCA_020310875.1. Lineage (NCBI taxonomy): Eukaryota > Viridiplantae > Streptophyta > Polypodiopsida > Polypodiales > Pteridaceae > Ceratopteris > Ceratopteris richardii. Next base: position 81,348,402 of record CM035412.1, on the reverse strand, counting down.
TGTTCTTCTTTACCAAAAACTTCAATCAACACTTCTCTGAGTGAAGAAGTGTCTACTTCAGAAAGTCTGCTTCAGGAATCCACTTCATTACCTGCATAAAGTTTCAAATTTCTTCAAGTAAATGATGCACAAGTATTCGCAATACCTTTGCGCAATCATGTCAATCATTAGTTCTCAAAACTAATCACCAAAAATTTAATTTGATCATTAAGATCAAAGACATGTCAGAAAATGTCTCTCAGAAGTTGCGCCTTCGACATAGCCAACTTCTTAAGTTGATTTCTCCCAATCTGAAACCCGTTTTGCTAAATGCTTTTAGCCATAGCTTCCTTATCTTCTAACTTAAATTTTAAGTGCTCACTCATCAAAAACTTTACAGTATACACTCAGATCTGATCAAAATACTGAGACGGAAAAGTGCGCTACTCTCAGACTTCAGTTTCCAAAGTTCACATATGAATGTTCCTATTGATCATTCTCACAGTAGGAGAGGAATTAGATTCTGAAACTCTAGACATAGCTTCATTAGCTTCTCAATTAGATGTGTACAAAAGGATTTCTGATCCACATGATCAGACAGAGAGCACTCAGAGAAAAACCCGTCGCTACTTTCTGGGAAAAAACTCTCTACACAACTTTCTGAAATTTGTCATCTACAAATGACTCTCTTACATATTTCTTGTCCTTATTAACTTATATATACATGACTTTTGACTCATCCCGTATCTATGACATTGCTCTTTATCATCCTAAAGGTTTTACTATACTCAATTTACAAGATTCTTCACTTATATGTACATATGTGTACAAGATATCATCCTGAAATCTTCTTCACTTTCATAAGCGTCTTCCTTCACTTCATTCTGACCATAAGTCTTCTTCAAGATCTCTATAATCACCAATTTGTGATTGGCTTGTTCCAACAGCTCCCCCTCAATCACTAATTGTGATTATTCCATTCTTCTTCACTCCTGCCATCTCCTTGAATCTCTGTAGCTTAGGTCCATCCAAGCTCTTTGTCATCATATCTGCCACTTGTTCTTTTGTTGGAGTGTACATCACTTCAATCTCTTTATCTAGTACCTTTTCCCTCAAGAAATGATACTGAATCTCTATATGCTTAGTCCTGGCATGAAAAACAGGGTTAGCTGCCAAATACAAAGAACTCATATTGTCTCCAAAAATAATTGGAGTACTATGATCAGTCTCAAAACTTTTCATCAAGGTCTTCAACCATATCACTTCTTTTGCAGCTTCTACCATTCCCTTATACTCAGCTTCTGTGGATGATAAAGCAACTGTATGTTGCTTCCTTGAACACCAAGAAACTAGCTTATCTCCAACATAACAGAGATACCCATGAGTAGACCTTCTATCATCTGAGTCACCTGCCCAATCTGCATCACTAAACACTTTGATTCTTGTGTCAGAAGTGAAACCATAATACAAACCTTCACTTAGGGTTCCTTTGATATATCTGAGTACCCTTTGGGCTGCAATCCAATGAGTCTTCTTTGGACAATGCATAAATTGTGACAACACACCTACTGCATATGATAAATCTGGTCTTGTCAAGGTAGCATAGATTAAACTACCTACCAAACTCTGATATTTCTTCATATCATTGAATTCTTCACCTCCATACCTGCTTAATTTATGATTTACCTCCAATGGTGTAGTTGAGGTCTTGCAATCTTCCATGTTAAACTTGACTAGAAGATTCTTCAAATACCTCTCTTGTGAAACATATACTCCATGTTGAGTATACACAATCTGCATTCCTAGAAAATAAGATAAGTTTCCCAAATCACTTATCTTAAACTCCTTCTCTATTTGCTTTTTGAGTTCATTGATTCCTTGAGCATCTGTTCCTGTAACAATAATATCATCAACATAAATGCACATGTAAATATATCCATTTTCACTTGCCTTCACTAGCAAGCTACTATCTGCCTTTGATGCTTGAAATCCACATTCATTCAAGAACTTGACCAATCTGTAATTCCAAGCTCTTGGGGCTTGCTTCAACCCATATAAAGCTCTCTTGAGCTTACACACATAATCTGATCCAATTGATTCCATGAAGCCTTCTGGTTGCTCCATGTATACTTCATCTGCAATGTATCCATTTAAAAATGCATTTTTCACATCCAATTGTGATAATTTCCATCCCTTACAAGCAGCAATAGCAATCAATGTCCTAATTGTAGACATCTTAGCAACAGGACTAAAGGTTTCATCATAATCTACCCCATAAGTTTGGGCAAAACCTTTGACCACAAGTCTAGCCTTGTATCTAGACACCTTACCATCTGCAAACCTCTTTGTTTTATATACCCACTTACATCCAATGACTTTCTGATTCTTTGGTCTTGGTACTAATTCCCAAGTTTCATTTTCAAGTAGAGCATCATACTCTTCCTGCATTGCCTTCTCCCAATTCTGTTTACCTTTGGCTTCTTCATAAGTGGTTGGATCTTCTTCTGTCTTCACAATGTAAGCATAATCTTTTGTTGTTAGGAAAGATGTATCATAACTATACCTTATAGGTTCTTTCCTTTCCCTTGTAGATCTTCTGATTTCTGCACTTCTCGAAGTTTCAACCTCATTTGACTCTGGATCAAATCTTGGCCCTTCTTCTACATGATCCTGCAATCTACTTCTAGATTCAACTTCATCAACAACTTCTTCACACACTTTTACTTTTGCCTTTCCTTTCCTTTGTATTTCTTCAACACCTGTATAATCATTTGGTGATCCTGTATACCATGTATTTTGCTCATCAAATGTCACATCTTTGGTAACAAGAAATTGCTTTGTGGATGGACTCCACAATCTGTAACCCATCTGTCTATCATCATATCCAATAAACACATACTTCTCTGCTTTTGGTTCTAGCTTATGTCTTAATTGTGAAGGAACATAAGCATATGCAATACATCCAAATACTTTACAATGATCAAGGGTAGGTTTCTTACCCCACCATGCTTCATAAGGAGTTCCTCCATCCAAAGCTTTGCAAGGCAACCTATTCACAAGGTATGTTGCAGTGTTAATAGCTTCTGCCCATAAGTAATTTGGACAATTCTTTTCCTTCATCATGGCTCTTGCAAATTCTACAAGAGTCCTATTTCTCCTTTCTGCTACTCCATTCTGTTGAGGGGAGTACCTGCAAGTTACTTCTCTTTTTATACCTGCATTCCACAAATAATCATCAAACTCTTTAGAAAAATACTCTCCCCCTCCATCTGACCTTAACCTCTTAAGCTTTTGCCCTGTGATCCTTTCTGCATAGGCATGAAAATGTTTGAATGTCTTGAAAACTTCTGATTTATCCTTGATTACATACAAAGTAATCCACCTGGTTGCATCATCAACAAACAACACATAATATCTGGATCCATTTATGCTATAGTCCCTTGAGGGACCCCATACATCTGTATGAACCAATTCAAGCATATTTGAATGCTTGTACCCTGATTTGTTGTAAGAACCTTTATGTGCTTTACCTAATTGACAAGCTTCACACTTGTACACCATATGTTGCCCTTCAATATTTGGCAATCCAAGCACCACCTGATTCTTCGACATTTCTTTTATAGCTCTCTCATTGAAATGACCTAGCCTTTTATGCCATAGGTCTAATTCAGATACCTTTTGACTTCCATAGGTAAATAATACATGTCCCACATTACCTTGGACTTTGAGAGTGAACAATCTTCCTTCCTTTTTACCTGCAATTATGTTTCTATATCCCTGATTTGGATCTTGCACATAAACACCATCATTTGTGAATCTTACCTCATATCCTTTCTCCACAATTTGTCCTACACTTATCAAATTTTTAGGAATAGTAGGAACATAAAGTACCTTGCTCAGAAGTGTACTTCCACTCTTTGTCTTTACTGATCCAATGCTCTCCACTTTATGTTTGGTATTGTCACCTGTTTGAACTGTATGTCCATTCACCCTTGCTTCCATATCAGTCATCAAGGATAGATTCCCACTCAGATGGTTGCTACACCCTGAGTCAATATAAAACACTCTTTGATCTTCTCCCATTGATTCATGAGTTGCATTCAAGATAAGAGTCATATCATCCTTTTGATCTGATGCATAATTATAATAATTGTTGTTGTAGGACTGAGATTGGAAGTTTCTTCCACCTCCTCTACCATATGATGTCCTACCACCTCTTCCTCTGAAATTGCCTCTTTGGTTTCTGCCTCCTCTACCTCTTTGATTATAATTCTGATTATTAATTCCACCATTTTGATTGTTATACCAACAATCATTTGCCAAATGATTTGTTCTGCCACAAATCCAACAAGCTTTAGCATTATCTTTGTTCTTACCTCCTCTTCCTTTACCTCTGAAATTCATCTTTCCCTTTGTGAAGTTAGCTTGATTTGAATTCCCTTCATCATCATTCGATTGCTTTCCCTTGCCATTCTTTTTCTTGTCCTTGGAGTACATAGCTTGACTTGTACTTCTATCATTGTCTCCTTTAAGATCCTGCTCAAAGGTTAGCATGTGTCCTAGCAATTGATTAAGATCAGGAGTAAAGTGATCAAGTGACAACTCTATGGACAATATGAAAGGCTTCCACTTCTCATCTCCTCTCAGACCTGTAAGTATTTGTCTTACCAACTTTTCCTCTTCAATGTCTTCATCCACTGCTCCCAAGCTATCTGCAATATCCTTCATCCTTGCCACATAATCAGAAATTGATTGTGAGCTCTTCTTCTTGAAGGTTGTGAACTCAGCCCATAGTGAGGACTTCCTTGACTTATTTGTATTTTGGAAATGCTCTTCCAAGGCATTCCAAACATCTGTAGCACTTTCCAAACCTCTGATGTGAGGTAGAAGATAATCATTTACAGCCATGTAGATGATACTCCTTGCTTGAGCATCCTTTCTCATCCATGTCTTCAAAATTGCAAGCTCTTCCCTAGTAGGAATACTAGGATCTGCAAATTCAGGCTTTTCTTCATCTCCTGTAATAAATGCTATCAAATCTTTACTCATGAGGTGTGCCTCCATCCTCATGGACCAAGCTGGATAGTTCTCCCTATCTAGCTTATCAATCTGCAAGCTTTCTCCCATCCTTGACCTTCTGTATCTGCAATTACTATGACTTATGAGGATAAAATGTACCTTTGATATAAGCTTTGTCCTTCTTGATTCTTTTGAACTCGTGCTCTGAACTTCTGCAAGTTATCTTCAATAATTTGTCCTTGTCCTCCTTTGATTTGGAAGATCTCCAATATCTGCACCAGTCGGAACTTCAATTGTCTTTTCTTCTCTTGTATTTCACTCTCAGCTCTGATACCACTGTTGGAGACTTCTTAATCTCCAAAGGTTTGATCTATACTGACTTAAGAACACTTCTATGTCAGTTATAAACCAAACTTTACACAAACAATGTTCTTCTTTACCAAAAACTTCAATCAACACTTCTCTGAGTGAAGAAGTGTCTACTTCAGAAAGTCTGCTTCAGGAATCCACTTCATTACCTGCATAAAGTTTCAAATTTCTTCAAGTAAATGATGCACAAGTATTCGCAATACCTTTGCGCAATCATGTCAATCATTAGTTCTCAAAACTAATCACCAAAAATTTAATTTGATCATTAAGATCAAAGACATGTCAGAAAATGTCTCTCAGAAGTTGCGCCTTCGACATAGCCAACTTCTTAAGTTGATTTCTCCCAATCTGAAACCCGTTTTGCTAAATGCTTTTAGCCATAGCTTCCTTATCTTCTAACTTAAGTTTTAAGTGCTCACTCATCAAAAACTTTACAGTATACACTCAGATCTGATCAAAATACTGAGACGGAAAAGTGCGCTACTCTCAGACTTCAGTTTCCAAAGTTCACATATGAATGTTCCTATTGATCATTCTCACAGTAGGAGAGGAATTAGATTCTGAAACTCTAGACATAGCTTCATTGGCTTCTCAATTAGATGTGTACAAAAGGATTTCTGATCCACATGATCAGACAGAGAGCACTCAGAGAAAAACCCGTCGCTACTTTCTGGGAAAAAACTCTCTACACAACTTTCTGAAATTTGTCATCTACAAATGACTCTCTTACATATTTCTTGTCCTTATTAACTTATATATACATGACTTTTGACTCATCCCGTATCTATGACATTGCTCTTTATCATCCTAAAGGTTTTACTATACTCAATTTACAAGATTCTTCACTTATATGTACATATGTGTACAAGACATCATCCTGAAATCTTCTTCACTTTCATAAGTGTCTTCCTTCACTTCATTCTGACCATAAGTCTTCTTCAAGATCTCTATAATCACCAATTTGTGATTGGCTTGTTCCAACAATAGTCTTCATACTAGTCCTCACGTCTCCACGGATTGACAATTATGAGGTTAATCTTCTCACGTTGGTACTCACCATTGTGCTAGAGTGACACCAAATTTGGCGCCGTTGCCGGGGAGAGAGCTTCGAGGACGAGCGTGTGATGGTAAGACGTCGAGTTGAGACATTGGAGTTATAGGTATTATCCTTCTTTCTCTTAATTTTTCTTCATTTTTTCCTTACTTTCGCATCACCATCATCACCATCATCATCTCCACCATCTCCCACCTCCCTCTCCATCTCCACAAAAAATTTCAGTTTTTTGGCCATATTACACCCCCCACCTCATTTCCCTCATTTCATTGTGAGAGAGAGCTTGCATGCTATCTGTTTTTGGTGTGTTTTTGAGCTTATGTTGCAGGAACTTGCTGTACCACCTCCTCCAGCAGTGTGCGCAGGTACGACAGACTCTGCACAGGTCCCGAGACGACGACCTCTGTCTGTCGCGACAGACAGAAAAACTTAAAATTTTGTGAATGCATGTTTAGCACGGTAACCTACACCATTAGGGAACTCTAAATCACTAGAAGTTTCTCAAAAATTTGCGTTTTTTCAGTCTATCGCGACAGACACCGTCTATCGCGACAGACACGGTCTATCGCGACAGACACCGTCTATCGCGACAGACCGAAATTCCACGACAGACACCATCTATCGCGATAGACACCGTCTATCGCGACAGACAGAAATCCACGATAGACCCCGTCTATTGCGACAGACAGAGTCTATCGCGACAAACACCGTCTATCGCGACAGACCAAAATTCCATGATAGACCCCGTCTATCGCGACAGACACCGTCTATCGCGACAGACCGAAAGTCCACGACAGACAGCGTCTATCGCGACAGACACCGTCTATCGTGACAGACAGAAATCCACGATAGACCCCGTCTATCGCGACAGACAGAGTCTATCGCGACAGACACCGTCTATCGCAACAGACCAAAATTCCACGATAGACCCCGTCTATCGCGACAGACACCGTCTATCGCGACAGACCGAAAGTCCACGACAGACAGCGTCTATCGCGACAGACACTGTCTATCGCGACAGACCAGTCTATCGCGATAGACACCGTCTATCGCGACAGACCAAATCACGACAGACGACAGACAGCGTCTATCGCGACAGACACTGTCTATCGCGACAGACCAGTCTATCGCGACAGACACCGTCTATCGCGACAGACACCGTCTATCGCGACAGACCAAAATTCCACGATAGACACCGTCTATCGCGACAGACACCGTCTATCGCGACAGACAGCCCCCACGATAGTTTGTGTCTATCGCGACAGACACCGTCTATCGCGACAGACAGACATTTTCGGCAAAAATTAAGGGGTAATTTTTTGGAAATTTAGGCTAAATTTTGGGCATATTTGCACTCTCAAATACTCATACACTTACAAAGGCCTTAGAAAAATGCATTAAAACCCCTGAAAGGTTCTGTTTGTCCAGTTAACCCCCTAAACCCTGAACGGTCATAACTTTTTCATACGAAATCCAATTTTTGAGCTCTAGGGCTTGTCGGAAAGCTCGTGGCATATACTACACGCCCTCAACTGTTTTTTATAAGAATAATGCGTTGATTTTCAGATAGGATATTTGGAAGTTGACACACAGAGGGGTAGAAACACCAAGGGAGCTCTAGAGGAAATTTCTAGCAACACAAAAGGGGGAACAAGGGTCATTAAAAAAGTGTCTGAAATAAATTGTCTGTCAATTGAAAGGTCAACTTGGAGCTAATCTTGAGACTGATGCAGGTCTATTGAGAAGCAATCAAGAGCGTTCAAGCAAGGGTTTTGCGCAAGCTTGAGAATCAACTTCTCGAGCACTAAAGAGCAAGGTTCAACAAGAAAGGTCGGAATACTCTCAACTCCTCTTCGTCAATTCCTAGCTTAGGCTAAGAACGATTAGAAGTAGGAGTAAGTCAGGGCGACGATAGGCAACTATCAAGTTGAAGCATACCTAAACTTTCAAGCTCAAGCTAAGGGCATAATCCTTGTACTGTCGAGAATTTTAAAGGGAAAGAACTTAACGTGGAACGATCAACTGTAAGTGCGAAACAACATTCAATTATTCCTGACGATGTGATATCAGACAAGACCTTAAACACGATAAAATAACTAAAAAGAACCAAGCGACTAATATAAAGTAACAAACAACGAGGTTGTAGTCTGGGCAAAGAACTGTGCTACTTAGATAGGCATATGAACCTTAGATCAGGACGACATCTAGTAAGGGAGAGACAAAGCCTCAGATCTTCAGAGGCCAGTGTTAACCACACTGCTAGGTCCTGGGCCCAGCAGTTGAGCCACCACTCGTACTACCCTAGCTCTGAGACCAGTGAGTCAGAGATGTCTCAAGGCATGGACAGACCTACAGGAAGTTCAGGAGTGCCTTACTTGCACAGGGTAGAAGGCCCTTACAAAACACAGTTGGAATACCTTAGGACCAACCGATTAGGTGCTAGCATCTATGAGGACGGCCTAGGAAGATCCGTGGTCCAGATTAAAAACCCTGACCAATCCATAGGACTAGAGCACCCAGCTGTCAAGTTTGAAAACGGTGCATACCTGGACAAAGAAGGAACCATATACGTAGTCACCAGTCACCCAGATAGGACAGATGAATTTGGAAATGTAATCTCAGAAGCGGACTTAGGTGACTTGGAACAAGGAAACATGGGAGTAGAACCTAGAACACCCCGAGGCAAATCTGTTCTCACTAGGATTATCACACCTGAGTGGGTTCCCCAAGACAACAAGAGCATAGAGTTGCTCCTCAATCGAGAAACTGACGAAGCCTTCTGGAGGTATAAATCTAATCAGCCAACTGATATAGAAACTATCATGATCTATGAGTTTAAGGATCCGGATAGCCCAGGTAGAGTGACCTACTTAGATCACACTTCGGAAAGGATCTTTGTGGTGACAGAAAATGATAGGCATGCTTACACTTGGAAGGGTGAATTCATTTTCCCTCAACCAAGATCGAATGTATCCTATGGTCACCCTGGAGCTGGAACATCCCAAGCTCATGGAATGCAAAGAGACAGAAGTAGAGATAGACCAGAAGTAAGCTTTGCCAATCCAGTGGACAGAGAAAGAACGAGGACGGAGACGAATAGGGTAGAACCTGAGGTGCTTAGAGCTCACAGGAACCAAAGAAATGTGGATGGATTCCCTCTGCCGAGACCTAGAGAGCACGCAAGAACGCTGAGACCGACTCAGCTAGTTAAGTCCATGAAGAATTACTTTGATGGCACAGGAGATCCCTATGATCATGTGGCGGAGTTCAAGCAAGTCTTGAGAGCTGAACAAGTGGAGGATCTATTCACGCAGTACAATGCCTTCGGTCTAACCCTTAGGAACACAGCACTGACATGGTTTCAGCCATTGGATGAGCGCTAGTTCAGGAGCATAGACCAACTCCTAGAAGCATTTATTATTGAATTCTCCAAGAGTGGCATAAGACACAATACCTCCTCACTGATTCACAGCTTCAAGCAAACCCCTCAAGAGACTGTGAGACTTGCAGGAAGAAGATTTAGGCAATACCTTGAAAGATGTCCTGTTTCGGAGCTACCCACATCTGCCAAACAAGTAGCCTTATTCCTTGATGGATTGCTGAGTACGAAATTGAGATCCTATGTGTATCTGAAAGACCCTAGGACTATAGAAGAGTGTGTACGCATGTGCATTGACATTGAAGATAACCTAGGGGAAGAACTAGAGCTTTCCAAAATCTACAAAGATCCAGATAGTGCATCTAGTCACTCTTCCACGCAATCCACATCAATTGAGGAACTCGCAGAGAAAGTAGCTCAGAAATTAGGTGTAACTAGCAAACAAATCCCAAGGTTTGCCCCTGTGAAAAGGTGCTATACATGCGGTGGTGACCATATGGCAAACGTGTGTCCCATTATGGCTCAACCCCAAGTAAATCCTAGTAGTCAGTACTGCACTATAGAACGGAGATACACCAATCACACCGCACAAGATTGCCCATACAACAAGCAGGCAGTTAGGCAACTCCACCCTCAGCCATATCCTCAGCAGGGAAGATACCAGAACCCGTACCCTCCACAACCATATGGCAGGCCACAACAAAATTTCCAACCACAATATCAAAACCAACAAAGACCTCAGCCTGTGCTAGCACAACAACCCCCAGCCCCAGCTAATGTGATTCCGGTAAAGTATACTGCTGCAGAAGAGAACCTGAATAGAGCTATAGTCCCTGTAACATCCTTGCTTTCTGAAAGTGACCCGAGTGACCATAGCTTTGATTCTACACATGTTGATAGCCCCCAAGCCTACTACATGCAGTCTCCTGAGCATGGTGAGTCCTCTTATAGCGAAGAGACAAACGAACCTAGTTGGGAGTCAGATTACACGAACGTCATGTATGCAAACCCCAACCCTAGGCCTCAACCTAGGCAGGTAAGACCTCCATTCCCAAGAGGACCGTGCTACAGATGCCAAGGAGATCACCTCATTCGTGATTGCCCCTTACCCCCACCCACACAAAACCAGTCAGTGACGATCCAAGGCTTTTGCCAAGATTGTGGAAAAGAGCATCTCTTACGAGATTGCCCAAAGAACCCCAATAATATGCCAAAAATCACGCCTATCAATGTTATTGAGTTAGTGGTAGAGTCCAGCGGAAGTGTTACCTCCACTGCACCCGTACAGGTAGTCACGAGAGCTCAAGCAGTGCAGCAAAACCAAGGGGTAGGCAAGGAAAAGAGCCCAGACGCTAGCGATACTGAGAGCCAAAATAAAAAGAGAACAAGAGCTTGGAGAGATAGCCGCGAACGCATGAAAAGGCAATGGGCAAAGAAGATGAGTGAACTTGAGGGAAGTCTACGAGAAACCAAGGCTAAAATCATAGAGATCACATCTCAACCGCACTCTCACACATTCCCACCGCTACCATCCCCATCACCCTCCATCCCTCCACCTTCTAAGACACCCCACGTAACCCACCCACCACCCCAAACAGGATCAGTATTAGCTGATCCCACTCCTGAAGACATAGACATGATGCTTAAAGCATATCAGGCCAGAATCCAAGAAGGGCCAAACGTCACGGATCATGACAAGTGCTATCCCAGAGCTGACCTAGAGATAGAAAGAACCAAGCTGTGCGCGAAAATGGTCGCATTGGCTCAGACTATGTTTGAGGCCAGTCGCCTTTTCAATTACTCGGGCTCAGCCAAGACACAATTACACTTGGATGGATTCCTAGAGAAGTTAGAAGGAATAATTGCAAGATCTGCCAAGGAAGAAAAAAATCAAGAGAAAGATAAAGCAAGCAAAAACATGAACCATCCCCCATCGGAAGTTTATGTGGCCAATTCCACTAAACCAGACAACCTCCCCTCCTTAGAAAGAATAGAGAGGCTAATGGCACAATCAGAAAAAGAACCTACCCCTCAAAGAAAGGAAAGGGCAAGAGAACAAATAAGCTAGCCTCTTCAGGAAGCCCATGTGCCTCCTCAAGAAACTTATCTTTCCCCCCAAAAGGCAGATGAGCCTCCATCGAAAGCTTACGTACCTCCACAGGTTGCCTACATTCCTTCTCAGGGAGCGTATGAGCCTGTTCAGAAAAGTAATAGAATAAGTAACCCTCCCCAGGAAGCTTGTGCTCCAGCCATCTATGAGAACGAGGAGAGAGCCAACGATAGAATAAGCCCTCCTTCCCGGGTTGCTTATGCGCCTAATTCTACGAAGCCAGACACTTCTTCTTCTATGAATCGGTTTGCACCAGATTTCCTACGAGAGATTCAAGAAGACAAATGGGATAACGAAAGTGAAGTCGCCCCTCCCTTTGAACTTGTGGATGATGCACACGACCAATTCCCACAAGACATCCCATCTATTTACGGGGAACATGAGAGTACTCAATCTCACGAGAGATTGGACTTTGAATCTAATTCCATACAAGAGTTAACCCACTTCACAGGACCATGGGAAGCAAAGTCCACATGTATGAGAGCACCTACAGTCATGGTAAGAAACGAAGATTCAGTCATACCTAGGAACATAGAGGTAGTGAAGAACACTAACGTGCAGTGTAATCTCAAGTTAGAAGAGCTACTCAGGGTTAGACCTGAATTATGGAAACATGTAGCCAAACAAGTACCAGAGATAGCAAAACCTGGTTCCCAGGTAGGATCCCATAGGACAGTGCCAGAAATTCCCTTGGATAAGATAGGAGATATGTGTGAAGGTGAAGAAGGGAACACCTATCTTCCCATCACCTACCAGGAGTACACCACCAAGGCAATTCTGGACTCAGGTGCAGGAGTTGCAATTGCCACTACTTCCCTATGGAAGCGTTGGGGCAAGCCGGCACTCAGGCCAACGAGAATGAAATTGCAGATGGCCGATGGTCACATAGAGAGACCCCTAGGATTGCTAGAAGGAATAACTCTCACCACTTGTGGTGTCGAGTTTGAGCATACATTTGCCATATGTGACTTCAGCAAAAATCATGCCTATGAGATGATTTTGGGAAGACCATTTATGCGACAGTTGCAAGTGGTACAGGATTGGGGAACCAACTCCTTGTATTTGCAACACTTGGGTGTTACGACCAAAGTCAATCTCAAGGATTATTCTCATAGAGATGTCCCTCCTATCCAATGGAATCCCATCCATAGAGCCAAAGATGATACAGAATCGGTGCATTCCATAGGGTCTGGATCCTCATGGATGCATGAAGACACTCACTTATGGATGTGCAAGGTAGCAGTAGAAGAAGAGAAGAGAGAGAAAGCCAGAGAGGTAGGTGCGAAAGAAACCCATAGATCAATCCAAGACCCAGCCTATGCACCTGTAGTTTTTCCAGATGAAGAATTTGAACCTCACGGTTGGGCAGAAATTTTAGCAACAATGGACGTAGCCATCAATGAAGAACAATGGACACCTCACTGTGATGAGGATGGCTATGACATTTCAGTCTTCTCCATAGAGCCAATCATGGGAGAGGCAGTTCTAGAAGAATGCGAACCTAGCCCTGATGCATTTGAGGATGCAAGTGACTCCGATCTAGAGTCAATCATTATGGACCCACCATTTGCATCAGATGAAGAATACTTCCATGAAGTAGAATTTCAACCCCAGAGGCATGGAGAGGTTACAAATGATGTAAGATTAGCAACACATGTGACCCCGAAGGAGGAAGGGAAGAAACGAAAGAAGAGAGAAGCCTCACCAGAAGAGGAAGAATCTTTGTTTGAGGTCCCAGAAAATTTTAAGAAGTATGAGATAGATGACAGGAGAGTCATGATAAGAATGCCTAAACGAGAGGCACAATCAGGAGAGGCCTATGATAATAAAGAGACCACCAAGAAAATAGTAGTGGCCCTAGAAGAAGGAGAGGAGAGATGCACGTATATAGGCCATGACCTGACAGAAGAAGAAGAGCACGAATTGATTGCCTTGCTAAGAGAATACAGAGATGTATTCGCTTGGAGTTACAAGGATTTGAAAGGTGTTGACCCGGACATATGCTCACACACCATCCCCATGACTTCAGATGCCAAACCCTCTAAGCAAAAGCCCTATACTTATAACGATAATTATGCTGCTAAGATCAAGGAAGAGATAGATAGACTGGTCGAAGCTGGATTTATCTATGAAATTGAGCACACTGAATGGGTATCCCCCATCGTAGTGGTGCCCAAGAAGAATGGCAAGCTGTGTGTGTGCATTAACTTGAAAAAGGTTAATGCAGCCACAATTCGAGATAACTATCCGCTTCCCATCACAGAACATCTCTTAGAAAGAGTGGCAGGCAAGGAAGTGTACAGCTTCCTTGATGGATTTTCAGGCTACAATCAAGTAGCCATAGCTCCAGAGGATCAGCATAAGACAGCCTTTGCCACAGAAAGGGGCATTTTTGCTTTTAGAGTAATGCCATTTGGGCTTACCAATGCACCAGCTACCTTCCAGAGGCTGATGTGCCATGTGTTTAAGGAGTTCCTGAGGAAGAGTTTAGAAGTCTACGTTGATGATCTTTGTGCTCATTCCAACATTAGACAAACCCATATCCCTGAACTCAGACAAATCTTTGACAAATGTAGAGAATATCAAGTCTGCCTGAACCCAGAAAAGTGCGTTTTTATGGTCAGGCAAGGCAAGATTCTAGGACACATAGTGTCAAAGAATGGCATATCTACCGACGAAGAAAAAGTGAGAGCCATAGCAGAGCTACCTAGGCCAAAGAATGTCAAGGAAGTACAAGCTTTCATGGGGCATTGTGGTTATTACCGACGATTTATACACATGTATGCTGTCATTGCAAAGCCCATGTACGGGCTTTTGACTAACTTTGAGTGGACGGATGAATGTGAGAATTCCTTCCAGGAGCTTAAACGAAGATTATGTTCAGCACCAATCTTGACCACACCAGATTGGAATAAGCCATTCCATGTTCACGTGGATGCATCCAATTATGCTATTGGATGTGTACTTGCACAACCTACTGGTGAAGGTAATATGGATCTTCCAATTGCCTATGCCAGTAGACAGTTGAATGCGGCTGAACGAAATTACACCACTACGGAGAGAGAAGGTTTAGGCATGGTATATGCAGTTAAGAAATCTAGACACTATTTGCTTGCAAATAAGTTTAAATTTTTTACGGATCATCAAGCATTGCTATACCTTGTAAACAAGCCTTGCAATACAGGAAGATTAGTGAGATGGTTTCTCTTGCTAATGGAATATGATTTTGAGGTTGTGGTAAGGAAAGGGAGGACTCACTTAAGAGCAGATCATCTCTCTAGGCTCACATCGGGAGAAGCCCCACAAGGAGTATCGGATGATCTTCCTGATGCTTACTTGTTTAATTTGGAAGTTATACCGCAGTGGGCTAAGCCATTGGTGCCAGTATTGACGTACGGGCCTAACCATCCAGTGGTAAACACACGGAATAGAGAGGTTGTAAAAGCCCAAAAGTACCACATCATGGCAGGAAGCATGTACAAGCACACAGATCAAGGGATCTTGGCTTGTTGCGTAGAAGAGGATGAGTACGCTAAATGGTTGCAATTAGCACATGTAGGTGCACTAGAGCAACACCATTCAAAGCAACGAACTTTACAGACCCTAAAGAGACTCGGAGTACATTGGCCAACTATGGAAGCTGATGTCCAAAAGTTGTGCAAGGAATGCCCAATCTGTTGCACTAAACCACCTGTGGAACATGCCACTCTCTATCAAGTATCCATTGTGCCAGATTGGAGTGAACCTCTAGTATCATTCTTGAGGACAAACACATTCCCTCCAGACATGACTCTAGCTAGGAAAAGGAGTTTAGAACAAGAAGCCCAGGATTATTCACTCATTGGTGATAATCTATATAAGCGTGGTAAAGATGGTTACCTGAGGCTATGTGTCCATGAAAGTGAGTATCTTAAGATCTTAGAAACTGCTCACCAAGGTGTAGCAGGAGGACACTTTGGACCGGATCGGGTGATCAAGGCAATACTATTTGCGGGTTTCTGGTGGCCTACCCTTCACATGGATGCACATACCTATGTGAAACGGTGTGATGTCTGTCAGAGGACTCAGTATCCTATACGCAAAGATGAGATGCCACTGAAACCTATGATGGGTGGACGTGCATTCTCTAAGTGGGGAATAGACTTCGTAGGTCCTATTAATCCCCCAGCTAAAGGTTCTCATGCGGAATACATCATTGTTGCAACAGATTATCTCACCAAGTGGGTAGAGGTAAAGGCTACGACAAAGAACGATGCTCAAACAACTGCCAAATTCTTGTTTGAGAATGTATTCACAAGATACGGGCTACCTATAGAGCTTGTAAGTGATAGAGGCACTCATTTCTTAAATGAAGTGATTGAAAATCTACTCCAAGAATTCTTGGTAATACACAAGAAGTCTGCCCCCTATCACCCTCAAGCTAATGGACAAGCTGAGAGCACTAATAAGATCTTATGCAATGTACTGACGAAATTAGTGAACACTAAACGCTCTGATTGGGACAAACAGGTACACCATGCTGTTTGGGCATACCGAGTTGCCTACAAAACGGTACTCCAAGCCACCCCCTTTCAGATGGTATTCGGCCAAAACGCTGTGCTACCCTTGGATTTCCTGATTCCTACGTTGAAAGTAGCACAAGAGCACGAATGGACAGGTCATGAGCTCTCCTCTAGGATCTTTGACCTTGAACGATTAGGGGAAACAAGACTAAGAGCCGCTGCAGGAATATATGCAGCCAAGAAGAGACAGAAGGCATATTTCGATGCCCATGTGAAGGATAAGGGCTTGAAAGCAGGAGATCTAGTTTTAGTCTATACACTGAAACAACACGCAAGGAAGCTAGAAAAGAGAGGCTACGGACCTATGATTATCAATAGGATCTCCACGAGTGGAGCATTACAATTAGCCACGTTAGAAGGTGATATTCTCCCAAACTATATTAGCGGTTGCAGAGTCAATTTGTATCAGGAACCCCTCACGGAGGAAATGCTCAGCCGACTCAACACTGCTAAGAAACGCAAAGAGGAAGAAAAGCGAGTTCGAGAAGAAGCTCAAGCAGAAGCTTTAGAACGCATCAGAAGGATGAAGTTACGAAGGCAAGGTAGAGATCAGCCTAGAACAAATGACTATGCAGATCAAGGATATCCTATGGCCATGTGTGAAGTCGCAGGAACAAGCTCGCATAGGATAATTGATCGACACCCTTTCATAACCCTAGATATAGGACAAGGAAAGAGTGCAAGGACTGTAAGAGCCTTGTTTGACTCAGGTGCAGCCACTAGTGCTGTTAAATTGTCTTACTGTCAAGAGTTGCAGTTAACTGTCAATCCTGTGGAAGCGTATCTCATAGGATTGGGAGGCGTGGAAACCCCTTGCATGGGCGAGGTGGAACTTCCCCTCTACATTCATGATGAGGAAATGACTGTTAAAGTACTGGTGTGTCAAGATGAGGATCTCACTGAACCTCTTGTCTTGGGTCAAGATTGGATCTATGACCAAGCAGTCAATCTAAACCTAAGAAGTGGACTTCTCCAGGTTTGGGTCAATCATAGTCGAGTTACAGTAGAATTAGACAATGGAGCACTCAAGGAACTAGGAAAGGCACAGACTCCTGGTCCTTCCAGGGGTACACATGAAGATGACCATGCTGTTCTTGTCCAAAACCATGTGTTGCAGAGGAATGATATTCGCAAAAAAGGAGTCAGGGATGCAACAGAACTCCCTTCTTTTCCAAAGGTCAGAAGGAGGCAACAACCCAAGGTGGATCAAAGGCAGAAGAAGCAGAGTACTACCTATGTCCGAGATCAAAAGTACCTGCGCAGCAGAATGTCCCAGAAAGTAAACCATGTGTGGGTGCGGAAAGGCGAACAACCGGTGGCACCACCGCCAACTACACGGGCTAAGTCTCTTATTAATAACCAACAACACGACATTAATAAGAAGTTTTGCATAAATTCTCCTGCTAACGTGAAATCTATTTGGGTGCCCAAGAAGTCGATGAAGGCTAGCCCACAATCAAGACAAATTTGGGTGCCTAAGGCTTGCTTGCGGGCGCAAGTAGCTACGCCGAGGCCACGACCTATACAGCATAACCCATCTACTCGTACAGCCAGTATTCACTCGTTCTCAACACTCAGGAACACACCAAGGCCCATGAGCCTGCATATAATCAATTGTAAATGGGTCCCTAAAAGGCCTCAGTTTCAAACCGAGACACCGATAAAGCTCTCTAGAGTCTCTACGAAACCGAGAACAAGACCCATCCACTGCATTTGGCAGCCTAAGACCTGTAATAAACCCCCCGATCCCAATTTGTAAATTCATCCCCACTTACTAACTGCATTAGTCTCCTAGGAATACCCAAGCATTAACTACACACACTGTCTTCGTGCACTTACTAACCACTAACTCACCATCTACCTCATGTTAATGTTGTAACGGGGACAACAACGGATTCATTCTGTCCATTACGATGTTAACACATGATTCTATATTCTCACAGAATCAGAAGGCAAGAAGTAAAATGGCAGAAGCGACAGGTTCGGGCTCACAAGTAGGGATACTTACTGCAGGAATTGATGTGGATAGTCTACCTGTGGATGTGCCACCAACTGAACGACCAGTGGAGCTGCAGCACCTTCAGCAAATCCCGGTGCCGGATCCACCCACAGGGATCACAGAAAGAGTCCATGCCAATTCTCATGGGTTTAATGGCATGCCAGGTCCATTAGGAGAGGCCAAGTATATATGGGAGTCTAAGTGCGAGTATGACAGATCATGGGTTCGATTCCAATTTTTCTCCAAGGAGTTCGAGACTTTACAGAACACCGAGGATCTCCAGACCATATGGCAATGAGCAGGGCTGGCAGAATACTTTGAAGCCCCACTACCTAAACCCGATCTCCTCCGATGTTACTATTTGGTCTCCACATTACAAGCAAATGAAGAAAAGGACAAACCCGGATCATTTGTTCTTCCCTCCTTGCTGGGCAACAATGAGTTGAAGAGGTTTGAACTTACTGTGGAGTTGGTAAGCGACGCTTTGAATATGCACGGCACGCATGTACCCTCTGAAAAGGATGCTCTTGTTCCCACTAACATGAAGGATAGGAAACTATTGAAGCTTAAAGACATGGCAGCACTCACCCCAAACGTGTCCATCCCTCTCCGCATGTGCATGCAACATTTCGCCTTTCCCGGCCAAGACCGCTTCACACAACCACACAAGAGAATCTGGTTCACTCTCTACTTAGCGGAAGCAGGTGCGTTACCCATTAAGCTACCGGTATGGATTATAGATCAATTGTATGAAGCAAACAAACGGTCTTCTAGGAAATTAGTGGTGAACGGATGCTGTGCAATCACACGCATTATTTACCGGTGCCTAGCATACGATGTCCCCATTGAACGTGCCTTAACTTGGGCACAATTACAAATGTTTAAAAGGCTCAAGACGTCCACACATCAATCCAAGCGCATGAGGGGTGCGATCCCTTGTGTCCAGACAAGGGAAGTTTTGACTACTCCTGAGGTATCGCCACGAAGGGAGGCCACTGTACCTCCCTTTACCATTAGGATACCCAGGTCGGGATCTGAAACTACGACACAAGCTACCCCATCGGCTCCTCCTGTTCCACCTGAATTCGAATTTGCTGCCACTGGAGATGCTGAAGGAATGGACCCCCAGGACTTCGAAGCATTCCTACAAAGTACACAATTCTCTGATGTGGAGTTTTTTTCAGAGGCAGAGGAGCAAGGCACATCCTCACGAAGAAGAAGAAAGTCTACAGACGGTCGACATGTACATTGGAGTGACGCTCAGCAAGGTCAACAACAAGGACACCTAGAAGAAGAAGGAGCGTATGAAGAGGAGACCACTGAAGCCCCAGCCTATACAGCAGAACTCCGAAGGCTGTATCAGATTATGGAAAGAGTGCGATCGCAACAACTACTCACCGAACAGAGTAGTAGAGTACTCATGACTCAGTTGTTGGAAGAAGCAGGAGTTGACTCAGAGTATAGGGAAGGTCTCTTTGAGAGTTTTCAGGCACAGATAGAAGAGCAGCACTTCAAGATTTCCATGATCATTTGGAAAATCTAAAGGAAATCTTTGAGCAATGTCTCAGAACAGGTTTGAAGTTAAATCCTGCTAAATGTCACTTTTTAGTCGGCAGAAACATATGGGGTAGTGGAAGCAGTGCGCACTGCCATTCGGAGGTCTCCAGTTCAATATGACCCACGAAGGTTCCAGACACGACCACGCTCAGGTAAGAATATCCAGATTCCCATTACAACTGTAGAAGATCCAACTATTACATCTGAACCTATCAGGACAACCTCCCAAGCAACCGAAACGGCTAGCCAAGAGCACCCAGTCACCCATGAGGAGTCCACAGAGCCACAACCACCCACACCCCCACCATCGCCTCCTAGAGCAGAAACAGTGGAAATCACCTCGACCACTCAACCCACCGAACCAACCTTCATCTTCCGTACTCCCATCTCTAGTTCCACCCTATTCTCTACCACTGATAACCCAATCTTTGAAGCAACCCCCATCACTACACAATCCACCGAACCGCTCATAGAGCCTGCCCTAGGGCAACCATCCCCCATGCCCTCAGCCATAGGTCATCCTGACCCTAGATCCACATTCATGGGTTTCCCTGCTACCACGCAACCCTTCATGCCCTCCTCAAATCTACGACCTCAACCCCGACCTCCATCTCTCCATTTCTACAATCCCTCCATGACCTCCTTGCTAGAACTTTTCAACCCAGGTCTCAACCATTTCCTTTCTTTTCAGCTCCCCACCCCCCTTCTCATCTATTCACCACTTCCACACACACACCACCTACCATTCCAATGTATATGGCAGACCCCACACTCACACCCACTCCTGAAGGTATGGACATTTCACCACCCACGGCACCTCCCCCCACAATTTCACCTCCTCCCATTCCCCCTCCACCAATTTCACTCACACACACGACTTCCATAGACACATCATTCACTGTTTCCCTTCCCCAATTCCCTTCCCATGCATCTCCCACTGTAAACACCACCCACTCATCTATAGGAAATGCATTGGACACCATGCTGGCTTGTATATCAAATTTAAGGACAGATTACATTCAGCTCCAGCAACAAAACGAACGCCTGCACGAGCACTCAGAGACACTACAGCACCACCTCGCGGCACTAGAGGAGGAAAATGCTCGCCTCCACACACAGTTCCAAACTCTCCAAGAAGCTCATGGCATATTGGAGGTACAGTTACAGAACACAGATCAGGAAGCGATACAGGTGGTAGAAGGTCACCTACGGACACAGCTCGAACGCAACTCAAAGCTTCAGCGAAATATGGCTCTACTCAAACGCCATCTTGCGGTCGCTCAGGAAGAGAATCGACGTCTGCAAGTACAAAATCAAGAGAACCTGGAGGCAGCTATTGAGAGCACACCGGGGGCACCCATCAGCCCATCCAAGTTTCAAGCAGTGACCCCCGATAATATCAAGATCATATTGGAAGACTATGCCATGCTGCTTGAAGCACATGATAAACTATCGGAGGAACTGGGACAATTGAAGCAGGAACACCAAAAAGGACCAACAGCAGCCTCTCCAACCACCCCCTCCGTGGCTTCACTTCTCACAAACGCAGAGGCCATAAAAGATCTCCAGAAACAGGTCACTGAATTGCAAACACGTCTACTACAATATGAGAGACCACCTTCCCCTCCAGAGGCTCCCACGGACGAAGAAGTTGTGCAAATTCTTGTGGAACAAACGTTTGACGAAGAATACGATCCACAACCATTCCCAGGAGGCCAACAAACAGAAGAAGCTCAGGACACATTCGAGGCACCACGGCCCCCATGGCTACGTCAAGTGGAGGAAATCGGGAGTTCGCACGAAGAGCGCACAGTAGTGCAAAATCAGGCCATGAGGGTCATAGAGGAAACTGTGCTACAATCGGCTTACTTCAAGCACCTGTCATCGAGACGCCTGATCCTCTCATCTGAACTCCAATATAGGCCGTATTATATTATCTTGGCTGATTATAATGCAGAAATACAAAGAGTCACGGGTCAGATTCCTACCTTTGCGACCCAATTTCAACCCGAAGACCTTCCTCTAGAGGTGCAAAAAGGCAAAATTCGTCAACCCACCTGGCGGCAGAAACTTCTAGAGACATATCCAGAAATGCTACGCACATGGAACAACGCGCCTTTACACCTCCTATACAATCCATGCTACGGTCCAGTCCCACGCCGCAGGTCTTGGAAGGCATTCAATATCAAGGTACAGAACAACGCGCAATGCAAGGAATGGTTGAACTACCCGTACATTGCGCCACCACAGGGACCACCGTCGGTAGCATATATGATGGGAACCATTCGCCACTGGATGCCGCGCTTGAAGCCCATGCAAGATGTAGCAGCGCAAATGATGCTTAAAATCTTAGATATGATGCAAGTAGTCCTGAAGACTTTTAGAAATGCAGCCGCACCACAGGTACGTCTCCCGGGGTTTAGCAATGGAAATTACAACTTGGTGTATGACATGAGCACCACCCCCAGTATTCGTGTGGCTTACGCCTGGCATGCACGCATCAAATACCTCCCTGCCTGCTACAAACAGACCTTCGAAGAAATGTTCAGATCAGGTTTTTGGGAGTATCACTCGGAGATTTTCGCACCAAAGCCAACACATCTGCTCCAACTTTTTGCTTGTGAACAAGCAATGTACTCAGAGTACTACACCACCCCGCAACCAGAGACCCCTGGTGCAATAAATTGGGATGCATTGGAAGCTGATCTAGCAAGAGGCTTAAGGATAGGAGAACATGAACTGGCCACCAATGTCATCCAATATTATATCGACCACCCGAGAGAACAAAGGTCTGTCAGGGGCGACAGACGCTAGGAAGGGGGGCGTGTTGGCATACAAAGCAACAGAGGAGTCATGCACAATACGGCAACAAGGCCAAATCATTTTTTTTCCATGGATTATGTACAACTCAAGTGATTTTAATCACTACATAAACATTGTAAATCTCGTTTTTGGTAGAATAGACTCCATTTTGTGCAAGCCAAGGAGTCCTCGAGCTTGAGGAGTATTAGAAGTACCATCGTACCAATTTTCATAATTTTTAGACTTCGTTTGAACCCTCAAATAAGCCCTGGAACCTAATTTTTAACTAGGCCGGACACTAGGTCTGGACAGGGCCAAAACTAGTCAAAAAACTATAAAAAGAGCTAGAGAGCTCATTTTTGAGGTTAGATTGTTTGTGAATTGAGCTTATGTAAGAGACCTATTGATTAATGAAAAGAACTCCATTGTTCCTCTCCTTGTTCTTGCCTTGTGTGCGCGTGTGTGTGTATGTGTGTGCATGCTTGTGTGCTTCTCACTCACGCACTTGTGCCTTCACTTGCTCATAGTCTTCATACTAGTCCTCACGTCTCCACGGATTGACAATTATGAGGTGAATCTTCTCACATTGGTACTCACCATTGTGCTAGAGTGACACCATCTCTGCCATCCCAACGAATCTGCTCTGCAGTAGGTGCAACAAAAACAGCAGCACGAACAGGAATCTGCGGAATATCATCTTCGACACCATCGTCATCAGCTCCAACACCTGTATTTGCAGTACCTGTCGTTACAGGTGTAACAGGACGTCTTTCAACACCCTGCACAATGTTCCACAATCCTTTTGCAACCAGTACATGTCGCATCATATAAGCCCATAATGGGTAGTTGGTACCATCCAACTTATCCTCAACAACCAACATACGGAATACATCACTGCTTTCAGCCATGGCCAGTGACTAAAATACCTTGATGCAGAAAATTGATTGTATCTCAAGAAGTTGAACAGAACTGCCCAGACGAGTTCTGCTAGACCTGTAGCAGACTTCGAGACGCTTAAACTGGCGAACAGAAACTGGTATATACCTTTGGCACAAAAGGATGAAATAGCCTGCACAAGCACTGCGATAGTGCGTTCGGAGGCCGAAACGAGCTCAGATCGCGATTTCGGCACCACAAAGCGAAGCAGTTTTGATCTCGAAAACACCCTGAGTATGCTCACCAAATTTTGTGCGAATCTGAGACTGCAAACGGAGGAGTGTCGACGGCGCCCTAGAAGAATCAACGACCTGCTCTGATACCAATTGTTGGAGTTAGACATCTGCGGAAGCACGCGAACAGCACAAGGAAGAGGAAGAAGCTTGGAGCACAACACACAAGACTGAATGTATTACTAGAGAATGTACAAAGATAAGTAGCCCATTAGGGAAATAGGCGTATATACAAGCCGGGGGAAAAAAACCTCCTAAAGAGGGAAAAAAGTGCCCCGGCGGTCCTAGAGTGTTCACACACATCACTACCTAAATATATCAACAGTATCACATATCAGACATCATATATATAGAAAGGATAGTGTGAAGATATGCTTGTTTGATGATTTTAAGACTTGTAGTTTGAACGAGAATCATGCAAGTGAAAATTTTCGGGTTGTAAGGATCGAGCAATGGAGGGTCGGTTGGAGCTTCACAACACAATATTTCAAGTGAACTAGTGAAATTTTTGTGGTAAAGTAGAAGTAGTCTTCGTTCTCTTCCCTTTGATGAATTGTTTCCTCCACTCATCTTATCTTTCTTCCTCTTCTACTAGCTCTTCACCTGTTACTTATTGTATTTCTATATGCTCCCTCATTTCTTCTTCGGGATGCCAATGTGTAACTTGGAATTGGACAATAGTCTACTCTCTCATTGTGGAAGTAGGTAATTGAGATTCCATTGTGATATATTTTCTTTTCTCACAATCTATCTCAATTCTCCATGGATTCCAAGTGTTTCTTGCACAATTGTAAAGAAACCTCCCTCACCTCCAACTTCAACGATGGCATGCTTCGAGCAAGGTGGTCGATTATTTGGTCCATCAATAGTGAACTTGTCATATAGGTTTGGAGTAAGGTGATATATTATTTTTTCAATAACCAAAGGGATATTTGAAGGTCTAAAACTCTCATTCTCCCTAACAAATATTGCCTCATAAGAGTCTCAAAAGATTAAATGAATCATTCAATATCACTCCGCAATTAGAATACGAACCATCGCTTCAAGTGCCCTAGTCTATTTTCTTCTTCATGTGGAGAAATGGTTGAGGATTTTAATCATCTATTGTGAAGGTTTAGTATCATATTTCTTATTTACAATGGATTATCTACTCAAGATTTAGATTATTATATGAGGAGATACTCAAGCTCTACACAAAAGTGAAGGTATGTAGGATAGAGAAAATCTTTATTTACCCTCTTCCTTGTTACTCTTTAAGGATTACTATACAAGTTTTACTCTCAATTTGATGAAGCCCACTTAATCACTTGAAATAGGTTGAAAACTCTCTTCACCAAATCCTTCTTACTAAGGAATAATGTGGAGAAGGTGTAGGATCAGCTAGAGAACTAAAAGTGTGCCCAAAATGAGTGATCGTGTTGATATATTTAGGTAATGATGTGTGTGAACACTCTAGTGTTGGAGAAACAATCACTAGTTGGACATATATTTGTAGGTCAAAGCTTTAGAAGAAATCCACATGCCTATGTGAAGGGACAAATTCACAAGTGTATTATATTTGTAAAGTTAGTTCACTTTAGTTCTAGAAGTTTGTTTTCTAAAAATCACGAGATTGAGAAAAACTATATAAGTTAGTTTGTGTCAACTTACACGGTGTGGAAGAGAGGTAGTTAGAGTGAGAAAAAGTTCATTTTGTATGACTGAGTATAGTGGGGCTTCTCTGAGTGAGAAAGCACCTATAAAATTATGAGTTTTTCATAGCTATGAGAAGAACTAAGTCAAGTTCTATGTATGAGACTCTCTCCATCATCTCCATGCTTGCCTACTGTGTGATGAGTTCAAAAGTTCAAATTTTCCAAGCAACTCGATGCCTGTCATTGAGTTTGTGCTGATAAGTCATTGTTTTAATTCTTTGAGTTTTACTTGTTGTTGAATCTTCTTAAAACATGATCTTTGTGGAGAAACTTGATGCCTGGCATTAAGTTTCAGCATAAAGTTGATGTCTGGCATCGACTTCCCACATAAAAGTGGTCTTGTTCATATCTGTGCCAAATGAGGTATTTTTGGAACTGAAAAAGTGGCTGAAAAAGCACCAAGTCGATGCCTCGCATTGACTTTTGGTTGCAAGTCAATGGTAGGCATCAAATTTGCATTTTTAGACAGTCATTTTTACTAAAAGAGGCGAAATTTCCAATTTTCGCAACTCATATAGGATGATCTTGTGAAGGCCATAACTTGAGTTCTAGAGATTAGTTTCTTGAAAATAATAGCTTCTTTGGAAAGCTCTACCTTTCTACTTTCATCATACCAAACGATCTTGGAGAAATAATATGTTTTCTAGGAGAAATAAGCAAAAGAGTGAAGGTATGTCATTTCAGTGACTAGAAATTTTTGAAGAAGCAAAGTTCTTAGTTTAAGCTATCATTTTTCAAAGTTTGGAGAAGCATTGAGTTAATGGTGACCATAGAGGTGTTCTAGTGTCAAATTAATTCATTTGTTGTGATATTTTACATATCAACAAGTGGTATTAGAGCAGAAAGGTTTTCAAGAGTAGAAGGTGTCAAAGGTACGAGAAGATTTTGAAAGGTTTTCATTAAAAGTTGAAAGCTGAAGCATTCAAAGACACAAGGCATCAAAATTTTACTTCAAAAGTATCTTCATACACAAAGAACTTCAAGAGGTATTATCCTTTATCCTTTAAGCTCACAGGTTGCAACAGAAGGAAAGGAGTATGGCAGATCATATCTCTGTTGACAAACTAGACAGAGATAATTACCCCGCATGAATAATGAGAATGGAAGCCTTATTTATGAGTAAGGATCTCATGGTGTACATAATAGGTGAAGAAGAGAAGCCAGTATTGTTGGGAAAGATGGATGGACACTCCAAGAGATTGAGTAGGTACTACCGAATCTTGCTTTGTACTAGCCCTTTGATGCTTCAGAGTTGATAAGTGAACCTCCTTAGATTTCCAATGACACCATAAAATGGCCTATGTACTTTGGAAATGATGTATAAAAAAATTGAATCAAAACAGACAACTTTGAATCTCAAGCTTCAATGAAAACCTTCTATTTTTTACTTGACACCTGCTAGATCTTTTGCTCAGTATGACCAGCACAGTAGGAATTGGAAAACTTCCTTTTAGGGGTATCTAATTAGCTTAGCAAGCTAACTATTCCAAGTGGAATGATATAAAAAGATCAACTATGCTCAGAGAAATCAATTTAGCAAGTAAACCTTTACCCCCGATTTTTTAGGACTCTTGCAGACTTTGACCAGTGATCACCTCAACGAGCTTTTCTCTGAAATGACTAAATAGAATCTCTTCAACTTTTGCTAGCATGTAGAAAACTTTGAGTTGGTTCCAACAAGCTTTAGATCTTTGAATTTGGTGGTAAAATGACTAAGATATGCTCTTCACAAGTTGACAGACTTTCAAGTAGTATGACAGAGAACTCAGAAATGAACAATGTAGATATATGTATTAATGAACACTTGTGTACAATGCCATTGGCATGAATATCATTGCCTAATGGTGTAGATAGGTGTGGGCTAGAGTATAGGTCTCACACACACTCAGAAAATGACAAAGATGAGCTCGGAATATGAGTCTTCTACCCGTGACTTTTTGAGTGGACATTTTATAGTGATTTAGTTTAAAGTTTGAATTTGAATTCAAACTTTGGCTCCCCTTAATCAAGCTCCTACATCCTATTCCATCTACTTGATTGATGCTTTACAACTAATAAAGTTCACGAGATTTCCTTGGTAGGTGTTTACAGAGATTCCAAGTCAAAAACTGACTTTTACAAAGAAGTAAAGTGGTAATTAACCACTAGCATTTGTTCCTATGCTTCTCCATATGTGTATGGAATTCAAGGTATCCTTCAAGCCAAATGTGTAGGCTTGTGAATTGCACCAACAACTCCCCCTGAAGGCAAAAATTTTGGCTTGGTCTTCATCTTCAATCTTCATGTATATCCTGCAATCCAATCATTGCTTTGAACCTGCAAAGTTTGGTTCCATCCAAAGCTTTAGTCAACAAATCTGCATGTTGCATGTTGGTTGATACATAGGTTAGTTGAATGTCTTTGTTCAATAACTTCTCTCTCACATAATGGTAATGGACCTCTATATGTTTGGTCCTAGCATGATAGATAGGATTAGCTGCAAGGTGAAGTGAGCTTGTATTATCTCCAAAGATCATTGGTGACCTAGTATATAAGCCCAATTCTGTAAACAATAGCTTGATCCATATGGCTTCTTGTGTGGCATTTTCCAATCCTCTATACTCTGCCTCTGTAGAGGATAAAGCAACAGTAGGTTGCTTCTTTGAAGACCATGATATTGGCTTATCTCTTGCAAATGAAATGTTTCCAGAAGTGCTCCTCCTATCATCCTTGCATCCTGCCCAATCAGCATCTGAATAGATCTTAATATCGAAGTCTCAAGTGTAAGGGAAATACAAACCATGATGTTGTGTACCCTTGAGATACTTCAAGATTCTCTTTGCAGCTTCTAAGTGAGGTACCCTTGGCTTGTGCATAAACTGACTTAGCACACTAACTCCATATGCAATATCTATCCTTGTTAAGGTAGCATAGTTCAACCTACCCACCATACTTTGATAACCTGTAATGTCATTAATTTCATCATCTTCATGGGCACTTAGTTTAAGGTTTACCTCCATTGGAGTACTTGCAACTTTGGCATCCTGCAAATGAAATTTCTTCAACATATCATGTATGTATTTTTTTTTAGTAATGTATATTCCAGAGTTAGTATAGACCAAGTCAAGCCCAACAAAATACTTTATTAGACCAAGATCATTGATCTTGAACTCCTTCATCATCTCGCTCTTGATTTGTCTGATTCCATTAACATCATTACCTGTAAGTATGATGTCATCAACATAAACACATAGGTATATTACCTTTGAATTACTTCTCTTGATTGATAGAGAAGTGTCTGCCTTGCTCATGACAAAACCTTGGTCTTGAAGGTAAGTGGTCAATCTGTGATTCCATGCCCTAGGTGTCTGCTTCAATCCATATAAAGCTTTATTCAATTTGCACACATATGATACCTTGTTTGCGTCCTCATAGCCAGGAAGTTGTGACATATATACCTCCTCTGAAATCCATCCATTCAAGAAAGCATTTTTGACATCCAATTGATACATGTTCCAATTTTTTGATGCACCCACACTTACCAACACTCTGATGGTTGGCATCTTGGTCACAGGTGAGAATGTCTCTTCATAGTCAATGCCTTGGGTTTGTGCAAAACCCTTGGCTACCAATCTGGCTTTGTACCTGTTAATTGACCCATCAGAATTTGTTTTAAGTTTATAGATCCATATGGATCCTATTACCTTCATGGACTCCTTCTTTGGTACTAGCTCCCATGTGTCACTTTCCTTGAGTGCTTCAATCTCCTCATCCATAGCTTCTTTCCATTTTGTCTTGGTTATGGCTTCTTCATATGATCCTAGTTCTTCAATTGACAAATCTTTGGCAAGATAAACAGAGTGTTTAGTAACAAGAGATGTATCATGCCCATATCTGATAGGTTTTTTGCTCTCTCTTTGTGATCTTCTGATTGACTGAGTTGAAGATTCAGGTATGTCTTCAAGTTTCTTCATCTTCATTTTGCCCTTGGACCTTCATGCCTAAAACTCGTCAAGGTTGATAATATGAATTTGAGTCTTCATTCTGAGTAGGTTCCTCCCTAGCAAGACTTGGAAACTCCTCTTCCAAATCATAGGGTAGTTTAAACTTCCTGCATTCATTCTCATCCCAAGAATCATTTTCATCAAAGACAACATCTCTACTAACCATGAATCCCTTATTGGAAGGGTTATAAAACATGTATCCTTTCTGATTTAGATCATATCCAATCAAGATTCACTTCTCAGCCTTAGGGTCTAGCTTACCTCTTATCTGAGAAGGAATGTGTACATATGCTACACATCCAAATATCGTGCAATGGTCTAGTGAGGGTCTCTTACCATGCCATGCTTCATAGGGTGTCATCCCATCAAGGGACTTAGATGGTAACCTGTTTATGAGGTAAGTGGTAGTAGAAACACTCTCTGCCCATAGGTAATTAGGTAACCTTTTTTCATTCAACATAGACCTAGCTATTTCAACAATCAGCCTATTTCTTCTCTCAGCTATCCCATTCTGTTCAGGAGTATACCTTGTGGTGATTTCTCTTTTAATGCCTCTGTCCTACAAGAAGTCTTCAAACTCATTGGAGAAGTACTCACCTCCTCCATTTGACCTTAGCCTCTTTAGATTCTTCCCTGTCTAATTCTCAACAAGTGCAAGATATTTTTTAAAGAAATTAAACACCTCATCCTTGTGTTTCATGTACAATACAGTCCACCCGCTATAATAATCAATAAAAGATACATAGTACCTTGATCCTGATATTGAGGGGTCTTTGCTTGGTCCCCATACATCTGTATGGACAAGCTCTAGGTAGTCTTCATGCATGTAGCCTTTCCTTGAGAAGGGTAACCTGTGAGACTTCCCAAATTGACAAGCACTACATTTATATATCATGTGTTGTTTGGAAACATTGGGTATTCCAATTACACATTGATCCCTGCATATATGTTTCAAGCGCTGAAAGTGTTTGATCATTATAACTGTAGAGTGCAATATTCTTTGTGTCTTCTAGCTCAAAAGTGAAAAGTCTACTTGATTTTTCTCCTTTAGCATTTCTCTTGAACCCATGCCTTGGATCCTCCACAAATGCTCCAAATTGGTTGAATTTGACTTGCAAACCTTTCTCCACAATCTTTCCAACACTCATCAAATTTTTGGTAATGGTTGGTAGATAGAGTACTCTACTCAACAAGTTCTGATTTCCCTAATCTTTTATGCCAAATATCAAGCGCTGAAAGTGTTTGATCATTATAACTGTAGAGTGCAATATTCTTTGTGTCTTCTAGCTCAAAAGTGAAAAGTCTACTTGATTTTTCTCCTTTAGCAATTCTCTTGAACCCATGCCTTGGATCCTCCACAAATGCTCCAAATTGGTTGAATCTGACTTGCAAACCTTTCTCCACAATCTTTCCAACACTCATCAAATTTTTGGTAATGGTTGGTAGATAGAGTACTCTACTCAACAAGTTTTGATTTCCATCACAAGTTTTAACATTTCCAACTTTAACTACTCAGTGCTTGGTGTCATCACCTGTTTGTACTTGATGCTTTCCTTTTGGTTCCTCAAGATTAGAGAGTAGTGCTACATTGCCAGCCACATGATTTGAGCATCCTGAGTCAATGTAGAATAGATGATCATCATTTGTACCTGGTTTTGAAGTCATGTTCATGATCAGAAGAGAGTCATCTTGCTCTTCTGTATAGTTGTTGTAGTCCTTTCTGGATTTGAATCCTCCTTGGTAGTTTCCATTATAGTTGTTGTTGTAATTGTTGTTGTAGTAGTTGTTGTAGCCTTGGTGATGGTTGAATCTACATCTTGACTGTGAGTATCCACCTCTTTGATATCCTCTTCCTCTCTGATTCTTGTAATTCCTGAAACACTCATCTGTAGTATGACTTGATAAACCAGAAATGTTGCATGGTGAGGAGTTATAGGATCTCCCCCTACCTTGCTTACCTCCTCTGCCCCTTCCTCTTGATGATCTACCTCTCCCTGCATAGTTGGCTTGGGAGGTAGTGCCTTCATCTTCTACCTTCTTGTTCTTGCCTTTATCTTTAGAATTTTTATCAGTATATAGGGCAGAAGAGTTATTACCTTTGGATGTGTCTCCATTCTTGTTGAGCTTTGCTTCATGAGTGAACAATTGTCCCATGAGAGTTGTAAGATCTGGAATTTGCATGTCCATGTAAAGGTCCATGGCAGTGGTGAAGCTTTCCCATTTGTCATGAGCTTTGATCCCATTGATCACTTGCCTTAAAATCTGCTCTTCTTCAATCTCTTCTCCTATGCTTGCTAACTGATCTGCTACATCTTTAATCTTGGTTACAAATTCTGAAATAGCTTTCTTAGGTTGATTCCTTAATGTGGTGAATTCAATCCACAACTGATTTTTTCTAGCCCTTGTGTTGGAAGAGAAATAAGATGACAAGGTTTCCCAAGTATCTTGGGATGTCTTACAGTTCCTAACATGTGGCAAAAGAAAATCAGAGATGGAGTTGAGTAAATAAGACCTTGCTAATGCATCCTTAACACACCATGTGTTGAGCTTTTCATGTTCTTCCTTTTTTGTCAATCTTCTTGTTTGGAATGAGGGCAATTCCTCATCCTGTGAGATGTATCCATAAAGACTCCTTCCTTGTAGGTATGTCTTCATCCTTTGAGACCATGCCTGATAGTTTTTCCTATCCAATTTATCAATAAATGAAGGAAAACCATCTCCCATTTTACCTTAGTTTGCTCTGATACCACTATTGGGAAAGATGGATGGACACTCCAAGAGATTGAGTAGGTACTGCCAAATCCTGCTTTGTACCAGCCCAATTTTTTAGGGCTGTTGTAGACTTTGACCAGTGATCACCTCAACGAGCGTTTCTCTGAAATGGCTGAATAGAATCTCTTCAACTTTTGATAACATGTAGACAACGTTGAGCTGGTTCCAAAAAGCTTTATATCTTTGAATTTGGTGGAGAAATGATTGAGATATGCTATTCACAAGTTGACAGACTTTCAAGTAGTATGACAGAGAACTCAGAAATGAACAATGTAGATATATGTATTAATGAACACTTGTGTACAATGCCATTGGCATGAATATCATTGCCTAATGGTGTAGATAGGTGTGGGCTAGAGTATAGGTCTCACACACACTCAGAAAATGACAAAGATGAGCTCGGAATATGAGTCCTCTACCCACGACTTTTTGAGTAGACATTTTATAGTGATTTAGTTCAAAGTTTGAATTTGAATTCAAACTTTGGCTCCCTTTAATCAAGCTCCTACATCCTAGGAGATATTCCCATCTACTTGATTGATGCTTTACAACTAATAAAGCTCACAAGATTTCCTTGGTAGGTGTTTACAAAGATTCCAAGTCAAAAACTAACTTTTACAAAGAAGTAAAGTGGTAATTAACCACTAGCATTTGTTCCTATGCTTCTCCATATGTGTATGGACTTCAAGGTATCCTTCAAGACAAATGTGCAGGCTTGTGAATTGCACCAAAAAGTATTTGAAGATGAAATCCAAACAAAGAAAGAAGAATTGGATGCTTTAAAGCATTGGTAGAAGAAGGAGGCAAGTGCAAAAGCCTACATCTACAATACAATATGAGATCATTTGCTACCACTCATGAGAGGATTGGAATCAGATGAAGATATATGGAATGCATTGGAATATCATTTCCAAAGTACTACCAAAGCAAGGAAAGCAAGTCTATGGTCAGAGTTTACGACATTCAAGAAGAAGCCAAGTCAAAGTATTAGTGATTATGTCACTAAGATGAAGGATCTAGCAGATAGTCTTAGATCCATAGATGAAGATATTGAAGATCATGATTGATTGCTCAACTACTTGCAAGTTTGAGAGGAGATGAAAGGTGGAAACATTTTGTCTTGTCAATAGAACTTTCTTTGAATCATTTTGTTCTAGATTTGAATCAATTGCTTGGTTTGATGCTCACATTTGAGCAAGAATTGAAGGGAGATGGAGATAAAGGACAAAGTTCTGCAATGTACATGAAGAACAAGAAGAAAGGACATAAAGGTAAAGCAAGGGATGAAGAGGAATCGAGTTCTCAAGTTTATTATGCTAGATGTAAAGGCACTATCAGAGGAAGACCAAGAGGTTTTGGAAGAGGAAGAGGTAATGAGAATAACAACAAGAAGGCTTGTTGGATCTGTGGATTAAGTAATCATTTGGCTCATGACTATTGGCACAATCAGCAAGGATCAAATCAAAATCAGAATAACAATAGCAGAGGCCGAGGTGGAAGATATCAAAATTACTCTTAGAGAGCTAGACAAAGTCAAAGAGGAGGCTATGGTAGAGGTGGAGGAAGAAGTTGGGGACAGAATCAATCCTACAACACCACCTACTACAACTATGCAAATGACACATAGAATGAAGGTCATACATCATTGACGATGAACTCAATCAGCACATTAGATAAAGAAGATTTAAAGGTATTTTACATTGACTCTGGATTTTCTAATCATTTGTCAGGAAACATAGAATTGATGTCAGAATTGGAAAAAGGCATTTCTAGCCATACAGTTCAAACAGGTGATAATATAAGACATAGTGTACATTCACTGTTGGAAAAGTGAAATGCAAGAGTGGAGCAGATTTGTTAACCAATGTTTTGTATGTTCCTACAATACCTAAAAACTTGATTAGTGTCGGACAGATAGTTGAAAAAGGTTTTCAAGTCAAGTTTACAAATGCAAGAGTATTTGTTGAAGATCCAAAGAATGGAAATAATCAGATTGTCTATGGTAAGAAAGAAGGTAGACTCTTTACTTTAAGAGTGCAAGGGAACATTGGTCAAGCTTTGCCTACACATGGTGAAGGAGTGATTATAGAACTTGATCTCTGGCATAAGAGATTAGGTCACTTCAATGAAAGAGGAATTAAAGCTATGGTTGCAAATCAATCTCTACTTGGATTACCAAATGTGCATAGTCAACATATGATTTATAAATGTGAAGCATGTCAAATGGATAAAGCAGACAAGTTACCATTTCAGAAGAAAGGATTCAAACATGATGGAGTACTAGAGCTCATTCATACAGATGTATGGGGACCAACAAAAGAAGGATCTATCAGTGGCTCAAGGTATTATGTTCTTTTCATTGATGATGCTACAAGATGGATAACTCTGTATGTTTTGAAGGAAAATTAGAAGTGTTTGGAGCTTTCAAGCATTTTCATGCATATGCAAAGAGAGTCACATGTCAAAAGCTTAAAAGGTTGAGGTCTGATGGAGGGGGAGAATACTTCCAAGAGTTCAATGATTAACTTTGGAATGCAGGTATTAAGAGAGAAATAACCTATAGGTATACACCACAACAAAATGGTGTAGCTGAAAGAAGAAACAAGACTTTGGTTGAGTTTGCTAGAGCTATGCTGAAGGAGAAGAATTGTCGAAATTATCTTTGGGCTTAGGCTGTAAATACAGCCATATATCTTGTGACTAGATTACCATGTGCAGCCCTAAATGGAATGACTCCATATGAAGCTTGGTGGGGTAAGAAACCAACACTAGATCATTGTAAAGTGTTTGGATCAATTGCATATGCTTATGTAAACTTGAACCAAAGGCAAAAAAATATGTGTTCATTAGTTATGATGAAAAGCACATGGGTTACATGTTGTGGAATCCTCTAACCAAACAATTTCTTATTTCTAGAGATGTTACATTTGATGAACATAAAAGTTGGTATGCAGATCAAAGTTATACAGCTGCAGAATTTGAAGAAGAGGTAAAAAGATGTGAGAAAGGAAAATTAAGTGTGCAGGTGAATGAAGGTGAAGACTATATGCAAGCAACTACATCCACAAGTGGATTGACAAGAAGAAATGAAGAAGCTCCTATATTTGATCAAGAGGTGTATCTAGACAAATATGAAGAATGTGAACCAAGGAGGTCAAGTAGGACAAGAAGACAACCAGAAAGGTATTCTTATGATACTAATCAAACTACCCACAAGAGATTGATACTTGCTCATATCTTTGTATTCTGCACCATCATATTTACAGAGCTTGTGATTAACTTCAAGTGGAGTTGATGCTTCTCTGCAATTTTCCATTCCAAACTTCCTCAACAAGTTCAGAAGATACCTTTCTTGTGACACATATATGCCATGATCTGTATAAGTAACTTCCATTCCAATAAAATATGATAACTTTCCTAGATCACTCATCTTGAACTCTTTCTCAAGTAATCTCTTTACCCCCTTGATTCCTTCATCTGGAGTACTTGTGATTATAATGGCATCTAGATAAATAAAAATGTAGATTTTACCTTCCTCTGTTCTTTTGATGAGTAAACTTGGATCTGCTTTTGAACTTTGATATCCAAGATCATTGAGATACTTCACCAGTCTATAGTTCCATGCTCTTGGAGCTTGCTTCAATCCATAGAGTGCTCTTCTCAACCTGCAAACAAAATTTGTACATGGAATCTATGAACCCTTGAGGTTGTTCCATGTATACCTCATCTGATATGTATCCATTCAAGAATGCATTCTTTATATCCAATTGACTTAGGGTCCATCCTTTTGAAGTTGCAGTAGCAATGATTGTCCTTACAATTGACATCTTAGCTACCGGACTGAATGTCTCATCATAATCTATGCCATAGGTTTGGGAATAGGCTTTCACCACTAGTCTAGCTTTGTATCTGGCTATACTTGCATCTGCAAGCTTCTTCACGTTATAAACCCATTTATTTCCAAATACGTTCTTACCATTTGGTTTAGGAACAAGTTTCCATGTCTTGTTCTCCTCTACTGCATTGAATTCTTCCTTCATGGCTTCTTCCCATTGCTTCTTACCTTTTACTTCATCATAGTTATGAGGTTCTTCATCATCTTTGACCATATATGCATAATTCTTCTGAGTTGTGTAATTTCTCTCTATCTCTGCGCTGTTGTGCTGCCGTGCCAACCGGAAGAAGGGGGGAAGAGACAAAATATCTCTCTCTCTCAAAAATATATGTTGCCAGAGGGAAGATTCAGCATCAATGTCCCATGTCAGAACATCACCACGAGGGAGGGGAGAAAATCAATTTTCTCTCTCTCTTTCTATTGTCATGCATAAGCATACTACCGAAACCTTTTCTACCTCTCTGAACCCATAGCCATATGTGCCGCTAGAACTATCATACTGCCCACAATAGTGAGAGAAATTAAAACTAATTCTCTCTTTCTCTCTCTCCGCACACTCCGTGTCATTAGCAGTGAGAGAAGAGAAGACTCTTCTCAAGCTTTCACTCCTTTCACTCTTATGTGATTGCCTCTTTCCCTACATGCTACTAACCACAAGACCGGATGTCTAGGATTGAATTAGAGCTAGGAATAGAGGCACGCAGGCGACGATGTTGATCCTGATGAGGTCTCCCTCTCTCTCCCTCTCTCCCAATCCATTTTCTGCATGACATGGTTTACAACAACCAAAATCGGCAGGGTAATAATCTACTTCGCTCTCTTGCCCGAACAGCAACGGAAGGGAAAATAGATGAAAGATGCAAAGAACAAAAGTACCTGTTAAAAAAAAATTAGGGAAAATTAGAGTACAACACACACACACATACACACACACACACACACACATACACACACACACATATATATATATATATATATATATATATATATATATATATATATATATATATATATATATATATATATATATATATATATATATATATATTCATGTGCTCACATGTACCACACATACACACTTTTATTAATCACCATTCTTTAGCACATACAGTTACTCACTACTCTTTTACCCACTTTCCACACACTTTATTTGCATAATTTACTTATACCAGTCTTTTGACTTGCACATTTATTACCACACCTTTAACTACTCACTTTAATCACTTTAGTTACACATTTACTATGCAACACTCTTTAAACACTTACTCACACACACCACTCATTATTTATCCATTTCATTTATCATTTTAATTTGGTTGTTAGTAATTTTACTAATATATTGATACATTTAATTTAAGCTTATACTAAAGTTTTAATAGAATTAAATACCTTAATGTTCACATATACACACACTATTAAGATAGTTAATTAAAGAATAATTTAGTTTATATTAAATCAATGTATAAAATGTAAGACAATTTAATTAACCATAACCATACATTTAGTAAATCAAAGGTTTTCACACATTATATTAATGTTAATATTCACACACACTCATACCTACACACACAAACACACATTGGAACCCTCATACATACACACATAATTACTGATATTTAGCTAAACTTATAGTTTTCTAGCCATAGCCCATCCAATCGGGTTCAATTAGACATTTATATGAGCACTTAGGGTAAACCCTAGTGTGTGTTGGAGTTTATTGACCTCCAAAGTATAGCAGGAAGTAGGTGGAACCCTCTAGGAACAAGTTGACCTTCTCACAAACTTCATCATAGAAAACCAGTCATGCTTGCAGAGCTTACTACTCTCTACTCACTCAAAAGTTTTTAAAACTGTTTTAACCACATATACTAGAGACCAAGAGCTTTCCAATGAGCCAAAGAACACTCAATTTGGATAAATACTCAATGAGCTATGACCTCTGCAATATGCAGCTTTAATGGAGACCTTGAAACAGAGATGAACCTGAGGACATACATCACTTGCAGAGACTACTGCTCTTAACTCACAACTCCAATGAATCTGAAAATTTCCAGAATACAAATAGACTTGGAGAGCTTTCTAACAAGCCAAAGAACACATGATTTGGATACATACACAAGGAGATATGACCTCTGCAAGTTGGATGTTTAATGGAGACCTTCAGCAGGGATAAAAAACAGAGAACACACACTACTTGCAGAGAGTGTTGCTCTCAGCTCACAAATCCAATGATTATGAAAATTGGTACTATGAACGTAGACAAGAAGAGCTTTCAAATGAGCTATCAAACATGTAATTTGGATATATAATGAGGGAGATACAAGCTCTGCAATCTCTGCATACAAAAACTAGAGTAGCATAGAGATACTCTCTTGGACATCCCCCAAGATCACGACTTTTCTCCTCTTTTTATAGCATGGGAAACTAATCTAAAACCTTCCTAATACATCTAAATTCGTGGTAGACACTTGGATGGAGGTATTACATGACTCAGGTGCTCAAATAAGCAAAGTATTGATGGACTTTGAGAACTAGCCACATCGACCTTCCACTAGGACACCACTGAAGCTCCCTTGTGACTCACTAATTTGACTCACCATGTTCTAGAACTCACGTGGTATTTTTGCTAAATTTTATGAATAATATGAGCCTTCTTGAAGTATTTGAAGACTTCCCAAAGGTATTTACATAATTTGAAACTTGTACCCTACATAAAACAAATGTTCGCAACATTCTCCCCCTCAAGTTTCAAAGGGTATTTCCTTCATGCCAAGAATATAGTTGAATCTTTGAAGCTTTGGTCCATCCAAGGATTTGGTGAAGATATCTGCAACTTGATCCTTTGTTCCAACAAAAGAAACCTGCACTTCATTGTTCATGGCCTTCTCTCGAACATAATGATAGTGAACCTCTATATGCTTTGTTCTAGCATGAAAAATAGGATTTGAGGTCATATGAATGCTGCTCAAGTTATCCCCATATATCAGTGGTACATCAACCTGCACATTCAAGTCATGAAACAACTTTTTAAACCACATAACCTCAGTAGTAGCCAATGCTAAACCTCTATACTCAGCCTCTGTAGAAGATAAAGCAACTGTAGGCTGTTTCTTTGAACTCCATGTTAATGTCTTGTTTCCTGCTATTACCACATATCCACTTGTGGATCTTTTGTCATCTTTGCTTCCAGCCCAATCTGCATCACTAAAGACTTTAAGAGTTAGATCAACATCATGACTATAAAATAATCCTTCGTTCATGGTACCTTTCAAATACCTAAGCACTCTTTTCGCTGCATGCATATGAGGTACTCTAGGTTCATGCATAAACTGTGACAATACTCCCACTGCATAACATATATCAGGTCTAGTTTTTGTTGCATAAATCAAAGATCCTACCATGGATCTATATACATTCATATCATGCAACTCATCACCTTCCTTTGCACTCAGCTTTACATTACATTCCATTGGAGTAGAAACAAATTTACATTCCTGCATACCAAACCTTTTCAGCATATCACATATATACTTTCTTTGTATCAACCACATACCTTCATCGCTATACACAATTTCAATCCCAAGAAAGTATCTGAGCAAACCAAGATCTGAAATTTTAAATTCCTTTCCCAAATTACCTTTTATCTCATCAATTGCTTTTGCATCATTCCCTGTAATCAACAAGTCATCCACATAAATGCATACATAGACACACATGCCATCTACATGTTTTACATAAAGTGAAGGATCAGCATGACTCGCTGTGTATCCTTGTAGCATAAGATACTTTACCAACCTTGCATTCCATGCCCTTGGTGCCTGCTTAAGACCATATAATGCCTTCTTTAACCTGCATACATGATTAGGATATTTTGCATCCACATAACCATCTGGTTGTGACATATACACTTCTTCATTTAACTCACCATTAAGAAAGGCATTCTTTATATCGAGTTGATATATATTCCACCTTTTACTTGCAGCTAAAGCCAACAAAGTTCTCACCGTTGCCATATTTGCTACTGGACTAAATGTTTCCTCATAGTCCACACCTTGAGTTTGATTATATCCTTTTGCTACAAGTCTAGCCTTATATCTAGACACACTACCATCACTATTTCTTTTAATCGTAAAAACCCACTTGCAACCAATTACCTTTTGCTTTGGTGTACTTGGAACTAAATTCCAAGTCTTGTTATCCTGAAGTGCTTCCATTTCTTCTCTTATTGCTTTCTCCCACTTTTCATCTCCTTTGGCCTCATCATAACATGTGGGTTCATTTTCCTGCTCAACTTTTGTCATAAAAGCATAATGAGTATTCATGAAAGATTCATAAGTATACCTTTGAGGTTGCTTACTTACTCTTGAAGTTCTTCTTACCTCCAATGTAGATGCTCTTCCTTTCTTATTAGGAACCTTTGATGATTCTCCATACTCACATACATCACTAATTTCCTCTCCTTCATCATTAACTTCAACAAGTTTGAGTTTACCTTTACTTTTAACACTTGGAGGCGACTCTTGCCTTAATCTTCCATTGAAAGGTGATCCTCTTTCTTCATCTAGACCACTCCTTTCATCATTTAAACTTCCTGATGGCTGAACTATGCATTCATCTCCTTCAACCACACCTTCTTCATTTTCATCCATGACCTGCAAACAATTCTTATCTGCATACCATGAAAGTGATTCATCAAAGTTTACATCTCTTGACACAACAACCTTATTGGTATGAGGATTATAGCATCTATATCCTCTTTGAGTATCTGCATAACCAATAAATATACATTTTTCTGATTTTGCATCAAGTTTAGATCTCACCTCATTAGGTACATGTACATAACATACACAACCAAATACTTTCAAATGACTTACACTTGGTTTCCTTCCATGCCATACCTCATATGGTGTCAAATGATGAACTCCAGCAGTCGGAACTCTATTCATAATGTAAACACTTGTGCTAACAGCTTCAGCCCAAAAATAATTAGGCAAACACATATCATTAAGCATACTTCTAGATGCTTCTGCTATGATTCTGTTTCTTCTTTCTGCGACTCCATTTTTTTGTGGAGTATACCTGCATGTAACTTCTCTTTTGATACCTTCATCATACAAAAAATCAGTAAAAACTTGAGAGAAATACTCTCCTCCTCCATCAGACCTTAGCTTCTTAATATACCTTCTTGTTTGCTTTTCGACATATGATTTGAACTTCTTGAAACAATCAAAGACCTCACTCTTATGTTTAATGAAATACACAAATGTCATTCTACTATGATCGTCAATGAATGAAACATAGTACTTATTACCAACCAAGGATGCCTCTTTAGTAGGTCCCCACACATCTGTGTGTATGAGATCTAGCAAACCATCACTTACATAGCTTGAATGCTTGAAAGGTTGTCTACTCTGCTTACCCATTTGACATGCTTCACAAAGATGCACCATATGTTGCTTAGTAAGATCAGGTAATCCTTCAACAATCCTCTTCTTTGATAGCTCCTTTAACCTGTGTACATTCATGTGTCCAATCCTTTTGTGCCATAGATCAAGCTCTGCTATTCGATGCATACCATAAGAGAAATAGTTTGTATGATTTGGGTTTACCTTGAATGTAAACAATCTACCTTGTTTTTGACCTCTAGCAATTAACCTCCTTTGCTTTGGATCCTCAATGAAGCAACCTGCATGATTAAATCTCACTTGTAGACCTTTTTCTACCATTTGACCAACCGACATCAAATTCTTAGTGATCGTTGGCACATAAAGTACATCCTTCAAGCAATTTTTCTTGCTCTTATCCTGCATAACAACATCTCCAACCTGCATAATCTTATGTGTTGTATCATCTCCTGTTTCAACATGACCTTTACATGACGGATTATGCATATTAGAAAACCATGAAGCATCATGAGACATGTGATTAGAACAACCACTATCTACATACCATACATCACTATTGGAATTCATCTTAGTTTCTACATTCATCATAAGAAGAGAATCATAATCATCACTTTTACCTTCAACTGCATAATTTCCTTGTTGTTTACCTCTTCTTGAATAGCCTCCTCTTCGATTACCACCTTGATTATTTTCATTTTGATAACAATCTTTGGCATAGTGTCCATACCTTCCACATATATAGCAATTGTTCTTATTATCTTCACTCCTTTGTCTTTGGTTGTAGTTGTAGTAGCCTCTCGTACCTCTAGCGCTTGATCTTCCTCTTCCTCTTGTGTTGAAGAAGCCACTTGAAGTCCTTTGATCATCGATCCTTCTTCCTCGACCTCTATTTGAACCTCTTCCACCTCTGTTTCCACCTCTTGATGATCCTACATAAAGAGCTTGTCCTTGAGATCCTTTTTTATTTGAAGTAGAACCATTTAGATTCATCTCCTCCGTGACCATGAGGGCAATAAGTTGATCAAAATCTGGTAATTCTCCTCTGACATAAACTGAAGTAATGAAGGGTTTCCATCTCTCATCATCTTTGAGTCCGTTGAGAGTATGTGCAACCAAGTCGTCGTCCTCCACATGAGCTTGAATTGATCCTAGTTGATCTGCAATCTCTTTAACTTTCAATATGTAATCATTGACCGATGTCCTTGTATCTTTCTTTATGTTATTCAACTCATTTTTGAGTTGAATCTTCCTTGCTCTTGTACCTGTAGCATACAACCTTTCCAATGCAAGCCAAACATCTCTACTTGTGTCTAGATCTTGTATGTGTCCTACCATTGAATCTTGAATATTTTGTGATAAAATGAATATAACCCTTTTGTCTCTCTCATTCCAAAGTCTAAACTCCCTCAATTGTTGCTGATTTGGGTCCTCTGGTAATGTGGGTTTGATATCTGTGCCGTCAATCAAACCATACAAGCCTCTACCTTGCAAGTATGCTGTGATTCTAAACTTCCATGCCTGATAATTGGTATTATCAAGCTTCTCTATTTGTGCATGTTGGTATCCCATAATACAAATGCTAAGCTTCCTCCTTTAAGCCTCCTTTCCAATGTGTGTGATGAGAAGAAATATAATATTTACCTTGTAAATGAGGTATGTGCACCTTTCTTTGCTTGGATGTTGCTTCAGATGCCTCCTTGCAATCTTCTTCTACCTTTGTGTAGTGTTGATGATGAACTGCTTCTTTGATAGCTTCAAATTCTTCGTCAAGGTATGATAACCTTCTCCAAGCCTCCAAGTACTTGCTCTGATACCACTGTTGGAGTTTATTGACCTCCAAAGTATAGCAGGAAGTAGGTGGAACCCTCTAGGAACAAGTTGACCTTCTCACAAACTTCATCATAGAAAACCAGTCATGCTTGCAGAGCTTACTACTCTCTACTCACTCAAAAGTTTTTAAAACTGTTTTAACCACATATACTAGAGACCAAGAGCTTTCCAATGAGCCAAAGAACACTCAATTTGGATAAATACTCAATGAGCTATGACCTCTGCAATATGCAGCTTTAATGGAGACCTTGAAACAGAGATGAACCTGAGGACATACATCACTTGCAGAGACTACTGCTCTTAACTCACAACTCCAATGAATCTGAAAATTTCCAGAATACAAATAGACTTGGAGAGCTTTCTAACAAGCCAAAGAACACATGATTTGGATACATACACAAGGAGATATGACCTCTGCAAGTTGGATGTTTAATGGAGACCTTCAGCAGGGATAAAAAACAGAGAACACACACTACTTGCAGAGAGTTTTGCTCTCAGCTCACAAATCCAATGATTATGAAAATTGGTACTATGAAAGTAGACAAGAAGAGCTTTCAAATGAGCTATCAAACATGTAATTTGGATATATAATGAGGGAGATACAAGCTCTGCAAGCTCTGCATACAAAAACTAGAGTAGCA
Organism: Ceratopteris richardii; assembly: GCA_020310875.1. Lineage (NCBI taxonomy): Eukaryota > Viridiplantae > Streptophyta > Polypodiopsida > Polypodiales > Pteridaceae > Ceratopteris > Ceratopteris richardii. The sequence goes on along the minus strand of CM035412.1, from coordinate 81,304,183 downwards.
TAGAGATACTCTCTTGGACATCCCCCAAGATCACGACTTTTCTCCTCTTTTTATAGCATGGGAAAATAATCTAAAACCTTCCTAATACATCTAAATTCGTGGTAGACACTTGGATGGAGGTATTACATGACTCAAGTGCTCAAATAAGCAAAGTATTGATGGACTTTGAGAACTAGCCACATCGACCTTCCACTAGGACACCACTGAAGCTCCCTTGTGACTCACTAATTTGACTCACCATGTTCTAGAACTCACGTGGTATTTTTGCTAAATTTTATGAATAATATGAGCCTTCTTGAAGTATTTGAAGACTTCCCAAAGGTATTTACATAATTTGAAACTTGTACCCTACATAAAACAAATGTTCGCAACAGTGTGGACACATGTAAACAGTTGTCATGTATAATGCTATGAGTTCATGCTATTAGTTCACTGCTCGTTTCCATAGAGTTGCTACCTGTAGGTAAATGAACTGATCAATAATATTATAGAGGGTTTAGATATAACCAATCAAAATGTTTTAATTTTTCTGAACGACAATTTGTAGATGGAAATCTTTTCGACATCTCAATGCTCTAAGACTCATTTATAGGCTCAGTAGACATCACAGTAATAAATGATCAATTGATTAAATGAAAAGTTCTAAATGGTATTACTGATAATGCGAAAGGTTTTCTAAAGAATAAAATTCACTAATTTTAATGTAGATCTATAATGAATCCTATACAAGTTCCTGATGCAAATACAAAGTAAGCTTTAGAGTGTGTTTGGAAGAAGCTAAAGTAGCAACAAGAAGCTTCCAAAATTCTGATCTTGTAACTGAGTGATACAAATATTCTTCAATCTCTTTTCATGCTCTTCAATACTCCTTGAATTCTTCAATGTCTATTAAAAGAAAACATTTGGAACATAAGTATATCTCAATGAGAAATAATAAACATATATATTTTTATGAATTTCTTTTAATGCACATACATTCTTTGATTTCTACATGTATACACCCATGCACTTACATGAATTTATGCTCATACTCACATTTATGCATATGCCCACTTACTCATGCTCACACATATGCAGGCACATGAACACATGCATCTATTATACCTATGTACTCACATATGTGCTCACCCTTCCAATATCATGCATACAACATGCACCCACTCTCATACTCATGCATATGCATACGTATTAATATACATATGCACTCATGCATCCCATGCTCATACTCCTATGCTCATGTTAATTTATATCAACTCTCATGTGAGCATACATTCTTATGCAAATGCACATGCAAACACATATGCTCATGCGTGCTAACTTAAAATTAGTCTAATATGCATTCATATGCACACATTCATGCATATGCATCACACACATGCATTCATATTAAACATTTAAACACCTAATGTATATTCAATCATGTTAATAAACTTTCACATACATGAATACACACTCTTAAACATGCTAGTACATACTCTAACAACCTCATATATGCGTGTTAAACATGCTCATGCATGCTAATATGCATATACACATTTATACATGCATGTATGTCACACATGCATCTACATTCATTATGTATTCATGCATCTACATGTTTTTACGTGTTTATGCATATGCATGCTCATGTGCATATACATACATCATCACATGCATTTAACATTATGATATACATGCATAATCAATTATTAATTAGTTACTTTAATTAATTAATCAATTTGCATTGGAATCATAGAGTAAGAAACACAAAACTCGAATCTCTCTCTCTCATCTCTCCGTCTCTCTCTCTCTCTGTCTCTCTCTTTCTCCTAATTAATCAATTTGCATTTGAATCATAAAGTAAGAAACACAAAAATCAAATCTCTCTCTCCCTCTCTCTCTCTCTCTCTTGTTTCTCTCTCTCCCTCTCTCTCCCTCTCTCTCACTCTCTCTCTCTCTCATTCTCTTGTTGTTAGTGCATGGCCGTGAGCCGATCTGTAGTCTAAGGCCTTCTCTCTTCTCTAAACTCTCTCTCTCTTTCTCACTCTCTCGCCCCCATCATTCTCTCTCTCTCTCTCTCCCCCCTCTCTCTCTCTCTGTGCTATTGCATTGCTGTGTCAACCGAAAGAAAAAGGGGGGGGGGGGGAAGAGATAAAATCTCTCTCTACTGTGCACTACAGTGCCTGTCGTCATCGAAAGAAGTCACTTCTTTCTTCACAACCTTTCTCTCTCCTATTGTGTGTGTAGTTGCTAGGAGGAGGGACAAAAAATCTAATTTGCTACGATCTCTCTCTACAGAGGAGGGGTGGAACACATAATCTCTCTTTTCAACATACAAACAGAGGTGAAGAAGATAAGAAATTGAATACCTAGAAGAAAACATTAGGAAAAACTAGAGCACAACACACACACACACACATATACATACATACATATATATATATATATATATATATATATATATATATATATATATATATATATATATATATATATATATATATATATATATATATATATATATATATATATATACATATACACACACATAGAGTCTTGGCATACCACTCTTTTAGTTTTGCTTTGTTCTCTCATCCACACTTTTGCACACACTTACTCATCACACTTTTAATTCTACTTTAACTACTTTAATTACACAGCTTTTATCACTCTTTCATCTACTTTCCACACATAGCGCACATTTAAATTTCTCTTTAAACCACTTTAAGTGCATCATTCACTTGTACCACACTCTGAATCACTTTAATTACACATCTTTTATGCACCATTCTTTAAATACTTACTCACACACACCACACATTATCCATTTTATTTATCCTTTTAATTTAATTAGTTTTTAATTTAATAATTCATTAATACTTTAAATTTAAGTCTACACCATGGGTTTAATATAATTAAATACTATAATGTTCACATATACACACACTATTAAGATAGTTAATTAAAGCATAATTTAATTTATATTAAATAAATGTATAAAATGTAAGATAATTTAATTAACTATAACCATACATTTATTAAATCAAAGGTTTTCACATTATATTAATGTTAATATTCATACACACTCATACAAACACACTTTGGAACCCTTTGGAACCCTCATATTTATCCATCTAGCACTAACATTCTTACCTAAATACTCATAAATATATGTGTTCCTAGAGTTTTATACCCATGCCCGATGCTTAAATGGGTACAATTTGAATGTGCAGTTAGGGTAAATGCTAATGTGGCTATATTAAACTTCATTAATTTTGTACCTACAAGCACTTATAGAATGATTGGTTCCAAGCAAAACAATTGATCAAAAATGATATATATGGGTTAGAATTAACCAATAAAAATGTTTTGAATTTTCTGAATGTCAACTTGAAGATGAAAATCTTTCCAACATCCACCCCCACCAAACCTACACATTATTCTGATGGGCCAACCTACAGATTGAGGGAAGCAACATCTTGATGATCATCCTAAAAGTCAACCATATAACAACATCAAATTCTTTTATAAATAAATTTCAAACTTATCAAATATATCATTCTCTTATGCAAAATGCTCGTGAATTTATTTAATTTTAATCTGGTAATGAAAACATATCAAATTGTAAAGTTAAACTATCAACCGTTTCAGTTAAAACATTAATCTAAATTTCATTCATTTATAAACTTTGCAAAGATCATTATGGAACTGAATTCTTCTTCATTCACTCAAAAGTAGGTTTCTTCATATACAGGCATTCACATATGAGCAATCAAACATGTCAAAGAAATCAACTAAATCTACGCATATAAACATCCACCTTGTTTGCCCAATTTTATTCGCTAGATGTGTTTTCCACAACTAGCTTTCTTCATCTTCGACCTCATACAAGTATGATGTAAAATGTGCATGTAGATAATGATTGTAAATACCTTTTTGGGATGAAAGAAGGTATAACTTCCATTCAGCATAGATATATATTTTTTTCTTTTCTTTTTTTACATTTGCAACTTTTTTTGTTTTGAAGGGGAAAGGCTTAACCCCTTTATCCGAGCTAAGGTTCTAGATGCATGTATAAGAAAGACCTAGGATCTCACAGACAAGGATCATGCATCTACATGTTCATACATGTATACTACTACTTCCATTATTTGAAATGAACTACAAATCCTTGTGTCCATATCAAATCCTCACTCAATCTATAAACTTAGAAACCTAAATCATGTTTGCATTCCTACTGTGGCTAAATAGATTCTCTTCATAATTTAATAATCCTCGTCCCAGATTTTATGATTATATTTTTTATGAATGCAAATGATATACATAGATAAAAACATAAGAAATTTAAAACATAGATAAACACAACCTGAAATTAACTGCATCTTCAATCTTCTCATCTTCAACTTTATCATAAATTTGCCATAAAAAATCTTTAATTAATTTGCTCAAAATCATCTTCAAAGTCTTGCTAAAAAATCATCAACATCTAGACATACAAGTATAATTAGTTTTCATAACCATACCTTTATACTCATCCTAAAAAAGAAAATCCACATTTTAAGGGAAAAACCATACATAGATCATTCATTCTCTTCATCATACATTACTTCATAATTTTCATCATTTCTTTGTTTAAATAACTTTATCCTTTTGCTTGCAATTAAGTTTTTGAGAGGTGTTCCATCCAATTCTTGTAAAGCATAAGTTCCATTATCCTAAACCTTGAACACCACATAAGGTCCAAACCAATGCCATTTTCACTTCCTACGTGCATCATACTGAGAATCAAATGTGCTATCATAAATCAAAACCCAATCATCAATGTGAATTGGCTTTGGACTTAACCTATGTGATTTATCAAAATATTACTTATTCTTAATCCAAGATTCTTTTAATTTAACTATAGCTTCCTCTATCTTTTCATTGCCTTGCTCAAGTTGTTTAATTCTTAGAGCCAAAAGCTCTTCTGTAGACAGATTGTCATGCCATGGAAGAGTAGACCAAGTAAGCATTCGCGTATGAACAAGAAAAATAGGTTTGTGATAGTACATTAACTCTGCTGACATATACCCCATTGTTCTAGTACAAGTCATTCTATCAGCCCATAATGCAAATGGTAGAAATTTCAGCCAATTCTTAAGATCACCATTGCAGGCTTTAGAAATCACCTCATTAATTGGAGAATGCCCTCTTTCTATTTTCCCATTAGCCTCGGGGTTATAAGCAGTGGTAAGTGCTAAACGAATTCCATGCCTAGCAAAGAAATCTCTAGCTTCCTAAGCATCTAATTCACCCCTATCAGCCACTACTTTCTCAACAAAACCAAACCTTGAAATCACATCTTCAAGTAAAAATTTACATAAATTGAATGTTGTTTTATATCGTAGGGCTCAGCCTTCTTCATGGTTTGTAAGGTCTTCTCGTAAAAGTACTATATACCTCATTTTATCTATACCTTTGGGCATGGTCACTAAGCCAACTACCCACTTATAATGTAAACATGGTGGATAGGTAGGATGTAACGGATCCCTATGCTTAACTGATGATGTCAGGTAGTGTAGATGCTCGAATGATGGATCAAGTCATCCGCCAAATCGATCCGCACACGCTGGGTGTTTTGAGAAATCTCAAATGTTCATGTAAACTTGAGGAAAGCTTACTAGTAGTATTATGGCTATAATTACATATTTATTCTAGGAGTTCATATCTAAAGTGAAATGCTTTTCAAATGACCTAATCATAATCCTTACCCTAATCTTCTCCATAAGCATGTACTTCTAGGAACCTATTTACCCAATACTTGTGTGATGGAGAATATAATGATTCATAAGTTATGCAGTCTTTGATAAGCTCTTCTACTTCTAAGTCCTCTTCATTTCCTTCATTAGCAACTATGTTTTGTTTTGGTTGGGTGTTGGTTTTAATAGGTGGTGGCAATAACACGTCAAATGCTTTTCAAATGAACTAATCCTAATCCTAACCCTAATCTTCTCCATAAGCATTTACTTCTAGGAACCTATTTACCCAATATGTATGTGGAGAATATAACGATTCATAATTTATGCAGTCTTTGATAAGCTCCTCTACTTCTAAGTCCTCTTCATTTCCTTCGTTAGCAGCTATGTTTTGTTTTAGTTGGGTTGGTTTTAATAGATTGTTGAATTTGTATCTTTGGTCACATACTCACTACATATAGATGCACTCCTAGATTTAGTGCTCTTAGACTCATTTATAGGCTCACTAGGCATCACAATAATAAATGATCAATTGATTAAATGAAAAGTTCTAAATGGTATTACTGATAATGCTAAAGTTTTTCTAAAGAATAAAATTCGCTAATTTTAATGCACATCTATAATGAATCCTATACATGCAAATACAAAGTAAGCTTTACAGTGTATTTGGAAGAAGCTAAAGTAGCAACAAGTAGCTTCCAAAATTCTGATCTTGTAACTGAGTGATATAAATATTCTTCAATCTCTTTTAATGCTCTTCAATACTCCTTGAATTCGTTAATGTCTATTAAAAAAAACATTTGGAACATAAGTATATCTCAAGGAGGAATAATAAACATATATATTTTTATGAAATTTTTTTAATGCACATACATTCTTTTATTTCTACATGTATACACCCATGCACTTAAATGAATTTATGCTCATACTCACATTTACGCATATGCCCACTTACTCATGCTCACACATATGGAGACACATGAACACATGCATCTATTATACCTATGTACTGACATATGTGCTCAGACTTCCAATATTATGCATACAACATGCACGCACTCTCATACTCATGCATATGCATACCTATTAACATACATATGCACTCATGCATCCCATGCTTATACTCCTATGGTCATGTTAATTTATATCAACTCTCATGTTAGTATACATTCTTATGCAAATGCACATGCAAACACATATGCTCATGCATGCTAACTTAAACTTAGTCTAATATGCATTCATATGCACACATTCATGCATATATATCACACACATGCATTCATATTAAACTTGAAACACCTAATGTATATTCAATCATGTTAATACACTTTCACATACATGAATAGACACTCTTAAACATGCTAATACATACTCTAAAAACCTCATATATGCATGTTAAACATGCTCATGCATGCTAATATGCATATACACATTTATACATCCATTCATGTCACACATGCATCTACATTCATTATGTATTAATGCATCTACATGTTTTTATGTGTTTATGCATATGCATGCTCATGTGCATACACATACATCATCACATGCATTTAACATTATGATATACATGCAGAATCAATTATTAATTAGTTACTTTAATTAATTAATCAGTTTGCATTGGAATCATATAGTAAGAAACACAAAACTCAAATCGATCTATCTCTCTCTCTCTCTCTTGCTATTAGCGCATCACCCTCATCCGATCTGTATTCTAAGGTCTTGGCTCTTCTATAAACTCTCTCTCTCTCTCTCTGTGATACTGCGCTGCTGCGCCAGCCGGAAGAAGAGAGGGGGGGAAGAGAAAAAAAATCTCTCTCTCTCTCTCTCTCAAGAATATATGCTGCTAGAGGGAAGATTCAGCATCAATGTCCCCTATCAAAAGATCACCGCGAAGAAGGGGAGAAATACAAATTTCTCACTCTCTCTTTCTACTGTCATGCATAAGCACACTGCCTGAACCATTTCTACCTCTCTGAATCCATGCGTCAGCAGCCATATGTGCTGCCAGAACTATCAGACCGTCGACAATAGTGAGAGAAATTAAAACTAACTCTCTCTTTCTCTCTCTCCATGCATTGTGCATCATCAATAGTGAGAGAAGAGAAGACTCCTCTCAAGCTTTGACTCCTTTCACTCTTCTGCGATCGCCTCTTTCCCTGCATGCTACTAGCCACAAGACCCGATGTCTGGGATTGAATTAGAGCTAGGAATAGAGGCAGGTAGGTGACCATGTTGATCCTGATGAGGTCACCCTTTCTCTCCCTCTCTCCCGATCCATTTTTTACATGACATGGTTTACAACTGCCAAAATCCACAGGGCAATAATCTACTAGGTTCTCTTGCCCGAACAACAACAGAAGGGAAAAGAGATGAAAGATGTAAAGAAGAAAAGTACCTATAAAAAAACATTAGGGAAAATTAGAGCACATCACACACACACACACACACACACACACACACACACACACACACACACACACACACACACACACACACATATATATATATATATATATATATATATATATATATATATATATATATATATATATATATATATATATATATATATATATATATATATATATATATATATATATATGTGCTCACATGTGCCACACATACACACTTTTATTAATCACCATTCTTTAGCACATACACTTACTCACCACTCTTTTACCCACTTTCCACACACTTTATTTGCATAATTTACTTATACCACTCTTTTGACTTGCACATTTATTACCACACTTTTAACTACTCACTTTAACCACTTTAGTTACACATTTACTATGCACCACTCTTTAAACACTTACTCACACACACCACTCATTATTTATCCATTTCATTTATAATTTTAATTTAGTTGTTAGTAGTTTTACTAATTTATTAATACATTTAATTTAAACTTATGCTAAAGGTTTAACACAATTAAATACCTAAATGTTCTCGTATCCACACACTATTAAGATAGTTAATTAAAGCATAATTTAATTTAAATTAAATAAATGTATAAAATGTAAGAAAATGTAGTTAACTATAACCATACATTTATTAAATCAAAGATTTTCACATATTATATTAATGTTAATATTCGCACACTCATACCTGTGCACACAAACACACTTTGGAACCCTCATACATACACACATAATTACTGATATTTAGCTAAACTTATAGGTTTCTACCCATAGCCCATCCAATTGGGTTCAATTAGACATTTATATGAGCACTTATTGTAAGCCCTAGTGTGGACACATGTAAACAAAGTGTTCATGTATAATGCTATCAGTTCATGCTATAAGTTCACTGCTCGTTTCCATAACCTTCACATAAATGAACTGATCAATAATATTATAGAGGGTTTAGAGATAACCAATCAAAATGTTTTTATTTTTTTGAATGACAATTTGTAGATGGAAATCTTTCCAACATCCACCCCCACCAAACCTGCACATCCTCCCGATGGACGGACTTGCAGATCATGAGGAAGCAGCATCTTGATAATCATCCTAAAAGTCAACCATATAACAACATCACATTATTTTATAAATAAATTTCAAATATATCAAATATATCAAATATATTAATCTTTTATGCAAAATGCTCGTGAGTTTTTTTTTTGAAGTTCAATCTGGTAATGAAAACATATCAAATTATAAAGTTAAACTATCAATCAGTTCAGTCAACAAAATATTAATCTAAGTTTCATTCATTTATAAACTCTCCAAAGATCATTATGAAACAAAATTCTTCTTCATTCACTCAAAATCAGGTTTCTTCATATACAGGCATTCACATATGAACAATCAAACATGTCAAAGAAATCAACTAAATCTACTCGTACAGACATCTGCCTTGTTTGCCCAATTTTATTTGCTAGATGTGTTTTCGACAACTAGCTTTCTTCATCTTCGGCTTCATACAGCTATGAGGTAAAATCTTCATGTAGATAATGATCGTAAATACCTTTTTGGGGTGAAAGAAGGTTTAACTTCTGTTCATCATATATATATATATATATATATTTTTTTTTTAAATTTTATTTTATTTTATTTTTTTCTTTTCGTTTCTTTTTTTAATTTTTTTATTTTTACATTCGTAACTTTTTTGTTTTGAAGGGGAAAGCTTAACCCCTTAATCCGAGCTAAGGTTCTAGATGCATGTATAAGAAAGACCTAGGATCTCACAAACAAGAATCATGCATCTATATGCTCCTACATATATACAATTACTTCCATTATTTGAAATGAACTACAAATCCTTCTGTCCATATCAAATCTTGACTCAATCTATAAACTTAGAAACCTAAATCATGTTTTGTTTCCCTACTGTGGCTCCATAGATTCAGTTCATAATATGATAAGCCTCATCCCAAATTTTAAGATTATATTTGTTATAAATGCAAGTGATATGCATGGATAAAAAACATAAAAAACAAAAAAATTGACCTGCCGAACTTCCTTTACATTAAAAAAAAAAAACATAAAAAACATAGATAAACACAACCGGAAATTAACTTCTTCTTCAATCATCTCTTCTTCAACTTCATTATAAATTTGTCATGAAAAACTACAATTTGATCATCTCCAAAGTCATGCTAAAAAATCATCAACAAGTAAAATTAATTTTTATAACCATACAATTATCATGATCCTCCAAAAGAAAATTCACATTAAAAGAAAAATTTAAACCTCCTTTTCCATGCTCGATATGTTCATTAGATGAAATATAGCCTTTTTCTTTATATTTTTTTTCATAATTTTTAATATTTTTTTAGGGATTTCTATATAATGAAAAGATTGCAAATAAGATAAAGGGAAATAAAGTGCAAAACTATCTAGAGTATTTATAGATGGGTGCAAGAAATCAATCCAAGGACCTCTATTGTCTAGCTCAACAGTGGCATCTAGGAAAAAATTTGATCATAATAAGTTCTGAATTTATGAAGAGGCATATGATCATCGCATACCTTCTCATGAGAACGGGTAGGAGTCTTTCTAATTTGTTGTCAATTTGTATGTGATTAGGACTTACTATCATTACCTGGAGTGATTGCAAATCATCCTTAGATCTAATTCTTGCGTATGCAGAGTCATCATCCATAACTTTGGTTTCCATTCTGGCCTCGTATATAAATGGCTGACCTAAGATAATGTCATAGGAACAATTATCCTGAATAAAAAAGTGAAATGTCTCAAAGATTCCACCTATCATCGAAGGTATATTTGCACATGCTCCTAAGAGTGAACCACATCCATTGTCCACAGTTCTCATAATCCAACCATGATTTTTATCTATTGGCCATTTTAACTTGTCATAAAGCTCTTTTGAAATCACATTAATTTCAGACCCAAAATCAATTAGAGCCAAAGTAGAATATGATTTCTTTTGTTCACCTAAATTAATTTTCATCTCAAGTGTGCCTCTTGCCCAAAAGCTTTTCCTAAAGTTACTGTCTGAATGTTGGTTTCATCATCTAGCACGATTGGTCCTAAAAATGTTTTGTTGACATTACAAGTATTTTCCTCTTCATCTTCTGAATGAGAAGAAAGAGATTCATACATTAATTGAGTTACATTGGCAACATCCTGCATCTCCACCTCTTGTGAAAGAGGGAATCTCTTTCTTTTAATTAACTTAATAAAATTTTCTTTAAACTCAATTTTAGCAATTGAAAATATTTGTTCTAGTGTCATAGCTACAGGGCTTTTCAATAAGATATCATATAGTATTTCCTCTGCATCAATCTTTTGTTCTAGTTCCGATATGAGAATAGCTTTAGGGGTTCTCTTTTGTTTCTTTTCGTGTTCTTCATCAGTTTGGTTTTCTTTTTTAAGAGTTTCCTCCAATTTCTCTGCAGTTTGTTTTGGTTCATTGATCATTGGTTGTTTTCCATCCCTAATTTCTTTTCTTATCTGTTCATTTCCTCTAGAACTTTCACCTTGTTCAAATTGTACTTTCTTAGGCTTAGGTCCATCTCTCATATTGCTCCTAATAACTCGTCTTCTTGCATCATTTATATCTTGCTGAGCATACCACTTCTTTTCTTCAACATTTGCAATATGCAAATATATCGAGAATTGATTTATGGGTGAGTTCCAAGCCGTTTTTTGCATAATGTCATCCATAGCCTTAATTAAAGATTCAATAGAGTAGTTCCTTGTTTCTCTAGATTGCTCGAATTAAGAGTCACTATCTACACATTCTAATTTGACAGTAGAAGATGCTTTCTTATATTTAGAAAGATTTTTGTAGAGCTTCTACATTCCTCCCTTTCCCCAACTTGTAGCTAAAGAAAGATGCATTCTATAGTCACACAACCTCTTGTCAATGTCAATAACAAGTCATTGTTCTTTTGCTTCCTTTAAGGCTTCACATGTATAGGTAAGAGGATTTGTGGCATCACACTAGATACATCTCCTAATATTGGGATTTCTTCTCTCATTGAAATTCCTTTGGTTCGTCGATTGAGGAATTGGTTGAGGTACAATTGGAGGATTAGGAGGTACTAATGGAGGATTAGGAGTTGAAATAGGTTGAGGATATATAGTCGATTGAGTTTGGACTGAACATTTATCTTGTAAATTCAATGCATACACTACATTTTGTAAAGCCGATACCTCTTTAGACATGTTTTGATGCATGTGCATCATGTTATCCAACTTATTAAATAAAATTTCAAATTGTAGCTCAGTTGGAACTTTAGATGTAGATGCAGTTGGCTCAACCTTAGAGGATATATGTGTATCCCTAGATTCATTAGAAAGGGGAATACTAGAAGATGAATAAGGTATTGAATCATAAATAAGTGATTGGCATTGCTTCATATGAGCAACCGCCTCAACCACTGTCTTCACAACGGCCCGGTCACCTATAAATCCATATTTTTTACCTAGCTCTTCAAGTCTACGTTCAACCTCTACCCTTATATCTAGGGTCAAAATCCTAAGCAAATATAAGACTATGTCTGGGGTAAGGGCTACCCTATCCTCTTCTAGTAATTAGGAAAATCGTTTCATAAACTCACTATGAAGTTGAGTTATAGAAACTTGAGGTTTAGGAGAACTAATCCATTTCATGAATCCCTCTCTACTATGTTGACTATAATCCTCTAGATAAAATTTGTTATGTAACTCCTTTCTGAGCTCATCCCATTCATGTTTATCATGTAGTTCCATAATAACCCTAACCGTACCTATGGCAAGACTACCTAGATATGTTTTCCATTTCGACTCTAGCAAACCATGAAGCTTGGCTAATTCTTCAAATGTATCTAAGTAATTCATGACATTCACACCTCTGAACTTCCCTTTATCCTTTAGTAGAGTTTCAACAACTTTCTGTCCCTAAGTTTCTTACATCGTGTTCTTAAATAATTTGTTCATTTTTATATTTTGATTTAATTTAGCTTGAACAATCCTAACAATATCTTGTACTTCCTTTTTAACTTGTTCTTTATGTTCAACTACTAATTCTTTAATTCTGTTGGAGTCCAGCTTTGATATGTTAAAATGTGAAAATAATTTGCAATTAAACTAATGATTTGCACTTAAACCAAAAAATTACACTTTAACTAAAGAATTTGAAAGTAAAAGAAACCATACCAACTGGGCTCAAAGAAGAGGTTAAAAAATAGTGCTTATGTGAATTTGGATACATTTATTATCACTTAATCAAATCCTAAATACATCTTTTGCTAATATGAGTGCAAACATTCAGTTCTTCAAATGTCGATGAGAGGGGTGATGAGATGAGGATCGCCTACTTGTCAATCTTCATGGAGGCGCTCAGATCAACAGATCAGCCCTCAACACCCAAAAGATTGCAAGGTTTCACGAAATAGCCACAGCTCCCAAGGATGAAGACACTATTGCAACCCTTGTTGAATCGTATGTATGCATATGCAAAGAAACCTTTGAACTATAGTCCTGAGTTGCAACGCCGATGTTCACGTCGGGTTCACCAATGTCGGGGTGTTTGGAGCAAGCTCAAGTGTTTATGTAAACTTGAGGAAAGCTTACTGGTAGTATTAAATGGCTATAATTACTTATTTATTCTAGGAGTTCATATCTAAAGTGAAATGCTTTTCAAATGACCTAATCCTAATCCTCACCTTATCTTCTCCATAAGCTTGTACTTCTAGGAACCTATTTACCCAATACTTGTATGATGGAGAATATAATGATTCATAAGTTATGTGATCATTGATAAGCTCTTCTACTTCTAAGTCCTCTTCATTTCCTTTGTTAGCACCAATGTTTTGTTTTGATTGGGTGTTGGTTTTAATAGGTGGTGGCAATAACACGTCAAAAATGAAAGTTGTTGAATTTGTATCTTTGGTCACAGACTCATTACGTATAGATGCATTCCTAGATTCAGTGCTTTTATACTCATTTATAGGCTCAATAGACATCACAACAATAAATGATCAATTGATTAAATTAAAAGTTGTAAATGGTATTACTAGTAATGCTAAAGCTTTTCTAAAGAATAAAATTTGCTAATTTTAATGCAGATCTATAATGAATCCTATACAAGTTCCTGATGCAAATACAAAGTCAGCTTTAGAGTGTATTTGGAAGAACCTAAAGTAGCAACAAGTAGCTTCCAAAATTCTGATCTTGTAACTGAGTGACACAAATATTCTTCAATCTCTTTTATGCTCTTCAATACTTGTATTCTTAAATGTCTATTAAAAAAAACATTTGGAACATAATTATAACTCAATGCGAAATAATACACATATATATTTTTATGAATTTCTTTTAATGCACATACATTCTTTTATTTCTTCATGTATACACCCATGCACTTACATGAATTTATGCTCATACTCACATTTATGCATATGCCCACTTACTCATGCTCACACATATGCAGACACATGAACACATGCATCTATTATACCTATGTACTCACATATGTGCTCAGCCTTCCAATATCATGTATACAACATGCACCCACTCTCATACTCATGCATATGCATACCTACTAACATACATATGCACTCATGCATCCCATGCTCATACTTTTATGTTCATGTTAATTTATATCAACTCTCATGTTAGCATACATTCTTATGCAAATGCACATGCAAACACATATGCTCATGCATGTTAACTTAAACTTACTCTAATATGCATTCATGTGCACACATTCATGCAAATACATCACACACATGCATTCATATTAAACATTTAAACACCTAATGTATATTCAATCATGTTAATACACTTTCGCATACATGAATACACACTCTTAAACATGCTAATACATACTCTAACAACCTCATATATGCGTGTTAAACATGCTCATGCATGCTAATATGCATATACACATTTATACATGCATTCATGTCACACATGCATCTACATTCATTATGTGTTCATGCATGTACATGTTTTTAAGTGTTTATGCATATGTATGCTCGTGTGCATACACATTATGCATTTAACATTATGATATACATGCATAATCAATTATTAATAAGTTTACTTTAATTAATTAATCAATTTGCACGGCAATAATCTACTTCGCTCTCTTGCCCGAACAACAACGAAAGGGAAAAGAGATGAAAGATGCAAAGAAGAAAAGTACCTATTAAAAAAAACATTAGAGAAAATTAGAGCACAACACACACACAAACACACACACACACACACACACACACACACACACACACACACACACACACACACACACACACATATATATATATATATATATATATATATATATATATATATATATATATATATATATATATATATATATATATATATATATATATATATATATATATATATATATATATATATATATATGTGTGTGTGTGTGTGTGTATATATATATATATATATATATATATATATATATATATATATATATATATATATATATATATATATATATATATATGTGTGTGTGTGTGTGTGTGTGTGTGTGTGTGTGTGTGCTCACATGTACCACACATACACTCTTTTATTAATCACCATTCTTTAGCACATACACTCACTCACCACTCTTTTACCCACTTTCCACACACTTTATTTGCATAATTTACTTATACCACTCTTTTGACTTGCACATTTATTACCACACTTTTAACTACTCACTTTAATCACTTTAGTTACACATTTACTATGCACCACTCTTTAAACACTTACTCACACACACCACTCATTATTTATCCATTTCATTTATCATTTTAATTTATTTGTCAATAATTTTACTAATTTATTAATACATTTAATTTAAGTCTATACTAAAGGTTTAATAGAATTAAGTACCTTAATGTTCACATATACACACACTATTGAGATAGTTAATTAAAGCATAATTTAATTTATATTAAACAAATGTATAAAATGTAAGACAATTTAATTAACTATAACCATAAATTAAATCAAAGATTTTCACACATTATATTAATGTTAATATTCACACACACTCATACCTACACACACAAACATACTTTGGAACCCTTTGGAACCCTCATACATACACACATAATTAGTGATATTTAGCTAAACTTATAGTTTTCTACCCATACTCTATCCAATTGGGTTCAATTAGACATTTATATGAGCACTTAGGGTAAACCCTAGTGTGGACACATGTAAACAAAGTGGTCATGTATAATGCTATCAGTTCATGCTATTAGTTCACTACTCATTTCCATAAAATTGCTACTTGCTGGTAAATGAACTGATCAATAATATTATAGAGGGTTTAGAGATAACCAATCAAAATCTTTTAATTTTTTTGAATGACAGTTTGTAGATGGAAATCTTTTCGACGCCAGAATTGAATGAATTACCAAGTGAATGTACAAAGATAATTGACCCATTAGGGTTAAAGACATATATAAAAGCTGGGGGAAGAAAATTTCCTAAATAGGTAAAATTGTGCCTTGATGGTCCTAAGTGCATTCACATACATCACTATCGAAATATATCAACATTCTTGTTTTAATAGATGAACATTTCAGTGGCTGGAGACATTGATGTTTGATACTACACAAGGTTTTTGTGTTTGGCTGATGGTTTGAATTTACCCAAAGAATATTTTTGGGAATCCTGTTTAACGTCAAAAAATAGATAGAATGATTCATAACTTGACTTCGAAGGATCTATGAAGATTTTAAATTTTTTAATGTAGTAGACTTTGACTTAAATAAGATTCATTTCCTTAGAAGTTTGAATTGGTTACATAGTTTTAGTTTATCCTTCCCTCTTTTCATAACCTTAGACTTCAATCTAAAAGAATATTTGATTCATTTCTAGATGAAGTTTGTTCGAATGGAATAGGTAATTGAATTAAACATCATAGATAGATGCTCTATTTAGAACCTATTCAATTTTTAAAAGATGTTTGAGTTTAAGATGAATCATTCATCTATTGGGTTTGATCAATGCTAATACAAAACTACAATAGGTGACAAAGGATTCTAGATATCTTCAAAAGAGTTTGAGTTAATTCTTGAAGAAAAAAGAGTGAGGAGTTGTTCCTAGTTTTAACTAAAGAATTTTTCTTTGATAAATTTCTTAAGATAATTTTTATTCGATTTAGTTAAAGTCGGTTTTGCAAGAACGTAATGAAACACTTATTTCTTGCATTCTAGTTTGGACTCTAAATCCCAATTGGAAACACTAGCCTTGCATTTGTAAAAAGGGTTAGTAGATGTTGATTAAGAAGGGGAACATAGTCAAAACATCTAAGTTAGATGTTTTGCACAAAAGTTCATCTTCTCAATAATCATGATTGAAAAGAAGTCTCCAAGTTTTGAATTAATGAAATATTTTTCTAGGTCCATGCATGTAATGCACATAAATAGACCCATATAGAAAAATAGTTTTGAGTCCACCTACTTCATTTGTTTGTTTGAACATTGAAAAACATTGAATTAGGAAAGGATGTTTTATTCCGACGTTATCATTCTTTCCATACTTTTTAGTTGATTTAGATTTTCAAGTGTAAAGGTAGATGGCATTTAGAATGATTTGGGTAGGGATTATCCCACACACATATTCCAGTCTTTTTTAGATCCGGCCTGGGATCTATCTAATAAAGAGGCAAATCAAAGAGATGAACATCATGATGGATGAGACAAATCATTGGGAAGGGGGGAAATACTTGACATAATATACGTCCAGATTTTCAAGCAATAAAATGGTCTAAGGTGTGAATAATGCTGTATAATTATTGGTTCAAGAAGAAAATGACATGGGTTTTAAGGGTCCAAATTCCCTTGGACAATCATGGAGTCTATTGAGAATGTATCTCCAAGTGTATGTTTTTAACCTTGAGTAATCTTGATTATTTTGGCTCCTATTTGAAGGGTTTCAACCTTAGGTCTAATTTATTGTTAGTCTCGGGGTCCTTATTTTTGGGGGTTTCCCCAAGCACAAGCTAGGGGTGTACGTAAGAGGAGAATCCTCATTTGATTAAGTATGCATGTGATACCATGTTATGGATCTTAGATAGGTCTCCACATGAGGGATAGTTGGATGTTTCCAAGGAAATGCACCCCCTTGGCCTATATCTATATATATGGGTGGAGTTTGTCGAGCGGATACATGCATCTCTCACCTCTTGTGGCCTTAGATGATATCATGGAGTAGTCTTGATAAAGTAGTTGTATTCTTGTGTATGATGAATAAAAGTAGGCTTGATCCTAAATATTTTAAGGTTTTGGAAGCCATTGTGAAAGGACATCCAAACATACTTGTTTCCAATGAGGATGGAGTATAACTAGTGTTGAAAATCAAGCTCCAATGTTAGAAGCACATGAAAAATCTCATTTTATGACATTTGTAGAGTTATGAAGCAAAGAGCCAAGCACACATATTGATGCATTCAAATATGAATTTTGATCCCCCTCATTACTCTCAATTAATCACCTAATACACTTAGGTGTGATGAACCTTATTTTCTAGGAAAAGAGCATCCTATCACAGAGGGAATCTTTTTCAAGTCATATAAACATATTATGTACTTTTAATTTGCATGTTCCTACGTGTGTTATCACTTTCGGACTTTGAATAAGCTAGTAGGCCCCTTTCTAAGCAAGCCTCGTGCTTGCTTGAACATTTTCTCCATACTTTGAGTGGCCATAGTTCACACTCTATTTTGTATCTAAAGAAGCTAGTTAGCTTTGAGTGTTGAAAAAAGTTCCCTCTTCATATGGTTCTTCATTTCCTCTTGAACTCCTTCCTTTATCATCTTCATTTTCCTAAATAGATACATTTGAAAAATACCAAGGTAAAGACTCATCAAATGTGACATCCCTTGATAACTTTAGCTCCTTCGTTGTGGGATTGTAGCATCTATATACCTTTTGTTCACCTAAATACCCTGTGAGTACACATCTTTCTAATCTATCATGGAGTTTCTTCTATTTTCATTTCATATTGAAAGATAACAAGTACAACCACACACTCTCAATTTTAATTTGTGATACATCTTGTTTTTTAATTTGTGATACATCTTGTTTTTTATTATAACAAGCTTCATATGATGTTGAAGAATGTATACCTTATGTAGGTGTTGTGTTCATGATGTATACAGTAGTAGCTCATACATTACCCTAGTAGCAATTTGGCATTCCCATCTCCTTCATCATAGCCGTGACACATTCTAAAATATACATATTCTTCTTTTTTGCTACACCATTTTATTGTGGTTTGTACATGCATGCAATTTTTCTCTTGATGTCATTTGACTCCAAGAACTTAGAGAACTCATGGATGAAGTGTTCTCTACCTCCGTGTAGCTCAATGATGAGTAGCACCTCCTTCAATGTCAATCCGAGAAGACGTGAGGATGGTATGGAGACCTCGAGCAAGTGGCGGCACAAGTGCGTGAGTGAGAAGCACACTAGCATGCACATACATACACACACACGCGCACACACGGCAAGACAAAGAGTGAGAATCAATGGAGTTCTTCAATTACTTTCAAAATGCTCTTACAAGTTCGTTTCAATTACAATCTAACCTCAAAAATGAGCTCTCTAGCTCTTTTTATAGTTTTTGACTAGGTTTTGGCCCTATCCAGACCTAGTGTCCGGCCTAGTTAAAAATTAGGTTCCAGGGCCAATTTGAGGGCTTAAACGGAGTCTAAAAAATACGAAAATTGATATGTAGGTACTTCTAAGGCTCCTCAAGCTCAAGGACTCCTTAGCTTGCACAAAATGGAGCTACAAAAATATGAAATGGTATTTACAATGATTGTTAGTGATAAGAATCACTGTTAAAAGATGTTGATTTGGGAAAAATTGAAGGGCCTATCTGCCAGATTTGCATCGACTGCTTTGTCTACTTACTCCTTCACCTTGTTCTGACTCTCTCCGCTGGCTTCCTTGTCTAGTCGGTCCTTGGGTGCCCATACTGCTCTCAACACCCCCCCCTCTCTCGCGTCTGTCGTCCCTGACAGACCCTTGTTGCTGGGAGTGTTGGATGTAATATTCCACAACCTGAGTGGCAAGCTGATTTTCTTGTATGCGTAGTCCTCTGGCCAAATCTGTCATCATACGATCCCAATCGATTGGTCCTGGAATGTCCAGATGTGGTAGACGTAACTGATCTGCATGGATCGCTTGTTCTACTGCGAATAGATGTAGCAAATGTGTGGGTCTGGGAATGAAAATTTCGGAATGGTATTCCCAGAATCCCGTAGAGAACATTTCCTCAAATGTCTGCTTGAAGCATGCGGGCAAGTACTTTATTCGTGCATGCCAAGCAAAGATGATAGTGACCGAGGGGGTTTGGCTCATGTCGTAGACTAGATCCTTGTTGCCTTGAGAGAATCCAGGGGCAGAGATGTATGGAGCTTGGACATTCCGAAAGGTTTTGAAGACAATGGTCATGAGCTCGAATATCTTCATACACATTTTCGCTGCTATGTCGAGTACATTATTTAGGCGTGTGGACCAGTGCCGAATTGTTGATATCATGTAAGCTACGGTTGGGGTCCCCCGAGGCGGAGCAAAATATGGATAGTTGATCCAAGCCGAGCATTCTTTATTGTGGCGTACCTTGATTGCAAATGCTTGCCAGGATCTGCGACGTACCACTGGACAATAGCATGGATTATACTTGATATATAGTGGCATGGTTGCCCAAGTACTCATCATCTCTGGGTAATCGGTGAGTAGACGTGCACGCCAATTAGGTTGGAAGATCGAGCCAGCACGTGCATCTGTCGGTAAATCCCCTATCTCAAATTGAGTGGCGAATGTGGGCTCCTTCCCTGTATGTCTTTTGACTTCTGCATTATAATCATGTAGTAAGACAAAATAAGGCATGTATTGCGATTCTGATGTTGTGATTAACCGTTGATGGGATAAATTTTGAAAGTAGGAAGACCGAAGGACAGTTTCTTCCAGATTTGTGAGAGATTGCATTTGCACGGCCACACGATCATCATGTGTCTTACCCACTTTCTCGACCCTTTTGACCCAATCTGGAACTTGAATTTCTAACGTGTCTTGTCCTTCTTCCGTAGTTCGACCACCAGGCGTCGGCATAGGCTCGTATGGCTCTTCATAGCTGTCATCGACGGGGATTTCCACTACTGTTTCAGGTTCTGGTTCTTCAATGGGCGAGGGTGGTCGTTCATATGGGAGGAGGCGTGCTTGGAGTTCTGCCACCTGTTTCCAGAGGGTCTCCATTTCTTCTGTAGAGTGCTGCAAGATTACCGGCTCCTGTTGAGCTGTGGGCACACTGGCAATCTGTTTCTTGAGATCTGCACATTCAGTCTCTAGCTTTTCATATGACTCCAAGAAATTTGCATGCTCCTCAAGTAAGATGCGAATGTCTTCCGATGGGACTGCTCTATATCTGGTCGGGCTAACGGTTGCTCCTACGGTTCCTTCCATAGCCGCTTCAAAGTTGTCTTGGTTTTGTTGTTGAAGTCGTTTGTTCTCTTCTAGTGCTGCGGCCATATGCTTCCTTAATAGCCCAATGTTGCGTCTGAGTGTAGCGTTAGAGATCATTTGCGCTTGAAGCACTGTTTCTAGTTCTTTGACTGCTTGGTCATCTACTGTTGATGTCTTTGATTCCAGTTCGGAGTGAGCCTGTTGTAGGGTGGTATGCTCGGCTAGGAGCGTCTGGTAGTCAGCTTCAAGAGTGGTGACTCTAGCTTGTAGACGTTGAGATTCTGCTTGGAGTGTCGTAGTGCGTTCTTCCAATTGATGGTACTCTTGTTGCAGTTGATGTGCACACTGAAGTAAGGTGTTGAACGTGCTATTTACATTATGAGATGCAAGGGGAAACGTTTGAAATGCAGGGGAGGTGGGATTGGGTAGGGGGGTAGTGAATGTTGTGTGTGCCAATGATGTGAGTGGTGAGGTGGGGGGCAAGGGGGGGGAAGATGGTGGAATTGTGGGGAGAGGTGCTGTGGTTGGTGAAATGTCCATTGGGTCAGACAAGGTGGTGTGTACAGGGGCTACCATGTAGGTGGGTATGGTAGGTGAAGTGAGTGTGGTGTTCGTGTAAATTGATGTCGTTGCGAACATCGGAGAAATGTGCCTCGGAAACATTGGAGAGCGGGTGAACTGCTCCACAACGGACGGGTATTGGGGTGGCGCGGTCAGGTTGAAAGAGGTGTAGGGGCCAGATGGGAAGTGGGGGTCATGGAATGGGGGTACCCGTATTGGGGGATAGGTCGGGAAACACAGGGTGCCTTCTGTGGGTGCTGGGTTTCCAACTACACTTGGAATTATGGGATGGCCAGTCATGGGTTCAGAGGATAGACGGGACGAAGTGTACAAGGGATTGGTGACGAAGGAGAAGAGGGTGTCTTGTGAGGTGGGTTCTCGAAATGAGAATGATTTGAATGAGGATGGGTTATAAGTGAAGGTAGAGGTGATGACTGTCGTTTCTTCCAAGGTGGGAGGTGGTGGTGGGGGTGGAGAAGGTGGTGATGGAGGATGCTGGGGTGAGATGGGTGATGTCTGAACGAAGGTTTCGGCGGAGAGGTCAGTGCTGGTTGTGGGGGTGGCTGTGGTCTCAATGGGTACTTCTGGTTCTGTGACGGGTATCCTGATAGTCTTACCTGCTCGTGGTAACGTGTCCACTCTGCGTTTGTCATACCTTACGGACTGGTGGACTGCGGTGTGGACAGCCTCCGGAACTCCTAAAGAGTCTGACACTAATTTGAGGGTGTCAATGAAGTGTTGGTCCACCCCTTCATCTGATAGCATTTCTTGCATCAAAGCTTGACCTGATACCAGAGAGAGTTGATGCCTTTCTTGTGCTGCTTTGATAGTGTCGTATAGCCTTCGTAGTTGAGCTGTATATGCTGGTGCACCTACAAGTTCTAGCACTTCTTGTTGCTCCTCTTGGTGCTCTTGATCATACTCCTCCTCATCATCCTCCTGTTCTTCATCTCCGTCATCCTCGGCATCCACTTCAAGAGGTGTGATAGGTGCTTGGGAGGTTGTGGCCTGCGTTTGCACGTTTTCCGCTTGTTGTGCCTCTTCTGCCTCCAACTCTACATCTTGTAATAATTGCTCGAAATCTTCATTAGTGAGTTCTTCCAAAGGTGCACCACTAGGAAATTCAAGATCGGTTGGAATGGGAGGGAATATCAAGGTGGAACCATTGGTGCTGCGTCTTGGAAGTCGGAGTGTGAATGGTCGGACTCTTCGGGGTGGCGGGGTGACTTCGGGTGTTAGGGTGGCTCCACGTGGTTGAGCACATGGGACTTGGACAGTGCCTCTCATCTTCTTAGAAGGGGGTCCAGTGGATGTCCTGCCTCTAAACTGCTCTACCCGATTCCACATTAGGGCCCGTTGGATCGGAATGTCATAAGCCAAACACCTATAAATGATTCTTGTCAGAGCACAGCAACCATATAAAACCTGTTTCCACGGCCATCGTTTGTGAGCTAGGTGTATCTGATCAATTATCCAGTGGGGTAGGTTGATGGTGAGGCTCTGTGTCTCTGCCAGATACAAGCTAAACCAAATCTTTTTGGGCGGCATGGTGAATCTATCCTGCGCCGGGAAAGCAAAGTGTTGCATGCACATGCGAAGGTGTATTGCAATATTAGGCGTCATGGATACCATGTCCTTGAGTTTGGTGAGACTTCGATTCTTCATGTAATCCGGTACTAGGGTTTCCTTTTCTATAGGAATATGCATTCCGCGCATATCTAGAGCTTCTCTCACCAAATTGTTTGATAGCCTGAACCTCTTGAGTTCATTCCCCTTTGTCAGAGATGGAATCACAAATGAGCTTGCACCTTTTGGGTTCTGGTTTGGAGTCAAGGTGTTGATGAGATAGTAGCATCGCATGAAGTCAGGTTTTGGGAGTCGAGCACTGAAATAGGCACTCAATCCTGCCTTTTCCCATATCAGACGTAGACCTTCTGCATTTTGTAATTTCTCAAATTCTCTTGTAAAGAAATGGTATCTGCCTTGCTTCCCATTGAAGTCCAACTCTGATTCCCATAGGTACGTTCCTTCACCCAAGGGTCCTGCCACCTCGGTAAACCAATGGGAAGTCTTTCCCACGGGCATGGTGTGGCCACGCGGAGGGTCCGCAATAGGTATGATTTTGACGGCCTGCAAATCTTCTGGTCTTTCAATTGTCTCCGGCAAAACGGGTAAACTGTCCAAGTCCACCACTTGCGGGCTTGTTTCTGTGTGAGAGCTAGTTCCTGCTGCCTCCGCCATGTTGAAAATGTCGCAGCTGATTCTGTGAGAATATATGAATAAACGTTAACATTGCAATGGGCACAAAAATGACATGGTGTCCCTTGTTACAACATTAACTTAAAGTTCGGGAGTGGTTAGGGGTTAATAAGTGCTCGGTGCTGGTGTGTGTAGTTAGGAGTTAGGTAGACCTAAGAGCTAAGCGAAATGATGTGATGTGAGAGTGAAGCGGTTAGTAGGTGGTCATGGATTTACAATCGGGGTCCGGGGGTTTGTTACAAGTCTTGGGCTGCCAAATGCAGTGGATGGATTTTGCTCGTGGTTCCGTAGAGATTCTCGAGAGCTTTATAGGTGTGTCAGCTTGAACATGAGGCCTTTTAGGTACCCATTTACAATTGATTCTGTTCGTGCTCATGTGCCTTGGTGTTGAAAATGAGTGGATGTAGGCTGTGCGAGTGAATGGATCATGTTGTGTATGGTGTGTTCTTGGTGTAGCTATTTGAGCCCGCAAACAAGCCTTAGGCACCCAAATTTGTCTTGATTGTGGGCTAGCCTTCATCGACTTTTTGGGCACCCAAATAGATTTCACGTTAGCAGAAGAATTTCCGAAAGACCTCTTATTAGTGACGTCTTGTTGGTTACTAATAAGAGGCTTTGCCCGTGCGGTTGGCGTGAGTGCAACCGGGTGTTCGCCTTTTCGCACCCACACTTGGTTCACTTGTTGAGACATTCTGCTGCGCAGGTTCTTTTGATTTCCGGCATAGGTAGTACTCTGCTTCTTCTGCTTTTGAGCCACCTTTGGTTGTTGCCTCCTTCTGAATTTTGGAAAAGAAGGGAGTTCCGTTGCATCCTTGACTCCTTTTTTGTGCATAGCATTCCTCTGCAACACATAGTTTTGGACAAGAACAACATGGTCATCTTCATGTGTACTCCTGGAAGGACCAGGAGTCTGTGCCTTTCCTAGTTCTTTGAGTGCTCCATTATCCAACTCTACTGTAATTCGACTATGATTGACCCATACCTAAAGAAGTCCACTTCTTAGGTTCAAGTTGACTGCCTGGTCATAGATCCAGTCTTGACCCAAGACGAGGGGTTCCCTGAGGTCCTCATCCTGACACACTAGTACTTTAACTGTCATTGCCTCATCATGAATGTAGAGGGGAAGTTCCACCTCGCCCACGCAAGGGGTTTCCACGCCTCCCAATCCTATGAGATACGCTTCCACAGGATTGACAGTTAACTGCAACTCTTGACAGTAAGACAATTTAACCGCACTAGTGGCTGCACCTGAGTCAATCAAGGCTCTTACGGTCCTTGCACTTGTTCCTTGTCCTATATCTAGGGTTATGAAAGGACGTCGATCAATTATCCTATGCGAGCTTGTTCCTGCGACTTCACACATGGCCATAGGATATCCTTGATCTGCATAGTCATCTGTTCTAGTCTGATCTCGGCCTTGCCTTCGTAACTTCATCCTTCTGATGCGTTCTAAAGCTTCTGCTTGAGCTTCTTCTCGAATTCGCTTTTCTTCCTCTTTGCGTTTCTTAGCAGTGTTGAGTCGGCTGAGCATTTCCTCCGTGAGGGGTTCCTGATACAACTTGACTCTGCAACCGCTAATATAGTTTGGGAGAACATCACCCTCTAACGTGGCTAGTTGTACTGCTCCACTCGTGGAGATCCTATTGATGATCATAGGTCCGTAGCCTCTCTTTTCTAGCTTCCTTGCGTGTTGTTTCAGTGTATAGAATAAAACTAGATCTCCTGTTTTCAAACCCTTATCCTTCACGTGGGCATCAAAGTATGCCTTCTGTCTCTTCTTGGCTGCATATATTCCTGCAGCGGCTCTCAGTCTTGTTTCTCCTAATCGTTCAAGGTCAAAGATCCTAGAGGAGAGCTCATGACCTATCCATTCGTGCTCTTGTGCTACACTCAATGTAGGGATCAAGAAATCCAAGGGTAACACAGCGTTTTGGCCGAATACCATCTGAAAGGGGGTGGCTTGGAGTACCGTTTTGTAGGCAACTCGGTATGCCCAAACAGCATGGTGTAGCTGTTTGTCCCAATTAGAGCGTTTAGTGTTCACTAATTTTGTCAGTACATTGCATAAGATCTTATTAGTGCTCTCAGCTTGTCCATTAGCTTGAGGGTGATAGGGGGCAGACTTCTTGTGTACTACCAAGAATTCTTGGAGTAGATTTTCAATCACTTCGTTCAAGAAATGAGTGCCTCTATCACTTACAAGCTCTATAGGTAGCCCATATCTCGTGAATACACTCTCAAACAAGAATTTAGCAGTTGTTTGAGCATCGTTCTTTGTCGTAGCCCTTACCTCTACCCACTTAGTTAGATAATCTGTCGCAACAATGATGTATTCCGCATGAGAACCTTTAGCTGGGGGATTAATAGGACCTACAAAGTCTATTCCCCACTTAGAGAATGCACGTCCACCCATCATAGGTTTCAGTGGCATCTCATCTTTGCGTATAGGATACTGAGTCCTCTGACAGACATCACACCGTTTCACATAGGTATGTGCATCCATGTGAAGGGTAGGCCACCAGAAGCCCGCAAATAGTATTGCCTTGATCACCCGATCCGGTCCAAAGTGTCCTCCTGCTACACCTTGGTGAGCAGTTTCTAAGATCTTAAGATATTCACTTTCATGGACACATAGCCTCAGGTAACCATCTTTACCACGCTTGTATAGATTATCACCAATGAGTGAGTAATCCAGGGCTTCTTGTTCTAAACTCCTTTTCCTAGCCAGAGTCATGTCTGGAGGGAATGCTTTCGTCCTTAGGAAGGATACTAGTGGTTCACTCCAATCTAGCACAATGGATACTTGATAAAGAGTGGCGTGTTCCACAGGTGGCTTAGTGCAACAGATTGGGCATTCCTTGCACCACTTTTGGACATCAGCTCCCATAGTTGGCCAATGTACTCCGAGTCTCTTTAGGGTCTGTAAAGTTCGTTGCTTTGAATGGTGTTGCTCTAGTGCACCTACATGTGCTAATTGCAACCATTTAGAGTATTCATCCTCTTCTACGCAACAAGCCAAGATCCCTTGATCTGTGTGCTTGTACATACTTCCTGCCATGATGTGGTACTTTTGGGCTTTTACAACCTCTCTATTCCGTGTGTTTACCACTGGATGATTAGGCCTGTATGTCAATACTGGTACCAATGGCTTAGCCCACTGCGGCACCACTTCCAGATTAAACAAGTAAGCATCAGGAAGGTCATCTGATACTCCTTGTGGGGCTTCTCCCGATGTGAGCCTAGAAAGATGATCAGCTCTCAAATGGGTCCTCCCTTTTCTTACCACAACTTCAAAGTCATATTCCATGAGCAAGAGAAACCATCTCACTAATCTTCCTATATTGCATGGTTTGTTTACGAGGTATAACAAAGCTTGATGATCCGTAAAAAATTTAAACTTATTTGCAAGCAAATAGTGTCTAAATTTCTTAACTGCATATACCATGCCTAAGCCTTCTCGCTCTGTAGTGGTGTAATTCCGTTCAGCCGCATTCAACTGTCTACTGGCATAGGCAATTGGAAGATCCATATTACCTTCACCAGTAGGTTGTGCAAGCACACATCCAATAGCATAATTGGATGCATCAACATGAACATGGAATGGCTTATTCCAATCTGGTGTGGTCAAGATTGGTGCTGAACATAATCTTCGTTTAAGCTCCTGGAAGGAATTCTCACATTCATCCGTCCACTCAAAGTTAGTCAGAAGTCCGTACATGGGCTTTGCAATGACAGCATACATGTGTATAAATCGTCGGTAATAACCACAGTGCCCCATGAAAGCTTGTACTTCCTTGACATTCTTTGGCCTAGGTAGCTCTGCTATGGCTCTCACTTTTTCTTCGTCGGTAGATATGCCATTCTTTGACACTATGTGTCCTAGAATCTTGCCTTGCCTGACCATAAAAACGCACTTTTCTGGGTTCAGGCAGACTTGATATTCTCTACATTTGTCAAAGATTTGTCTGAGTTCAGGAATATGGGTTTGTCTAATATTGGAATGAGCACAAAGATCATCAACATAGACTTCTAAACTCTTCCTCAGGAACTCCTTAAACACATGGCACATCAGCCTCTGGAAGGTAGCTGGTGCATTGGTAAGCCCAAATGGCATTACTCTAAAGGCAAAAATGCCCCATTCTGTGCCAAAGGCTGTCCTATGCTGATCCTCTGGAGCTATGGCTACTTGATTGTAACCCGAAAATCCATCAAGGAAGCTGTACACTTCCTTGCCTGCCACTCTTTCTAAGAGATGTTCTGTGATGGGAAGCGGATAGTTATCTCGAATAGTGGCTGCATTAACCTTCTTCAAGTTAATGCACACGCGCAGTTTACCATTCTTCTTGGGCACCACTACAATGGGTGATACCCACTCAGTGTGCTCAATTTCATAGATAAATCCAGCTTCGACCAGTCTATCTATCTCTTCTTTGATCTTAGCAGCGTAATTATCGTTATATGTATAAGGCTTTTGCTTAGAGGGTTTAGCGTCTGAAGTCATGGGGATAGTGTGTGAGCATATGTCAGGGTCAACACCTTTCAAGTCCTTGTAACTCCAAGCGAATACATCTCTGTATTCTCTTAGCAAGGCAATTAACGCATGCTCTTCTTCCTCTGTTAGGTCATGGCCTATGTACGTGCATCTCTCCTCTCCTTCTTCTAGGGCCACTACTATTTTCTTGGTGGTTTCTTTGTTATCATAGGCCTCTCCTACTTGTGCCTCTCGTTTAGGCATTCTAATCATGACTCTCCTGTCATCTATCTCATACTTCTTAAAATTTTCTGGGACCTCAAACAAAGATTCTTCCTCTTCTGGTGAGACTTCTCTCTTTTTTCGTTTCTTTCCTTCTTCCTTTGGGCTCACATGTGTTGCTAATCTTACATCATTTGTAAGCTCTCCATGCCTCTGGGGTTGAAATTCTACTTCATGGAAGTATTCTTCATCTGATGCAAATGGTGGGTCCATAATGATAGACTCGAGATCGGAGTCACTTGCATCCTCATATGCATCAGGGCTAGGTTCGCATTCTTCTAGTACTGCCTCTCCCATGATTGGCTCTATGGAGAAGACTGAAATGTCATAGCCATCCTCATCACAGTGAGGTGTCCATTGTTCTTCATTGATGGCTACATCCATTGTTGCTAAAATTTCTGCCCAGCCATGGGGTTCGAATTCCTCATCAGGAAAAACTACAGGTGCATAGGCTGGGTCTTGAATTGCTCTATGTGTTTCTTTTGCACCTATTTCTCTGGCCTTTTCTCTCTTCTCTTCCTCTACTGCTACTTTGCACATCCATAAGTGGGTGTCTTCATGCATCCAAGAGGATCCTGACCCTATGGAATGCACAGATTCCGTATCATCTTTGGCTCTATGGATGGGATTCCACTGGATGGGAGGGACATCTCTATGAGAGTAATCTTTGAGATTTACTTTGGTTGTAACGCCTAAGTGTTGCAAATACAAGGAGTTGGTGCCCCAGTCCTGTACCACTTGCAACTGTCGCATAAATGGTCTTCCCAAAATCATCTCATAGGCATGATTTTTGCTGAAGTCACATATAGCAAATGTATGCTCAAACTCGACACCACAAGTGGTGAGCGTTATTCCTTCTAGCAATCCTAGGGGTCTCTCTATGTGACCATCGGCCATTTGCAATTTCATCCTCGTTGGCCTGAGTGCTGGCTTGCCCCAACGCTTCCAAAGGGAAGTAGTGGCAATTGCAACTCCTGCACCTGAGTCCAAAATTGCCTTGGTGGTGTACTCCTGGTAGGTGATGGGAAGATAGGTGTTCCCTTCTTCGCCTTCACACATATCTCCTATCTTATCCAAGGGAATTTCTGGCACTGTCCTATGGGATCCTACTCGGGAACGTGGTTCTGCAACTTCAGTCACTTGACTGGCTACACATTTCCACGCTTTTGGTCTATTCTTAGGCAGTTCTTCCAAAGTGAGATCGTGCTGCGCCTTGGTGTTCTTTACTACCTCCGTGTTCCTTGATATGACTGAGTCGTCGTTCCTTACCATGAATGTGGGTGCTCTCATACACGTGGACTTTGCTTCCCATGGGCCTGTGAAGTGGGGTAGCTCTTGTATGGAATTAGACTCAAAGTCCAGTCTCTCGTGAGACTGAGTACTCTCATGTTCCCCGTAAATAGATGGGATGTCTTGTGGGAATTGATCGTGTGCATCATCCACAAGTTCAAAAGGAGGGGCGACTTCACTTTCGTTATCCCATTTGTCTTCTTGAATCTCTCGTAGGAAGTCTGGTGCAAACCGATTCATAGAAGAAGAAGTGTCCGGCTCCGTAGAATTAGGCACATAAGCAACCTGGGAAGGAGGGCTTATTCTATCGTTGACTCTCTCCTTGTTCTCATAGATGGCTGGAGCACAAGCTTCCTGGGGAGGATTACTTATTCCATTACTCTTCCGAGCAGGCTCATACGCTCTCTGAGAAGGAATGAAGGCAACCTGTGGAGGTACGTAAGCTTTCGAGGGGGGTTCATCTGCCTTTTGAGGGGGAAGATAAGCTTCTTGAGGAGGCACATGGGCTTCCTGAAGAGGCTGGCTTATTCGTTCTCTTGCTCTTTCCTTTCTTTGAGGGGCAGGTTCCTTTTCTGATTGTGCAATTAACCTCTCTATTCTTTCTAACAATCCATCAAAATGCAACTGTGTCTTCGCTGAACTTGAGATGTTAAATAGGCGTCTGGCCTCAAACATGGTCTGAGCCAATTCCACCATTTTGGCACAAATTTTGGTTCGTTCAAGCTCTAGCTCGGCTCTAGGGTAGCATTTTTCATGATCAGTTATGTTTGGCCCTTCTTGGATTCTGGCCTGATATGCTTTAAGCATCATATTAAGGTCTTCGGGAGTGGGATCTGCTAGGACTGATCCTACTCTAGGGGGTGGTGGGTTTAGGTTAGGCGGGTTGGAAGGTGGTTGGTCGGATGGCGATGGGAAATGTGGTGGTGGGGTAGTGTGAGAAGGAGTTTGAGATGTGAGTTCAGTTATCCTGGCTTTGGTTTCTCTTATGCTTTCCTCAAGTTCACTCATCTTTTTTAGCCCATTGTCTTTTCATTCTTTCCCGACTATCTTTCCACGCTCTAGTCCTTTTCTTTGTTATGCTCTCGGTTTCACTAGCCTCTGGGTTCTTTTCCTGGCTTGTCCCTTGGTTTTGCTGCAATGCCTGAGCTCTAGTGACTACCTGTACTAGTGCAGTGGAAGTCACGCTCCCTGTGGAGTCTACCACTAACCCAACAACGTTGATGGGAGTGATTTTTGGCATGTGATTGGGGTTCTTTGGGCAATCTCGTAAGAGATGCTCTTTTCCACAGTCTTGGCAAAAGCCTTGGATCGTCACTGACTGGGGTTGTGTAGGTGGAGGCAAGGGACAATCACGAATGAGGTGATCTCCTTGGCACCTGTAGCACGGTCCTCTTGCGAATGGAGGTCTTACTTGCCTAGGTTGAGGTCTAGGGTTGGGGTTTGTATACATGACGTTTGTGTAATCAGACTCCCAACTAGGTTCACTCGGTTCTTCGCTGTAATAGGACTCACCATGTTCTGGAGACTGCATGTAGTACGCCTGGGGACTATCGACATGTGTAGAATCAAAGCTATGGTCACTGAGGTCATTTTCAGAGATCAAGGGTGTCACCGGGACTATCGCTCTATTCAGGTTTTCTTCTACAACAGCATACTTTACCGGAATCACATTAGCTGGGGCAGGTGGTTGTTGAGCTAGCACTGGCTGAGGCCTTTGCTGGTTTTGATAGGGTTGCTGATAAGGTTGCTGTGGCCTGCCATATGGTTGTGGAGGGTACGGGTTCTGGTATCTTCCTTGCTGCAGGTATGGCTGAGGGTAGGGTTGCCTAACTGCCTGCTTGTTGTATGGGCAATCTTGTGCGGTGTGATTGGTGTATCTCCGTTCTATGGTGCAGTACTGGCTACTAGGATTTACTTGGGGCTGAGCCATAATGGGGCAGATATTCGCCATGTGGTCACCACCACAAGTGTAGCACCTTTTCACAGGGGCAAACCTTGGGATTTGTTTACTAGTTACCCCTAACTTCTGAGCTACTTTCTCTGCGAGTTCCTCAATTGATGTGGATTGCGTGGAAGAGTGACTAGAGGCACTATCTGAGTCTTTGTAGATTTTGGAAAGCTCTAGTTCTTCCCCTAGGTTATCTTCAATGTCAATGCACATGCGTACACACTCTTCTATAGTCCTAGGGTCTTTCAGATACACATAGGATCTCAATTTCGTACTCAGCAATCCATCAAGGAATAAGGCTACTTGTTTGGCAGATGTGGGTAGCTCCGAAACAGGACATCTTTCAAGGTATTGCCTAAATCTTCTTCCTGCAAGTCTCACAGTCTCTTGAGGGGTTTGCTTGAAGCTGTGAATCAGTGAGGAGGTATTGTGTCTTATGCCACTCTTGGAGAATTCAATAATAAATGCTTCTAGGAGTTGGTCTATGCTCCTGAACTGGCGCTCATCCAATGGCTGAAACCATGTAAGTGTTGTGTTCCTAAGGGTTAGACCGAAGGCATTGTACTGCGTGAATAGATCCTCCACTTGTTCAGCTCTCAAGACTTGCTTGAACTCCGCCACATGATCATAGGGATCTCCTGTGCCATCAAAGTAATTCTTCATGGACTTAACTAGCTGGGTTGGTCTCAACGTTCTTGTGTGCTCTCTAGGTCTCGGCAGAGGAAATCCATCCACATTTCTTTGGTTCCTGTGAGCTCTAAGCATCTCAGGTTCTACTCTATTCGTCTCCGTCCCCGTTCTTTCTCTGCCCACTGGGTTGGCAAAACTTACTTCTGGTCTATCTCTACTTCTGTTTCTTTGCATACCATGAGCTTGGG
Source organism: Ceratopteris richardii (assembly GCA_020310875.1). Lineage (NCBI taxonomy): Eukaryota > Viridiplantae > Streptophyta > Polypodiopsida > Polypodiales > Pteridaceae > Ceratopteris > Ceratopteris richardii. Next base: position 81,270,894 of record CM035412.1, on the reverse strand, counting down.
ATGTTCCAGCCCCAGGGTGACCATAGGATACATTTGATCTTGGTTGGGGGAAAATGAATTCACCCTTCCAAGTGTAAGCATGCCTATCATTTTCCGTAACCACAAAGATCCGTTCTGAAGCGTGATCTAAGTAGGTCACTCTGCCTGGGCTATCAGGATCCTTAAACTCATAGATCATGATATTTCCTATATCAGTTGGCTGATTAGATCTATACCTCCAAAAGGCTTCGTCGGTTTCTCGATTGAGGAGCAACTCTATGCTCTTGTTGTCTTGGGGAACCCATTCCGATGTGATAATCCTAGTGAGAACTGATTTGCCTCGAGGGGTTCTAGGTTCCATACCCATGTTTCCTTGCTCTAAGTCACCTAAGTCCGCCTCTGAGATTACATTCCCAAACTCATCTGTCCTGTCCGGGTGATTGGTGACTACATATATGGTTCCTTCTTTGTCCAGGTATGCACCATTTTCAAACTTGACTGCTGGGTGCTCTAGTCCTATGGATTGATCAGGATTCTTAATCTGTACCACATATCTTCCTAGGCCGTCCTCATAGATGCTAGCACCTAATCGGTTGGTCCTAAGGTATTCCAGCTGTGTTTTGTAAGAGCCTTCTACCCTGTACAAGTAAGGCACTCCTGAACTTCCTGTAGGTCTGTCCATGCCTTGAGACATCTCTGACTCACTGGTCTCAGAGCTAGGGTAGTACGAGTGGTGGCTCAACTGCTGGGCCCAAGACCTAGCAGTGTGGTTAACACTAGCCTCTGAAGACCTAAGGCTTTGTCTCTCCCTTGCTAGATGTTGTCCTGATCTAAGGTTCATATGCATATCTAAGTAGTCCAATTCTTTGCCCAGAGTACAACCTCGTTGCTGGTTACTTTATATTAGTCACTTGATTCTTTTTAGTTATTTCTCGTGTTTAAGGTCTTGTCTGATATTACGTCGTCAGGAATACTTGAATGTTCTTCGTGTTTTCCGGTTGATCGTTCCACGTTAAGTTCTTTTCCTTTATGTTACCGACAGTAGAGAGATTAGGTTTTTAGCTTGAACTTGAGTTTTTAGGTGGTCTTCAACTTGATACCTGCTTATCGTCGCTCTGACTTACTCCTACCTCTCGTTGTTCTTAGCCTAAGTTAGGAATTGATAAAGGGAGTTGAGAATTTCCAACCTTTTGTTTCCTTCTTGGTTGCCTTGACTGCCCAGGAAGTGTGTTCCCAAGCCTGCACTTACTCTTGCTTAGAACGCCTTTCGATGCTCTCAAAGGATCTGTAAGAGTTCCACAGTTAGCTTTAAGATTTTAAATTCCAATGACAGAACCAATGATTTTCATTCCTGTAGCACACACACTAGCTTGCATAGTGATTTTTAAGAGAACAATTCTAAAGACCCCTGACTTTGATCCCCCTGGGTATGGTCAACTTCAAAATACCCTATCTGAAAATCAATGCATTATCTTCATAAAAAACAGTTGAGGGCATGTAGTATATGCCACAAGCTTTCCAACAAGCCCTAGAGCTCAAGAAATGGATTTCGTATGAGAAAGTTGTGACCGTTCAGGGTTCTAGGGTTAAGACAGGGTTCAAACAGGATCACTGTGCAACAGGTTTTCCCCAAGTTGTTTTCCTAAAGCTTCCTAATGTGCTCTAGAGTAAAATGTTTGTGCCCAAAATTAGCCCAACTCTTCAATTAACAATCCCTAAAAAATTTGGCTAAAATTGGCTGTCAATCGCGATGGACAGGGCTGTCAATCGCGATGGACACTCAGTCAATCGCGATGGACAGAGAGTTCAGTCAATCGCGATGGACACTCAATCAATCGCGATGGACACTCAATCAATCGCGATGGACAGGGGTTCAGTCAATCGCGATGGACACTCAATCAGTCGCGATGGACAGGGGTTCAGTCAATCGCGATGGACACTCAATCAGTCGCGATGGACAGGGGTTCAGTCAATCGCGATGGACACTCAATCAGTCGCGATGGACATGGGTTCAGTCAATCGCGATGGACACTCAGTCAGTCGCGATGGACAGAGGTTCAGTCAATCGCGATGGACAGAGGTTCAGTAAATCGCGATGGACAGGCAGTCAGTCGCGATGGACAGAGGTTCAGTCAATCGCGATGGACTGAAATTTTGCCAGATTTTCAAAAATTTTGGTGGAAAGTGGTGTGCAGGGTCTCTAGTCCACTGTGGTGCACTCAGATTTACCAACAAGTGAAAATTTCTGTCAATCGCGATGGACAGAAGGCGGCGACTGCGAGACAGTTTCGACGAGTTTCGTACCTGCGCAGGAAGCTGGGGATGGTGATTCAGCAAGGTCCTGCAAAAAGCTCAAGAAACATGCAAGAAAACACACACGCAATATCGCTCTCTCGCTCTCTCTCACAAGTGAAATGAGGGTAATGAGGTGGAGATGGGGATATAGTCAAAAAACTGAAATTTTTGCGATGATGAAAATGGAGGTGGAAGATGGTGAAGATGATGATGGTGATGATGGTGGTGAAGTAAGAAAGAGGAAAAATAGGAAAAGTAGAAAATTTACCTACAACGCCAACGTCTACAATCTAGGTCTTACCATCACACGCTCGTCCTCAAAGCTCGATCCCCGGCAACGGCGCCAAAATTTGGTGTAGCTCAATGATGAGTAGCACCTCCTTCAATGTCAATCCGGGAAGACGTGAGGATGGTATGGAGACCTCGAGCAAGTGGCGGCACAAGTGCGTGAGTGAGAAGCACACTAGCATGCACATACATACACACACACGCGCACACACGGCAAGACAAAGAGTGAGAATCAATGGAGTTCTTCAATTACTTTCAAAATGCTCTTACAAGTTCGTTTCAATTACAGTCTAACCTCAAAAATGAGCTCTCTAGCTCTTTTTATAGTTTTTGACTAGGTTTTGGCCCTGTCCAGACCTAGTGTCCGGCCTAGTTAAAAATTAGGTTCCAGGGCCAATTTGAGGGCTTAAACGGAGTCTAAAAAATACGAAAATTGATATGTAGGTACTTCTAAGGCTCCTCAAGCTCAAGGACTCCTTGGCTTGCACAAAATGGAGCTACAAAAATATGAAATGGTATTTACAATGATTGTTAGTGATAAGAATCACTATTAAAAGATGTTGATTTGGGAAAAATTGAAGGGCCTATCTGCCAGATTTGCGTCGACTGCTTTGTCTACTTACTCCTTCACCTTGTTCTGACTCTCTCCGCTGGCTTCCTTGTCTAGTCGGTCCTTGGGTGCCCATACTGCTCTCAACACTCCGTCTGACCTTATTTATGTATCACATTACTTCTTAACAATAGCTTTGAACTGCTTGAAGTAATAAAAGACACCTAATTTATTCTTCATGCAATAAAGCCAATTCATCCTTGTGAAATCATGAATGAAGGTTGAAAATTATATATTACCTCTATTTGAGATCTCCTTTGTTGGCCCCCAAAATCTCTATGAACTAGATCAGGTGGATGATAACTCACACAATTAATTTTCTTAAATGGTAACCTAGTCTGCTAATCCAATTGGCAAGTTTCATAGAAGTTCTTGAGATTTTGGTTGTGAAGATTTGATAATTCAAGCACTAACCTCTTCTTCTCCATGTCCTTCAACCTTTGAGTATTGATATGTCAATACATCTTATGCCAAAGATCCAAATATGCTACCTTTCTACTTCCATATGTGAAAAAGGTTATGTGGTTGAAGTTTGGCTTCGCATCCAATGTGACTAGCCTTCCCTCCTTTTTGCTTTTGGCAACCACTCTATACCCTCGTTTAGGGTTTTCCAAAAAGCATAATTTTTTATTGAAATTGATGTGCAACCCTCTTTCAATCATAACCCACAGAATCAAGATTCTTTGTAATAGTGGGAACATGAAGAACACCCTTTGAGCACTTAGGATTATGGGAACCATACACCATAACATCACCTATATCTATAATGGCATGGGGGATATCATCACCTATCTCTACATGCCCTTTGTTTGATGGTACCTACATATTTATGAAGAATTCCTTGTTGTAGCTCATGTGATTGGTCCACCATCAATGTATCATATACTTGGCCATTGTGCCTTGTAATCACTCACTTGCATCATGGATAAAATTCTTTCATTATCATTTGAAGTAGATGCATATTTACCTTGATCTTTGAATGATGAGTTGCTCTTGTGTTCCTCTAATAGCAATCCCCTTGCATAGTGGCCATACTTGCCACATATGTAGCATCAATTTGTAACCGCCCTTGAACCACCCTTATAAAACCTATATAAGGAGGGGTTGGCCACATTCATTCTTAGTCTTGCCAATACCAGTCTTGGGAGCTCAAGGAGTCATGATCGGCAAGTAAGTACTCTCCAAGTTCCAGTTCCTCTTCTTGTCTTGTTCCTTGTTCCAGTCTTGTCTAGTCTTATATCCTTGACATCTAGTCTTGTCCTCTTGTAGTCTCATAGTACGAGATCTTGTTGAGTTATTTCTTGTACCTAGTTCATCTCCCAGAAGGGAGTTCTTGTAATCGAGATATCTTGTTTCATATTTACAATCCCGGCTTGTGGGATCTCCCGTATCATCTCTAGTGAAATTATTCATACCTATCAGTCCTGGGTTGTGGGACGTCTTGTATCAGTCACATATTCTTGTATCATTTTTCCTTCATGGGTGTTCTTGTAATCAGAAAGTGTATTTCCAAAATCTTGTCTATTGTAGTCAGAGAGCACAATCTAGTGCTCCCCTGACATTTTGGCAAGACTAGCTTCTATCCAAGACCACGCATCATGGAGAACGCTTATGAACAAATTGTAGCATCACTTTAGAGTCTCCAACAACAAGTCGAAGACCTAACTCATCGACAGACACAAGTCGAGATGGGACATCCAATGCATGTAGGTGCACTCCTTCAAGAATTACAAGAACGAATCGGGGGTGTTTAGACAAATCAAGGGAGTGTGCAAGTAAAGCAACGACCTAGTACTTCCTTCATGAGAGAACCCAAGATCTGCATGCCAGAAAAGTGTTGTATATTATTGAACAATGCATTGTTAAAGTATTATATTATTAATGTATTAATATGTTTTTGATGTTTTTGATATAGCAGCTGAAGGTTCGTGAGGAGCGTGCAAGGCGTGAAAGGGCGAACATCAATAATCGGAATAATTATTATTTAGCTTGTAAATAAACCCGCGTAGAAGGTTCTATTGTTAGAAAAGTAATGGTCAGAATAAGGGTCATTGAAGACCGTAGTTTCTGTTATTGAAAGCAATGGCTTTCCGTAAAAGTTATCAACCTTTAGTTTCACGCCTGCTTTTCGAAGCCGCCCTCTTGTAACCACTCTTTTTGACGTAATCAAAATTCCTATAAATACATGCACTCTGTGGACTGTCGAAACAGAGTGCATGGGGGGAGATTGCACCCAGTCTTGCGTTCGGTCTCGTCTCTTGTTGTCTCTATTTTCTGTGTGTTTTTCTGTGTCCGTAATCTCTGTATGCGCGTGAGCAAGATCCTGACAACAGTGGTATCAGAGCTCTACACGCGTCAATACAGATCTGTTCTCTGTTCGCGATTCTGAATTCCGATTCCATCTCCATCTCCATCTCCGTCTTCGTCTTCGGTTTCGGTTTCGGTTTCTGTTTCTGTTTCTGTTTCTGTTTCTGTTTCTGTTCCAGTTCCAGTTCCGGTTTCGATTTCTGTTTCTGTTCCAGTTCCAAAACCAGAACCTATGTTTACACCTACGTTTACACCTACGTTTACACCTACGTTTACACCTACGTTTACACCTACGTTTACACCTACGTTTACACCTACGTTTACACCTACGTTTACACCTACGTTTACACCTACGTTTACACCTACGTTTACACCTACGTTTACACCTACGTTTACTCCTTCGACTTACTCCAAGGTGTCGACTAAGGCAAAGAACTTAGGCAATAACTTAGGCAATACATTGGCAACATTGGCACCCAAGGCTCCCTTGGCAACCGTTGGCTACGCGCGAGGCAATGTTAATTTTTGAGTGGTAATAGAGAGGTTTAGAGTCCCTAAGGCGCTCGCGGCGATTTCAAGGATGGACCCAACAAAGAATCAAGTGTAACTTTCAATCCATAGGTCGGATTGAGGCGTGTAATATACCGTTGGAAAGCTCTCGGAACGAACTTTCCAATGAGCTAGCTTGGAAGTGTGAATTCCTTCAAAATCCTTAGGTGGCACTTGATTGAGTGTTCAAGATACCAAGCAAGGTTGAGAACACGGGATCGAGACACCAAGGTTGTAAACAAGAAGGTTCAATACACTAAGGTTGAGAGCAAGGGACCAAGAGCACCATGGAGGATTACTGTAATTCACCTTTACCTGGAGTTTCATTTGAGCAAGAGTTAGAGATTATGAACCAAGAACTTCAAACACTTCAACAAGCCATACAAGGACGTTATGCTATGCTTCAATTCGACGGACGAATAGATGGCCGCTTTGTCTTATCATGGCTATCCCTATTCAACGATTTCTTTTCCGATGAGTTATATTCAGAAAATAAGAAAATCGAGTTTGCCACTAATTATTTGGTCGGAAGAGCGCAGCAATGGTGGAATGATCTTTCTCAGACTGCGGATTGTCCATGCACCTGGAAGGCTTTTCAAGAAGAGTTTAGGGATTCATTTCTACCTTTAAAGTTTATCCTACATGTTTGATAATTGTGATGCATTTACATATTGAATTTAGTTTATAGGAGCATATTCAAGTTTTGCTTGCCCAAATTCATTAGAAAGACTATGTCAACATCTTACAGATACTCTTAATAACTTAACACCTCCATGAACATTTCCATGCATGTATTTTTACATGGCACATACCTATTTTTTTTTAATTCAGTGATGAAACATGTGACTGGCTATCCATGTTTATTATTTTATCAACTGAGGTTAGTTGTCTTTTCAACTGAGGGGCATGTTATGAATTATGGAATATGTTGAACAAGTAATTGTTGGAGTGTGTTCAATTATTAATGTATTATGGAAGATGTTGGCCAATGCATTGTTGGATTGAAATATAGAATAGCCAGTGCATTGTTGGATTGTAACATGGAATATGTTAGCCAATGCATTGTTGGATTGAAATATGGAATAGCCAATGCATTGTTGGATTGTAACATGGAATATGTTAGCCAAATGCATTGTTGGATTGTAACAGTAACATGGAATATGTTGAACAATGTATTGTAATTGTTAGAGTGTTAAATTATTTTATCAACTGAGGTCAGTTGCTTGTCAACTGAGAGGCATGTTGTATATTATTGAACAATGCATTGTTAAAGTATTATATTATTAATGTATTAATATGTTTTTGATGTTTTTGATATAGCAGCTGAAGGTTCGTGAGGAGCGTGCAAGGCGTGAAAGGGCGAACATCAATAATCGGAATAATTATTATTTAGCTTGTAAATAAACCCGCGTAGAAGGTTCTATTGTTAGAAAAGTAATGGTCAGAATAAGGGTCATTGAAGACCGTAGTTTCTGTTATTGAAAGCAATGGCTTTCTGTAAAAGTTATCAACTTTTAGTTTCACGCCTGCTTTTCGAAGCCGCCCTCTTGTAACCACTCTTTTCGACGTAATCAAAATTCCTATAAATACATGCACTCTGTGCACCCAATCTTGCGTTCGGTCTCGTCTCTTGTTGTCTCTATTTTCTGTGTGTTTTTCTGCATCCGTAATCTCTGTATGCGCGTGAGCAAGATCCTGACAACAAAAAGTTTGATGGGGATCGCATGAAGTTTCACAGATTTCTCCATCAAGTTAAATTGTACATCTGGTTGCAGTCTGACAGATACCCTAACGAGGCATACAAGCTCAAATTTATTGGAACCTGGCTTTGTGGCCAAGCATTATCATGGTTTGCCCCAATCTTGGATAAGAACATGGAAGTACTTCAAGACTATGAGGGGTTTCTTCAAGAACTCACCGCCACATTTGGAGATGTAGACACAAGTCGAGTGGTAGAAACCAATTTTTAGAAGTCACGCCAAGGTAACCGCCCTACCTCTACCTATGCATCTGAATTTAGGCAATTGTTATATGATCTCACTTGGCATGAAGATTATTTCATAAGCCAATTTAGATGGGGTTTAAGAGATGATGTGAAGGACCTTTTGCTCACGATGCAAGAGGTTAAAACATTGAATGATTATACCATGCAAGCTATTCAACCCTTGTGGAGTAGGGAAATGATGAAGTCTAGTTGTAAAAGAGATCGTGCAATCGGAGCATGATATAAGAAAGGGTCTCATAATTTGAGCTACACTGATAGAAACATGTCTTGCACTTGTCAAGTTAATCATGCCTAAGAAGACCATTTCCCTTACAGCCCTAGTAGATTCAGGAGCCTCCTCATGTTTCATTGATGAAGGATTGGTTAAGAAACATGAAATTCATGTACTTCGGAAGAACAAACCAGTAGTAGCTGAAGTAGTAGATGGACGACCTCTAGCATTTGGGAATATAACCATGGAAACCACACCACTAAGAGTACACCTTGGTGACCATAATCCAGACATTAATTGGGAAAGAATAAAATTGTCTATCGAGATATTCAAAAGAACCTAACATATGTCAGAGCCAGCCTTCATACATGCAGTAAGGAAGGAACTGAAAAATATGATCTATGCCATACCAACTCAAGAATCCAAGAAAGATGACCCAATGAAGCAACCCAATCACTACAAAGGCTTTGAAGATGTTTTGGAAAAGAAGAATGCATATATCCTTCCAGAGCATAGACCCTATGATTGTGCCATAAAACTTCAAGAGGGAGCACAACCGCCCTTTGGACCAATCCACAGACTATCCCCAAAGGAACTTACAAAACTACGCAAGAACATTGATGAGAATCTAGCAAAGGGATTTATCAAACACTCAAAGTCTCTTGCAGGTGTTCCTATTTTATTTGTAAAGAAGAAGGATGGGACTCTCCGAATGTGTGTAGGATATTGTGGATTGAATAAAGTCACTATAAAGAACACATACCTCCTACCACTCATATCAGAGCTCTTGGAACGCCTAATCCATCTGATGCAAAGTCCATCCTTTTGTTGTAGCTAATGCAACAAGTGTCCTAACAATAGACATTTTAGCTACAAGGCTGAATGTTTCCTCATAATCAAATGCCATATGTCTATGCATATCCTTTAGCTACCAATCGTGCTTTATACCTGCTTATGCTACCATCAGCATTATGCTTTACCTTGTAAACCCATTTGCAACCTATGGGTTTCTTTCCTTAGGCAATGGAAACAGCTTCCATGTATCAGTGAACATCTTGTATTACCTTTGTCATGTAGGCATAATGACGAGCCATGTAACTATCATATGTCAATCATTGCACTGAATTCTGTATCCTCCCAGATCTTCTTGGTCCTGGGTCACTTCTCTTTGTATCATCTGCATGTGCCCTTCTTACTCTTGGAGTCTTCACAGAGGGCAATCCAAGTTCCTCATCAAGACTCTTTTTTGAACCGCTTGAATCCCCATCAACGTCTTCAAAACGTGCACATGTTTTATGACAAGCAAAAAGCTTTTCTTTACCTTTCTTGGATGTATTTGATGAATTTGGTGGACTGAAATTTCCAAGTAATCTTCCACTCCATGGATTTGAGTTGGAACTATTGCTTGGTGATGCATATAGTGGACTCAAAACTTGAGATTCTGCACTTGATTTTTCAGCATTTTCTTTGTCATTTGGTTCAAGACTCAGTCCTTCTTTGGCATTTGCATAGAAGCTTGACATTTCATCAAATACCACATCTTTGCTCATCTTTACCTCTCGTGTGAGTGGGTTATAACATTTAAATCCCTTTTGCTCAAGGGAGTATCCAATGAAGACACACTTTTCTGTTTTTGGATCAAGCTTCATCCTCAATTCATCTGGGACATGTACATATGCAATATAGCCAAAAACTTTCAGGTGTAATAAGTTTGGCTTTTTACCTGTAAACTTCTCTTCAGGTGTAACTTGATGTACAACAGCAGTCAGAGTTCAGTTCATGATGTATATAGTAGTATGCACAGCTTCTGCCCAATAACAATGAGGCATATTCTTCTCAGCCATCAAGGCTCTTGCTATTTCTGCAATATGTCTATTTTGGCATTCAGCAGCGCCATTCTGTTGTGGTGTGTACCTGCATGAAAACTGGCGCCCAATTCCATGAGTTTTTAGAAAACTACTGAACTCATTTGACATGTATTCACCTCCTCCATCAGATCCTAATGTCTGAATGTGCTTCCCTATCTGCTTTTCCACCATAGCTTTAAAATTCTGGAAGTGAGTGAACACCTCGCTCTTCTCTTTCATGAAATATACCCATACTTTGTGTGTATGGTCATCAATGAAAGTAACATAAAACCTGCAACCACCCATAGATGTGGTCTTTGCTGGACCCCAAACATCTGTATGTACTACTTCTAGTACATTCTCACTAACATGCTTGTCATGTGAAAATGATGCTCTTGATTGTTTACCAAATTCACATGCTGCACATACCTTTTGCATTTCTACAACTTTGAAATTTGGTAGTCCATGGACAATCTCCTTTGACTGCATCAATTTCAGCCTTTGCAAGTTTGCATGTCCAATCCGTTTGTGCCACATCTCTATATCTGCAATAACTCTTGCACCTTTTGCAAACATGGCTGCATTCATTTCAAGAATCTTCACATTTAAGGTGAACATCCTACCCACTTTGTTTCCTTTGGCAACCAATCGTCCATCCTGCTTGTACTCTTCTACAAATAATCCATCAGCATTGAACCTGACTTGTAATCCCTGGTCAACCATTTGTCCAACAAAAACCAGATTCTTTGTTATATTTGGAACATGCAACACATCAGCAAGATGTTTTACCTTCCCCTCCTCCATAGACAATGTTATGTTTCCTGTATGCTCAATAGGATGCAATGTATCATCACCTATTTCAACATATCCAAGAACTGGCATTTTCTGCAAACTACTAAACCATTCTACATGACTGGTCATGTGATTTGAAGCACCTGAGTCAACATACCAGAAATTATCATTCAATTTTGAAATACCAACAGACATCGTATTCATCATGTGGTGTTGAACCATGAAGAGCTTCTTAGAATCATCTGCACTTGTGGATGCATAGTTGTTTTGTTGCCTTCTATTATTTTGATTCTTCAACCTGCAATCACGTTCAAAGTGTCCATGTTTACCACAATTCCAGCATCCTTTACTATCATTACTTGAATCATTTCTTTGAAAATTTCTGTGACCTCTTTGGCTCCCCCTACCTCGAAACTTTCCTCTTCCTCCTGCATGATTCTGTTGTTGACCTTGGTCTTGGTTATTGTTTCCTCTTCCACTTCCAAAACCTCTACCTCTGCCTCTTCCTCTACCAGAGTAGAACACCTGCTCAAAACTAGATTTTCCTTGGGAGTTTGAGTCCTCACCAAGATTCTTTTCTTCAATAATCAACATAAATACCAGATTAGCAAAATTTGGAATATTTTCCCTAGTCTGTATAGAAGTTTTGAACTACTTATATGCAGCTCCTAAACCATGAAGACACACTTCCACCTTATCATCATCATCTATATTCACACCAATAGATGCAAGTGACTCACATATGCTTTTGATTTTCAAGGTGTAGTCACTTACCAACATGCTCTTCTTCTCCAATGTATGCAGCTCATTCTTAAGTTGCAATTTTTGTGCCTTTGTATTGGTCTCATACAATGTGACCAAACTATTCCATGCCTCTTGTTGTAAAAGGTTTATCTTATTGTAAAAGTAGTGGTTCTCTTTAAAAAGCAACACCTTTTGTAAATAAAGTAGTTTTTCCTACAAGACGCTTCTAAAAGCAATGGCCCTCAAGTAACTTCTATTTTTAGGACATAATAGAAATAAACCTATAAATACGTGTACTCTGAGAGACTCGTCCATCAGAGTACATAGGGGGAGATCGCACCTAATATCGCGTCGATTGTTTCTATGTTTTTGATTCCTGTTTTGTCTTCTTTCTACCTCTGTGTGTGCGTGCACTGAAGGACCTGATAACAGTGGTATGAGAGCCTAGCACGTATCACTCCGGAGGGGTTTGTTTGTGTTTATCTCCATGATTGATTCCTATTTGCATTCTCTGCTCGCGATCCAAATCTGAATCCAAACCTAAATCCACATCCGCGTCCGCTTCCGCTTTTGCTTCTGCTTCTGTCTCTGTTCTAGTTCTAGAACCAGAACCTACGTTTACACATATGTTTACACCTACGCTTACTCCAAGGCATCAACTAAGGCATCGACTAAGGCAAAGAACTTAGGCAATAACTTAGGCAATACATTGGCAACATTGGCACCCAAGGCTCCCTTGGCGACCGTTGGCTATGTGCAAGGCAATTTTAATTTTGAGTGGAAATAGAGAGTTTTAGATTCCCTAAGGTAGGAGGATTTGAACCCACAACCTCCTACTTACAAGGGAAGTACTTTAACCACTACTCCATCTCTTTGAGTTATCACCCTATCTCCCTTTTGTCATATTTACATCAACTTTCACCTCCCTCTTCCTTTTACAATTTCCAAGATGATCTCACACATGTGGAAGCACCCGTCGATTTTCTAGAGGAGTGCATTAAAGAATAGGGCTTAATTTACAATATATAACTCGGATTTTAGCATATAATATATCATTGGAAAGCTCTTGGAATGAGATTCTTAATTAACCTATTAGATTGAAGATCCAACATAGTCTGAAAGAGGGATTTTGTTCTCTAGATATAGACCCTACAACAATGGAGGATATTGGCAATTCACCTTTACCTGGGGTCTCACTCGAGCAACAATTAGAGGTTATGCGACAAAAACTTCAAGCAACTCAACAAGCTGTACAAGAACGGGATGCTATGCTCTAGCAAGTACAAAGTGATGATCGTAGCTTAATCAAAGTGGTGAAAGCAATTATCACTGCACAAGAAGAAGGTGCAAGTTCCAAGATAGGTACTAAGAACTTCCAATTCTCCAGATTCGATGGACAAAAGGATGGCCAATTTTTCCTATCATGGCTCTCTCAATTTGACGATTTCAACTTTGATGAGTCATATTCAAAAAGTGAGAAAGTCAATTTTGCTACCAATTATTTGGTAGGAAGAGCTCAGCTATGGTGGAATGTTTTACGGAATAGTACCAACCGTCCTACCACATGGGACACATTTCAGGCAAAATTTAAGGAGTCTTTCCTTCCTTCCCAGTTCCATATACATGCACGTCATGCATGGATAACTTTTGGATGGGGAGAAGGAGATAATGTATCCATTTATACTGAACATTTTTGGCACTGTCTTTTATTACTTCGTTCACTTGAGCAGGTTCTTGAAGCAAGTTTGCAGCGAAAATATGAAGATGGCTTGGAGATGGGAATCCAAGCAAAGCTCCATACCCTCTGACCTACAACCTTGTATGAAGCTATCTCTTTCACGCATGATGTTGAAAAGGAGTTCCAATCTATCACCAAAACACTTCGCTTACAACAAATTCGTCAACGTCAACCACCCATCAAAACCAATTCTCCTTTTAAGCATCTGTTTACTACGTTCGCTTCACCTACTTTCCAACGCCGTCCTCAATCCCATTTAGTACCATCCAACAAATCAACCCTTGGCCAGCCTCACAAACCTACCACTCTTCAAAATACGATGATGAATGCTCAACAAAAACGACCCCGTACAACTTGTTGGAATTGTGGAAAGATTGGTCATACCAAAGCTGCCTGTAGGATGAGACCTACTAATAGGCAACCCATTGAAGCTCACGTACACAACATGGAGGTTGTTCCTGCTAACACTGAGCCTAACTGGTCTGAAGAAGTATTACAACAAGAACTAAGTATCCTGGGTAACAAAATTTCTAACCATTCTCTACTCTGTATGCATGGCACCATTAATGGCGTAGTAGTAAATGTTTTACACGACGATGGTAGCTTGCATGATTTTATTTCTCATAAGCTAGTCAAAAATCTTAACCTTACTACTCATCCTTCTATGTATAAGGTTAAGGCTGCATTTATAGGGAATAGGTATAATGTTATGAATGAGGTGCATAATGTTAAAATTTGTATAGGCTCATATGTAGATGAACATTCATTTTTAATTGCTCCACTGCAGTCATATGATGTTATACTTGGCATGCCATTTTGACATAATTACAACCCCTACATTGATTATGATACACACAGGATTACTTTCAAATTTTGAAATAAAGATGTTTCACTGTCTGCGATGCATGATTTTCAACCCTTCCCGTTCATTAGTCATACACAAGTCAAGAGCAAACTTTTAGGAAAGGTTATGACTCATGTATTGTCTTTGTGAATAATATAACTGATTATACACATACACTTCCAAGTGCACATAAGTCATTTATGGAGTCGTATAAGGATTGTTTTATGGATGATTTTCCTTATGCAATACCACCTTCTAGGGGATTCGTTGACCATAGGATTGATTTAATTCCTGGTAGCTCTCCTCCTCATAAAGCACCTTATAGGCATGGATTTTTACACCATAATGAAATAGCTAGACAAGTTAAAGATTTACTCAACAAAGGACTAATACGATCGAGCTCTTCTCCTTTTGGAGCCCCTATTCTTTTAGTTGAAAAGAAGAACAAGACATATATAATGTGCATTGATTATAGAGCACTTAAATAAAATTACCATTAAGAATAGGTATCCTATCCCTAGGATAGATGACTTGCTAGATAAACTTCGTGGAGCTTGTGTCTTCAGTAAATCGACCTCAAATTTGGGTATCATCAGATAAGAATGACATTGCATGACATTTATAAAACTGCTTTTAAAACTCAACATGGCCATTTTGAATTCATGGTAATGCCTTTTGGACTTACCAATGCACCCGCCACCTTTGCACACATGATGAATAATATTTTCCTTAAATACTTCTTTGATGATATACTTATTTATAGTAGGAATGACAGTGAACATGAAACTCATTTAGCAACACTCTTTGATTTGTTATGTAAAAATAAACTTTATGCTAATTCTAAAAAGAGTTGTTTCTTCCAAAAGGAGATAGAGTATCTTGGACATATCGTCTCTAGTCAAGGCATTCATGTAGATCCCAAGAAGATTAAAGTAATTGAAGAATGGCCTAAACCTCAATCAGTGAATGATGTTCGTTCATTTTTAGGATTAGGTAGCTTTTATGGAAAGTTTGTAAAGGGATTTGCTTATATAGCCCTTCCCCTTACTTTATTATTGAAGAAAAATCTAAAATTTGTATGGGGAGTAGCCCAACAACAATCTTTTGATAAACTTAAGTATGCACTTTCCCATGCGCCTGTTCTGCAATTACCTGATTTTGCACAACCATTTCACGTAGTTACAGATGCTAGTGGTTCTGCTATAGGTGTTGTTTTAATGCAAAACGATCATCCTCTTGCATTTGAAAGTAGGAAACTCAAACCTTCTGAATGCAATTATAGTACATATGATAAGGAACTATTAGCTCTTGTGCATGCATTGAAAATTGGGAAACATTACCTTATGGGTTCGGAAGTTCTAATTAAAACCAACCAACAAGCTATTAAGCATTTATTACAACAACCATTGATTTTTGATAGACATATTAAATGGGCTTCATTTCTACAAAACTTCCAACCTCTGATTCAATATCACCCAGGAAAAGCTAATGCTGTAGCTGATGCTTTAAGTCGTCTCCCATCCCCACAAACAACTACTATTTCAATTAATAATATTTTTGCTATTCAGATTCATTCATTTCATGATATGATTTCCACTTATGCATGTGACATGTATATTTCACAAGCATGGATTGCTTTCAATAATTCCACATCACATCATGAGGATCATTACACATTTCATAATGGATTCTTGTATTTCCAACACAAGTTATGCATTACACAAGTATTCAAAGAGTTTCTTATGAAAGAGATGCATGAACCACCATATATGGGTCATAGGGGCATACAAAGTACTATTTCTGCATGTAAAGATTTCTTCTTTTGGCCTAACATGGAAAAAGATGTTGCACAACATGTTTCTCACTCCATTGTTTGTCAGCGTGTAAAATGACATCATGGTAAACCATTTCGGATTATTAATGCCACTTCCTATACCTGATGGACCATGGGAACAAATTTCTATGGATTTCATTATTGGTCTTCCTACAACTACATCTCACAATGATATGATTTGGACAATTGTTGATAGGTTTAGTAAACATGCATACTTCACTCCTTCTAAAAAGACTTTAACTGCACCTCAAGCTGCTAAGTTATTTATTAAATGTATTTTTCCACATCATGGTTTTCCTAAAGTTATTCTTTCAGATTGAGATGTTTGTTTTTGTAACCATTTTGGGTGGCATTATTTCAACATCTAGGATAAAAAATAGACTTTAGTTCTACATTTCATCCTGAAAGTAATGGTCAAAGTGAGGCTACAAATAGTACTATTTTTTATTTATTATGTTGTTACTCTTTAGATAATCCAAGTAATTGGGATGAAAAACTCCCTTTACTTCAGTTTGCATATAATAACACACCACACACTGCTACTGGTTGTGCACTATATGAAATTGTTTATGGAAGAAAGCTTCCCACTCCCATGAGTCTCACTCAAACTGACATTCCTATGGCTGATTCGTTTGCACAAGATCATATTTCTACACTTGCTGAAGTGCAGGAGCATATTCGGAAGAGTCAAGAACGTTACATGCGTAGTATTAATAAGAAGCGCATAGCCAAACAGTTTATTGAAAATGATTTAGTTTGGTTACAAATCATTAAAAGGTGTTTAAAAAATATTTTTCAACATCCTAAGGTAAAACTTGCCCCACGGTATTATGGACATTTTCGCATTATTGAGAAAATAATTGAAACTTCTTTTTTATTAGATATACCATCTCATTAGGGTATACATAATTCTTTCCTTATAAGTTTGTTGAAATCTTTTCAAGGTACTTTACCATGCATGCCTATTTTAGATGATCCTCCTTTACTTGAAGAGGATGCAGAAATATTGATTCCCGAGAAAGTAATAGATTATGATGTTACCACTACACGAACTGGTAAGCAATTTCATAGGTATTTAGTCAAATATAAAAATCACTCACTTGAGGAATCACAATGGATACATAAGACCTCCTTATCAACTCATTATGATCATTTAATTTCTGTATATCATTCCCAATTACATTGAACTTTCAGGTTTCCGATTCCATGCATGTGTTTTACATGGTTCATGTTTAATATTGTTCAGTGATGGGACATGCGATTGATCATCCATGTCTATTTTTATATTTATCAAATGAGGTTAGTTGTTGTCAACTTGGAGGCATGTTGTATTTTATGGAATCATGGAAGGTTAAATGGATTTTTAATGTTTTAAATGTCCAAAAGGTTTTAATGTGGTTGTGTTTGATCTAGCAGGTGAAGAAGCATGAGGGCATGGATACAAGTGGATGCACATAAATAAATAAATTTGAAGACTAAATCAAAGACTTCTAGAATAATTTTATTTAGGTTTATCTTGTTGTAAAAGTAGTGGTTCGCTTTAGAAAGCGATGCCTTTTGTAAATAAAGTAGTTTTTCCTAAAAGACGCTTCTAAAAGTGACGGCCCTCATGTAACTTCTATTTTTGGCACCGAATATCACGTCCATTGCTTCTCTGTTTCTGATTCCTGTTTCGTCTTCTTTCTACCTCTGTGTGTGCGTGCGCTAAAGGACCTCATAACAAGTGAGTTACAAGAAGAGTTGTTCATGGAACAACCTCAAGGGTATGTAGATCCACAACATCCTACCTATGTTTGCAGGTTAAGGAAGGCCTTGTATGGCCTAACACAAGCCCAAAGGGCTTGGAATCAAAGGCTACTAGACTTCTTGAAGAGATATGGTTTCTCTGCAAGTGATGGAGATCCATCCTTGTATATGAAGAAAGAAAATGACAAGATATGTTTGATATGCATATATGTAGATGATCTCCTTGTGATAGGTGAAGATGATGCAAGGATAAGGAACATCTAGAAAAGCTTGGAAGAGAGTTCAAAGTACTTTCTAGGCATTCAGGTTATCTATGGGAAAGGAGGTAACTTTCTCTCTCAAAAGAAGTATCTTCTAGATGTGTTGTTAAGGTTTTGCATGACAGATTGCAAACCAATAGCTCAATCTATGGTTCAAATATCAATTTAAGCAAAGAAGATGGTAAAAATCTAGAAGACCTTACACTATACAAGAGCATTGTAGGATGGATGATCTATGCTACACTCATAAGGCCTGACTTGTGCTACATAGTTGGAGCTTTATCTCAGTTCATGCATGCAACCATAGGCACACATCTCAATCATGCAAAGAGAGTGTTAGGGTATATGAAAAGTACAATTAATTATTGGTTGCTATATAGGTATGATGAAGAACTTCAAGTAACAGCATGGAGTGATCCAAATTGGGTAGGGAATGTTGATGATAGAAGGTCAACTTCTTGCTATGTTTTCATGCTAGGTACAAAAGAAATTTCATGGATGAGCAAAAAACAGCCCACAATTGCATTGAGTTCAATAGAGTCTGAATATAGAGCTTTAGTCCTCACTACATGTGAAGCAATGTGGCTTAAGAAGCTCTTCAAAGATCTTGGTATACAACTTGGACTAGCTGTAGTTTATGGAGATAAAATGTCTAGCCGAAATCTTACTAAAAGTTCCATGTATCAAGCAAGGAGCAAGCAGATTGAGCTGCATAATCATCATGTAAGGGAAAAGGTTGCAAGTGGGGACATTAATCTTCATTTTGTAGGTACGAAGGACCAAGTTGCGAATATCTTCATCAAAATCTTGGATGTGACCAACTTAACAAATTTTTCAAAAGCTATGAGCTTACTTGATGTACATTACCACCTTACGCTTGAGGGGGAGTGTTGAAAATGTGAACTATGCAAGCTTTAGGTGGATAAACTATCACTCAATCTGTCATGGACACAAAGAAAACCATTTTAAACATTAGATTCCATGTCGATTTCCTATATCTCATGTTTAATTAAGATTTTGGAGGAAACTAATGCTACCATTGCGTCCGGAACGTGCAAACCCCCAAGATCGACTGCCTATTTTTTGAATTTTGACACCGGAGGTCTTGTTTCCAGTTGATGATGTCATCGAGGTGATGTCATGGACACAAAAAACCATTTTAAACCTTAGATTCCATGTCAATTTCCTATATCTTATGTTTGGTTAAGATTTTGGAGAAACTAATGTTACCATTGCGTCCGGAATGTGCGAAAACCCCAAGATCGACTATCTATTTGCTCAATTTTGACACCCGAAGGTCTTGTTTTCAGTTGATGATATCATCGATGACATCATCAAGTCGTAACCGCCCTTGGGAAACCTATATGAGGAGGGGCTGACCACATTCATTCTCAGTCTTGCGGATACCAGTCTTGGGAGCTCAAGGAGTCGTGACCGCCAAGTAAGTACTCTCCAAGTTTTAGTTCCAGTTCTTGTCTTGTTCCTTGTTCCAGTCTTGTCTAGTCTAGTTCTTGGACATCCTATCTTGTCCTCTTGTAATCTTGTAGTACGAGATCTTGTCAACATCTTTCTTGTATCTAGTTCATCTTCGAGAAGGGAGTTCTTGTAATCCAGATATCTTGTCTCATACTTACGATCTCGGGTTGTGGGATCTCCTGTATCATCTCTAGTCTAGTTTTCCATATCTATTGGTCCCGGGTTGTGGGACGTCTTGTATTGGCTACATCTTCTTGTATTATTTTCCCTACATGGGTGTTCTTGTAATCATGTGTATTTCTAAAATCTTGTCTACTCTAGTTTTCCCTATATCATCTCTAGTCTAGTTTTCCATACCTATCGGTCCCGAGTTTGTGGGATATCTTGTATTGATCACATATTCTTGTATCATTTCACCTACGCGGGTGTTCTTGTAATCAGAAGTGTATTTCCGAAATCATGTCTATTGTAGTTAGAGAGCACAATCTATTGCTACCCTGACACAATCAATCAATCAATCAATCTATCTATCTATCTATCTATCTATCTATCTATCTATCTATCTATCTATCTATCTATCTATCTATCTATCTATCTATCTATCTATCTATCTATCTATCTATCTATTTGTCTATCTATCTATCTATCTATCTATCTATCTATCTATCTATCTATCTATCTATCTATCTATCTATCTATCTATCTATCTATCTATCTATCTATCTATCTATCTATCAATCAATCAATCTATCTATCTATCTATCTATCTATCTATCTATCTATCTATCTATCTATCTATCTATCTATCTATCTATCTATCTATCTATCTATCTATCTATCTATCTATCTATCTATCTATCTATCTATCTATCTATCTATCTATCTATCTATCTATCTATCTATCTATCTATCTATCTATCTATCTATCTATCTATCTATCTATCTATCTATCTATCTATCTATCTATCTATCTATCTATCTATCTATCTATCTATCTATCTATCTATCTATCTATCTATCTATCTATCTATCTATCTATCTTTCTGTCCATCTATCCATCTATCCATCTATCTATCTATCCATCTATCTATCTATCTATCTATCTATCTATCTATCTATCTATCTATCTATCTATCTATCTATCTATCTATCTATCTATCTATCTATCTATCTATCTATCTATCTATCTATCTATCTATCTATCTATCTATCTATCTATCTATCTATCTATCTATCTATCTATCTATCTATCTATCTATCTATCTATCTATCTATCTATCTTTATCTATCCATCCATCCATCCATCCATCCATCCATCCATCCATCCATCCATCCATCCATCCATCCATCCATCCATCCATCCATCCATCCATCCATCCATCCATCCATCCATCCATCCATCCATCCATCCATCCATCCATCCATCCATCCATCCATCATCTATCTATCTATCTATCTATCTATCTATCTATCTATCTATCTATCTATCTATCTATCTATCTATCTATCTATCTATCTATCTATCTATCTATCTGTCTGTCTATCTATTTGTCTGTCTCTATGTATGTCTGTCTATCTCTCTCTCTCTCTCTATTTGTCTATTTGTCTATCTCTCTCTCTCTCTCTGAGTGTTTGTCTATTTGTCTAGCTGTCTATCTCTCTATCCATCTGTCTGTCTATCTATCTATCTATCTATCTATCTATCTATCTATCTATCTATCTATCTATCTATCTATCTATCTATCTATCTATTTATCTATCTATCTATCTATCTATCTATCTATCTATCTATCTATCTATCTATCTATCTATCTATCTATCTATCTATCTATCTATCTATCTATCTACCTGTCTACCTGTGGGAAGAAGGAAATATGATGCGGAAACGTGGATGGAGAATGCCCGATGTATTAATCTCATAGAAACTGATCATGAGAAAAGAGAATGAGGCTTCAATAAAATCTAGAGTACAGAGAATCATGTGGATCAGTAGAAAAGGACTATACATATGAACATCCTTTCATCATGTGTAATGAGCTTCTTGATGTAACGTATTGAGTTAAAATACATCTTTGTCATATGTGAAGTGAAATCACTGGTTTTTATATGCATACATCATACTCTGAGATTACACTTACAGCGAATAAAGTATATAGGAGATATGTGCAACTTGCAGATTACACATAACGTATTCGAAATTGAAATCGCTGAAATATAACATATGCTCAGACAGTTTTAGTGCAACATGACTATGATTATTTTATAGCCCACAATAAATGCTCTGTATGATATGAAACTATGCGCTCTTCCATTGAGAGCCCAAACTTCATACGCAGGTGGATCAAAGTGCTGCCGAAGATGAATTGACTGACTTTAGCAATGATATGGCATTGTACTTAGATAATCATTTGTATAATAAAACAGTGCACAGAAATAAATTTTTGCACGGATGATTATGCACATAGGTGTTGAGAGCTTTTGCAACACACTAAGTATGAAGCATAAGAAGCATATGAATGATAGTGTAAAACTTGACTGAAGTATTTGACTTTAGTATCATCATGAATGCACCTGTGAATACATGAATCAATTAGCATATAACTGCATCACAAACATAAATTTTACTGCTCATCGAATTCATCAATTTGAATAACGATGTACATTCCCTAGCAGTAGCATCAATGAACATATCGTTTTGAGAATGACTAACGATTGATGAGATATTCAAACAAATAATAGCGTATTGTCTGCTGAGCATGATGGAGAGTGTTAATCTCCAAAAGAACAACTTATTCTTGTGATTAGAACACCTCTATACCAAGAATAAGTCAAACACTCCACTAATTTAGAGGATCAACTGCTAATTACCAAAAGATTAACAAATCTGTGAAGAAGATGAAACACAGAAAAGTCTGCTGCACTATTTTTCCACATTGACCTATCAAATGTGTAAAGTTTTTGATAAAACTTTGTACGAAGTATCTCCTAGAGATTGCGCATCTATTCCAAGTTGAATCTCTTCAAAAGATTAAGTGTGGCTTGAGAAATCAACTTCTCAAGTTACCTATGTCAGAAACTGTACTTCTGAGAAGTCGATTCAGACACCCCTAACTTCTTAACTTTGATTCTCACAATATCTAACCCGTTTTGCCAAATGCTTTTAGCCACGAGTAGATCACCTTCCAACTTAAAGATTAAGTGCTTGCTTGCACAAAACTTTAAACTATGGAGTGAGCACTGACCAAAAGATTAAACACGAAATTTGCGCCTGTTTCAGAGAACTGTAGACATTCAATACATATGAATGTTCCTACTCACAATTCTCCTAGCCTGTTTACAATTGGACTCTGAAATTCAGGTCACAGGCTCATTAAGTAACAACTTAGATATCCTCAAAAGGATTTCATAAATGATCAAACACAGAAGGAGCAGACACGAAAAGATCGGGCGCAATATTTCTTCATTAACTCAGAAAATTACAACTGAGTGATGAGAGCTAACACACAAACTTTTTCTCTATCACATGACTTCTATCTCCCTCATTCTTGACATCTGACTATTGTCACATATGCTCTCATTTGCTCTCATACATGCCCCGACTTTTCTCAAGGTATTTATAGATAATTTGTACATAATTCTTACTGAACAAAATGATCTAAGTCATCTATGACTATGCTAATATACATATGTGTACACTTCTCTTGTCCTCTGAATGTAATCTTCTTTCACACTTTAGTAATTGATTCTTCATTCATCATTTGGTCTTCCAAGCCTTCAATTGGTGATTGGTCTGCACCAACAGCTCCCCCTCAATCATCAATTGAGGTTTTCTCTGTCTTCTTTATACTTGCCATGTCTTTGAACCTTTGTAACTTAGGTCCATCCAAACTCTTTGTCATCATATCTGCCACTTGTTCTTTTGTTGGAGTGTACATCACTTCAATCTCTTTATCTAGTACCTTTTCCCTCAAGAAATGATACTGAATCTCTATATGCTTAGTCCTGGCATGAAAAACAGGGTTAGCTGCCAAATACAAAGAACTCATATTGTCTCCAAAAATTATTGGAGTACTATGATCAAACTCAAAGCTCTTCATCAAGGTCTTCAACCATATCACTTCTTTTGCAGCTTCTACCATTCCCTTATACTCAGCTTCTGTAGATGATAAAGCAACTGTATGTTGCTTCTTTGAACACCAAGATACTAACTTATCTCCAACATAACATAGATATCCATGAGTAGACCTTCTATCATCTGAGTCACCTGCCCAATCTGCATCACTAAACACTTTGATTCTTGTGTCAGAAGTGAAACCATAATACAAACCTTCACTTAGGGTTCCCTTGATATATCTGAGTACCCTTTGGGCTGCAATCCAATGAGTCTTCTTTGGACAATGCATGAATTGTGACAACACACCTACTGCATATGATAGATCTGGCCTTGTCAAGGTAGCATAGATTAAACTACCTACCAAACTCTGATATTTCTTCATGTCATTGAACTCTTCACCTCCATACCTGCTTAATTTGTGATTTACCTCCAATGGAGTGGTTGAGATCCTGCAATCTTCCATGTTAAACTTGACTAGAAGATTCTTCAAGTATCTCTCTTGTGAAACATATACTCCATGTTGAGTATACACAATCTGCATTCCTAGAAAATAAGATAAGTTTCCCAAATCACTTATCTTAAACTCCTTCTCTATTTGTCTTTTGAGTTCATTGATTCCTTGAGCATCTGTTCCTGTAACAATAATATCATCAACATAAATGCACATGTAAATATATCCATTTTCACTTGCCTTCACTAGCAAGCTACTATCTGCCTTTGATGCTTGAAATCCACATTCATTCAAGAGCTTGACCAATCTGTAATTCCAAGCTCTTGGGGCTTGCTTCAATCCATATAAAGCTCTCTTGAGCTTACACACATAATCTGATCCAATTGATTCCATGAAGCCTTCTGGTTGCTCCATATATACTTCATCTGCAATATATCCATTTAGAAATGCATTTTTCACATCCAATTGTGACAATTTCCATCCCTTGCAAGCAGCAATAGCAATCAATGTCCTAATTGTAGACATCTTAGCAACAGGACTAAAGGTTTCATCATAATCTATCCCATAAGTTTGGGCATAACCTTTGACCACAAGTCTAGCCTTATATCTAGACACCTTACCATCTGCAAACCTCTTTGTTTTATATACCCACTTACATCCAATGACCTTCTGGTTCTTTGGTCTTGGTACTAATTCCCAAGTTTCATTTTCAAGTAGAGCATCATACTCTTCTTGCATTGCCTTCTCCCAATTCTGTTTACCTTTGGCTTCTTCATAAGTGGTTGGATCTTCTTCTGTTTTCACAATGTAGGCATAATCTTTTGTTGTTAGGAAAGATGTATCATAACTATACCTTATAGGCTCTTTCCTTTCTCTTGTAGATCTTCTGATTTCTGCACTTCTCGAAGTTTCAGCCTCATTTGATTCTGGATCAAATCTTGGCCCTTCTTCTACATGATCCTGCACTCTACATCTAGAGTCAACTTCATCAACAATTTCTTCACAAACTTTTACCTTTGCCTTTCCTTTTCTTTGAATTTCTTCAACACCTGTATACTCATTTAGTGATCCTGAATACCACACATTTTGCTCATCAAATGTCACATCTTTAGTAACAAGAAATTGCTTTGTAGATGGACTCCACAACCTGTAACCCATCTGTCTATCATCATATCCAATAAACACATACTTCTCTGCTTTTGGTTCTAGCTTATGTCTTAATTGTGAAGGAACATAAGCATATGCAATACATCCAAATACTTTACAATGATCAAGACTAGGCTTCTTACCCCACCATGCTTCATAAGGGGTTCCTCCATCCAAAGCTTTGCAAGGCAACCTATTCACAAGGTATGTTGCAGTGTTAATGGCTTCTGCCCATAAGTAATTTGGACAATTCTTTTCCTTCATCATGGCTCTTGCAAACTCTACAAGAGTCCTATTCCTCCTTTCTGCTACTCCATTCTGTTGAGGGGAGTACCTGCAAGTCACTTCTCTTTTGATACCTGCATTCCACAAATAATCATCAAACTCTTTTGAGAAATACTCTCCCCCTCCATCTGATCTTAACCTCTTGAGCTTTTGTCCTGTGATTCTTTCTGCATAAGCATGAAAGTGTTTGAATGTTTTGAAAACTTCTGATTTATCCTTGATTACATACAAGGTAATCCACCTGGTTGCATCATCAACAAACAACACATAATATCTGGATCCATTTATGCTATAGTCCCTTGAGGGACCCCATACATCTGTATGAACCAATTCAAGCATATTTGAATACTTGTATCCTGTTTTGTTATAAGAACTCTTATGTGCTTTACCTAATTGACAAGCTTCACACTTGTACACCATATGTTGCCCTTCAATGTTTGGCAATCCAGGCACCACCTGATTCTTTGACATCTCCTTTATAGCTCTCTCATTGAAATGACCTAGCCTCTTATGCCATAGGTCTAATTCAAACACCTTTTGACCTCCATAGGTAAACAATGCATGTCCCACATTACCTTGGACCTTGAGAGTGAACAATCTTCCTTCCTTTTTACCTGCAATTATGGTTCTATATCCCTGATTTGGATCTTGTACATAAACACCATCATTTGTGAATCTTACCTCATATCCTTTCTCCACAATTTGCCCTACACTTATCAAATTTTTAGGAATAGTAGGGACATAAAGTACCTTGCTCAGAAGTGTACTTCCACTCTTTGTCTTCACTGATCCAATGCTCTCCACTTTATGTTTGGTATTGTCACCTGTTTGAACTGTATGTCCATTCACCCTTGCTTCCATATCAGTCATCAAGGATAGATTCCCACTCAGATGGTTGCTGCACCCTGAGTCAATATAAAACACTCTTTGATCTTCTCCCATTGATTCATGAGTTGCATTCAAGATACGAGTCATGTCATCCTTCTGATCTGATGCATAATTGTAATAATTATTGTTGTAGGACTGAGATTGGAAGTTTCTTCCACCTCCTCTACCATATGATGTCCTACCACCTCTTCCTCTGAAGTTACCTCTTTGATTTCTGCCTCCTCTACCTCTTTGACTATAATTCTGATTGTTGTATCCTCCACTTTGATTATTATACCAACAATCATTTGCCAAATGATTTGTTCTGCCACAAATCCAACAAGCTTTAGCATTATCTTTGTTCTTACCTCCTCTTCCTTTACCTCTGAAATTTGTCTTCCCTTTTGTGAAGTTAGCTTGATTTGAATTCCCTTCATCATCATTTGATTGCTTTCCCTTGCCATTCTTTTTCTTGTCCTTGGAGTACATAGCTTGACTTGTACTTCTATCATTGTCTCCTTTAAGATCCTGCTCAAAGGTTAGCATATGTCCTAGCAATTGATTAAGGTCAGGAGTAAAGTGATCAAGTGACAATTCTATGGACAATATAAAAGGCTTCCACTTCTCATCTCCTCTCAAACCTGTAAGTATTTGTCTTACCAACTTTTCCTCTTCAATATCTTCATCCACTGCTCCCAAGCTATCTGCAATATCTTTCATCCTTGCCACATAATCTGAAATTGATTGTGAGCTCTTCTTCTTGAAGGTTGTGAACTCAGCCCATAGTGAGGACTTCCTTGACTTAGTTGTATTTTGGAAATGCTCTTCCAAGGCATTCCAAACATCTGTAGCACTTTCCAAACCTCTGATGTGAGGTAGAAGATAATCATTTACAGCCATGTAGATGATACTCCTTGCTTGAGCATCCTTTCTCATCCAAGTCTTCAACATTGCAAGCTCTTCCCTAGTGGGAATACTTGGATCTGCAAACTCAGGTTTTTCTTCATCTCCTGTAATAAATGATATAAGATCTTTGCTCATGAGGTGTGCTTCCATCCTCATGGACCATGCTGGATAGTTCTCCCTATCTAGCTTATCAATCTGCAAGCTTTCTCCCATCTTGTATCCACCTGTGTATTGAAAACTTCAAGCTTTACAAACAATGTATGTACCTTTACTTCGAATTGAACTCCTTTTGCCTTTCTTGATGTCAAATAATCTTCTCCTCAAGCTTTGACTCCAAGCTTTCACTTCTTAGTCCTTCAAGTGTTGAATTTCTTGAATCTGCAGCAGTCGGGATCCTCCTTTTCTTGAAATTGATGTCTCCTGCTCTGATACCACTGATGGAGAGTGTTAATCTCCAAAAGAACAACTTATTCTTGTGATTAGAACACCTCTATACCAAGAATAAGTCAAACACTCCACTAATTTAGAGGATCAACTGCTAATTACCAAAAGATTAACAAATCTGTGAAGAAGATGAAACACAGAAAAGTCTGCTGCACTATTTTTCCACATTGACCTATCAAATGTGTAAAGTTTTTGATAAAACTTTGTACGAAGTATCTCCTAGAGATTGCGCATCTATTCCAAGTTGAATCTCTTCAAAAGATTAAGTGTGGCTTGAGAAATCAACTTCTCAAGTTACCTATGTCAGAAACTGTACTTCTGAGAAGTCGATTCAGACACCCCTAACTTCTTAACTTTGATTCTCACAATATCTAACCCGTTTTGCCAAATGCTTTTAGCCACGAGTAGATCACCTTCCAACTTAAAGATTAAGTGCTTGCTTGCACAAAACTTTAAACTATGGAGTGAGCACTGACCAAAAGATTAAACACGAAATTTGCGCCTGTTTCAGAGAACTGTAGACATTCAATACATATGAATGTTCCTACTCACAATTCTCCTAGCCTGTTTACAATTGGACTCTGAAATTCAGGTCACAGGCTCATTAAGTAACAACTTAGATATCCTCAAAAGGATTTCATAAATGATCAAACACAGAAGGAGCAGACACGAAAAGATCGGGCGCAATATTTCTTCATTAACTTAGAAAATTACAACTGAGTGATGAGAGCTAACACACAAACTTTTTCTCTATCACATGACTTCTATCTCCCTCATTCTTGACATCTGACTATTGTCACATATGCTCTCATTTGCTCTCATACATGCCCCGACTTTTCTCAAGGTATTTATAGATAATTTGTACATAATTCTTACTGAACAAAATGATCTAAGTCATCTATGACTATGCTAATATACATATGTGTACACTTCTCTTGTCCTCTGAATGTAATCTTCCTTCACACTTTAGTAATTGATTCTTCCTTCATCATTTGGTCTTCCAAGCCTTCAATTGGTGATTGGTCTGCACCAACAGAGCATAGATGAAGTTATACGAGATAGCAGATCGAATGAATACAGTATGCATGTACTCCATTTCATAGATCATATTCTCAAACAATGATATAATTATGTGAACAACATGCAGTTCAACTTCAGCAGTTCGTATGTAAAATGAATACTCATGGACAGAGTTCTTAATCACATCAGTGTGTGATTCGCAAGTACAAAGTAAGTTACACAATATGAAGAACAGTGTGAACTTAACAATGAAATGTAACACAGCATAGGTATTGATGATGGCTCAGAGAGAGAGGATCAGCACATGGAGTAGACGTAGAACAGACATGACTAGAATAAACGCGTCTCTCAATCTTTGCATTAGAAAAAGTATGTTTATATACATTTTGTTCAAGGCGGAAACAATCACCGCTGACAGGTTTCTTTCCAGAGAATTACCTACTTGATTTTGATTTCCTTAGATTAAGGAATATCACGCAAGTTGCTTATGCATATATATTTTACCTTTTGTTTTTGTTTTCTTTCATATGAAAGAAAAACTATGAACTATGTCATATGAAAACTCTAAGAGTAGAGTTATATGCAGAAAACCGTTGACAAACTATTTCCTATGAAGATGTCAACCGAAGAGAAATTATGAGCAATGAATTTGTAGATTGTTTGTTCCAACAGCTCCCCTTCCTTCAAATTCAATGCTTCATATATGCTGTCTTTTCTCTCTGTTTGCTTTCCTTTACCTCTTTTCATCTCCCCATTGATCTGATCTTTCTTTTGCCTTGACTTCTTCTAAGTTTGATTTTGTTTTCCTTCTTCTTTCTCCTTTGCTTCATATGTCTTCATAGTTGATTTTTCTTGATGTAGATGTAGTGTTCTTCAAGAAATTTGGTACCAATCAATTAGACGATGTTGATGTAGTCTTCTTGTTGTCGAAGTAATAGCTCCTTAAGATGACATTGATCTTTGAACCTTTTCATATGTTGATTCGTCCTCCGTGTACTAGTTTTCCTTTCTTCCGTTGTAGTTGATGTTTTTTCCCATTGACTTCCAAGCAATAGCTTTCTGCTTATTTGAAGTGACTTTATAGACTTCAAAGTTCTTCTATATTGTGTAGTGTCCTTGCCTTTAATCTCTATGTAGTAGATTTCTCCTCCCCTTGTTGTTGACGTGTGATGTCGTCCGTTGACGTAGTTCTCTGCTCCATGTAATCGATCCTTGCTTCAAGAGTAGCTTCATTTTGGTTGATTGTTTCTTCTCCTTTTGAGGTCGATTCTTTGTTCGAGAGTGTAGTCTTTGTTGTATGTTGATGATGAATCTTTCTTCAAGAGCATCTCCCCTTCAATTTGAAAACCCTTTTGCATGGTTTTCTTCGAAATGTGTAAGCTTTACATAAGAGTCTATGGCTTTTGCCATTTGTGTATAACAACTTAACTTTGTTTACATACAGAGTTCAGAGGTTGTGGTTTTTCCTCACTCATCCTGGAGCGAGCATTGCTCTAACTCTAGAGTGATTCTATTCCTTCTCTCGTTTGATGACCTTTTTACATGAGGAAATGAAGTTTTAACCAAGATCCCAGCTTCTTGATTAATCTCCATTTTGATTTCACCTTCTATGTGTATAAACAATTGCTCACACCACTTGTATTGTGCTCAACTATTTGTGTTTTACAATGGTTGGAGATGAGGGGATTTGAATGCTTTTACTAGATTTTACAAGAGATGTAATGTATGATGATAATATGCAGCCTTTGAGTGACTCTTTATAAATGAGAGTCCATACAAATTTGTATTCAAGTCAAATTGGCTTACGATAGCACATATAAAGTGCTTATGTCTCTACAAGTAGAGTAGAGTAATGTTTTTACCTTTGTCT
>CM035412.1:81212766-81222766 GCA_020310875.1 Ceratopteris richardii | reverse complement strand
AAATGTAACCTGAGGTGCTCCTCCTATCATCCTTGCATCCTGCCCAATCTGCATCTGAGTAAACTTTAATGTCAATATCTGATGTATAAGGAAAGTACAAACCATGACTTTGTGTTCCCTTCAAATACTTCAAGATCTTCTTTGCTGCCTCTAGGTGAGGTACCCTTGGTTTGTGCATGAATTGACTAAGCACACTTACTCCATATGCTATGTCAATTCTTGTCAAGGTAGCATAGTTCAAACTACCTACCATACTTTGGTATCCTGTAATGTCTTTGATTTCTTCTCCTTCATGAGCACTTAGCTTTTGGTTAACCTCCATTGGAGTAGTAGATACCTTAGCATCCTGCAAACCAAACTTCTTGACCATATCCTGTGCATACTTCTTTTGAGTGATGTAGATACCTGAATTTGTGTAGACCAATTCAAGACCTAAGAAATACTTTAATAATCCAAGATCACTGATCTTGAATTCTTTCATCATCTGTCCTTTGATGTGTCTAATCCCATTGACATCATTACCTGTAATGATGATGTCATCAACATAAACACATAAGTAGATTACCTCTGTACTACTTCTCTTTATAAATAGAGAAGTGTCTGCTTTGCTCATCACAAATCCTTGGTCTAGGAGGTAGGTGGTCAATCTGTAATTGCATGCTCTAGGTGCCTACTTCAAACCATACAGAGCCTTCTTCAATTTACAAACATAATGTACCTTTTTTGGATCTTCATAGCCAGGTGGTTGTGACATGTAGACTTCTTCAGATATCCATCCATTCAAGAATGCATTCTTCACATCCAATTGGTACATGTTCCAATTTTTGGATGCAGCTACACTCACCATAACTCTGATAGTTGGCATCTTGGCCACAGGAGAAAATGTCTCCTCATAATCAATGCCTTGAGTTTGTGCAAAACCCTTGGCTACCAACCTAGCTTTGTACCTGTTTATTGTTCCATCTGAATTCTTCTTTAGCTTGTAGATCCATCTGGATCCTATCACTTTCATAGAGTCCTTCTTGGGTACCAAGTCCCAAGTATCACTTTCCTTGAGAGCTTCTATCTCTTCATCCATGGCTTCTCTCCATTCTGGTTTTGTAATTGCTTCTTCATAGGTACCTGGTTCTTCATTCAACAAGTCTTTTGCAAGATATACAGAATGTTTAGTCACAAGTGATGTGTCATACCCAAATCTGATAGGCTTCTTCTTTTCTCTCTGAGATCTCCTCATTGCTTGGGTTGAAGTTTCTGGGTTATCTTCTAATTGCTTCATCTTCATCTTCCCTTTGGACTTCCAAGCCTTGAACTCTTCAAGGTTTATTGTATCATCATCTGAGCTTGAATCTTCTTGCTGAGTTGGTTCTTCCTTAGTAAGCTTTGGAAAATCTTCATCTATGTCATAGGGTAGACTTATCTTCCTGCATTCATTTTCATACCAAGAGTCATTTTCATCAAAGATGACATCTCTGCTTACCTTGAACCCTTTGTTTGTAGGGTTGTAGAATCTGTATCCCTTTTGGTTCAAATCATAACCAATGAAGATACATTTTTCAGCCTTAGGGTCTAGCTTTCCTCTTACCTGTGAGGGAATATGCACATATGCTACACAACCAAAGATTTTGCAATGATCCAGAGAGGGTCTCTTACCATGCCAAGCTTCATATGGTGTCATGCCATCAAGTGATTTGGATGGCAACCTATTGATGAGATAAGTGGCAGTGGATACACTCTCTGCCCATAGGTAATTTGGCAACTTTTTCTCATTAAGCATAGACCTAGCTGTTTCTACTATAAGTCTATTCCTTCTTTCTGCTACCCCATTTTGTTCAGGTGAGTACCTTGTAGTGATCTCCCTTTTGATGCCTTTTTCCTGCAAGAAATCTTCAAACTCATTGGAGAAGTACTCTCCTCCACCATCTGACCTTAGCCTCTTCAAGCTTCTACCTGTTTGATTTTCAACAAGTGCAAGATACCTCTTGAAACAATTAAACACTTCATCTTTGTGCTTCATAAAGTATAAAATGGTCCACCTGCTATAGTCATCAATGAAGGACACATAATACCTTGAACCAGAAATGGAAGGGTCCTTGCTAGGTCCCCAAACATCTGTGTGTACCAAGTCTAGGTAGTCTTCATGCATGAAACCTTTCCTTGAGTAGGGTAATCTGTGAGACTTACCAAATTGACATGATCCACATTTGTAAATCGTGTGTTGCTTGGATACATTAGGTATCCCAAGCACACATTGATCCCTGCACATTTGCTTTAGAGTTCTTTCTCCTATGTGCCCTAATCTCTTATGCCATATCTCTAACTCTGAAAGTGTCTGATCCTTGTAATTATACAAAGCAATGTTTTTTGTATCTTCTAGCTCAAATGTAAATAATCTACCTGATTTCTCCCCTTTGGCTATCCTTCTGAATCCATGTTTTGGGTCCTCCACATATGCTCCATGTTGTGTGAATCTGACCTGCAAACCTTTCTCCACAATCTGACCAACACTCATTAAATTCTTAGTTATTGTTGGTACATAGAGTACCCTGCTTAATAGGTTCTGATTTCCATCACATGTCTTCACATTTCCAATTTTGACAACAGAGTGTTTAGTGTCATCACCTGTTTGTACCTGATTTTTGCCCTTGGGCTCTTCCAAATCAGAAAGTAGTGCCACATTGCCAGCTACATGGTTAGAACATCCTGAGTCAATGTAAAATAAATGATCATCATTTGTACCTATCTTGGAGGTCATATTCATGATCAATAGGGAGTCATCTTGCTCCTCTGTGTAGATGTTGTAGTCTCTTCTATTTCTGAATCCACCTTGGTAGTTACCATTGTGGTTGTTGTTGTAGTTGTTGTTGTAGTTGTTGTTGTATTGGTTGTTGTACCCATTGTAGCTTTGATGTTGGTTGAATCTGCCTCTCCCTTGAGAGTATCCACCTCTTGAGTAGCCTCTTCCTCTCTGATTCTTGTAGTTCTTGTAGCATTCATCTGTAGTATGATTGGACAATCCACAAATGTTGCATGGTGATGAGTTGTAGGGTCTCCCCCTACCTGACTTACCTCCTCTGCCTCTTCCTCTAGATGACCTACCTCTCCCTGCATAATTAGCTTGAGAGGTAGAACCTTCTTCATCCTGTTTCTTCCCTTTACCTTTATCCTTAACTTTCTTATCAGTATAGAGAGCAGAGGGGTTATTACCTTTTGATTGATCTCCAGCTTTTGTAAACTTTGCTTCATGTGTAAATAGTTGGCCCATGAGTGTTGTGAGATCAGGGGTATGCATGTCCATGTAGAGGTCCATTGCAGTGGTGAAACTTTCCCACTTATCATCTGCCTTGAGTCCATTTGTCACTTGCCTGACTATTTGCTCCTCTTCAATCTCCTCTCCAATGCTTGCTAGTTGGTCTGCCACATCTTTGATCTTTGTCACATATTCTGAGACTGATTGCTTGGGCTGCTTCCTAAGGGTTGTGAACTCAATCCATAATTGATTCTTCCTAGCCCTTGTGTTGGAAGAAAAATAATTTGACAAGGTTTCCCAAGTCTCTTGCGAAGTCTTACAGTTCCTTACATGTGGTAAAAGAAAGTCAGATATAGAGTTTAAGAGATAAGACCTTGCCAAAGCATCCTTTGCACACCATTGGTTGAGCCTTTCATGTTCATCCTTTGTAGGTAGTCCTCTAGTCTTGAATGAGGGCAACTCCTCATCTCCTGATATGTATCCAAATAGACTTCTCCCTTGTAGATAGGTCTTCATTCTCAATGACCAAGCTTGATAATTGTTTCTATCCAATTTGTCAATGAAGGAAGGGAAACCATCACCCATGATTACCTTATTTGCTCTGATACCACTGTTGGAAGTTGTTGATGTATGAAACACCACAAGAAATGAATTAATGTGACACTAGAACACCTCTATGGTCACCATTAACTCATTGCCACTCCAAACTTTGAGAAATGATAGCTTAAAGTGAGAACTTTGCTTCTACAGAAATTCCTAGTCACTGAAATGACATACCTTCAGTATTTTGCTAATTTCTCCTAGCTCAAGTATGCTTTCTCCATGAAACTTTATAAGCTGAAACTAGAAGAGTAGAGCTTTCCAACAAGCTATCATATGCATCAAACGGAACTCTAGAACTCAAGTTATGGCCCTCACAAGATGACCCTGTATGACCTTCCAAAACTGGAAATCTTGCCTGTTTTAGTATTTCTGATGTCCAAAAATAAAAAATTCGATGCCTGGCATCGAATTTCAGTCAAGGT
The DNA here is from genome assembly GCA_020310875.1 of Ceratopteris richardii. Taxonomy (NCBI): domain Eukaryota; kingdom Viridiplantae; phylum Streptophyta; class Polypodiopsida; order Polypodiales; family Pteridaceae; genus Ceratopteris; species Ceratopteris richardii. Next base: position 81,218,494 of record CM035412.1, on the reverse strand, counting down.
CGATGCCGGGCATCGACTTTGAGCTTTTTTAGGCCCTTTTTCTGCACCAGAAATACTCTCTTTTACACACACATGAAGAAGACCACTTGTATGCTAGAAGTCGATGCCAGGCATCGACTTTATGCTCAAACTCGATGCCAGGCATCGAGTTGCTCCACAAACTTCATATTTTTAAAAGATTCAACAATAGTTAACACACAGAGAATGAAAAAATGACTTATCAGCCAAGATTCGATGCCAGGCATCGAATTGCTCAGAAAACATGAACTTTTGAATTCATCACACAGTAGGTAATCATGGAGATAATGGAGAGAGGCTCATACACAGAACTTTACTCAGTTCTTCTCATAACTATAAAAAACTCAGAAGTTTTACAGATGCTTTCTCACTTAGAGAAGCCCGACTATACTCAGTCATACAAAAATGAGTTCTTCTCACTTTCTCATTGTCTTCCTCCTTCTTCTTCTCTCGCGTCAGTTAATACTAACTAACTTATATAGATTTTCTCATTCCCGTGATTTTTAAAAAACTTCTAGAACTAAAGTGAACTAACTTTACAAGTATAATACATTTGTGAATTTGTCCCTTCACATAGGCATGGGGTTTTCTTCCTAAGATTTGAACTTTAAATATATGTCCAATTAGTGATTGTTTCTCCAACAGCTCCCCCTCAATCACTAATTGACATTCCCTGTTTCTTCATATCTTCTTCTTTTCTTTTACTCCTGCCATGCTTTTGAATCTGCTGGTCTTCACACCATCCAAGCTCTTTGTCATTATGTCTGCTAACTGATCTTTAGTAGAAATGTATTCCACTTCAATCTCCTTCTCCATTACCTTTTCTCTGAGAAAATGATACTGTATCTCTATGTGCTTTGTCCTTGCATGAAATACTGGATTTGCTGCAAGATAAAGTGAACTCATATTATCTCCATGTATTGTAGGTGTACCTTGATCAATGCCTAAGCTCTTGAACAATGTCTGCATCCATATGACTTCCTTAGCTGCTTCCACAAGTCCTCTGTACTCTGCTTCAGTTGATGATAATGCTACTGTATGTTGTTTCTTGGAACACCAACTTACAAGCTTATCACCAATGTATATCATGTAACCATGAGTTGATCTCCTGTCATCTTGATTACCTGCCCAGTCTGAGTCATTGTAGGCTCTCAACTTCAAATCTGATGTAAAAGGATAATATAATCCTTCCTTTATAGTTCCTTTGATATATCTGAGAACTCTTTGACAAGAGATTGATACTTCCTCATATCTTTGTAGTCTGCACCATCATATTTACTGAGCTTGTGATTAACTTCAAGTGGAGTTGAAGCTTCTCTGCAATTTTCCATATCAAACTTCTTCAACAAGTTCAGAAGATACCTTTCTTGTGACACATATATGCCATGATCTGTATAAGTAACTTCCATTCCAAGAAAGTATGATAACTTTCCTAGGTCACTGATCTTGAATTCTTTTTCAAGCAATCTCTTTACCTCCTTGATTCCTTCATCTGAAGTACCTGTGATTATAATGTCATCTACATAAATACAAATGTAGATTGTACCTTCCTCTGTTCTTTTGATAAGTAGACTTGAATCTGCTTTTGAACTTTGATATCCAAGATCATTGAGATACTTCACCAGTCTATAGTTCCAAGCTCTTGGAGCTTGCTTCAATCCATACAATGCTCTTCTCAACCTGCAAACAAAATTTGGATACCTGGAATCTATAAACCCTTGAGGTTGTTCCATGTATACCTCATCTGATATGTATCCATTCAAGAATGCATTTTTTATATCCAATTGACTTAGGGTCCATCCTTTTGAAGCTGCAATAGCAATGATTGTCCTTATAGTTGACATCTTAGCTACAGGACTGAATGTCTCATCATAATCTATGCCATAGGTCTGGGCATAGCCTTTCACCACCAATCTAGCTTTGTATCTGGCTATACTTCCATCTGCAAGCTTCTTCACTTTATAAACCCATTTATTTCCAATTACTTTCTTACCATTTGGTTTAGGAACAAGTTCCCATGTCTTGTTCTCCTCCAGTGCATTGAACTCTTCCTTCATTGCTTCTTCCCATTGCTTCTTACCTTTAGCTTCATCATAGTTCTGAGGTTCTTCATCATCTTTGACCATATATGCATAGTTCTTCTGAGTTATGTAAGAAGTATCATAAGAATACCTTTCTGGTTGTCTCCTTGTCTTGCTTGACCTTCTTGGTTCACATTCTTCATAAGTTTCTGGATACACCTCTTCATCAAATATAGGAGCTTCTTCATTCATTCTTGTTAATCCACTTCTAGATGTACTTGCTTGCATATAGTCTTCATCTCTATTCACCTGCACAATTGATTTTCCTTTCTCACATCTTCTTACCTCTTCTTCAAATTCTTCAGCTGTATGACTTTGATCTGCATACCAACTTTTCTGTTCATCAAATGTAACATCTCTAGAAACAATAAATTGTTTGGTTAGAGGATTCCACAATCTGTAACCCATCTGCTTTTCATCATAACCAATGAACACATATTTTTCTGCCTTTGGTTCAAGTTTATGTCTAAGTTGTGATGGCACATAGGCATATGCAATTGATCCAAACACTCTACAATGATCTAGTGTTGGTTTCTTACCCCACCAAGCTTCATATGGAGTCATTCCATTCAGAGCTGCACATGGTAATCTATTCACAAGATATGTAGCTGTATTTACAGCCTCAGCCCAAAGATAATTTGGACAGTTCTTCTCCTTTAGCATAGCTCTAGCAAACTCAACCAAAGTCCTGTTCCTTCTTTCTGCTACACCATTTTGTTGTGGTGTATACCTGCAAGTTATTTCTCTCTTAATACCTGCATTCCAAAGATAATCATTGAACTCTTGGGAGAAGTATTCTCCCCCTCCATCAGACCTCAGTCTCTTAAGCTTTTGACCTGTGACTCTCTCTGCATATGCATGAAAATGCTTGAAAGCTCCAAACACTTCTGATCTTTCCTTCAAAACATATAATGTTATCCATCTTGTAGCATCATCAATGAAAAGAACATAATACCTTGAGCCACTGATAGATCCTTCTTTTGTTGGTCCCCATACATCTGTATGAATGAGCTCAAGTACTCCATCATGTTTGAATCCTTTCTTTTGAAATGGTAACCTGTGTGCTTTACCCATTTGACATGCTTCACATTTATAAACCATATGTTGACTTTGCACATTTGGTAATCCTAGTACAGACTGATTAGCAACCATAGCTTTAATTCCTCTTTCATTAAAGTGACCTAATCTCTTATGCCAGAGATCAAGTTCTGTAATCACTGCTTCACCATGTGTGAGCAAAGCTTGACCAATGTTTCCTTGCACTCTTAAAGTAAAGAGTCTACCTTCTTTCTTACCAGAGACAATCTGATTATATCCATTCTCTGGATCTTCCACAAATACTCCTTCATTTGTAAACCTGACTTGAAAACCTTTTTCAACTATCTGTCCCACACTAATCAAGTTTTTAGGTATTGTAGGAACATACAAAACATTGGTTAGCAAATCTGCTCCACTCTTGCATTTCACTTTTCCAATTGAATGTACGCAATGTCTTGTATTATCACCTGTTTGAATTGTGTGACTAGAAATGCCTTTTTCCAAATCTGACATCAATTCTATGTTTCCTGACAAATGATTAGAACATCCAGAGTCAATGTAAAATACCTTTAGATCTTCTTTGTCTGATGTGCTGATTGAATTCATCATCAATGATGTATGACTTTCATTCTGTGTGTCATTTGCATAGTTGTAGTAGGTGGTGTTGTAGGATTGATTCTGTCCCCAACTTCTTCCTCCACCTCTACCATAGCCTCCTCTTTGACTTTGTCTACCTCTTTGAAAATTACTTTGATATCTTCCACCTCGACCTCTGCTATTGTTGTTTTGATTCTGGTTTGATCCTTGTTGGTTGTGCCAACAGTCATGAGCCAAATGATTACTCAATCCACAGATCCAGCAAGCCTTTTTGTTGTTATTTTGATTACCTCTTCCTCTTCCAAAACCTCTTGCTCTTCCTCTGCCAGTGCCTTTACCTCTTGCATAATAAGCTTGAGAATTAGACTCCTCTTCATCCTTTGCTTTACCTTTATCTCCTTTCTTCTTATTCTTCATGTACATTGCAGAACTTTGACCTTTATCTCCATCTCCCTTCAAGTCTTGCTCATATGTGAGCATCAAACCAAGCAACTGGTTCAAATCTGGAACATAATGATTTAATGAAAGTTCTGTTGATAAGACAAAAGGTTTCCACCTTTCATCCCCTCTCAAGCCTGCAAGTAGTTGAGCAATCAATCTGTGATCTTCAACATCTTCATCTATGGATCCAAGACTATCTGCTAGATCCTTCATCTTAGTGACATAATCACTATTGGTTTGACTTGGCTTCTTCTTGAATGTTGTAAACTCTGACCATAGACTTGCTTTCCGTGCTTTAGTAGTGCTTTGGAAATGATACTCCAATGCATTCCATATATCTTCTGATGATTCCAATCCTCTGATGTGTGGTAGCAAATGATCAGAGATTGTATTGTAGATGTAGGCTTTTGCACTTGCATCCTTCTTCTGCCAATGCTTTAAAGCATCAAGTTCCTCTTTCTTTGGTCGGCTTTCATCTTCAAATACTGGCTTCTCTTCTTCACCTGTAACATATATCATGAGATCCTTACTCATAAGTAAGGCTTCCATTCTCATTACCCATGCGGGGTAATTATCTCTGTCCAGTTTGTCAATGGAGATATGATCTGCCATAGTTATTTCCTTCTGCTGCAACCTGTGAGCTTAAAGGATAAAGGATAATACCTTTTGAAGTTCTTTGCGTATGAGGATACTTTTGAAGTAACCTTTTGATGCCTTGTGTCTTCAAATGCTTCACCTTTCAAACTTTAATGGAAAACTTTACAAAACTTCTCGTACCTTTGTCGTCTTCTGCTCTCGAGAATCTTTCTGCTCTGATACCACTTGTTGATGTATGAAACACCACAAGAAATGAATTAATGTGACACTAGAACACCTCTATGGTCACCATTAACTCATTGCCACTCCAAACTTTGAGAAATGATAGCTTAAAGTGAGAACTTTGCTTCTACAGAAATTCCTAGTCACTGAAATGACATACCTTCAGTATTTTGCTAATTTCTCCTAGCTCAAGTATGCTTTCTCCATGAAACTTTATAGGCTGAAACTAGAAGAGTAGAGCTTTCCAACAAGCTATCATATCCATCAAACGGAACTCTAGAACTCAAGTTATGGCCCTCACAAGATGACCCTGTATGACCTTCCAAAACTGGAAATCTTGCCTATTTTAGTATTTCTGATGTCCAAAAATAAAAAATTCGATGCCTGGCATCGAATTTCAGTCAAGGTCGATGCCGGGCATCGACTTTGAGCTTTTTTAGGCCCTTTTTCTGCACCAGAAATACTCTCTTTTACACACACATGAAGAAGACCACTTGTATGCTAGAAGTCGATGCCAGGCATCGACTTTATGCTCAAACTCGATGCCAGGCATCGAGTTGCTCCACAAACTTCATATTTTTAAAAGATTCAACAATAGTTAACACACAGAGAATGAAAAAATGACTTATCAGCCAAGATTCGATGCCAGGCATCGAATTGCTCAGAAAACATGAACTTTTGAATTCATCACACAGTAGGTAATCATGGAGATAATGGAGAGAGGCTCATACACA
>CM035412.1:81177185-81182185 GCA_020310875.1 Ceratopteris richardii | reverse complement strand
TTCTGAGTTCCCTTCAAATACTTCAAGATCTTCTTTGCTGCCTCTAGGTGAGGTACCCTTGGTTTGTGCATGAATTGGCTTAGCACACTAACTCCATATGCTATGTCAATTCTGGTCAAGGTAGCATAGTTCAAACTACCTACCATACTTTGATATCCTGTGATGTCTTGGACTTCTTCCCCTTCATGAGCACTTAGCTTTAGGTTGACCTCCATTGGAGTAGTAGATACTTTAGCATCCTGCAAGCCAAACTTCTTGACCATATCCTGTACATACTTCTTTTGAGTGATATATATACCTGAGTTGGTGTAGACTAACTCAAGACCTAAGAAATACTTCAATAATCCAAGATCACTGATCTTGAATTCTTTCATCATCTGTCCTTTGATGTGTCTAATACCATTGACATCATTGCCTGTAATGATGATGTCATCAACATAAACACACAAGTAGATTACCTCTGTACTACTTCTCTTTATGAATAGAGAAGTGTCTGCTTTACTCATCACAAATCCTTGGTCTTGGAGGTAGGTTGTCAACCTGTAATTCCATGCTCTAGGTGCCTGCTTCAAACCATATAGAGCCTTCTTCAATTTACAAACATAGTTTACCTTCTTGGGGTCTTCATAGCCAGGTGGTTGTGACATGTAGACTTCTTCAGATATCCATCCATTCAAGAAAGCATTCTTGACATCTAATTGGTACATGTTCCAATTCTTGGATGCAGCTACACTCACCAATATTCTGATAGTTGGCATCTTAGCCATAGGAGAAAATGTCTGCTCATAATCAATGCCTTGGATTTGTGCAAAACCCCGTGCTACTAACCTAGCTTTCTACCTGTTTATTGTTCCATCTGAATTCCTCTTTAGCTTGTAGATCCATCTGGATCCTATCACCTTCATAGATTCCTTCTTGGGTACCAAGTCGCAAGTATCACTCTCTTTGAGAGCTTCCATTTCTTCATCCATAGCTTCCTTCCACTCTGGTTTGGTAATTGCTTCTTCATAGGTACCTGGTTCTTCATTCAACAAGTCCTTTGCAAGATATACAGAATGTTTAGTTACAAGTGATGTGTCATACCCAAATCTGATTGGTTTCTTCTTTTCTCTCTGAGATCTCCTCATTGCTTGAGTTGAGGATTCTGGTGCATCCTCTAGCTTCTTCATCTTCATCTTTCCTTTGGACTTCCATGCCTTGAACTCCTCAAGATTTATTGTATCATCATCATTTGAGCTAGATTCATCTTTCTGGATTGGTTCCTCCTTGGTGAGTTTTGGGAAATCTTCTTCCATATCATAGGGTAGACTAACCTTCCTGCATTCATTCTCATACCATGAGTCATTCTCATCAAAGATGACATCTCTCCTTACCTTGAAGCCTTTGTTTGTTGGGTTGTAGAATCTGTATCCCTTTTGGTTCAAATCATAACCAATGAAGATACACTTTTCAGCTGTAGGATCTAGCTTTCCCCTTACCTGTGAGGGAATATGCACATATGCTACACAACCAAAGATTTTGCAATGATCCAGAGAGGGTCTCTTTCCATGCCAAGCTTCATATGGTGTCATGCCATCAAGTGATTAGGATGGCAACCTGTTTATGAGATAGGTGGCAGTAGATACACTCTCTGCCCAAAGATAATTTGGCAACTTCTTTTCATTAAGCATAGACCTAGCTGTTTCTACTATGAGTCTATTCCTTCTTTCAGCTACCCCATTTTGTTCAGGTGAGTACCTTGTAGTAATCTCCCTTTTGATGCCTCTTTCCTACAAGAAATCTTCAAACTCATTGGAGAAGTATTCTCCTCCACCATCTGACCTTAGCCTCTTCAAGCTCCTTCCTGTTTGGTTTTCAACAAGTGCAAGATACCTCTTGAAACAATTAAACACTTCATCTTTATGCTTCATAAAGTATAAGATGGTCCATCTGCTATAATCATCAATGAAGGACACATAATACCTTGAACCTGAAATGGAAGGGTCCTTGCTAGGCCCCCAAACATCTGTGTGTACCAAGTCTAGGTAGTCTTCATGCATGAAACCTTTCCTTGAATAGGGAAACCTGTGAGACTTACCAAATTGACATGCTCCACACTTGTAGATCATGTGTTGCTTGGACACATTAGGTATCCCAAGCACACATTGATCCCTGCACATTTGCTTTAGAGTTCTTTCTCCTATGTGACCTAATCTCTTGTGCCATATCTCTAACTCTGAAAGTGTTTGATCCTTGTAATTATACAAAGCAATGTTCTTGGTGTCTTATAGCTCAAAAGTAAACAATCTACCTGATTTTTCTCCCTTGGCTATCCTTCTGAATCCATGTCTTGGATCCTCCACATATGCTCCATGTTGTGTGAATCTGACCTGCAACCCTTTCTCCACAATCTGGCCAACACTCATTAGATTCTTGGTGATGGTTGGTACATAGAGTACCCTACTCAATAGGTTCTGGTTACCATCACATGTCTTCACATTTCCAATCTTAACAACAGAGTGTTTAGTATCATCACTTGTTTGTACCTGATGTTTGCCCTTGGGTTCTTCCAAATCAGAAAGTAGTGCCACATTGCCAGCTACATGGTTAGAACATCCTGAGTCAATGTAAAATAAATGATCATCATTTGTACCTGCCTTGGAGGTCATATTCATGATCAATAGGGAGTCATCTTGCTCCTCTGTGTAGTTGTTGTAGTCTCTTCTATTTCTGAATCCACCTTGGTAATTACCATTGTGGTTGTTGTTGTAATTGTTGTTGTATTGATTGTTGTATCCATTGTAGCCTTGGTGTTGGTTGAACCTGCCTCTCCCTTGAGAGTATCCACCTCTTGAGTAGCCTCTTCCTCTCTGATTCTTGTAGTTCTTGTAGCATTCATCTGTGGTATGATTGGACAATCCACAAATGTTGCATGGTGATGAGTTGTAGGGTCTCCCCCTACCTGACTTACCTCCTCTGCCTCTTCCTCTAGATGATCTACCTCTCCCTGCATAATTAGCTTGGGAGGTAGAGCCTTCTTCATCCTGTTTCTTCCCTTTACCTTTATCCTTAACTTTCTTATCAGTATAGAGAGCAGAGGGGTTGTTACCTTTTGATTGATCTCCTGCCTTTGTAAACTTTGCTTCATGTGTGAAAAGTTGGCCCATGAGTGTTGTGAGATCTGGGGTATGCATGTCCATATAGAGGTCCATTGGAGTGGTGAAACTTTCCCACTTATCATCTGCCTTGAGTCCATTTGTTACTTGCCTGACTATTTGCTCCTCTTCAATCTCCTCTCCAATGCTTGCTAATTGGTCTGCCACATCTTTAATCTTTGTCACATACTCTAAGACTGATTGCTTGGGCTGCTTCCTAAGGATTGTGAATTCAATCCACAGTTGATTCTTCCTAGCCCTTGTGTTGGAAGAAAAGTATGTTGACAAGGTTTCCCAAGTCTCTTGGGAAGTCTTATAATTCCTTACATGAGGTAAAAGAAAGTCAGATATAGAGTTAAGAAGGTAAGACCTTGCCAAAGCATCTTTTGCACACCATTGGTTGAGCCTCTCATGTTGATCCTTGGTGGGTAGTCCTCTAGTTTTGAATGACCGCAATTCCTCATCTCCTGATATGTATCCAAATAGGCTTCTGCCTTGTAGATAGGTCTTCATTCTCAATGACCAAGCTTGATAGTTGTTCCTGTCCAATTTGTCAATGAATGAAGGAAATCCATCTCCCATGTTTACCTTATTTGCTCTGATACCACTGTTGGGAGTGATGGTTGGATGCACTCAGAAGATTGAGTAGGTGCTGCTAACCCTGCTTTGCACCAGCCCTCTTTGACTCCAGATATGCTTAGTAGACTCCTTAAGCTTCCAAATGATACCAAAATATGCTATATGTACTTTGAAAGAGGTTTGAGTAATGACTTGATCAAAACAGATAAGTTTGTAAATCACAAAGCTCAAAAACTTTCTAATTTTGTCTTGATACCTGCTCAGTCTTTCACTCAGTATGACCAGTGTAGTTACAATTGGCAAAATTCCTTCTAGAGATATTCTATAAGCTTAGTAAGCTACCATTTGCAAGTGGAATGAGATAAAATGATAGACTATACTCAGAGAAATCACTTTAGCAAAATCAGGGATACTCCCGACTTTTTAGGAGCTCTGCAGAAAATTACCATAGACCAGTTCGATGGCGATTTCTCAAAACTGGCTGAACCAATTTACTTCAAACTTTGTAGGTGTATAGAAGACTTTGAGCTGAATCCAATGTGCTTTGAATCACTTAATTTGGTTCAGTAGATCCTAAGATATGCTCCTTTGAAGTTAACAGACTTGGAGATGATGACTCAGAGAAAACTGAGATAATGAATGTAATGATATGTATTAATTCACATTGATGTACATTCCCATTGACATGATAAACATTGCCAAATGGTACTCAGAGGTGTAGGCTATGAAAGAGTCCTCACACACTCAAGTTTTGATCCACAATTGCCTCGGGATATGAGCTGAAGTGAACAAGCTGACCCGCGACTTTTTGATTGTGCCTTTTATAGAGAATGAGTTGAGATTTGAATTTGAATTCAAATTCAAATCTCCTATATTCTCTACTCTAAAAGTAAGGATATATTCTCTCCAATCACACCATCCAAATTCCATGACTCTAATCAGTTAGGTGTGTATACATAATGCCAAGTCATTTAGACTTTTACAAGGAGTAAAATGTAATAACACATAGGCAAGTGTTCCTATGGTTCTAGCTTCACATAGTGATACCCTTCAAGGGTTCCAAGCCAATCTTCCAAAGTTCCAAGCCAAGTGTGAAGGCTTGAAATGCACCAACATATTCATCTATCTATCTATCTATCTATCTATCTATCTATCTATCTATCTATCTATCTATCTATCTATCTATCTATCTATCTATCTATCTATCTATCTATCTATCTATCTATCTATCTATCTATCTATCTATCAATCAATCTATCTATCTATCGATCTATCTACCGACCTACC
>CM035412.1:81172185-81174685 GCA_020310875.1 Ceratopteris richardii | reverse complement strand
GCAAGCTCTAATTGTGAGGCTTGGCACATACTCACCTCTCATTTATTACCTCTTTGTCATTTATGTATTTGTTGTAAGCCCAAAATGAAGTTATACCCTAAAAATATAAATGGAACACTCATACCCTTAGAGTAGAGTGTTGAATTAAAAAGTACATTTGTATTTATGGCTGGGATAAAATCCAATATATATTTAGATAGATGTAATACTCAAAAAACACGTGACCTTATCCATATGAAGTGATATGGAACACCAAAAGCCACCGAAGGCAATGGAAGGACAAAGGACAAGAAAGGAAAGGTCAAGAGGTGAGAGAAGATGCATGGGTAGGTGAAAAGTCCCATGCCCATAGTTCTATATAAAGAGCTCATTTAAACGTGAAACTTTGTGGAGATGATAAGGAGATGGTGTAGAAGCATATTGTGGTCATTTTCTCACCAATGGATATCAAAAGGTACCTCATTTGGATGCGAGATGACACAAAGGTTATCCAGCCGCATACCTTTTGTGTACACAACCACCTTGTGAAGATGATTCTGCAGTATTGATTGGGAAAATTTTTTGTGAACCTCAGATTTGCATAACTTGAGATTAGAAGTATTCTATCTTTGTACAGTTAGTTGCCTGGTCAAATGAACTCCAAATGGAGTGTTCTTTAGCTTGTTAGAAAGCTATAAGGGCATATTCTAGAAGAGGTTCTCTAAGTTCCGCTACGTGTATTGGAGGGTATTGGAGTGAAATTTCTCCACATTTTGGTATCAGAGCTTTGGTTGCAGAGCATTGGAAGTGGAGCCCATGGATGCACAAAGAGATCTTGAAGAAGATGGAGAGATGGCAAAGGAAAGGCTTGGAGTTATCATGCTCATTGGAAAGCTATGGAGATGAAGCTTTTGTATGTAAGACAATTTTGTTGCTTTATGATATTTGAAGTGATACACTCTCTTGTTCTATTCTCTTCTACATATATTGATCATTGAAGTTTGCTATAAGTGATGCTAGTCACTTTCTTGAAGATTTATGAGCAGCCAATAGAAGAAGATGGAGATTCAAGAAAAGAATCTTGGATGAGCAACTATGAGTTGCATATGATCATTGCATGCATGTTTGAGATGATGCATTAAATTGAATGAAGTGAAAGTTTTGATTATGTAAATGGCTGAAGGTTTAAGCTTTTATGTAAGTTTTATGGTAGCATTTTATGCTTATGCATTTGGAGATGTCTATGTATTCATGCTTGTGAAGTCTATGCTCAAGATGTATGATGATTGTGGATAGTCATGCGTAGGTTGAATATAATCTGAATTTGAAGTTGATGATTGCTATCTAACATGAAAGAATGTATGCATGTGTGGTCAAGGAAGATATATAAAAATCTTTGATAATTTGTGGATGAGTAATAGGCTATTTTATAAAGCCTAACCAAGCTGAAAATTTCCAAGTCTTTGTAGCCATATGAATTGGCATAAAGTGAGCTAATTATATATGCTCAAGTTTTGATGATTTGAATACATGCTTATGTGGATTAATTAGCATGCTATTGAAGCTTTAAATTTTGTTCATTTTCAGCCATATATGAGCTGAAAGAACATGTGTTTGGATGCCAAGAAGATTGCTAAGATGCAAGGCTGCTATGTATGAAATTTGTGGATGTATCTTGTTGTGGATAAAACCCATTGAGGTAGAATTGCAAAAGAAAATATCTATGCTCATGTGACGATGACTAAATTAGTTTTATTCATGAGTTTAGATACATCAAGTGAATGCAATGTTCCTATTTGAGCAAGCCAAAGACAAGGTGGCCAAAGCTTGGAGCCAAAGCCAAGGTGGCCAAAGCTTGGAGCCAAAGTCAAGGAAGGAGCCCAAGCTAATAGGTTGTCAAACATTTCAAGGTTTGAAGACCTGAAGATTGGAACTCAAGTTGAAGGTGGACAAAGGTGAAGCCTAGAATTGAGCTTCCCAACAAAGTAGGAGTATAAGACTCCAAAAAAGGGCCGCTATAAAGTGTTGAAAACTCAACAAGGACTTGAAGATTCTCCCCAAGGTACAACAAGCACAAGCAAAGTGCAAGAAAGAAGGAAGTGCCAAGAGAGAAGGAAGAGTCACTCATGAGAAGTGTGACATATTGGCTGAAGCAAAGGAAGGTAAAAAAAGTGAATTTGCAAATCTAAAGGCTGATGTAAATTTTTGGTGAAAAAAAATCCACATTGTGTGGTGGTAAGTTCCGAGCTTATACCATGTGAATGTATTGTCAAAGTATGAGGCTACTAAGACCACCAAGAAGAGTGGCAAGCCTAGGTTAATGCAAGTAAGACCATTCCAAGAGGAGTGGCAAGCCTATGAATGTAAAGGCAAGTAAGACCATCCCAAGAGGAGTGGCAAGCCTATGTGAAGGCATGTCAGACCATTCCAAGATGAATGGCAAGCCTATGTTGGGTGCAAGAAGCGCCAAAGACAAAGTGAAGGTCTAGTGAAAGGTTGAGGCAAGTAAGACCAACTAAGA
>CM035412.1:81134685-81164685 GCA_020310875.1 Ceratopteris richardii | reverse complement strand
TTTGCACAACACTTCGCCTTAAGGTTGCGCAACTTTGCCAAGTTAAATCTCTCAAAAAGATTAAGTACACTCTGAGAAATGTGTGAAACACTTTACCTATGTCTGAAAGTGCTTCTCTGCAATGGCGACTTTGACACCTGCAACTTCTTAGCATTGGTTCTCCCAACTCTGAACCCGTTTGATCAAGATCTTCTAGCCATAGATGGCTTACCTTCCAACTTAAATTTTAAGCTCTCATTTGTGTAAAACTTTACACTGTGGACTGAGCACTGACCATTTCTTTGAAGATGAAATGTGCGCCAGATTTCTCGACTCTTATAACATTTTCACATATGAATGTTCCTAAGCAAAATTCTCACAACCTGATTGAAATTAAACTCTCAAATTCTAGCCATAGATAGATTAGCTATGGACTTAGATACGTGCAGAAAGATTCTTCAAAAGATTAAGCACAGAAGGAGAATGAGAGAGAAGATCGACGCGCAGAATTCTACTCAATTTTCTTCTTCATTACTTTTCACACATATGGTTGATGATACATACAATGTTCATCACTTCTTCACCTATTCTTCTCTATCTGATCTATATCACTCTCTCTATTTATGAATACGTATCTGTAGATATATATACGAGTCTAACTCGTCATCCTTTTTCAAAATACATTGAACTATTTACAAGAGTAATATACAAAAGAAACATTTCTGATTCCGTTTTCTTCCTCTGAAAGTAATCTTCATTCTTCCATATGTCTTCTCACTTTGATCTTCATAGAATCACTATTGATGATTGTTCTGCTCCAACAGCTCCCCCTCAATCTTCAATTGTGATTACCTGTATCTTCTTTATTCCTGCCATATCTTTAAACCTCTGCAATTTAGGTCCATCCAAACTTTTAGTCATCATATCTGCAAGTTGATCTTTTGTAGGAGTGTGTATGACTTCAATTTCCTTCTCAATGACCTTCTCTCTCAGAAAATGATACTGTATTTCAATATGCTTAGTTCTAGCATGAAATACAGGATTAGCTGCCAAGTATAATGAACTCATATTGTCTCCACAAATAATAGGAGTACTCTGAATCACATCAAAAACTTTCAAAAGTGTCTTTAGCCATATTACCTCTTTTGCAGCTTCCACCATACCTTTATATTCTGCCTCTGTGGATGACAAAGCAACTGTATGTTGCTTCTTAGAACACCATGAAATCAATTTGTCTCCTACATAGCACAAGTATCCATGTGTTGATCTTCTATCATCAACATTACCTGCCCAATCTGCATCACTATATATCTTAATTCTTGTATCTGAAGTAAACCCATAGTACAACCCTTCTTTGAGTGTACCCTTGATGTACCTAAGTACTCTTTGTCCTGCAATCCAATGTTTCTTTCTAGGACAATGCATGAATTGTGAAAGCACACCAACTGCATATGATAAGTCAGGCCTTGTCAATGTAGCATAAATCAAGCTACCAACCAAACTTTGATAGAGTTTCATATCTCTGAACTCTTCTCCTCCAAACCTAGACAATTTATGGTTCACTTCCAAAGGTGTAGGTGCAACCCTGCAATCTTCCATTTTAAACTTGGTTAGCAAATTTTTAAGATACCTTTCTTGGGTCACATATACTCCATGTTGAGTATAAGAGATCTCCATTCCCAAGAAGAATGATAGGTTCTCCAAATCACTGATTTTGAACTCTTTCTCCATCTGCTTTTTGATCATTTGTATCCCCTTATCATCTGTTCCTGTAAGTATTATGTCATCAACATAAATACACACATAAATGAACCCATCTTCACTTCCTTTGACTAGCAAGCTACTATCTGCCTTTGATGCTTGAAAACCAAGATCATTCAAGAATTTTACAAGCCTATAATTCCAAGCCCTTGGGGCTTGCTTCAACCCATACAAAGCTCTCTTGAGCTTACATACATAATTTGGACTCACTTGATCTTTGAACCCATCTGGTTGCTCCATGTAGACTTCATCTGAAATGTAACCATTCAAGAAAGCATTTTTAACATCTAATTGAGACAACTTCCAACCTTTACAAGCAGCAATTGCAATGAGTGTCCTGATGGTTGTCATCTTTGCCACAGGACTATAGGTCTCATCATAGTCCACTCCATATGTCTGTGCATACCCTTTCACAACAAGTCTAGCTTTGTACCTAGACACACTTCCATCTGCAAATCTCTTTGTTTTGTAAACCCACTTACATCCAATAATCTTTTGACTATTAGGTTTAGGAACCAAATCCCATGTTTGATTCTCTATCAATGCATCATACTCCTCTTGCATAGCATCTTCCCAATTCTTCTTCCCTTTGGCTTCTTCATATGTAGAAGGGTCTTCATCTGCTTTTACCAAATAAGCATAATCTTTAGTAGTCAAGAATGAAGTGTCATAGCTATACCTTGTAGGTTGCCATTTGTGCCTAGATGATCTCCTAACTTCTGCACTTCTTGAGGTCTCTGGTTCATCACATTCTGGATCAAACCTTGGCCTCTCTTCAACTTCAATCTGCACTTCATTACTCTCACTTTCATCAAGTAATTGAATCTTTGCTTTACCTTTCCTTTGTTCCACTACTTCTTCATCATCTGCATGTACATTATATTTACCTGCATACCAAGTACCTTGCTCATCAAATGTAACATCCTTGGATACAATAAATTGCTTTGTGGATGGACTCCACAACCTGTATCCCATTTGCTTATCATCATAACCAATGAATACATACTTCTCTGCCTTAGGCTCCAACTTATGCCTCAATTGAGATGGCACATATGCATATGCCAAGCATCCAAATATTTTGCAATGATCCAAGGTAGGTTTCTTACCCCACCAAGCTTCATATGGTGTCATGCCCTGCAAAGCTTTACAAGGCAATCTATTGACCAAATATGTAGCTGTATTAACAGCCTCAGCCCACAAATAATTTGGGCAATTCTTCTCTTTCATCATGGACCTTGCAAATTCAACAAGAGTCCTATTTCTTCTTTCTGCTACCCCATTTTGTTGAGGAGAGTACCTACAAGTAACTTCTCTCTTTATACCTGCATTCCACAAATAATCATTGAATTCATTTGAAAAATACTCTCCCCCTCCATCTGACCTTAGTCTCTTCAATTTTTGTCCTGTAATCCTTTTTGCATATGCATGATAGTGTTTAAATGTATTAAACACTTCTGATTTTTCCTTAATCACATAAATTGTGATCCACCTGGTAGCATCATCAACATATATGACATAATATCTTGAACCATTTATACTAAAGTCCTTTGAAGGACCCCACACATCTGTATGCACCAATTCAAGTCTTTCTGAATACATAAATCCATGCTTAGAATAGGATTGCTTATGAGCCTTACCTAATTGACATGCCTCACATCTGTATGTCATGTGTTGACCTGCAATGTTAGGCATTCCAAGCACTGAATCATTGTTAATCATTTCTTTGATACCTCTTTCATTAAAGTGTCCAAGTCTTTTGTGCCAAAGATCCAATTCTGACACCTTCTGCTCTCCATATGTGAACATAGCATGTCCAACATTTCCTTGTACCTTCAATGTGAAAAGCCTTCCTTCTTTCTTTCCTGCAATAACTTGTTTATACCCTTGACTAGGGTCTTCCACATAAACTCCATCATTGGTAAACCTTACCTCATAACCTTTTTCCACAATTTGACCTACACTAATCAAATTCTTTGGAATTGTGGGAACATAAAGTACCTTACTCAGAAGAGTGCTCCCATCCTTAGCTTTGACTGAACCAATTGACTTTACCTTATGCTTTGTATTATCACCTGTCTGCACTGTATGATTAATTGCATTGTGATCTAGGTCAGTCATCAAAGCAATATTTCCACTCAAATGATTACTACATCCTGAATCAATATAAAACACTCTCATGTCCTCATGTGAGGTTTCACATGTATTCATAATGAGAGTTGAATCCTCCTTCTGATCTGATGCATAGTTGTAGTAGGTGTTATTATAGGATTGACTTTGGAAGCTTCTTCCACCACCTCTTCCAAAAGAATTCCTACCACCTCTACCTCTGAAATTTCCTCTCTGAAATCTACCACCTCTTGCTCTTTGATTAAAGTTCTGATAATTACCATTGTTTTGATTATTGTGCCAACAATCATGAGATAGATGATTGGTCTTACCACATATCCAACAAGCTCTTGCATTATCTTTGTTGTTTCTGCCTCTTCCTCTACTTCTGCCATTTCCTCTTCCTCTTATGAAGTTTGCTTGGTTTGATGTACCTTCTTCTTCACCTGATTGTTGCTTTCCTTTGTTGGCTTTCTTCTTGTCTTTAGAATACATTGCATGACCTGCACTCTTATCAACATCTCCTTTGATATCATTCTCAAAAGTTAGCATATGACCTAACAATTGATTCAAATCAGGAGTAAAGTGATC
Organism: Ceratopteris richardii; assembly: GCA_020310875.1. Taxonomy (NCBI): domain Eukaryota; kingdom Viridiplantae; phylum Streptophyta; class Polypodiopsida; order Polypodiales; family Pteridaceae; genus Ceratopteris; species Ceratopteris richardii. Next base: position 81,160,248 of record CM035412.1, on the reverse strand, counting down.
TAATGAAAGTTCTGTAGATAAAATGAAAGGCTTCCATTTCTCATCTCCTCTTAGTCCTGTGAGTATTTGTCTTACCAATTTGTCTTCTTCAATATCTTCATCAACTGCACCTAAAGAATCTGCAATGTCCTTCATCTTTGTCACATAATCAGAAATTGATTGTGAGGCCTTCTTCTTGAAGGTAGTAAACTCTGCCCATAGTGAAGCCTTCCTTGATTTGGTTGTATTTTGGAAATGCTCTTCCAAAGCATTCCAAATGTCACAAGCACTTTCAAGTCCTCTAATGTGAGGAAGCAAATAGTCATTGACTGCCATGTAGATGATGCTTCTTGCTTGAGCATCCTTCTTCATCCAATTCTTCAAATCTGCAAGCTCCTCCCTAGTTGGAACACTAGGATCTCTGAATTCTGGCTTTTCTTCATCTCCTGTGATATATCCTATCAAATCTTTGCTCATAAGGTGAGCTTCCATCCTCATAGACCAAGCAGGATAGTTCTCTCTATCCAGCTTCTCAATTTGGAGACTATCTCCCATCTTTACTTCACCTGTAGCTTCAAATTTTTAACCTTTACAGATAATGAATGTACCTTTACTTCGAATGTTGCTCCTTCTGATCCTTTTGATACTCTTTGTATGTCTTCCTTTAATCTTTCTTCACACTTTGACCTTTTGCACCTTCGAAATGTAAAGTTTTGTATTTCTGCAATAGTCGGAGTCTCCTTCACTTTAATTTTGACACAACCTGCTCTGATACCACTGATGGAGAGTGTTAATCTCCAAAAGAACAAATTAACCTTGAAGTTAGACCACCTCTATATCAAGGTTAACCTTAGACTCCACCAAACTTAGAGATCATTCACCAAATTATCAGAAATATTGAAAGTTCTGAAAAATTCAACTTCTCTGAAAAGTCTGCTGTAGATTAGTCACTCATTGACTAATCAATCCTGTAAAGTTTTTGATAAAACTTTGCACAACACTTCGCCTTAAGGTTGCGCAACTTTGCCAAGTTAAATCTCTCAAAAAGATTAAGTACACTCTGAGAAATGTGTGAAACACTTTACCTATGTCTGAAAGTGCTTCTCTGCAATGGCGACTTTGACACCTGCAACTTCTTAGCATTGGTTCTCCCAACTCTGAACCCGTTTGATCAAGATCTATTAGCCATAGATGGCTTACCTTCCAACTTAAATTTTAAGCTCTCATTTGTGTAAAACTTTACACTGTGGACTGAGCACTGACCATTTCTTTGAAGATGAAATGTGCGCCAGATTTCTCGACTCTTATAACATTTTCACATATGAATGTTCCTAAGCAAAATTCTCACAACCTGATTGAAATTAAACTCTCAAATTCTAGCCATAGATAGATTAGCTATGGACTTAGATACGTGCAGAAAGATTCTTCAAAAGATTAAGCACAGAAGGAGAATGAGAGAGAAGATCGACGCACAGAATTCTACTCAATTTTCTTCTTCATTACTTTTCACACATATGGTTGATGATACATACAATGTTCATCACTTCTTCACCTATTCTTCTCTATCTGATCTATATCACTCTCTCTATTTATGAATACGTATCTGTAGATATATATACGAGTCTAACTCGTCATCCTTTTTCAAAATACATTGAACTATTTACAAGAGTAATATACAAAAGAAACATTTCTGATTCCATTTTCTTCCTCTGAAAGTAATCTTCATTCTTCCATATGTCTTCTCACTTTGATCTTCATAGAATCACTATTGATGATTGTTCTGCTCCAACATCTAACTATCTATCTATCTATCTATTTATCTATCTATCTATCTATCTCTCTATCTATCTATCTATCTATCTATCTATCTATCTATCTATCTATCTATCTATCTATCTATCTATCTATTTATCTATCTATCTATGTATCTATCTATCTATCTATCTATCTATCTATCTATCTATCTATCTATCTATCTATCTATCTATCTATCTATCTATCTATCCATCCATCCATCCATCCATCCATCCATCCATCCATCCATCCATCCATCTATCTGACTATCTCTCTATCTGTCTTTCTTTCTATCTATCTATCTATCCATGTATCTATGTATCTATCTATGTATCTATCTATGTATCTATCTATCTATCTATCTATCTATCTATGTATCTATCTATCTATCTATCTATCTATCTATCTATCTATCTATCTATCTATCTATCTATCTATCTATCTATCTATCTATCTAACTATGTACCTATCTATCTATGTATCTATCTATGTATCTATTGATGGAGAGTGTTAATCTCCAAAAGAACAAGCTACTCTTGAAGTAAGAGCAGCTCTATAACAAGAGTAATTCAAAACCTTCACCAATTTGGAGGATCAATGATCAATTATCAAAATTTTGAACAAACTGTGAAGAAGGTGACTACATAGAAAGTCTACTGCACATAACTCACTCATTGACTTATCAAATGTGTAAAGTTTTTGATAAACCTTTGCACAACGTGTTGCCTATAGTTTGCACACCTCCTCCAAGTTAAATCATTCCAAAAGACTCAGTAGATCTTGAGAAATGAACTTAACAAGTGACCTATGTCTAAAACTATTGTTCTCAGTAATTGATTCAGCCACCTGTAACTTCTAAAGCTTGATTCTCTCAATCTAGAATTCGTTTAATCAAATGCTTTTAGCCATAGATGGCTTACCTTCCAACTTAGATTTTGACTCTTTATTTGTGCAAAACTTTACACTGTGCACTGAGAACTGACCATATCTTTGACCATCGGGATTGCACCTATTTCACAAGATACTTGACACATAGAGGTTCATTACCACTATGTGAGAGAGAAGTTGCTTAGTAAAGACATTCGATTGACATATGTGTCTACTAATATGCAATGTGCAGATTTACTCACTAAAGCATTGGATGGAAACAAGTTATGCAAATTTAAATCCATGATTGGATTGCAGGATGTGATTGAAGAATAAAAATGAAGAAGATGAAGACTCAAGCCAAAGTGTTTGGCTTGAGGGGGAGCTGTTGGTGCATTTCAAGCCTTCACACATTGGCTTGGAATCATGGAAGACTAGCTTGGACAAAGTTTTATCAAGGCTTCATTTGAAGCAAAATTCATGTGAACTTATGCTTAGAAGTTCTTACTTCTTTACCCATTGTAAAAGTCTATATGACTTGACATTTACATGTAATCACTTTATTCACTTACCTACTTGATTAGTCGTGGGAAAGAGGATGATTTAATGGAGAGAATATCTCCCTACTTTTAGTAGAGATATTCTAGCGAGCCTAGATTTGAATTTCAAATTCAAAGCATCACAAAACTTCTATAAAAAATGAAGTGGAAAAGTTGCGGGGGTGTCACTCACTTTAGCTCACTTCCGGAGGCATTCTACTGTTGTAACTCAGTGTGTGATAGAGCTACTTCATAGCCTACACCACTACACCTCATTTAGCTATGCTTGTCAAGCTAATGAGATTGTACAAACACATTCTTCAATAGAAGTATACACATTCACTATCTCTGTTGTCTCTGAGTCTTCTACTCCAAGTCTGTCAACTTCAAACAAGCATACATATCTCAGGATCTACTGAGTTAAATCAAGTGATTCAAAGCACATTGGAACTAGCTTCAAGTCTACTATACACCTACAAAGTGTCAAATCAATTTGATCAGCCATCTCGGAGAAATCTCGCTCGAAGTGCACACTGGTCTGTGTCTGCAGAGTTCCTAAAAAGTCGGGGGTACATATAATTTTGCTAAATTGATTTCTCAGTGAGTAGTTCATCATTTCTTCTCATTCCACTTGAAAATGGTAGCCTATTAAGGTACTTTAATACTCCCAAAAGGAATTGTTTCAATTGCAAGTGTGCTGGTCACACTGAGCATAACACTGAGCAAGTATCATTACAAAAATAGCAAGTTTTTGGATTTGTGAAGGAACCAAGTTATCTGTTTTGGTTTGTTCATCACACAAATCATTTGCAAAGTACATATATTGTTTCTTTGTGTCATTTGGAAGCTAAGCAAGTGTACTAAGCATATCTGGAATCAAAGGAGGGCTGGTGTGAAGCAGGTATAGCAGCACCAACTCAATCTTCTGAGTGCATCCAACCATCTCTCCCAACAGTGGTATCAGAGCAAAGAAGGTAAACATGGGTGATGGATTTCCTTCATTCATTGACAAATTGGACAGGAACAACTACCAAGCTTGGTCATTGAGAATGAAGACCTATCTACAAGGCAGAAGCTTATTTGGATACATATCAGGAGATGAGGAATTGCCCTCATTCAAAACTAGAGGACTACCTACAAAGGATGAACATGAAAGACTCAACCAATGGTGTGCAAAGGATGCTTTGGCAAGGTCTTACCTTCTTAACTCTATATCTGACTTTCTTTTACCTCATGTAAGGAATTGTAAGACTTCCCAAGAGACTTGGGAAACCTTGTCAAACTACTTTTCTTCCAACACAAGGGCCAGGAAGAATCAATTGTGGATTGAATTCACAACCCTTAGGAAGCAGCCCAAGCAATCAGTCTCAGAGTATGTAACAAAGATTAAAGATGTGGCAGACCAATTAGCAAGCATTGGAGAGGAGATTGAAGAGGAGCAAATAGTCAGACAAGTAACAAATGGACTCAAGGCAGATGACAAGTGGGAAAGTTTCACCACTGCAATGGACCTCTATATGGACATGCATACCCCAGATCTCACAACACTCATGGGCCAACTATTCACACATGAAGCAAAGTTTACAAAGGTAGGAGATCAATCAAAAGGTAACAACCCCTCTGCTCTCTATACTGATAAGAAAGTTAAGGATAAAGGTAAAGGGAAGAAACAGGATGAAGAAGGCTCTACCTCCCAAGCTAATTATGCAGGGAGAGGTAGATCATCTAGAGGAAGAGGCAGAGGAGGTAAGTCAGGTAGGGGGAGACCCTACAACTCATCACCATGCAACATTTGTGGATTGTCCAATCATACCACAGATGAATGCTACAAGAAATACAAGAATCAGAGAGGAAGAGGCTACTCAAGAGGAGGATACTCTCAAGGGAGAGGTAGATTCAATCAACACCAAGGCTACAATGGATACAACAATCAATACAACAACAATTACAACAACAACCACAATGGTAACTTCCAAGGTGGATTAAAAAATAGAAGAGACTACAACAACTACACATAGGAGCAAGGTGACTCCTTATTGATCATGAATATGACCTCCAAGGCAGGTACAAATGATGATCATTTATTTTACATTGACTCAGGATGTTCTAACCATGTAGCTGGCAATGTGGCATTACTTTCTGATTTGGAAGAACCCAAGGGCAAACATCAGGTACAAACAGGTGATGATACTAAACATTCTGTTGTTAAGATTGGAAATGTGAAGACATGTGATGGTAACCAGAACCTATTGAGCAGGGTACTCTATGTACCAACCATCACCAAGAATCTAATGAGTGTGGGTCAGATTGTGGAGAAAGGTTTGCAGGTCAGATTCACACAACATGGAGCATATGTGGAGGACCCAAGACATGGATTCAGAAGGATAGCCAAGGGAGAAAAATCAGGTAGATTGTTTACTTTTGAGCTAGAAGACACCAAGAACATTGCTTTATATAATTACAAGGATCAGACACTTTCAGAGTTAGAAATATGGCACAAGAGATTAGGGCACATAGGTGAAAGAACCCTAAAGCAAATGTGCAGGGATCAATGTGTGCTTGGGATACCTAATGTATCCAAGCAACACATGATTTACAAGTGTGGAGCATGTCAGTTTGGTAAGTCTCATAGGTTGCCATATTCAAGGAAAGGTTTCATGCATGAAGACTACCTAGACTTGGTACACACAGATGTTTGGGGACCTAGCAAGGACCCTTCCATTTCAGGTTCAAGGTATTATGTGTCCTTCATTGATGATTATAGCAGATGGACCATCTTATACTTTATGAAACATAAAGATGAAGTATTTAATTGTTTCAAGAGGTATCTTGCACTTGTTGAAAATCAAACAGGAAGAAGCTTGAAGAGGCTAAGGTCAGATGGTGGAGGAGAATACTTCTCCAATGAGTTTGAAGATTTCGTGCAGGAAAGAGGCATCAAAAGGGAGATTACTACAAGGTATTCACCTGAACAAAATGGGGTAGCTGAAAGAAGGAATAGACTCATTGTAGAAACAGCTAGGTCTATGCTTAATGAAAAAAAGTTGCCAAATTATCTTTGGGCAGAGAGTGTATCCACTGCCACCTATCTCATAAACAGGTTGCCATCCAAATCACTTGATGGCATGACACCATATGAAGCTTGGCATGGTAAGAGACCCTCTCTGGATCATTGCAAAATTTTTGGTTGTGTAGCATATGTGCATATTCCCTCACAGGTAAGGGGAAAGCTAGACCCTAAAGCTGAAAAATGTATCTTCATTGGTTATGATTTGAACCAAAAGGGATACAGATTCTACAACCCAACAAACAAAGGCTTCAAGGTAAGCAGAGATGTCATCTTTGATGAGAATGACTCATGGTATGAGAATGATTGTAGGAAAGTTAGTCTACCCTATGATATGGAAGAAGACTTCCCAAGGCTCACCAAGGAGGAATCAATTCAGAAAGAAGATTCAAGCTCAGATGATGATGATACAATAAATCTTGAAGAGTTCAAGGCTTGGAAATCCAAAGGGAAGATGAAGATGAAGCAACTAGAAGATAAACCAGAATCCTCAACTCAAGCAATGAGGAGATCTCAGAGAGAAAAGAAGAAACCTATCAGATTTGGGTATGACACATCACTTGTAACTAAACATTCTGTATATCTTGCAAAGGATTTGTTGAATGAAGAACCAGGTACCTATGAAGAAGCAATTACCAAATCAGAGTGGAAAAAAGCTATGGATGAAGAAATGGAAGCTCTCAAGGAGAGTGATACTTGGGACTTGGTACCCAAGAAAGACTCTATGAAGGTGATAGGATCAAGATGGATCTACAAGCTAAAGAAGAATTCAGATGGAACAATAAACAGGTACAAAGCTAGGTTGGTAGCCAAGGGTTTTGCACAAACCCAAGGCATTGATTATGAGGAGACATTTTCTCCTGTGGCTAAGATGCCAACTATCAGAATATTGGTGAGTGTAGCTGCATCCAAGAACTGGAATATGTACCAATTAGATGTCAAGAATGCTTTCTTGAATGGATGGATATCTGAAGAAGTCTACATGTCACAACCACCTGGCTATGAAGACCCCAAGAAGGTAAACTATGTTTGTAAATTGAAGAAGGCTCTGTATGGTTTAAAGCAGGCACCTAGAGCATGGAATTACAGGTTGACAACCTACCTCCAAGACCAAGGATTTGTGATGAGTAAAGCAGACACTTCTCTATTCATAAAGAGAAGTAGTACAGAGGTAATCTACTTGTGTGTTTATGTTGATGACATCATCATTACAGGTAATGATGTCAATGGGATTAGACACATCAAAGGACAGATGATGAAAGAGTTCAAGATTAATGATCTTGGATTGTTGAAGTACTTCTTAGGTCTTGAGTTAGTCTCACCAACTCAGGTATATATACCACTCAAAAGAAGTATGTACAGGATATGGTCAAGAAGTTTGGCTTGCAGGATGCTAAAGTGTCTACTACTCCAATGGAGGTCAACCTAAAGCTAAGTGCTCATGAAGGGGAAGAAGTCCAAGACATCACAGGGTATCAAAGTATGGTAGGTAGTTTGAACTATGCTACCTTGACCAGAATTGACATAGCATATGGAGTTAGTGTGCTAAGCCAATTCATGCACAAACCAAGGGTACCTCACCTAGAGGCAGCAAAGAAGATCTTGAAGTATCTGAAGGGAACTCAAAGTCATGGTTTGTACTTTCCTTATACATCAGATATTGACATTAAAGTTTACTCAGATGCAGATTGGGCAGGATGCAAGGATGATAGGAGAAGCACCTCAGGATACATTTGTTTTGCAGGAGATAAGCCTATTTCTTGGTCAGCCAAGAAGCAACCTACAGTGGCATTGTCATCCACTGAAGCCGAGTATAGAGGGCTTGCCAATGCCACTCAAGAAGCTATCTCGTTGAAGCTTCTATATACAGAGTTAGGCCTATATACAAGGCCACCAATTATCTTTGGAGATAACACTAGCTCTCTTCACCTTGCAGCTAATCCAATTTATCATGCCAGAACTAAACACATAGAGGTTCATTACCACTATGTGAGAGAGAAGTTGCTTAGTAAAGACATTCAATTGACATATGTGTCTACTAATATGCAGTGTGCAGATTTACTCACTAAAGCATTGGATGGAAACAAGTTATGCAAATTTAAATCCATGATTGGATTGCAGGATGTGATTGAAGACTAAAAATGAAGAAGATGAAGACTCAAGCCAAAGTGTTTGGCTTGAGGGGGAGCTGTTGGTGCATTTCAAGCCTTCACACATTGGCTTGGAATCATGGAAGACTAGCTTGGATAAAGTTTTATCAAGGCTTCATTTGAAGCAAAGTTCATGTGAACTTATGCTTATAAGTTCTTACTTCTTTACCCATTGTAAAAGTCTATATGACTTGACATTTACATGTAATCACTTTATTCACTTACCTACTTGATTAGTCGTGGAAAAGAGGATGATTTAATGGAGAGAATATCTCCCTACTTTTAGTAGAGATATTCTAGGGAGCCTAGATTTGAATTTCAAATTCAAAGGATCACAAAACTTCTATAAAAAATGAAGTGGAAAAGTCGCGGGGGTGTCACTCACTTTAGCTCACTCCCCGAGGCATTCTACTGTTGTAACTCAGTGTGTGATAGAGCTACTTCATAGCCTACACCACTACACCTCATTTAGCTATGCTTGTCAAGCTAATGAGATTGTACAAACACATTCATCAATAGAAGTATACACATTCACTATCTCTGTTGTCTCTGAGTCTTCTACTCCAAGTTTGTCAACTTCAAAGAAGCATATCTCAGGATCTACTGAGTCAAATCAAGTGATTCAAAGCACATTGGAACCAGCTTCAAGTCTACTATACACGTACAAAGTTTCAAATCAATTGGATCAGCCATCTCGGAGAAATCTAGCTCGAAGTGCACACTGGTCTGTGTCTGCAGAGTTCCTAAAAAGTCGGGGGTACATATAATTTTGCTAAATTGATTTCTCAGTGAGTAGTTCATCATTTCTTCTCATTCCACTTGCAAATGGTAGCCTATTAAGGTACTTTAATACTCCCAAAAGGAATTGTTTCAATTGCAAGTGTGCTGGTCACACTGAGCATAACACTGAGCAAGTATCATTACAAAAATAGCAAGTTTTTGGATTTGTGAAGGAACCAAGTTATCTGTTTTGGTTTGATCATCACACAAATCATTTGCAAAGTACATATATTGTTTCTTTGTGTCATTTGGAAGCTAAGCAAGTGTACTAAGCATATGTGGAATCAAAGGAGGGCTGGTGTGAAGCAGGTATAGCAGCACCAACTCAATCTTCTGAGTGCATCCAACCATCTCTCCCAACAACTTTCTCACATATGAATGTTCCTACTCATAATTCTCACAGCCTCTTTACAATTAGGCTCTCAAACTTTAACCATAGACTCATTAACTACGGAATTAGACATCTACAAAAGGAGTCTTGAAATGATCAAGCACAGAAGGAGAATACTCAGAAAGATCGGGCGCAACATTTCTTCATTTCTCAAAAATTTTACATCTTAGTGATGAGAGAGATACTACTCACTTCTAAAGTGTCTACTGACTCATACAACTTTTAATTTCTCTATTCACATGCTCTCTCATATTTGCCCCTACTTTTAACGTATATATATAGCCATATATGTACAAGCTTATGACCATACAAAAGATATATATGAGCTATTTGTAAATTAATGTACATATGTGTACACATCTTCATCTTGTGGATATGCACTTCCTTCATGCTTCATAACCTGATCTTTTCTTCAGTCCTTGACTTCAATTCTTCATCAAAAATTCAATTGTTGATGGCCTTGCACCAACAGCCGCCTCAATCATCAATTGAGGTTTTCTCTAACTTCTTTATACCTGCCATGTCTTTGAATCTCTGTAGCTTTGGTCCATCCAAGCTTTTGGTTAGCATATCAGCTATCTGATCTTTTGTTGAAGTATGTATGACTTCAATCTTTTTATCCATCACCTTCTCTCTTAGAAAATGATACTCAATCTCAATGTGTTTAGTCCTAGCATGAAACACAGTATTAACAGCTACATACAATAAACTCATGTTATCTCCATGAATAGTGGGTATACTCTGAATGATGTCAAAACTCTTCATAAGAGTCTTGAGCCATATCACTTCCTTTGCAGCTTCCACCATACCTTTGTACTCAGCCTCTATAGATGATAAAGCAACTGTGTGTTGCTTCTTTGAACACCAAGAAATTAACTTATCTCCCACATAACATAAGTATCCATATGTTGATCTCCTATCATCAGGATTACCTGCCCAATCTGTATCACTATAAATCTTGATGTTTGTATTTGATATAAAACCATAATACAAACCTTCTTTGAGTGTACCCTTAATGTACCTCAACACTCTTTGTCCTACAACCCAATGTTCTTTCCTAGGACAATGCATGAATTGAGACAATACTCCAACTGCATATGACAAATCAGGCGTAGTTAATGTAGCATAGATTAGACTACCAACCAAACTTTGATATAGCTTCATGTCCTTGAACTCTTCTCCTCCATATCTGCTCAATTTGTGATTCACCTCCATTGGAGTAGGTGCTACCTTGCAATCGTCCATTTTAAACTTGATCAACAAGTTTTTCAAATACCTTTCTTGAGTTACATACACTCCATGTTGAGTGTATGATATCTCCATTCCCAAGAAATATGACAAGTCTCCCAAGTCACTAATCTTGAACTATTTTTCCATTTGCTTCTTTAGGCTTTGAATACCTTTCTCATTTGTACCTATAAGAATTATATCATCAACATATTTGCACATGTAAATGAACCCATCATCACTTGCTTTAACAAGCAAGCTACTAGCTGCTTTAGATACTTGAAAAACAAGTTCTTTCAAGAACTTTGCAAGTCTATAATTCCATGCCCTTGGGGCCTGCTTCAAGCCATACAAAGCTCTCTTGAGCTTGCATACATGATCTGGATACCTTTCATTTCTGAACCCTTGTGGTTGCTCCATGAAAACATCATCTGAAATGTAAGCATTTAAAAAAGCATTCTTCACATCTAATTGACATAATTTCCAACCTTTACATGTAGCAATGGCTATGAGTGTCTTGATGGTTGTCATCTTTGCCACATGACTATAGGTCTCATCATAATCTATTCCATAAGTCTGAGCAAAAAGTTTCACAACAAGTCTAGCTTTATACATAGACACACTTCCATCTGCATACCTCTTTGTCTTGTAGACCCATTTGCATCCAATGATCTTCTGACTATTTGGTTTAGGAACCAAATCCCAACTCTCATTCTCCATCAATGCATCATACTCTTCTTGCATAGCTTTCTCTCAATTTTCCTTACCTTTTTCCTCTTCATATGTAGAAGGGTCTTCATCTGCCTTTATCATATAAGCATAATCCATGGTAGCCAGAAAAGAAGTGTCATAGCTATACCTTGCAGGTTGCCATTTGTGTCTTGATGACCTTCTGAGTTCTCCACTTCTTGAGGTTTCTGGTTCATCACATTCTGGATCAAATCTTGGCACTTCTTCAACTTCAAACTCTACTTCATTGGTCTCCTCTTCATCAAATATCTGAATCTTTGATTTACCTTTCTTTTGATTCACAACTTCTTCATCACCTGCATAAATATTGATTGTACCTGCATACCAAGTTGTTGGGAGTGATGGTTGGATGCACTCAAAAAATGAGTTGGTGCTGCTATACCTGCTTCACACCAGCCCTCCTTTGATTCTAGAAATGCTTAGTACACACCTTGAGCTTTCAAATGATACCAAGAAAGCATATATGTGCTTTGCAAATGATTTGTGTAATGACCAAATCAAAACAGACAACTTTGCACTTCACAAATTCTAGAAAACTTGCTATTTCTGTAATGATACCTGCTCAGTGTTATGCTCAGTGTGACCAGCACACTTGCAATTGAAACAATTCCTTTTGGGAGTATTAAAGTACCTTAATAAGCTACCATTTGCAAGTGGAATGAGAAGAAATGATAAACCACATCCAGAGAAATTGATTTAGCAAAATTATGATTACCCCCGACTTTTTAGGAGAGTTGCAGAGATAGACCAGAGGTGACGTCGAAGCCGATTTCTCGAAAATGGCTGAATGAAATGTCTTGAAATTTTGTATGCTTGTAGAAGACCTTGAGCTGGTTCCAACAAGCTCTTAAGTTCTTGATTTGGTTCAGTGAGCATTGAGAAATGCTCCTTGGAAGTTGACAGACTTGAAGTAGAAAACACAGAGAACCAGATATGATGAATGTGTATATATCTATTGATTGATATGATTATACAAGCTCATTAGCATGACAAGCATGGCTAATTGAGGTGTGGTGGTGTAGGCTATGGAGTAGCACTAACACACACTCAGTTACAACAGTAGAATGCCTCGGGGAGTGAGCTAAAGTGAGTGACACCCCCGCGACTTTTCCACTTCATTTTTTATAGAAGTTTTGTGATCCTTTGAATTTGACATTCAAATCTAGGCTCCCTAGAATATCTCTACTAAAAGTAGGGAGATATTCTCTCCATTAAATCATCCTCTTTTCCACGACTAATCAAGTAGGTAAGTGAATAAAGTGATTACATGTAAATGTCAAGTCATATAGACTTTTACAATGGGTAAAGAAGTAAGAACTTATAAGCATAAGTTCACATGAATTTTGCTTCAAGTGAAGCCTTGATAAAATTATCCAAGCTAATCTTCCAAGGTTCCAAGCCAAGTGTCAAGGCTTGAAATGCACCAACAGCTCCCCCTCAAGCCAAACACTTTGGCTTGAGTCTTCATCTTCTTCATTTTTAGTCTTCAATCACATCCTGCAATCCAATCATGGATTTAAATCTGCATAACTTGTTTCCATCCAATGCTTTAGTGAGTAAATCTGCACATTGCATATTAGTAGACACATATGTCAATTGAATGTCTTTACTAAGCAACTTCTCTCTCACATAGTGGTAATGAACCTCTATGTGTTTAGTTCTGGCATGATAAATTGGATTAGCTGCAAGGTGAAGAGAGCTAGTGTTATCTCCAAAGATAATTGGTGGCCTTGTATATAGGCCTAACTCTGTATATAGAAGCTTCAACGAGATAGCTTCTTGAGTGGCATTGGCAAGCCCTCTATACTCTACTTCAGTGGATGACAATGCCACTGTAGGTTGCTTCTTGGCTGACCCTGAGGTGCTTCTCCTATCATCCTTGCATCCTGCCCAATCTGCATCTGAGTAAACTTTAATGTCAATATCTAATGTATAAGGAAAGTACAAACCATGACTATGAGTTCCCTTTAGATACTTCAAGATCTTCTTTGCTGCCTCTAGGTGAGGTACCCTTGGTTTGTGCATGAATTGGCTTAGCACACTAACTCCATATGCTATGTCAATTCTGGTCAAGGTAGCATAGTTCAAACTACCTACCATACTTTGATACCCTGTGATGTCTTGGACTTCTTCCCCTTCATGAGCACTTAGCTTTAGGTTGACCTCCATTGGAGTAGTAGACACTTTAGCATCCTGCAAGCCAAACTTCTTGACCATATCCTGTACATACTTCTTTTGAGTGATGATTTCCAAGCCTTGAACTCTTCAAGATTTATTGTATCATCATCATCTGAGCTTGAATCTTCTTTCTGAATTGATTCCTCCTTGGTGAGCCTTGGGAAGTCTTCTTCCATATCATAGGGTAGACTAACTTTCCTGCAATCATTCTCATACCATGAGTCATTCTCATCAAAGATGACATCTCTGCTTACCTTGAAGCCTTTGTTTGTTGGGTTGTAGAATCTGTATCCCTTTTGGTTCAAATCATAACCAATGAAGATACACTTTTCAGCTTTAGGGTCTAGCTTTCCCCTTACCTGTGAGGGAATATGCACATATGCTACACAACCAAAGATTTTACAATGATCCAGAGAAGGTCTCTTACCATGCCAAGCTTCATATGGTGTCATGCCATCAAGTGATTTGGATGGAAACCTGTTAATAAGATAGGTGGCAGTAGATACACTCTCTGCCCAAAGATAATTTGGCAACTTCTTTTCATTAAGCATAGACCTAGCTGTTTCTACTATGAGTCTATTCCTTCTTTCAGCTACCCCATTTTGTTCAGGTGAGTACCTTGTAGTAATCTCCCTTTTGATGCCTCTTTCCTGCACGAAATCTTCAAACTCATTGGAGAAGTATTCTCCTCCACCATCTGACCTTAGCCTCTTCAAGCTTCTTCCTGTTTGGTTTTCAACAAGTGCAAGATACCTCTTGAAACAATTAAACACTTCATCTTTATGCTTCATAAAGTATAAGATGGTCCATCTGCTATAATCATCAATGAAGGACACATAATACCTTGAACCTGAAATGGAAGGGTCCTTGCTAGGTCCCCAAACATCTGTGTGTACCAAGTCTAGGTAGTCTTCATGCATGAAACCTTTCCTTGAATATGGCAACCTGTGAGACTTACCAAACTGACATGCTCCACACTTGTAAATCATGTGTTGCTTGGATACATTAGGTATCCCAAGCACACATTGATCCCTGCACATTTGCTTTAGGGTTCTTTCACCTATGTGACCTAACCTCTTGTGCCATATTTCTAACTCTGAAAGTGTCTGATCCTTGTAATTATATAAAGCAATGTTCTTGGTGTCTTCTAGCTCAAAAGTAAACAATCTACCTGATTTCTCCCCTTTGGCTATCCTTCTGAATCCATGTCTTGGGTCCTCCACATATGCTCCATGTTGTGTGAATCTGACCTGCAAACCTTTCTCCACAATCTGACCAACACTCATTAGATTCTTGGTGATGGTTGGTACATAGAGTACCCTGCTCAATAAGTTCTGGTTACCATCACATGTCTTCACATTTCCAATCTTAACAACAGAGTGTTTAGTATCATCACCTGTTTGTACCTGATGTTTGCCCTTGGGCTCTTCCAAATCAGAAAGTAGTGCCACATTGCCAGCTACATGGTTAGAACATCCTGAGTCAATATAAAATAAATGATCATCATTTGTACCTGCCTTGGAGGTCATATTCATGATCAATAGGGAGTCATCTTGCTCCTCTGTGTAATTGTTGTAGTCTCTTCTATTTCTGAATCCACCTTGGTAGTTACCATTGTGGTTGTGATTGTAGTTGTTGTTGTATTGATTGTTGTATCCATTGTAGCTTTGATGTTGGTTGAATCTGCCTCTCCCTTGAGAGTATCCACCTCTTGAGTAGCCTCTTCCTCTCTGATTCTTGTAGTTCTTGTAGCATTCATCTGTGGTATGATTGGACAATCCACAAATGTTGCATGGTGATGAGTTGTAGGGTCTCCCCAAACCTGACTTACCTCCTCTGCCTCTTCCTCTAGATGATCTACCTCTCCCTGCATAATTAGCTTGGGAGGTAGAGCCTTCTTCATCCTGTTTCTTCCCTTTACCTTTATCTTTAACTTTCTTATCAGTATAGAGAGCAGAGGGGTTGTTACCTTTTGATTGATCTCTTGCCTTTGTAAACTTTGCTTCATGTGTGAATAGTTGGCCCATGAGTGTTGTGAGATCTGGGGTATGCATGTCCATATAGAGGTCCATTGCAGTGGTGAAACTTTCCCACTTGTCATCTGCCTTGAGTCCATTTGTTACTTGTCTGACTATTTGCTCCTCTTCAATCTCCTCTCCAATGCTTGCTAATTGGTCTACCACATCTTTAATCTTTGTTACATACTCTAAGACTGATTGCTTGGGCTGCTTCCTAAGGGTTGTGAATTCAATCCACAATTGATTCTTCCTGGCCCTTGTGTTGGAAGAAAAGTATGTTGACAAGGTTTCCCAAGTCTCTTGGGAAGTCTTACAGTTCCTTACATGAGGTAAAAGAAAATCAGATATAGAGTTAAGAAGGTAAGACCTTGCCAAAGCATCCTTTGCACACCATTGGTTGAGTCTTTCATGTTCATCCTTTGTAGGTAGTCCTCTAGTTTTGAAAGAGGGCAATTCCTCATCTCCTGATATGTATCCAAATAAGCTTCTGCCTTGTAGATAGGTCTTCATTCTCAATGACCAAGCTTGGTAGTTGTTCCTGTCCAATTTGTCAATGAATGAAGGAAATCCATCTCCCATGTTTACCTTATTTGCTCTGATACCACTGTTGGGAGTGATGGTTGGATGCACTCAAAAAATGAGTTGGTGCTGCTATACCTGCTTCACACCAGCCCTCCTTTGATTCCAGAAATGCTTAGTACACACCTTGAGCTTTCAAATGATACCAAGAAAGCATATATGTGCTTTGCAAATGATTTGTGTAATGACCAAATCAAAACAGACAACTTTGCACTTCACAAATTCTAGAAAACTTGCTATTTCTATGATGATACCTACTCAGTGTTATGCTCAGTAAGAACTTATAAGCATAAGTTCACATGAATTTGGCTTCAAGTGAAGCCTTGATAAAATTATCCAAGCTAATCTTCCAAGGTTCCAAGCCAAGTGTGAAGGCTTGAAATGCACCAACACAAGTACCTTGCTCATCAAATGTAACATCCTTTGACAGAAGGAATTGTTTTGTGGATGGACTCCACAATCTATATCCCATCTGCTTATCATCATATCCAATGAATACATACTTTTCAGCTTTAGGTTCCAATTTGTGCCTCAAGTGAGATGGCACATATGCATATGCCAAACATCCAAATACTTTACAATGATCTAGAGTAGGTCTCTTACCCCACCATGCCTCATATGGTGTCATACCCTGCAAAGCTTTACATGGTAATCTATTAACCAAATATGTGGCTGTATTTACAGCCTTAGCCCACAAATAATTTGGGCAAATTTTCTCCTTCATCATGGATCTTGCAAACTCAACAAGAGTTCTATTCCTCCTTTCTGCTACACCATTTTGTTGAGGAGAGTACCTGCAAGCAATTTCCCTTTTTATAACTTCATTCCACAAGTAATCAGTGAACTCATTAGAGAAATACTCTTCCCCTCCATCTCACCTTAGTGTCTTCAACTTATGACCTGTAACTCTCGCTGCATACACATGATAATGTTTGAATGTATTGAATACCTCTGACTTATCTTTGATCACATAGATAGTGATCCACCTGGTAGCATCATCAACATAAATCACATAATACCTTGAACCATTGATACTGAAATCCTTTGATGGTCCCCACACATCTGTGTGTACCAATTCAAGCTTCTCTATATACATAAAACCATGCTTGGAATAAGATTGCTTATGAGCCTTACCTAATTGACATGCCTCACATCTATATGTCATATGTTTGTTGGTGCATACCAATCACCAATTGAAGGCTTGGAAGATCAAATGATGAAGGAAGAATCAATTTCTAAAGTATGGAAGAAGATCATATTCAGAAGACAAGAGAAGTGTACACATATGTACATTAGCATAGTCATAGATGACTTAGATTTTTTGTTCAGTAAGAATCATGTACAAATTATCTATAAATACTTTGAGAAAAGTCGGGGCATGTATGAGAGCATATGTGACAATAGTTAGAAGTCAAGAATGAGGGAGTTAGAAGTCAAGAGATAGAGGAAAGTGAGTTTGTGTTAGCTCTCATCACTCAGTTGTAATTTTCTGAGTTAATGAAGAAATATTGCGCCCGATCTTTTCGTGTCTGCTTCTTCTGTGTTTGATCATTTATGAAATCCTTTTGAGGATATCTAAGTTGTTAGTTAATGAGCCTGTGACCTGAATTTCAGAGTCCAATTGTAAACAGGCTAGGAGAATTGTGAGTAGGAACATTCATATGTATTGAATGTCTACAGTTCTCTGAAACAGGCGCAAATTTCGTGTTTAATCTTTTGGTCAGTGCTCACTCCATAGTTTAAAGTTTTGTGCAAGCAAGCACTTAATCTTTAAGTTGGAAGGTGATCTACTCGTGGCTAAAAGCATTTGGCAAAACGGGTTAGATATTGTGAGAATCAAAGTTAAGAAGTTAGGGGTGTCTGAATCGACTTCTCAGAAGTACAGTTTCTGACATAGGTAACTTGAGAAGTTGATTTCTCAAGCCACACTTAATCTTTTGAAGAGATTCAACTTGGAATAGATGCGCAATCTCTAGGAGATGATTCGTACAAAGTTTCATCAAAAACTTTACAGAGTTGATAGGTCAAAGTGAAGAAATACTGCAGCAGACTTTTCTGTGTATCATCCTCTTCACAGAATTGTTAATTTTTTTGATAGCTAGTAATTGATCTTTTAAATGTGTGAAAGGTTTTGACTTATTCTTGGTATAGAGGTGCTCTAATCACAAGAATAGGTTGTTCTTTTGGAGATTAACACTCTCCATCAGTGGTATCAGAGCAGGAGACATCAATTTGAAGAAATTTGAAGAAAGAAAGATCTCGACTGCTGCAGATTCAAGAAATTCAACACTTGAAGGACTAAGAAGTGAAAGCTTGGAGTCAAAGCTCTAGGAGAAGACTATTTGACATCAAGAAAGGCAAAAGGAGTCTAATTTGAAGTAAAGGTACATACATTGTTTGTAAAGCTTGAAGTTTTCAATACACAGGTGGATACAAGATGGGAGAAAGCTTGCAGATTGATAAGCTAGATAGGGAGAACTATCCAGCATGGTCCATGAGGATGGAAGCACACCTCATGAGCAAAGATCTTATATCATTTATTACAGGAGATGAAGAAAAACCTGAGTTTGCAGATCCAAGTATTCCTACTAGGGAAGAACTTGCAATGTTGAAGACTTGGATGAGAAAGGATGCTCAAGCAAGGAGCATCATCTACATGGCTGTAAATGATTATCTTCTACCTCACATCAGAGGTTTGGAAAGTGCCACAGATGTTTGGAATGCCTTGGAAGAGCATTTCCAAAATACAACTAAGTCAAGGAAGTCCTCACTATGGGCTGAGTTCACAACCTTCAAGAAGAAGAGCTCACAATCAATTTCAGATTATGTGGCAAAGATGAAAGATATTGCAGATAGCTTGGGAGCAGTGGATGAAGACATTGAAGAGGAAAAGTTGGTAAGACAAATACTTACAGGTTTGAGAGGAGATGAGAAGTGGAAGCCTTTTATATTATCCATAGAGTTGTCACTTGATCACTTTACTCCTGACCTTAATCAATTGCTAGGACATATGCTAACCTTTGAGCAGGATCTTAAAGGAGACAATGATAGAAGTACAAGTCAAGCTATGTACTCCAAAGACAAGAAAAAGAATGGCAAGGGAAAGCAATCAAATGATGATGAAGGGAATTCAAATCAAGCCAATTTCACAAAAGGGAAGACAAATTTTAGAGGTAAAGGAAGAGGAGGTAAGAACAAAGATAATGCTAAAGCTTGTTGGATTTGTGGCAGAACAAATCATTTGGCAAATGATTGTTGGTATAATAATCAAAATGGAGGATACAACAATCAGAATTATAGTCAAAGAGGTAGAGGAGGCAGAAATCAAAGAGGCAATTTCAGAGGAAGAGGTGGTAGGACATCATATGGTAGAGGAGGTGGAAGAAACTTCCAATCTCAGTCCTATAACAATAACTATTACAATTATGCATCAGATCAGAAGGATGACATGACTCTTATCTTAAATGCAACTCATGAATCAATGGGAGAAGATCAAAGAGTGTTTTATATTGACTCAGGGTGTAGCAATCATCTGAGTGGGAATCTATCTTTGATGACTGATATGGAAGCAAGGGTGAATGGACATACAGTTCAAACAGGTGACAATACCAAACATAAAGTGGAGAGCATTGGATCAGTGAAGACAAAGAGTGGAAGTACACTTCTGAGCAAGGTACTTTATGTCCCTACTATTCCTAAAAATTTGATAAGTGTAGGGCAAATTGTGGAGAAAGGATATGAGGTAAGATTTACAAATGATGGTGTCTATGTACAAGATCCAAATCAGGGATATAGAACCATAATTGCAGGTAAAAAGGAGGGAAGATTGTTCACTCTCAAAGTCCAAGGTAATGTGGGACATGCATTGTTTACCTATGGAGGTCAAAAGGTATCTGAATTAGACCTATGGCATAAAAGGCTAGGTCATTTCAATGAGAGAGCTATAAAGGAGATGTCAAAGAATCAGGTGGTGCTTGGATTGCCAAATATTGAAGGGCAACATATGGTGTACAAGTGTGAAGCTTGTCAATTAGGTAAAGCACATAAGAGTTCTTATAACAAAACAGGATACAAATATTCAAATATGCTTGAATTGGTTCATACAGATGTATGGGGTCCCTCAAGGGACTATAGCATAAATGGATCCAGATATTATGTGTTATTTGTTGATGATGCAGCCAGGTGGATTACTTTGTATGTAATCAAGGACAAATCAGACGTCTTTAAGACATTCAAACACTTTCATGCTTATGCAGAAAGGATCACAAGACAAAAGCGAAAGAGGTTAAGATCAGATGGAGGGGAAGAGTATTTCTCAAAAGAGTTTGATGATTATTTGTGGAATGCAGGTATCAAAAGAGAAGTGACTTGCAGGTACTCCCCTCAACAAAATGGAGTAGCAGAAAGGAGGAATAGGACTCTTGTAGAATTTGCAAGAGCCATGATGAAGGAAAAGAATTGTCCAAATTACTTATGGGCAGAAGCTATTAACACTGCAACATACCTTGTGAATAGGTTGCCTTGCAAAGTTTTGGATGGAGGAACTCCTTATGAAGCATGGTGGGGTAAGAAGCCTAGTCTTGATCATTGTAAAGTATTTGGATGTATTGCATATGCTTATGTTCCTTCACAATTAAGACATAAGCTAGAACCAAAGGCAGAGAAGTATGTGTTTATTGGATATGATGATAGACAGATGGGTTATAGGTTGTGGAGTCCATCTACAAAGCAATTTCTTGTTACTAAAGATGTGACATTTGATGAGCAAAATATGTGGTATACAGGATCACCAAATGAGTATACAGGTGTTGAAGAAATTCAAAGGAAAGGAAAGGCAAAGGTAAAAGTTTGTGAAGAAATTGTTGATGAAGTTGATTCTAGATGTAGAGTGCAGGATCATGTAGAAGAAGGGCCAAGATTTGATCCAGAATCAAATGAGGCTGAAACTTCAAGAAGTGCAGAAATCAGAAGATCTACAAGGGAAAGGAAAGAACCTATAAGGTATAGTTATGATACATCTTTCCTAACAACAAAAGATTATGCCTACATTGTGAAAACAGAAGAAGATCCAACCACTTATGAAGAAGCCAAAGGTAAACAGAATTGGGAGAAGGCAATGCAGGAAGAGTATGATGCTCTACTTGAAAATGAAACTTGGGAACTAGTACCAAGACCAAAGAATCAGAAAGTTATTGGATGCAAGTGGGTATATAAAACAAAGAGGTTTGCAGATGGTAAGGTTTCTAGATATAAGGCTAGACTTGTGGTCAAAGGTTATGCCCAAACTTATGGGGTAGATTATGATGAGACCTTTAGTCCTGTTGCTAAGATGTCTACAATTAGGACATTGATTGCTATTGCTACTTGCAAGGGATGGAAATTGTCACAATTGGATGTGAAGAATGCATTTCTTAATGGTTACATTGCAGATGAAGTATATATGGAGCAACCAGAAGGCTTCATGGAATCAATTGGATCAGATTATGTGTGTAAGCTCAAGAGAGCTTTATATGGGTTAAAGCAAGCCCCAAGAGCTTGGAATTACAGATTGGTCAAGTTCTTGAATGAATGTGGATTTCAAGCATCAAAGGCAGATAGTAGCTTGCTAGTGAAGGCAAGTGAAAATGGATATATTTACATGTGCATTTATGTTGATGATATTATTGTTACAGGAACAGATGCTCAAGGAATCAATGAACTCAAGAAGCAAATAGAGAAGGAGTTTAAGATAAGTGACTTGGGAAACTTATCTTATTTTCTAGGAATGCAGATTGTGTATACTCAACATGGAGTATATGTTTCACAAGAAAGATACTTGCAGAATCTTCTAGTCAAGTTTAATATGGAAGATTGCAAGACCTCAACTACACCATTGGAGGTAAATCATAAGTTAAGCAGGTATGGAGGTGAAGAGTTCAATGACATGAAGAAATATCAGAGTTTGGTAGGTAGTCTAATCTATGCTACCTTCACAAGGCCAGATCTATCATATGCAGTAGGTGTGTTGTCACAATTCATGCATTGTCCAAAGAAGACTCATTGGATTGCAGCCCAAAGGGTACTCAGATATATCAAAGGAACCCTAAGTGAAGGGTTGTATTATGGTTTCACTTCTGACACAAGAATCAAAGTGTTTAGTGATGCAGATTGGGCAGGTGACTCAGATGATAGAAGGTCTACTCATGGATATCTATGTTATCTTGGAGACAAGTTAGTGTCTTGGTGTTCAAAGAAGCAACATACAGTTGCTTTATCATCCACAGAAGCTGAGTATAAGGGAATGGTAGAAGCTGCAAAGGAAGTGATATGGTTGAAGACCTTGATGAAAAGTTTTGAGTTTGATCATAGTACTCCAATAATTTTTGGAGATAATATGAGTTCTTTGTATTTGGCAGCTAACCCTGTTTTTCATGCCAGGACTAAGCATATAGAGATTCAGTATCATTTCTTGAGGGAAAAGGTACTAGATAAAGAGATTGAAGTGATGTATACTCCAACAAAAGAACAAGTGGCAGATATGATGACAAAGAGTCTGGATGGACCTAAGTTACAAAGGTTCAAGGACATGGCAAGTATAAAGAAGACAGAGAAAACCTCAATTGATGATTGAGGGGGAGCTGTTGGTGCATACCAATCACCAATTGAAGGCTTGGAAGATCAAATGATGAAGGAAGAATCAATTTCTAAAGTATGGAAGAAGATCATATTCAGAAGACAAGAGAAGTGTACACATATGTACATTAGCATAGTCATAGATGACTTAGATTTTTTGTTCAGTAAGAATCATGTACAAATTATCTATAAATACTTTGAGAAAAGTCGGGGCATGTATGAGAGCATATGTGACAATAGTTAGAAGTCAAGAATGAGGGAGTTAGAAGTCAAGAGATAGAGGAAAGTGAGTTTGTGTTAGCTCTCATCACTCAGTTGTAATTTTCTGAGTTAATGAAGAAATATTGCGCCCGATCTTTTCGTGTCTGCTTCTTCTGTGTTTGATCATTTATGAAATCCTTTTGAGGATATCTAAGTTGTTAGTTAATGAGCCTGTGACCTGAATTTCAGAGTCCAATTGTAAACAGGCTAGGAGAATTGTGAGTAGGAACATTCATATGTATTGAATGTCTACAGTTCTCTGAAACAGGCGCAAATTTTGTGTTTAATCTTTTGGTCAGTGCTCACTCCATAGTTTAAAGTTTTGTGCAAGCAAGCACTTAATCTTTAAGTTGGAAGGTGATCTACTCGTGGCTAAAAGCATTTGGCAAAACGGGTTAGATATTGTGAGAATCAAAGTTAAGAAGTTAGGGGTGTCTGAATCGACTTCTCAGAAGTACAGTTTCTGACATAGGTAACTTGAGAAGTTGATTTCTCAAGCCACACTTAATCTTTTGAAGAGATTCAACTTGGAATAGATGCGCAATCTCTAGGAGATGATTCGTACAAAGTTTCATCAAAAACTTTACAGAGTTGATAGGTCAAAGTGAAGAAATACTGCAGCAGACTTTTCTGTGTATCATCCTCTTCACAGAATTGTTAATTTTTTTGATAGCTAGTAATTGATCTTTTAAATGTGTGAAAGGTTTTGACTTATTCTTGGTATAGAGGTGCTCTAATCACAAGAATAGGTTGTTCTTTTGGAGATTAACACTCTCCATCAATGTTGACCTGCAACATTAGGCAATCCAAGCATTGAACCATTGTTAACCATATCTTTAATACCTCTTTCATTGAAATGTCCAAGCCTTTTGTGCCAAAGATCTAACTCAGAGATCTTATGTCCTCCATAGGTGTACAAGGCATGACCAATGTTACCTTGAATCTGCAATGTGAACAATCTTCCTTCTTTCTTCCCTGAAACAATTTGTTTATACCCATTGCTAGGGTCTTCCACAAACACTCCTTCATTAGTGAACTAACTTCATAACCTTTTTCAACAATTTGTCCTACACTTATGAGATTCTAAGGAATTGTAGGAACATACAAAACCTTACTCAAGAGAGTACTTCCATCCTTGGCCTTCACTAATCAAATTGACTTCACATTGTGCTTTGTGTCATCACCTGTTTGAACTACATGATTAGTTACCTTATTTTCCAAATCAGTCATCAATGCTATGTTGCCACTCAGGTGATTGCTACACCCTGAGTCAATGTAGAAGAGTCTTTGGTCTTCACTTTTCCTTTCACAAGTTGCATTCATTATCAATGTTGAATCCTCCTTCTGATCTGAAGCATAGTTGAAGTAGGTATTTTTATATTGTTGACTTTGGAATTCTCTACCTCCATTTCTTCCAAAGTAACCTCTACTACCTCTACTTCTGAAATTACCTCTTTGATTTCTGCCACCTCTTCCTCTTTAATTAAAGTTCTGATTATATCCACTATTCCTCTGAGTATTATGCCGACAATCATTAGCTAAGTGATTTGTCTTAGCACAAATCGAGGAAGGTTTGACTCCATCTTTATTACTCGTGCCTCTTCCTCTACCTTTGCCACCTCGTCTTCCTCTTAGGAAATTAGCTTGGCTAGTTGTACCTTCATCTTCATTTGCTTGTTGCTTCCCTTTGATATTATTCTTCTTATCCTTTGAATACATTGCATGACCTGCACTTTTATCACTTTCACCTTTGACATCTTGCTCAAAGGTTAGCATGTGTCCTAGCAACTGATTTAAATCAGGAGTAAAATGATCTAGTGATAATTCAGTAGACAAAATGAATGGCATCCATTTGTCATCACCTCTCAAACCTGTGAGGATTTGTCTTACCAATTTATCCTCCTCAATATCTTCATTAACTGCTCCTAATGCATCTGCAATGTCTTTCATCCTTGTTACATAGTCTGAGATGGACTGAGAGGCCTTCTTCTTAAATGTGGTAAACTCTACCCACAAGGATGCCTTCCTTGACTTTGTGGTGTTTTGGAAATGCTCCTCCAAAGCATTCCATATAGCACTTGCACTTTCAAGACCTCTAATGTGAGGTAGTAAGAAGTCGTTAACTCCCATATAGATAATGCTTCTAGCTTGAGCATCTCTCTTCATCCAAGTCTTGAAATCTGACAATTCATCTCTAGTTGGAACACTAGGATCTCTGAACTGAGGCTTTTCTTCTTCACCTGTAATATAACATATCAAATCTTTGCTCATAAGATGAGCTTCCATCCTCATTGACCATGCTAGATAGTTCTCTCTATCCAACTTCTCTATTTGAAGAGAATGTCCCATCCTTTCTTCACTAGTGTATTGA
>CM035412.1:81119685-81129685 GCA_020310875.1 Ceratopteris richardii | reverse complement strand
ACCAACAGCTCCCCCTCAAGCCTAACATGCTTGGCCTCCAAGTAAGTCTTCAATTGTCCTTGATTTCTTGCAAGCCAATCATCAACTTGAATCTACTTATCTTTGTACCATCAAGAGCTTTAGTCAACATGTCTGCACATTGCATATCTGTAGAGACATAGGATAGTTGAATATCTTGCTCATTAGCTTCTCCCTTACATAATGGTAGTGTACTTCAATATGCTTGGTTCTAGCATGGTATACCGGATTAGCTGCTAGATGTAGTGAGCTTGTCTTGTCACCAAAAATGTGAGGTGTTGAAGAATGAAGTCCAAGATCTATGTACAAAGACTTTAACCACATGATTTCTTGAGTTGCATTAGCCAAACCTCTATATTCCGCTTTGGTAGAAGATAATGCCATGGTTGGTTGCTTCTTCCATGACCAAGAAATGATTTTTGAACGTGCAAATGATATATACCCGGATGTGCTTCTTCTATCATCTCTAGATCCGGCCCAATCTGCATCTGAGTAGACCTTTAGCTCAATATCTGAAGTATATGAATAAAACAAACATTCATTCATAGTCCCCTTTAGGTACTTGAGGACTCTCTTAGCCGCTTCCATGTGTGGTCTTCTCCGCTTATGCATAAACTGACTCAATATGCTAACACTATAGCATATATCCACCCTTGTGAGTGTTGCATAGTTCAAACTTCCAACCAAGCTTTGATAGCTTGTGATGTCTTCAATTGGCTCTCCTTCATAAGCATTAAGCTTATGATTTTGCTCCATATGTGTACTTGCACACTTGGTATTTTCCATCTTGAACTTGACGAGCATGTCATGGACATACTTCCTTTGTGTGATGTATATACATGAATCTGTGTAGATTAACTCCAATCCAAGAAAATAAGTGAGTGGTCCGAGGTCACTTATTTTGAACTCCTCCTTTATTTGACTCTTCACCTGTTTGATTCCTTCAAGATCATTGCCTGTGATAATAATATCATCAACATACACACATAAATAGATCACTTTATATCCATTCCTCTTTATGAACAAAGAGGTATCTGCCTTGCTAGCTTTGAATCCTTGATTCTGCAAATAAGTCACCAATCTGAAATTCCAAGCTCTTGGAGCTTGCTTCAATCCATACAAAGCTTTCTTTCGTTTGCATACGTAGTTAGGATGATGTGCATCCTCATATCCAGGAGGTTATGCCATATACACTTCCTCAGAAATCCATACACTCAAGAAAGCATTCTTTACATCAAGTTGATAGAGATTCCAATTTCTAGATGCAGCAAGACTAATGAGAACCCTAATTGTAGGCATTTTTGCAACAACAGAGAAACTCTCCTCATAATCAATACCATGGGTTTGAGCAAACCCTTTAGCAACTAACCTTGCTTTGTGTCTATTTATACTTCCATTTGGATTCCTCTTGATTTTGTATACCCATCAAGATCCGATTATCTTCATAGATGGCTTATTAGGTACAAGCTCCCAAGTGTCATTCTCCTTCAAGGCTTCCATTTCTTCATCCATTGCATCTCTCCAAGCTTTCTTGCTTTGTTCTTCTTCAAATGTTGTAGGTTCTTCATTGGTTGAATCCTTTGCAATGTAGATTGAGTGCTTGGTGACCAAAGAAGTATCATAACCAAACCTCTCTGGTTTCTTCTTCTCCCTTGAAGACCTTCTAAGTGGTTGATGGGAGCTCTCCGGTCCATATGTAGCATCCTGCATCTTTGCTTTACCTTTGTTCTTCCATAGCTTTAGTCTTTCCAAGTCTTCAAGGTCAATCTCCAAATCACTTTCTTCAATCTGCTTTGGCTCCTTTGGTTGAAGTGATGGAAAGTCTTCATCCAAGTCATAAGTGTGAAGAGAGATGGTGGATGCAATCCAAAGATGAGTAAGTGCTGCTACAACCAGCTTCACACCAGCCAACTGAGACTTCAGAGTTGATTAGTAGACCCTTTGAGCTTCCTAAATCCACCAAAATATCAGCCAAGTACTTTGGAACATGTATCCCAAAAGTTTAAGTCAAGACAGACTAGTTGCAAAATGACTAGCTCCCAAAACTTGCTATTTTTGGACATACAGCTGCTGGAACAAATGAACAGTGCTCTCAACCTGGAAGGAATTAGAAAAATTCCTTTTGGGCATAGAAAATAGACTTAGCAAGCTTCCCAATCCAAGTTAAAACACTTCAAATGATGGACTGAGCACTGAGAACAAGTTTCAACAATTTCTGAAACATCCCCAGAATTCTCGGGGCTCTGCAGAGATAGACCAGTAAGCAGTAAAATGCATATATCTCCAAAATTATTAATTCAATGACCTTGAAAATGTATATGAAACACGTAGAAAGTATGAGCTATCCAACGCAAGTTAAAGCACGGAAAAAGGTTCAGTAAAACTCGAGATATGACCTTCTGAACGTACTGCTCTGAGTGAGTATAGCAGAGAACAAAACAGAGAAGTAGATGCTGATAAATGTATAGATTCACATATGATTACAACCACATTGGCAATGAATCTTTGCACAATGGGAGTAGAATGATAGAGCTATGGAGTAAGCTCTTCAATCTCTACAAAATGACATGAAGCGGTCACGTACAAGGCTTGCTAATCGCCTCTTCCTTCTTGCTCCTTTTATAGCTATTCTTGGAGGGAGTTTTAAATTCGAATTCGGATGGCTCCACCTAAAAGTGATCCCCAAAGTTAGGAGATATTCCCTCAGCTCAAAAAGTCGTGGGTTTTGGTAGTTAGAGCCACGAAATTGCTTTTACATCATGCATGAGGTAAGCCATCCTTTTCATTTTTCTTTTTTCAATTACAAGAGATAAAAATGAACTCTTTTACAAGAGGTGTTCACATGACTACTCATGTCACTTACAAATGAGGATGATATCAAATATATCAAGCATGTAGGCTTGGATAAAATGCACCAACAGCTCCCCCTCAAGCCTAACATGCATGGCCTCCAAATAAGTCTTCAATTGTCCTTGATTTCCTGCAAGCCAATCATCAACTTGAATCTACTTAACTTTGTACCATTAAGAGCTTTAGTTAACATGTCGGCACATTGCATATCTGTAGAGACATAGGATAGTCGAATATCCTTGCTCATTAGCTTCTCCCTTACGTAATGGTAGTGAACTTCAATATGCTTGGTTCTAGCATGGTATACCGGATTAGCTGCTAGATGTAGTGAGCTTGTGTTGTCACAAAAAATATGAGGTGTTGAAGAATGAAGTCCAAGATCTGTGTACAAAGACTTTAACCACATGATTTCTTGAGTTGCATTAGCCAAACCTCTATCTTCTGCTTTAGTAGAAGATAATGCCACGGTTGGTTGCTTCTTCGATGACCAAGAAATGATTTTTGAACCTGCAAATGATATATACCCTGATGTGCTTCTTCTATCATCTTTAGATCCGGCCCAAACTGCATCTGAGTAGACCTTTAGCTCAATATCTGAAGTAAATGAATAAAACAAACCTTCATTCATGGTCCCCTTTAGGTACTTGAGGACTCTCTTGGCCGCTTCCATATGTGGTCTTCTCGGCTTATGCATAAACTGACTCAATATGCTAACACTATAGCATATATCCACCCTTGTGAGTGTTGCATAGTTCAAACTTCCAACCAAACTTTGATAGCTTGTGATGTCTTCAATTGGCTGTCCTTCATAAGCACTAAGCTTATGATTTTGCTCCATAGGTGTACCTGCACACTTGGTATTTTCCATCTTGAACTTGACGAGCATGTCATGGACATACTTCCTTTGTGTGATGTATATACCTGAATCTGTGTAGATCAACTCCAATCCAAGAAAATAAGTGAGTGGTCCGAGGTCACTTATTTTGAACTCCTCCTTCATTTGACTCTTTGCCTGTTTGATTCCTTCAAGATCATTGCCTGTGATAATATTATCATCAACATACACACATAAATAGATCACTTCAGATCCATTCCTCTTTATGAACAAAGAGGTATCCGCCTTGCTAGCTTTGAATCCTTGGTCCTGCAAATAAGTCACCAATTTGAAATTCCAAGGTCTTGGAGCTTGCTTCAATCCATACAAAGCTTTCTTTAGTTTGCATACATAGTTAGGATGATGTGCATCCTCATATCCAGGAGGTTGTGCCATATACACTTCCTCAGAAATCCATCCATTCAAGAAAGCATTCTTTACATCAAGTTGATAAAGATTCCAATTTCTAGATGCAGCAAGACTAATGAGAACCCTAATTGTAGGCATTTTTGCATCAGGAGAGAAAGTCTCCTCATAATCAATACCATGGGTTTGAGCAAACCCTTTAGCAACTAACCTTGCTTTGTGTCTATTTATACTTCCATCTGGATTCCTCTTGATTTTGTATATCCATCGAGATCCAATTATCTTCATAGATGGCTTGTTACGTACAAGCTCCCAAGTTTCATTTTCCTTCAAGGCTTCCATTTCTTCATCCATTGCATCTCTCCAAGCTTTCTTGCTTTGTGCTTCTTCAAATGTGGTAGGTTCTTCATTGGTTGAATCCTTTGCAATGTAGTTTGAGTGCTTGGTGACCAAAGAAGTATCATAACCAAACCTCTCTGGTTTCTTCTTCTCCCTCGAAGACCTTCTAAGTGGTTGATGTGAGCTCTCGGGTCCATATGTAGCATCCTGCATCTTTGCTTTACCTTTGTTCTTCCATAGCTTTAGTCTTTCCAAGTCTTCTAGGTCAATCTCTGAATCACTTTCTTCAATCTGCTTTGGCTCCTTTGGTTGAAGTGATGGAAAATCTTCATCCAAGTCATATGGCAGCTTCACTTTCCTGTCATCATCAAACCATGATTTGTTTTCATCAAAAATTACATCTCTACTCACAGAAAATCCTTTATTGGTTGGATTGTACAATCTATATCCTTTTTGATTTTGGTCATAACCAATAAATACGCACTTCTCTGCCTTGGGATCCAATTTCCCTCTTACTTGAGAAGGAATGTGAGCATAGGCTAAGCATCCAAAGATTTTGCAATGCTCTAGACTAGGTCTTCTTCCATTCAACACTTCATATGGAGTGGTTCCATCTAGTGACTTAGATGGAAGTCTATTTATGAGATATGTGGCTGTCGACACAGCCTCTGCCCATAGGTAGTTCGGCAATCCCTTTTCGTTGAGCATGGACCTTGCAGCTTCGACAATAGCTCTGTTCCTCCTCTCTGCTACACCATTGAGTTCGGGTGTATACCTTGTAGTGACTTCCCTTTTAATGCCTCTTTCATACAAGAAGGCATCAAATTCAGAAGAGAAGTATTCTCCACCACCATCTGATCTGAGTCTTTTCAAAGTCCTACCTGTTTGATTTTCAACAAGAGCAATATACTTCTTAAAGCAATTAAACACTTCATCCTTGTGCTTCATGAAAAACAGAATGGTCCACCTGCTACAATCATCTATGAAAGACACATAATATCTTGAGCCTGATATAGATGGCTCCTTACTTGGACCCCACACATCCGTGTGCACTAGATCCAAAGGATTTTGATACATATATCCTTTCTTATTGAAAGGTTGTCTATGAGCCTTGCCAAGTTGACTAGCTTCACACTTATAAATCATGTGTTGCCTTGTGATATTAGGCAAACCAAGTACACTTTGGTCCCTGCAAATCTGTTTGAGTGTCCTCTCACCAATGTGAGCAAGCCTTTTGTGCCATATCTCAAACTCTGTAAGAGTTTGAGATCCATAGCTAAACAAGGCTATGTTCTTTGTATCTTCCACTTCAAAAGTGAAAAGCCTTCCTATCTTTTCTCCTTTGGCAATCCTTCGAAAGCCTTGCCTTGGGTTTTCAACATATGCTCCAAATCGATTGAATCTAACCTGCAATCCTTTTTCAACAATCTGTCCAACACTTATTAAATTTTTGGTAATTGTAGGGACATACAAGACTTTGCTTAAGAGGTTCATATTCCCATCTGATGTCTTCACATTACCTATCTTCTCCACTGAGTGCTTTGTGTCATCTCCTGTCTGCACTTCATGCTTGTTATGAGGATCTTCCAAATCTAAAAGTAAAGCCACATTTCCTGCTACATAGTTTGAGCATCCCGAATCAATGTAAAATATGTGATCATCATCCTTACCCTTATTCGCTGATAGATTCATAATCAATAATGAATCCTCTTGACTTTGGTCCTCTGCATAGTTATTGTAATCTCTTCTTCCTCTATGGCCACTTTGATAGTTGTTGTTGTTGTTGTAATTGTTGTTGTAGTAGTTGTTGTTGTTGTAGCCTCCATTGTATCTACCTCTATTTGATCCATAGCCACCTCTATTGAATCCTCTTCCTCTTGAGTTCCTCGGGTTCCTGAAACATTCTTCAGTAGTATGATTAGATAAGCCACATATGTTGCAAGGTTGAGATGATTGGAATCTCCCCCTGCCTTGCTTTCCACCTCTGCCTCTTCCTCTAGCTCTTCCTCTACCTGCAAAGTTTGCTTGGAAAGAGCTTCCTTCATCTTCATTCTTCCTATTCTTTGACTTGTCCTTGACTTTAGCTTTATCAGAATATAAGGCAGAAGTTTGATTACCTCTTGAGGACTCACTACCTTTGCTAATCTTTGCTTCATGAGTGAAGAGTTGGCCCATGAGTGTGTTGAGGTCGGGTACATGCATATCCATGTATAAATCCATGGCTGTTGTGAATGACTCCCACTTGTCGTCTGCTTATTCATGATTTGTCTTATGATTTGCTCCTCTTCAATTACCTCTCCAATGCTTCCAAGTTGGTCGGAGATCTCCTTCATCTTTGTGACATAATCAGTCACATTTTGCTTCGGGATTTTCTTCATTGTTGTGAACTCCATCCACAATTGGTTCTTCCTTGCTCGAGTGTTGGAAGAGAAGAACAAAGCAAGTGCATTCCAGGTTTCTCTTGATGTCTTACATCCCTTGACATGAGGTAAAAGAAAATCAGAGATTGAGTTTATAATATAGGACCTTGCAATTGCATCCTTCGAACACCAATTCGAAAGTCTTCCACTTCTTCATGTGATGGTTGCCCTTTGTTCCTCATGGTTGGCATTGCTTCATCTCCGGATATGAATCCATATAGATTCCTCCCTTGAAGGTAAGCCTCCATCCTTAGAGACCATGCCGGGTAGTTGTTTCGATCCAATTTGTCAATTGTTGATGGAAATTCATCTCCCATGTTGCTTGACTATGCTCTGATACCACTGTGAAGAGAGATGGTGGATGCAATCCAAAGATGAGTAAGTGCTGCTACAGCCAGCTTCACACCAGCCAACTGAGTCTTCAGAGTTGATTAGTAGACCCTTTGAGCTTCCTAAATCCACCAAAATATCAGCCAAGTACTTTGGAACATGTATCCCAAAAGTTTAAGTCAAGACAGACTAGTTGCGAAATGACGAGCTCCCAAAACTTGCTATTTTTGGACATACACCTGCTCGAACAAATGAACAGTGCTCTCAACCTGGAAGGAATTAGAAAAATTCCTTTTGGGCATAGCAAATAGACTGAGCAAGCTTCCCAATCCAAGTTAAAACACTTCAAATGATGGACTGAGCACTGAGAACAAGTTTCAACAATTTCTGAAACATCCCCACAATTCTCGGGGCTCTTTAGAGATAGACCAGTAAGCAGTAAAATGCCCATATCTCTAAAAGTATTAATTTAATGAACTTGAAAATTTATTTGAAAAAATTAGACAGTATGAGCTATCCAACGCAAGTTAAAGCACTGAAAAAGGTTCAGTAAAACTCGAGATATGACCTTCTGAAGGTACTGCTCTGAGTTAGAGCCACGAAATTGCTTTTACATCATGCATGAGGTAAGCCATCCTTTTCCTTTTTCTTTTTTCAATTACAAGAGATAAAAATGAACTCTTTTACAAGAGGTGTTCACATGACTACTCATGTGACTTACAAATGAGGATGATATCAAATATATCAAGCATGTAGGCTTGGGTAAAATGCACCAACAATAAGGCAGCTTCACTTTCCTGTCATCATCAAACCATGATTTGTTTTCATAAAAAGTTACAGCTCTACTCACAAAAAATCCTTTATTGGTTGGATTGTACAATCTATATCCTTTCTTGTTTTGATCATAACCAATGAATACACACTTCTCTGCCTTGGGATCCAATTTCCCTCTTATTTGAGAAGGAATGTGACGAAGGCTAAGTATCCAAAGATTTTACAATGCTCTAGACTAGGTCTTCTTCCATTCCACACTTCATATGGAGTGGTTCCATCTAGTGACTTAGATGGAAGTCTATTTATGAGATATGTGGCTGTAGACACAGCCTCTGCCCATAGGTAGTTTGGCAATCCCTTTTTGTTGAGCATGGACCTTGCAGCTTCGACAATAGCTCTGTTCCTCCTCTCTGCTACACCATTGAGTTCGGGTGTATACCCTGTAGTGACTTCCCTTTTAATGCCTCTTTCATGCAAGAAGGCATCAAATTCAGAAGAGAAGTATTCTCCTTCACCATCTGATCTGAGTCGTTTCAAAGTCCTACCTGTTTGGTTTTCAACAAGAGCAATATACTTCTTAAAGAAATTAAACACTTCATCCTTGTGCTTCATGAAAAACAGAATGGTCCACCTGCTACAATCATCTATGAAAGACACATAATATCTTGAGCCTGATATAGATGGCTCCTTACTTGGACCCCCCACATCTGTGTGCACTAGATCCAAAGGAGTTTGATACATATATCCTTTCTTATTGAAAGGTTGTCTATGAGCCTTGCCAAGTTGACAAGCTTCACACTTATAAATCATGTGTTGCCTTGTGATATTAGGCAAACCAAGTACACTTTGGTCCCTGCAAATTTGTTTGAGTGTCCTCTCACCAATGTGAGCAAGCCTTTTGTGCCATATCTCCAACTCTGTAAGAGTTTGAGATCCATAGCTAAACAAAGCTATGTTCTTTGTATCTTCCACTTCAAAAGTGAAGAGCCTTCCTATCTTTTCTCCTTTGGCAATCCTTCGAAAGCCTTGCCTTGGGTCTTCAACATATGCTCCAAATTGGTTGAATCTAACCTGCAATTCTTTTCAACAATCTCTCCAACACTTATTAAATTTTTGGTAATTGTAGGGACATACAAGACTTTGCTTAAGAGGTTCATATTCCCATCTGATGTCTTCACATTACCTATCTTCTCCACTGAGTGCTTTGTGTCATCTCCTGTCTGCACTTCATGCTTGTTATGAGGATCTTCCAAATCGGAAAGTAAAGCGACATTTCCTGCTACATGGTTTGAGCATCCCAAATCAATGTAAAATATGTGATCATCATCCTTACCCATCTTCACTGATAGATTCATAATCAACAATGAATCTTCTTGACTTTGGTCCTCTGCATAGTTATTGTAATCTCTTCTTCCTCTATGGCCACTTTGATAGTTGTTGTTGTTGTAATTGTTGTTGTAGTAGTTGTTGTTGTAGCCTCCATTGTATCTGCCTCTATTTGATCCATAGCCACCTCTATTGAATCCTCTTCCTCTTGAGTTCCGTGGATTCCTGAAACATTCTTCAGTAGTATGGTTAGATAAGCCACATATATTGCAAGGTTGAGATGATTGGAATCTCCCCCTGCCTTGCTTTCCACCTCTGCCTCTTCCTCTAGCTCTTCCTCTACCTGCAAAGTTTTCTTGGAAAGAGCTACCTTCATCTTCATTCTTCCTATTCTTTGACTTGTCCTTGACCTTAGCTTTATCAGAATATAAGGCAGAAGTTTGATTACCTCTTGAGGACTCACCACCTTTGCTAATGTTTGCTTCATGAGTGAAGAGTTGGCCCCATGAGTGTGTTGAGGTCGGGTACATGCATATCCATGTATAAATCCATGGCTGTTGTGAATGACTCCCACTTGTTGTCTGCTTTGATTCCATTTATGATTTGTCTAATGATTTGCTCCTCTTCAATTACCTCTCCAATGCTTCCAAGTTGGTCGGAAATCTCCTTCATCTTCGTGACATAATCAGTCACATTTTGCTTT
>CM035412.1:81109685-81114685 GCA_020310875.1 Ceratopteris richardii | reverse complement strand
TTTGATGAAATTTTGTACGAAGTATCTCCTAGAGATTGCGCATCTCCTCCAAGTTGAATTACTTCAAAAGCTTTAGTATAACTTGAGAAATTGACTTCACAAGTTACCTATATCAGAAACTGTCATTCAGAACAATCGATTTTACACCTGTAACTTTTAAGACTTGGTTCTCCTTGAATAGAACCCGTTTTCCAAAATGCTTCTAGCCATGAGTAGCTTATCTTTCAACTTAAAGATTAAGCTCTCACTCATGCAAAACTTTAAACTGTACTAGGAGAAATGATCAAAACATTAACTTCAAAATCTGCGCCTGTTTTAGGAACCTGTGAACACACTTCACATATGAATGTTCCTACACTTAATTCTCTAAGCCTGATTGCAATTGGAAGCTAAAACTTTGTACAGAGGTCAAGCAACTGTAGACTTAGACTTGTACAAAAGCATTTCACAATTGATCTACTGTAGAAGGAGAACACGCAGAAACATCGGGCGCAAGATTTTCAATTACTCAGAAAAATTTACGGTTGAGTGATGAGAGTAAACTCAACTAACTTTTCTTCTATCTCATGACATCTAACTTCCTCATTCTTGACTTCTAACTATTGTCACATATGCTCTCATACATGCCCCGACTTTTCTCAAAGTATTTATAGATAATTTATACAAGATTCTTACTCAAACAAAGATCTAAGTCAGCTATGACTATACTAATGTACATATGTGTACACTTCTCTTATCCTCTGAGTGCAATCTTCTTCCAAACTTTAAGAATTGATTCTTCCTTCATCCTTTGATCTTTCAAGCCTTCAATTGGTGATTGGTCTGCACCAACAGCTCCCCCTCAATCATCAATTGAGGTTTTCTCTGTCTTCTTTATACCTGCCATGTCTTTGAACCTTTGTAACTTTGGTCCATCCAAGCCTTTTGTAAGCATATCAGCTATCTGATCTTTTGTTGAAGTATGGATTACTTCAATCTCTTTATCCATCACCTTCTCTCTTAGAAAGTGATACTGAATCTCAATGTGTTTGGTCCCCATGCACAATGTCAAAACTCTTCATCAATGTCTTGACCCAAATTACTTCCTTTGCAGCTTCAACCATGCCTTTATACTCTGCTTCTGTAGAAGACAAAGCAACTGTATGTTGCTTCTTAGAACACCATGAGATTAACTTATCTCCCACATAACACATGTATCCATAGGTTGATCTTCTATCATCTAGATTACGTGCCCAATCTGCATCACTATAAATTTTGATATTTGTATCTGAGGTAAACCCATAATACAAACCTTCATTGAGTGTACCCTTAATGTACCTCAACACCCTTTGTCCTGCAATCCAATGTTCTTTCCTTGGGCAATGCATAAATTGAGACAAAACTCCTACTGCATATGATAAATCAGGTCTAGTTAGAGTAGCATAGATAAGGCTACCAACTAAACTCTGATATTGTCTCATGTCCTTGAATTCTTCACCTCCATACTTACTCAATTTGTGATTCACCTCCATTGGTGTAGGTGCTACCCTGCAATCATCCATTTTAAACTTGATTAACAAGTTCTTCAAATACCTTTCTTGGGTCACAAATACTCCATGTTGAGTATATGTAATCTCCATGCCCAAGAAATATGACAAGTCTCCCAAGTCACTTATCTTGAACTCCTTTTCCATTTGCCTCTTGAGCCTTTGTATTCCTTCTTCATCTGTGCATGTAAGAATTATATCATCAACATATATGCACATGTATATGAAACCATTATCACTTGCTTTGACAAGCAAGCTACTATCTGCTTTAGACACCTGAAAACCAAGTTCTTTTAGGAACTTCACAAGTCTATAGTTCCATGCCCTTGGGGCCTGCTTCAAGCCATACAAAGCTCTCTTGAGCTTGCACACATGATCTGGATACTTTATATCTCTGAACCCTTGAGGTTGCTCCATAAATACATCATCTGAAATATAACCATTCAGAAAAGCATTTTTCACATCAAGTTGACATAACTTCCAACCTTTACATGCAGCAATAGCAATAAGTGTCCTGATGGTTGTCATCTTTGCCACTGGACTATAAGTCTCATCATAATCAACACCATATGTCTGAGCAAAGCCTTTGACAACAAGTCTAGCTTTGTATCTAGATACACTTCCATCTGCAAACCTTTTTGTCTTATAGACCCACTTGCACCCAATGATTTTCTGACTATTTGGTTTAGGAACTAAATCCCAAGTTTGATTCTCCAATAGTGCATCATATTCCTCCTGCATAGCACTCTCCCATTTTTTCTTACCTTTTGCTTCTTCATATGTAGAAGGGTCTTCATCTGTATTCACCATATAAGCATAATCTTTTGTGGCTAAAAATGAAGTATCATAACTATACCTTGTAGGTTGCCACCTATTTCTTGATGACCTTCTGAGTTCTCCACTCCTTGAAGTTTCTGGCTCTTCACATTCAGGATCAAATCTTGGTGTCTCTTCCACTTCAACCTGCACTTCATTATTCTCTTGCTCATCAAATATCTGAACTTTTGATTTACCTTTTCTTTGACTCATTTCTTCTTCATCACCTGTATTGATATTGATTGTACCTGCATACCAAGTACTTTGTTCATCAAATGTAACATCTTTAGAAACCATGAATTGTTTTGTAGATGGACTCCACAATCTATAGCCCATCTGCTTATCATCATAGCCAATGAAAACATACTTTTCAGCTTTAGGCTCCAACTTGTGCCTTAATTGTGATGGCACATATGCATATGCCACACACCCAAAAACTCTGCAATGATCCAAGGTAGGTCTCTTACCCCACCAAGCCTCATATGGTGTCATACCCTGCAAGGCTTTACATGGTAACCTATTAACCAAATAAGTGGCTGTATTTACAGCCTCAGCCCACAAATAATTAGGACAATTTTTTTCCTTCATCATGGATCTTGCAAACTCAACAAGTGTTCTATTTCTCCTTTCTGCAACACCATTTTGTTGAGGAGAGTACCTGCAAGTAACTTCCCTTTTTATACCTGCATTCCATAAGTAATCACTGAACTCATTTGAGAAATACTCTCCCCCTCCATCTGACCTTAATCTTTTCAACTTATGACTTGTAATTCTTTCTGCATATGCATGATAGTGTTTAAATGTATTAAACACTTCTGACTTATCTTTCATCACATAGATAGTGATCCACCTAGTAGCATCATCAACATAAATCACATAATACCTTGATCCATTTATACTGAAATCTTTTGATGGTCCCCACACATCTGTGTGTACCAACTCAAGCTTCTCTGAGTACATAAAACCATGCTTGGAATAGGAATGTTTATGAGCCTTACCTAATTGACATGCCTCACATTTGTATGTCATATGTTGACCTGCAACATTAGGCAATCCAAGCACTGAACCATTGTTAACCATATCTTTAATACCTCTTTCATTAAAATGTCCAAGACTCTTGTGCCAAAGATCTAACTCAGAGATCTTATGTCCTCCATATGTGAACATAGCATGACCAATATTGCCTTGAATCTTCAATGTAAATAATCTTCCTTCCTTTTTTCCTGAAACAATCTGTTTATACCCTTGGCTAGGGTCTTCCACATATACTCCATCATTAGTGAACCTTACTTCATATCCCTTTTCAACAATTTGTCCTACACTTATCAAATTCTTAGGGATTGTAGGAACATACAAAACCTTACTCAATAAGGTGCTTCCATCCTTGGCCTTCACTGATCCAATTGACTTCACATTGTGCTTTGTGTTGTCACCTGTTTGAACAACATGATTAAAAACTTTACTCTCCAAATCAGTCATCAAAGATATGTTACCACTCAGGTGATTGCTACACCCTGAGTCAATGTAGAAGACTCTTTGATCTTCATTCTGCCTTTCACAAATTGCATTCATTATCAATGTTGAATCTTCCTTTTGATCTGAAGCATAATTGTAGTAGGTGTTGTTGTATTGTTGACTTTGGAATCCTCTACCTACATTTCTTCCAAAGTAATTCCTTCCACCTCTACCTCTGAAATTACCTCTTTGATTTCTGCCACCTCTTCCTCTTGAATTATAATTTTGATTGTATCCACTATTACTCTGATTATTATGCCAACAATCATTAGCTAAGTGATTTGTCTTACCACAAATCCAGCAAGCTTTGCCTCCATCTTTATTGTTCCTGCCTCTTCCTCTTCCTTTGCCACCTCCTCTTCCTCTTAGGAAGTTGGCTTGAGTAGTTGTTCCTTCATCTTCACCTGCTTGTTGTTTTCCTTTGCTATTCTTCTTCTTGTCCTTTGAGTACATTGCATGACCTGTACTCTTGTCACCATCTCCTTTAACATCCTGCTCAAATGTTAGCATATGACCTAACAATTGATTTAAATCAGGAGTGAAATGGTCAAGTGATAACTCTGTAGACAAAATAAATGGCTTCCATTTGTCATCACCTCTCAACCCTGTAAGGATTTGCCTTACCAATTTATCTTCCTCAATGTCTTCATCAACAGCTCCTAAAGCATCTGCAATATCTTTCATCCTTGTTACATAGTCTGAGATGGATTGAGAGGCCTTCTTCTTGAAGGTAGTAAACTCTGCCCATAAGGATGCCTTCCTTGACTTTGTAGTGTTCTGGAAATGCTCCTCCAAAGCATTCCATATATCAGTTGCACTTTCAAGACCTCTAATATGAGGTAACAAGTAATCATTGACTCCCATATAGATAATGCTCCTAGCTTGAGCATCTTTTTTCATCCAATTTTTCAAATCTGCTAACTCTTCCCTAGTTGGAACACTAGGATCTCTGAACTCTAGCTTCTCTTCTTCTCCTGTGATG
The DNA here is from genome assembly GCA_020310875.1 of Ceratopteris richardii. Lineage (NCBI taxonomy): Eukaryota > Viridiplantae > Streptophyta > Polypodiopsida > Polypodiales > Pteridaceae > Ceratopteris > Ceratopteris richardii. Next base: position 81,109,846 of record CM035412.1, on the reverse strand, counting down.
TAACCAATTAAATCTTTGCTCATAAGATGAGCTTCCATCCTCATTGACCATGCATGATAGTTTTCCCTATCCAATTTCTCTATCTGTAGAGCATCTCCCATCTTGTATCCACCTGTGTATTGAAATCTTCAAGCTTTACAAACAATGTATGTACCTTTACT
>CM035412.1:81089685-81099685 GCA_020310875.1 Ceratopteris richardii | reverse complement strand
AAGAGGTGGTAGATTTCAGAGAGGAAATTTCAGAGGTAGAGGTGGTAGGAATTCTTTTGGAAGAGGTGGTGGAAGAAGCTTCCAAAGTCAATCCTATAATAACACCTACTACAACTATGCATCAGATCAGAAGGAGGATTCAACTCTCATTATGAATACATGTGAAACCTCACATGAGGACATGAGAGTGTTTTATATTGATTCAGGATGTAGTAATCATTTGAGTGGAAATATTGCTTTGATGACTGACCTAGATCACAATGCAATTAATCATACAGTGCAGACAGGTGATAATACAAAGCATAAGGTAAAGTCAATTGGTTCAGTCAAAGCTAAGGATGGGAGCACTCTTCTGAGTAAGGTACTTTATGTTCCCACAATTCCAAAGAATTTGATTAGTGTAGGTCAAATTGTGGAAAAAGGTTATGAGGTAAGGTTTACCAATGATGGAGTTTATGTGGAAGACCCTAGTCAAGGGTATAAACAAGTTATTGCAGGAAAGAAAGAAGGAAGGCTTTTCACATTGAAGGTACAAGGAAATGTTGGACATGCTATGTTCACATATGGAGAGCAGAAGGTGTCAGAATTGGATCTTTGGCACAAAAGACTTGGACACTTTAATGAAAGAGGTATCAAAGAAATGATTAACAATGATTCAGTGCTTGGAATGCCTAACATTGCAGGTCAACACATGACATACAGATGTGAGGCATGTCAATTAGGTAAGGCTCATAAGCAATCCTATTCTAAGCATGGATTTATGTATTCAGAAAGACTTGAATTGGTGCATACAGATGTGTGGGGTCCTTCAAAGGACTTTAGTATAAATGGTTCAAGATATTATGTCATATATGTTGATGATGCTACCAGGTGGATCACAATTTATGTGATTAAGGAAAAATCAGAAGTGTTTAATACATTTAAACACTATCATGCATATGCAGAAAGGATTACAGGACAAAAATTGAAGAGACTAAGGTCAGATGAAGGGGGAGAGTATTTTTCAAATGAGTTCAATGATTATTTGTGGAATGCAGGTATAAAGAGAGAAGTTACTTGTAGGTACTCTCCTCAACAAAATGGGGTAGCAGAAAGAAGAAATAGGACTCTTGTTGAATTTGCAAGGTCCATGATGAAAGAGAAGAATTGCCCAAATTATTTGTGGGCTGAGGCTGTTAATACAGCTACATATTTGGTCAATAGATTGCCTTGTAAAGCTTTGCAGGGCATGACACCATATGAAGCTTGGTGGGGTAAGAAACCTACCTTGGATCATTGCAAAATATTTGGATGCTTGGCATATGCATATGTGCCATCTCAATTGAGGCATAAGTTGGAGCCTAAGGCAGAGAAGTATGTATTCATTGGTTATGATGATAAGCAAATGGGATACAGGTTGTGGAGTCCATCCACAAAGCAATTTATTGTATCCAAGGATGTTACATTTGATGAGCAAGGTACTTGGTATGCAGGTAAATATAATGTACATGCAGATGATGAAGAAGTAGTGGAACAAAGGAAAGGTAAAGCAAAGATTCAATTACTTGATGAAAGTGAGAGTAATGAAGTGCAGATTGAAGTTGAAGAGAGGCCAAGGTTTGATCCAGAATGTGATGAACCAGAGACCTCAAGAAGTGCAGAAGTTAGGAGATCATCTAGGCACAAATGGCAACCTACAAGGTATAGCTATGACACTTCATTCTTGACTACTAAAGATTATGCTTATTTGGTAAAAGCAGATGAAGACCCTTCTACATATGAAGAAGCCAAAGGGAAGAAGAATTGGGAAGATGCTATGCAAGAGGAGTATGATGCATTGATAGAGAATCAAACATGGGATTTGGTTCCTAAACCTAATAGTCAAAAGATTATTGGATGTAAGTGGGTTTACAAAACAAAGAGATTTGCAGATGGAAGTGTGTCTAGGTACAAAGCTAGACTTGTTGTGAAAGGGTATGCACAGACATATGGAGTGGACTATGATGAGACCTATAGTCCTGTGGCAAAGATGACAACCATCAGGACACTCATTGCAATTGCTGCTTGTAAAGGTTGGAAGTTGTCTCAATTAGATGTTAAAAATGCTTTCTTGAATGGTTACATTTCAGATGAAGTCTACATGGAGCAACCAGATGGGTTCAAAGATCAAGTGAGTCCAAATTATGTATGTAAGCTCAAGAGAGCTTTGTATGGGTTGAAGCAAGCCCCAAGGGCTTGGAATTATAGGCTTGTAAAATTCTTGAATGATCTTGGTTTTCAAGCATCAAAGGCAGATAGTAGCTTGCTAGTCAAAGCAAGTGAAGATGGGTTCATTTATGTGTGTATTTATGTTGATGACATAATACTTACAGGAACAGATGATAAGGGGATACAAATGATCAAAAAGCAGATGGAGAAAGAGTTCAAAATCAGTGATTTGGGGAACCTATCATTCTTCTTGGGAATGGAGATCTCTTATACTCAACATGGAGTATATGTGACCCAAGAAAGGTATCTTAAAAATTTGCTAACCAAGTTTAAAATGGAAGATTGCAGGGTTGCACCTACACCTTTGGAAGTGAACCATAAATTGTCTAGGTTTGGAGGAGAAGAGTTCAGAGATATGAAACTCTATCAAAGTTTGGTTGGTAGCTTGATTTATGCTACATTGACAAGGCCTGACTTATCATATGCAGTTGGTGTGCTTTCACAATTCATGCATTGTCCTAGAAAGAAACATTGGATTGCAGGACAAAGAGTACTTAGGTACATCAAGGGTACACTCAAAGAAGGGTTGTACTATGGGTTTACTTCAGATACAAGAATTAAGATATATAGTGATGCAGATTGGGCAGGTAATGTTGATGATAGAAGATCAACACATGGATACTTGTGCTATGTAGGAGACAAATTGATTTCATGGTGTTCTAAGAAGCAACATACAGTTGCTTTGTCATCCACAGAGGCAGAATATAAAGATATGGTGGAAGCTGCAAAAGAGTATCATTTTCTGAGAGAGAAGGTCATTGAGAAGGAAATTGAAGTCATACACACTCCTACAAAAGATCAACTTGCAGATATGATGACTAAAAGTTTGGATGGACCAAAATTGCAGAGGTTTAAAGATATGGCAGGAATAAAGAAGATACAGGTAATCACAATTGAAGATTGAGGGGGAGCTGTTGGAGCAGAACAATCATCAATAGTGATTCTATGAAGATCAAAGTGAGAAGACATATGGAAGAATGAAGATTACTTTCAGAGGAAGAAAATGGAATCAGAAATGTTTCTTTTGTATATTACTCTTGTAAATAGTTCAATGTATTTTGAAAAAGGATGACGAGTTAGACTCGTATATATATCTACAGATACGTATTCATAAATAGAGAGAGTGATATAGATCAGATAGAGAAGAATAGGTGAAGAAGTGATGAACATTGTATGTATCATCAACCATATGTGTGAAAAGTAATGAAGAAGAAAATTGAGTAGAATTCTGCGCGTCGATCTTCTCTCTCATTCTCCTTCTGTGCTTAATCTTTTGAAGAATCTTTCTGCACGTATCTAAGTCCATAGCTAATCTATCTATGGCTAGAATTTGAGAGTTTAATTTCAATCAGGTTGTGAGAATTTTGCTTAGGAACATTCATATGTGAAAATGTTATAAGAGTCGAGAAATCTGGCGCACATTTCATCTTCAAAGAAATGGTCAGTGCTCAGTCCACAGTGTAAAGTTTTACACAAATGAGAGCTTAAAATTTAAGTTGGAAGGTAAGCCATCTATGGCTAGAAGATCTTGATCAAACGGGTTCAGAGTTGGGAGAACCAATGCTAAGAAGTTGCAGGTGTCAAAGTCGCCATTGCAGAGAAGCACTTTCAGACATAGGTAAAGTGTTTCACACATTTCTCAGAGTGTACTTAATCTTTTTGAGAGATTTAACTTGGCAAAGTTGCGCAACCTTAAGGCGAAGTGTTGTGCAAAGTTTTATCAAAAACTTTACAGGATTGATTAGTCAATGAGTGACTAATCTACAGCAGACTTTTCAGAGAAGTTGAATTTTTCAGAACTTTCAATATTTCTGATAATTTGGTGAATGATCTCTAAGTTTGGTGGAGTCTAAGGTTAACCTTGATATAGAGGTGATCTAACTTCAAGGTTAATTTGTTCTTTTGGAGATTAACACTCTCCATCATATCTATCTATCTATCTATCTATCTATCTATCTATCTATCTATCTATCTATCTATCTATCTATCTATCTATCTATCTATCTATCTATCTATCTATCTATCTATCTATCTATCTATCTATCTATCTATCTATCTATCTATCTATCTATCTATCTATCTGTCTATCTATCTATCTGTTGGTGCAGATCAATCACCAATTGAAGGCTTGGAAGACCAAATGATGAAGGAAGAATCAATTCCTAAAGTGTGAAGGAAGATTACATTCAGAGAACAAGAGAAGTGTACACATATGTACATTAGTATAGTCATAGATAACTTAGATCTTTTGTTCAGTAAGAATCATGTACAAATTATCTATAAATACCTTGAGAAAAGTCGGGGCATGGATGAGAGCATATGTGACAATAGTTAGAAGTCAATAATGAGGGAGATAGAAGTCATGAGATAGAGGAAAGTGAATTTGAGTTAGCTCTCATCATTCAGTTGTAATTTTTCTGAGTAAATGAAAAGTTTTGCGCCCGATGTTTCTGCGTGTTCTCCTTCTACAGTAGATCAATTGTGGAATGCTTTTGTACAAGTCTAAGTTGAGAGTTGCTTGACCTCTGTGCAAAGTTTCAACTTCCAATTGTAATCAGGCTGAGTGAATTGAGTGTAGGAACATTCATATGTGAAGTGTATTCACTAGTTCCTAAAACAGGCGCATATTTCGAAGTTAATGTTTTGGTCATTTCTCCTAGCACAGTTTAAAGTTTTGCATGAGTGAGGGCTTAATCTTTAAGTTGGAAGATAAGCTACTTATGTCTAGAAGCATTTTGTAAAACGGGTTCTATTCAAGGAGAACCAAGTCTTAAAAGTTACAGGTGTAAAGTCGACTATTTTGGATAACAGTTTCTGACATAGGTAACTTGTGAAATCAATTTCTCAAGTTATACTTAACCTTTTGAAGTGATTCAACTTGGAGTAGATGCGCAATCTCTAGGAAATGATTCGTACAAAGTTTCATCAAAAACTTTACAGATTTGATAGGTCAATGTGAATGAACAATGCAGCAGACTTTTCTGTGTATCATCTTCTTCACAGATTTGTTAATTTCTGATAAGTTAGCAATTGATCCTCTAAATTAGTGAAGTGTTTGACTTACTCTTGGTATAGAGGTGCTCTAATCACAAGAGTAAGTTGTTCTTTTGGAGATTAATATTCTCCATCAGTGGTATCAGAGCAGGAGACATCAATTTGAAGACAAGGAGGATCCCGACTGCTGCAGATTCAAGAAATTCAACACTTGAAGGACTAAGAAGTGAAAGCTTGGAGTCAAAGCTCAAGGAGAAGACTATTTGACATCAAGAAAGGCAAAAGGAGTCCAATTCGAAGTAAAGGTACATACATTGTTTGTAAAGCTTGAAGATTTCAATACATAGGTGGATACAAGATGGGAGAAAGCTTGCAGATTGATAAGCTAGATAGGGAGAACTATCCAGCATGGTCCATGAGGATGGAAGCACACCTCATGAGTAAAGATCTTATATCATTTATTACAGGAGATGAAGAAAAACCTGAGTTTGCAGATCCAAGTATTCCTACAAGGGAAGAACTTGCAATGTTGAAGACTTGGATGAGAAAAGATGCTCAAGCAAGGAGTATCATCTACATGGCTGTAAATGATTACCTTTTACCTCACATCAGAGGTTTGGAAAGTGCCACAGATGTTTGGAATGCCTTGGAAGAGCATTTCCAAAATACAACTAAGTCAAGGAAGTCCTCACTATGGGCTGAGTTCACAACCTTCAAGAAGAAGAGTTCACAATCAATTTCAGATTATGTGGCAAGGATGAAAGATATTGCAGATAGTTTGGGAGCAGTGGATGAAGATATTGAAGAAGAAAAGTTGGTAAGACAAATACTTACAGGTTTGAGAGGAGATGAGAAGTGGAAGCCTTTTATATTGTCCATAGAATTGTCACTTGATCACTTTACTCCTGACCTTAATCAATTGCTAGGACACATGCTAACCTTTGAGCAGGATCTTAAAGGAGACAATGATAGAAGTACAAGTCAAGCTATGTACTCTAAGGATAAGAAAAAGAATGGCAAGGGAAAGCAATCAAATGATGATGAAGGGAATTCAAATCAAGCCAATTTCACAAAAGGGAAGACAAATTTCAGAGGTAAAGGAAGAGGAGGTAAGAACAAAGATAATGCTAAAGCTTGTTGGATTTGTGGCAGAACAAATCATTTGGCAAATGATTGTTGGTATAACAATCAAAGTGGAGGATACAACAATCAGAATTATAGTCAAAGAGGTAGAGGAGGCAGAAACCAAAGAGGCAATTTCAGAGGAAGAGGTGGTAGGACATCATATGGTAGAGGAGGTGGAAGAAACTTCCAATCTCAGTCCTACAACAATAATTATTACAATTATGCATCAGATCAGAAGGATGACATGACTCTTATCTTGAATGCAACTCATGAATCAATGGGAGAAGATCAAAGAGTGTTTTATATTGACTCAGGGTGCAGCAACCATCTGAGTGGGAATCTATCCTTGATGACTGATATGGAAGCAAGGGTGAATGGACATACAGTTCAAACAGGTGACAATACCAAACATAAAGTGGAGAGCATTGGATCAGTGAAGACAAAGAGTGGAAGTACACTTCTGAGCAAGGTACTTTATGTTCCTACTATTCCTAAAAATTTGATAAGTGTAGGGCAAATTGTGGAGAAAGGATATGAGGTAAGATTCACAAATGATGGTGTTTATGTACAAGATCCAAATCAGGGATATAGAAACATAATTGCAGGTAAAAAGGAAGGAAGATTGTTTACTCTCAAAGTCCAAGGTAATGTGGGACATGCATTGTTTACCTATGGAGGTCAAAAGGTGTCTGAATTAGACCTATGGCATAAGAGGCTAGGTCATTTCAATGAGAGAGCTATAAAGGAGATGTCAAAGAATCATGTGGTGCTTGGATTGCCAAATATTGAAGGGCAACATATGGTGTACAAGTGTGAAGCTTGTCAATTAGGTAAAGCACATAAGAGTTCTTATAACAAATCAGGGTACAAGTATTCAAATATGCTTGAATTGGTTCATACAGATGTATGGGGTCCCTCAAGGGACTATAGCATAAATGGATCCAGATATTATGTGTTGTTTGTTGATGATGCAACCAGGTGGATTACTTTGTATGTAATCAAGGATAAATCAGAAGTTTTCAAGACATTCAAACATTTTCATGTCTATGTAGAAAGGATCACAGGACAAAAGCTAAAGAGGTTAAGATCAGATGGAGGGGGAGAGTATTTCTCAAAAGAGTTTGATGATTATTTGTGGAATGCAGGTATCAAAAGAGAAGTGACTTGCAGGTACTCCCCTCAACAAAATGGAGTAGCAGAAAGGAGGAATAGGACTCTTGTAGAGTTTGCAAGAGCCATGATGAAGGAAAAGAATTGTCCAAATTACTTATGGGCAGAAGCCATTAACACTGCAACATACCTTGTGAATAGGTTGCCCTGCAAAGCTTTGGATGGAGGAACCCCTTATGAAGCATGGTGGGGTAAGAAGCCTAGTCTTGATCATTGTAAAGTATTTGGATGTATTGCATATGCTTATGTTCCTTCACAATTAAGACATAAGCTAGAACCAAAAGCAGAGAAGTATGTGTTTATTGGATATGATGATAGACAGATGGGTTACAGGTTGTGGAGTCCATCTACAAAGCAATTTCTTGTTACTAAAGATGTGACATTTGATGAGCAAAATGTGTGGTATTCAGGATCACCAAATGAGTATACAGGTGTTGAAGAAATTCAAAGAAAAGGAAAGGCAAAGGTAAAAGTTTGTGAAGAAATTGTTGATGAAGTTGACTCTAGATGTAGAGTGCAGGATCATGTAGAAGAAGGGCCAAGATTTGATCCAGAATCAAATGAGGCTGAAACTTCAAGAAGTGCAGAAATCAGGAGATCTACAAGAGAAAGGAAAGAGCCTATAAGGTATAGTTATGATACATCTTTCCTAACAACAAAAGATTATGCTTACATTGTGAAAACAGAAGAAGATCCAATTACTTATGAAGAAGCCAAAGGTAAACAGATTTGGGAGAAGGCAATGTAGGAAGAGTATGATGCTCTACTTGAAAATGAAACTTGGGAACTAGTACCAAGACCAAAGAATCAGAAGGTCATTGGATGTAAGTGGGTATATAAAACAAAGAGGTTTGCAGATGGTAAGGTGTCTAGATATAAGGCTAGACTTGTGGTCAAAGGTTATGCCCAAACTTATGGGGTAGATTATGATGAAACCTTTAGTCATGTTGCTAAGATGTCTACAATTAGGACATTGATTGCTATTGCTACTTGCAAGGGATGGAAATTGTCACAATTGGATGTGAAAAATGCATTTCTAAATGGATATATTGCAGATGAAGTATATATGGAGCAACCAGAAGGCTTCATGGAATCAAATGGATCAGATTATGTGTGTAAGCTCAGGAGAGCTTTATATGGGTTGAAGCAAGCCCCAAGAGCTTGGAATTACAGATTGGTCAAGTTCTTGAATGAATGTGGATTTCAAGCATCAAAGGCAGATAGTAGCTTGCTAGTGAAGGCAAGTGAAAATGGATACATTTACATGTGCATTTATGTTGATGATATTATTGTTACAGGAACAGATGCTCAAGGAATCAATGAACTCAAGAAGCAAATAGAGAAGGAGTTTAAGATAAGTGACTTGGGAAACTTATCTTACTTTCTAGGAATGCAGATTGTGTATACTCAACATGGAGTATATGTTTCACAAGAGAGATATTTGAAGAATCTCTTAGTTAAGTTTAACATGGAAGATTGCAAGACCTCAACCACTCCATTGGAGGTAAATCACAAATTAAGCAGGTATGGAGGTGAAGAGTTCAATGATATGAAGAAATATCAGAGTTTGGTAGGTAGTCTAATCTATGCTACCTTGACAAGGCCAGATCTATCATATGCAGTAGGTGTGTTGTCACAATTTATGCATTGTCCAAAGAAGACTCATTGGATTGCAGCCCAAAGGGTACTCAGATATATCAAAGGAACCCTAAGTGAAGGTTTGTATTATGGTTTCACTTCTGACACAAGAATCAAAGTGTTTAGTGATGCAGATTGGGCAGGTGACTCAGATGATAGAAGGTCTACTCATGGATATCTATGTTATGTTGGAGACAAGTTAGTGTCTTGGTGTTCAAAGAAGCAACATACAGTTGCTTTATCATCCACAGAAGCTGAGTATAAGGGAATGGTAGAAGCTGCAAAGGAAGTGATATGGTTGAAGACCTTGATGAAAAGTTTTGAGTTTGATCATAGTACTCCAATAATTTTTGGAGACAATATGAGTTCTTTGTATTTGGCAGCTAACCCTGTTTTTCATGCCAGGACTAAGCATATAGAGATTCAGTATCATTTCTTGAGAGAAAAAGTACTAGATAAAGAGATTGAAGTGATGTATACTCCAACAAAAGAACAGGTGGCAGATATGATGACAAAGAGTCTGGATGGACCTAAGTTACAAAGGTTCAAAGACATGGCAAGTATAAAGAAGACAGAGAAAACCTCAATTGATGATTGAGGGGGAGCTGTTGGTGCAGATCAATCACCAATTGAAGGCTTGGAAGACCAAATGATGAAGGAAGAATCAATTCCTAAAGTGTGAAGGAAGATTACATTCAGAGAACAAGAGAAGTGTACACATATGTACATTAGTATAGTCATAGATAACTTAGATCTTTTGTTCAGTAAGAATCATGTACAAATTATCTATAAATACCTTGAGAAAAGTCGGGGCATGGATGAGAGC
>CM035412.1:81077185-81079685 GCA_020310875.1 Ceratopteris richardii | reverse complement strand
ATCTATCTATCTATCTATCTATCTATCTATCTATCTATCTATCTATCTATGTGTTGGGGATTCGGGGACAAGAAGGAGTTTGAGGGTTTGTAGGAGACAAAAGAGATGATGAAAATGGAATAACGGTGAGAACTTCTGCAAAGGAATACTCTTGGAGACCTTGAATATTAATTATCCTTCAACAATTACAATGACTGCGCACAGTCGAATCAATGACTAAATACCACTTCAGAGAGTATTAATTACTGAAGACCAATTATCTCAAGTCGTCTAGCGGCGGCTTCTCGAGCACCAATCCTTCACTTGCTTCCCGCTTCCCTTGTGCACACCTTGCACTAAGCTTCCGCCAAGCTAAGGAATTGGTATCACTACGCACGCACGCAATAGCCCTTGGAACTCTTGGAATCCAGCCCGCCTTCTCCCTTCTCTGCACACTTTCCCCTTGACACCTCTTGCACTCTTGAATGTCGTCACACACTGGAGGCTCTTCTTGCTTCCTCTCTTGCTCTTCTGCTCCCAATGTGTAAGAATAGCCTTTGTCTTTACTTTTTGTTTGAGAGTCCGCCGGTTCGCGCACTCTAACTGCAATACAATCTTGGTGTCCTTTCAATGTCCCAAGATTGTCTTTTTGAACTGGTCCTCAACGATTCGCTACTTTGTCTTGTAGTGACTTTAGAACAAGAGTGACTTTTTAAAATAAAATTTTGATTGGGCGGCCTATTTCCACCTTTTCGTACGCGGCCTTCCTCCTTCACTTTTCCTTTTAATTCTTTTACTTTTGCACCTTAAGATTTAGATTCAACCTTTGAACCTTAAGAAGAAAAATACTTTGTACCTTTAGTTTCAACCGGTTAGGGCTCTACAGATGCCCACCACCTAAAGATCTCTCCGTCCCGGAGAGACAACCGTGATACCAACTGAGAAATTGCAAAGACACAGAGATGAAAATGACGTAGGCAAGAAAAAAGATAAAGGGTGTGTATCTTATTTGCACCCGACAAGAATGACGAGAAAGCAAAATTATAAGGGAATTATTGGCAAAGGGATACTGGAATCTAAGAGCAATGTTTTATGATGGGATGAGCAATTTATTTAGACTGAGGAGGTCAATTTATTGTGGAGGGTGAGGGAGATTGTCAGCCGAGGTTGAGGGAGAGGGGGGCAGAGGAGCAGAAGCTTGTTCGATTGTAAGCTGTAGCGAACTAAGGCATTGTCTAAGGTGATCCCTTTCCCTGCGGATACGTCTGCATGCAGCATTAGCACAAAGCCCTAAGTTGGAGCGATTCTGAAGATCTTCTAAGGCTTTCATCGCAGAGTCGGCCATATCGCGATAATGATCTCGCTCTTCTTTGAGCAATCAGGCCGATTCGTTGAGGGAGTGCCATTGAGAGGTTGCCATGCGATTGATGTTTTCTATTGTTGAGATATACTGTTGATGAACCGAAGCTGCTGCGGAAACCGAATCCAAGGAAATCTGAGAGGCCTGAGCATTGCCGATAGCGACTACACTCGCGTCCTGGAGTAATTGCAAAAATGAAGGTGTTGATGGTAGGTCAAAAGGCGGAGTGGGATTGGCCGGTGGAGCAGGAGGGGGAGGGGGAGGGGGAATATACGGCGGAGTATGAAGGGTTGGAGTGGTCGATGGACTGGGAAGTGAAAGATTGGGGGAAGGGAGATGTTGACTGACAGGAAGGTTACTGGTAGAGGGGGATGCGAAATCCGGGTGAATGGGGGGCATACAGGTGGGGTTTTGTGGGTTGAGCTGGGTTTGAATAAGGGGAGAGAAATCGGAAGAGAGGGGAGGTCTAGGGATAATAGGAGGGGTAGGCATGGAAGGAGAATTTGTAGATACAGGAGGGAAAGGGGAAGAAGATTGGGTAGTGAAGGAGTGGACGTGAGGGGTGGGAGTCATGAATGGAGAGGAGGTGGTTGTAGGCGGGATAGGTGAAGAAGAATTGGGAGGGAAGGAGGGCACATCAGGGGGATGAGTTAAGAACGGAGAAGTGGTAGAGGCAGGAGGGATAGTTAGAGAAGAATGGGGAGGGATGGAGGATACATCAGGGGGGTTAGTTATGAATGGAGAGGTGGTAGATGCAGGAGGGAGGGGTGAAGAAGATTGTGGAGGGAAGGAAGTTACATCAGGTGGCGCGGAGGTGGGTGTCGATGCGGAAGCTGAGTCAATAGAGATTAGAGGGGGGGAAGGAGATGGAGCAATGGAAGGTCCAGGTTGGGAGGGGAGATAAGCAGCATTGTGTGCAGAATGTGCTGGAATCTGATAGAGCCAAGATAAGAAGGGTGCAGAATAAATGGAAAATGCATGAGAGCCTCTAGAGATAGCCTGGCGTAGGCGACGGGAGCGCAACATCAAGGAACTATAAATGAGGTGAGCGTAAGGGTAGGGGCGGCTATGGAGAAAGCAAAAGAGCGGATCAGCGATACGGATATCAGACCACGGAAGGGAAGAGGTTTGGCTACGTAGTAAGAAGAAAAAGATGAACGC
>CM035412.1:81012185-81072185 GCA_020310875.1 Ceratopteris richardii | reverse complement strand
CTGAGGTTCCTGTGATTATTATGTCATCTACATAAATACAAATGTAGATCATACCTTCATCTGTTCTCTTAACGAGTAGACTTGCATCAGCCTTCGAGCTTTGGTATCCAAGGTCATTGAGATACTTCACAAGTCTGTAATTCCAAGCTCTTAGAGCTTGCTTCAATCCATATAGAGCTCTTCTTAATCTGCAAACATGATCTGGGTAACTGAAACTTACAAACCCTTCAGGCTGTTCCATGTAGACTTCATCTGATATATATCCATTCTAAAATGCATTCTTTATATCCAACTGACTTAGCTTCCATCCTTTTGATGCTGCTATAGCAATCAATGTCCTTATGGTTGACATCTTTGCCACCGTACTAAACGTCTCATCATAATCTATGCCATGCGTCTGAGCATAGCCTTTGACCACCAATCTAGCTTTGTATCTAGCTATCCTTCCATCTGCAAGTTTCTTAACTTTGTAAACCCATTTATTTCTAATCACTTTCTTACCATTTGGTTTTGGAACAAGTTCCCAAGTCTTGTTCTCTTCGAGCGCATTGAAATCCTCCTTCATTGCTTCTTCCCATTGTTTCTTACCTTTTGCTTCATTGTAATTCTGAGGTTCTTCATCTTCCTTTACTAAGTAAGCATAGTTTTTCTGAGTCAGATAAGAAGTGTCATAGGAATACCTTGTTGGTTGTTTCCTTACTCTGTTTGACCTTCTTAGCTCATATTCTTCATGTGTATCTGAATACACATCTTCATCATATCTTGGTTCATCTTCGTTTCTCATACCTGATCCAATCCTGGACGTACTTGCCTGCATATGATCTTCATCTTCATTCACCTGCATATGTGATTTTCCTTTTTCTTTTCTTCTTATCTCTTCTTCAAGTGTTTCAACACTATGCTCTTTATCTGTATACCAGCTCTTTCCTTCATCAAATGTCACATCTCTGGAAACAGTAAACTGTTTGGTTAGAGGACTCCATAACCTATAACCCATCTATTTTTCATCATATCCGATGAACACGTATCTTTTAGCTTTTGGTTCAAGCTTATGTCTCAGTGGTGATGGCACATAAGCATAGGCAACTGATCCAAACACTTTACAATGATCAAGTGTTGGTTTCTTGCCCCACCAAGCTTCACAAGGGGTCATCCCATTCAAAGCTGTACATGGTAATCTATTTACCAAGTACATTGCTGTATTTACAGCCTCAGCCCAAAGATAATTTGGAAAATTCTTCTCCTTTAGCATTGCTCTGGCAAACTCAACTAGAGTTCGGTTTCTTCTTTCTGCTACTCCATTTTGTTGTGGTGTATAAACTGCAAGTTATTTACTTTTGATACCTACATTCCACAGATAATCATTGAACTCTCGAGAAAAATATTCTCCTCCTCCATCAGACCTTAGTCTTTTGAGTTTCTGTCCTGTAAGTCTTTCAGCATATGCATGAAAATGCCTAAAAGCTTCAAATACTTCTGACTTCTCTTTCAAAACATAAAGAGTTATCCATCTTGTTGCATCATCAATAAAAAGAACATAATACCTTGATCCGCTGATAGATCCTTCTTTTGTTGGTCCCCATACATCTGTATGTATGAGCTCTAACACACCATCGTGTTTGTACCCTTTCTTCTGAAATGGTAACCTGTGGGATTTTCCCATCTGACAGGCTTCACATTTGTGAATCATATGTTGATTCTTCATATTTGGTAATCCTCTCACGGATTGTTTCTCCACCATAGTTTTGATTCCTATTTCATTAAAATGTCCTAACCTCTTATGCCTGAGGTCTAGCTCTGTAAATACCTCATCACCATGTGTGATCAAGGCTTGACCAACATTCCCTTGTACTTTCAGAGTAAAAAGTCTACCTTCCTTTTTACCATGGACAATCTGATTGTATCCATTCTCTGGATCTTCAACAAATACTCCTTCATTTGTAAACCTGACTTGAAAACCTTTTTCTACTATCTGACCCATGGTGATCAGTTTTTTCGAGATTGTTGGAACATACAAAACATTCGTTAGTAGGTCAGCTCCATTCTTACACTTTACCTTTCCAATTGACCTTACATTATGTTTTCTGTTATCACCTGTCTGTACTGTATGATTTGAAATACCTCCTTCAAGTTCTGATAACAATTCTATATTTCCTGACAAATTTTTGAACAACCAGAGTCAATATAGAATACCTTGAGGTCTTCATTTTTTGACACACTTATCGAGTTCATCATCAACATCGTATGATCATCATTCTGCGTATCATTCGCATAGTTGTAGTAGGTAGTGTTGTGAGACTGATTCTGTCCCCAACTTCTTGCTCCACCTCTACCATATCCGCCTCTTTGGCTTTGTCTACCTCTTTGATATCTTCCGCTTCTGCTTCTACTGTTATTGTTCTGATTTTGACTTGATCCTTGAGAATTATGCCAGCAATCATGAGCCAAATGATTGCTTAATCCACAGATCCAACAAGTCTTCTTGTTGTTAGTCTGATTACCTCTTCCTTTATGTCTTTTTTTGACGTTACCTCTTCCTCTTGCATAATTTGCTTGAGCAGTCACTTCTTCTTCATCTTTTTCTTTACCTTTATCACCTTTCTTCTTATTCTTTGCATACATAGCCGAACTATTTCCTTTATCTCCATCTATCTTCAAATCTTGCTCAAATGTTAACATTAGTCCAAGAAACTGATTTAAATCTGGTACAGAATGATTTAAAGACAGTTCAGTTGAGAGTACGAAAGGTTTCCACCTTTCATCTCCTCTCAAACCTGCAAGCACTTGCGCTATTAACCTTTGGTCTTCGATATCTTCATTAATCGATCCAAGACTGTCCGCCAAGTCTTTCATCTTAGTGACATAATCACTAATGCTTTGACTTTGCTTTTTCTTGAATGTTGTAAACTCTGACCATAAGCTAGCCTTTCTAGCTTTCATCGTATTTTGGACATGATCTTCCAATGCACTCCATACATCCTCCGCTTTCTCCAGACCTCTAATATGCAGTAGTAGATGATCTGTAATTGTATTGTAGATATAAGCTCTTGCTGTTGCATCTTTCTTCTGCCACAACTTCAAGGCTTCTAACTCTTCTTTCTTCGGTTGACTATCGTCTTCGAAAGTCGGCTTCTTTTCTTCTCCTGTCACATATATCA
The DNA here is from genome assembly GCA_020310875.1 of Ceratopteris richardii. Classification (NCBI taxonomy): domain Eukaryota; kingdom Viridiplantae; phylum Streptophyta; class Polypodiopsida; order Polypodiales; family Pteridaceae; genus Ceratopteris; species Ceratopteris richardii. The sequence continues at coordinate 81,069,027 of CM035412.1, read as the reverse complement.
TTAAGTCCTTACTCATAAGTAAGGCTTCCATACGCATTACCCATGCAGGATAATTATCTCTGTCCAATTTGTCAATAGAGATATGATCTGCCATAATCTTCTTGATTTTGTTACTTTCGGTGAGTGTAATGTTAAAAGGTTTTACCTTTTACAAACCTTTACCCTTGAGAATTACTTCGGAACATTTCTTGACGCCGTTTGTTGTTGATCACTTCAGCTTTCACCTTTCTTGTGAAAGTTCTTCAAATTCTCTTCTATCTTTACTTCCGTTTCTACTTCTAAGAAACCTTTTCTGCTCTTAAGAACCTTTCTGCTCTGATACCACTTGTTGATTTCGTGTCAAAAGTTTGTTTACTAACAAGACTACGGAAAATTGCCATGACTCAACTAGAACTAAGCTAGACTGATATTAGAACACCTCTATAATCATCAGTAGCTTAGCAACCTTCTGAAACTGAAAACTTTATAACTGTATTTGGTGAAAATTGAAAAATTCACTTTATAGAAAGCTTCGCGTTTCCTTCAAGCTTCAATTCTGAACTTATTTACTTCAGACTTTACACTACTGCATTTGCCTACAGTTAGATGATCTTTTCGTTACTTAACTGTGCCAAAACTATGTTTTGAACTCACCAAAATTTCACCGGAGCTTCACCAGACTGTTACCGGAATGTCACCGTAATCTTACCGAATCTTATCAAAATCAACTGCAATTCTGTTTGTGATTACTTCAAATGTTTTTAGTTGAAGTAAGGAAGTAATACCTGAGCTTCCTTTCGTAATTGAACTCTTTCTAAAGTTTAAGGAAAAACTTCACCAGTTCAGGATGCCTTTTTACGGTCAGACTTTGTACTGTGTACATGTCCCGTTTCGCAAAACTCTTTTGATCAACTTATAGTTGAGACTCCTAGCTTCAAGATGAGCTATCACTCATGAAAAACTTTACACTCTGTTACGAGATCTAACTCTCAGAACTACCGGAAAATGTTTACTGAGAGAAACTGTAACTATTAACTATCTTTCACAATAACATGAAATTACTCAGATTTCTTCACATACGAAGAATGCGCTCAATCTTCCACATGAACATGTGTTTTCTATTAGAGAAGATGTGTACAAAATAGCTTGGCCTCACTTTGCTCATAGCTATGGAAAACTCTCCTACTCTGAGTAGTTATTCCTTACCATCTCTCTCAGATGAATACCCGACAATTCAGGTTCTATTATTCATCTTTACATACGCGATCTCTAGCGTCTTCTTCTTTCTCTATATGTGCTCTTATCACCTTTTCTCTTCTCATCTATTCTCACCTCATATTCCGGTTCTATGCTCTCTCTTATATACATTTTGATCCGAGATTCAAAACTCGTAATCTGGAAGTTTCTACACCTTATATTACAGGCGTGAATTTGTCCCTTCACTAAGGCTTGATTTTATGAATGACTTTGTTTTTGCTTCTCTTTGTCTTTCTTCATCTGTATGTCAAATTTGTGAGTGATTCTTCTATTGGAGCAAGTCTATGACAAGCCTAACTATTGGCTTGAGTCCCACAAAGTCATAGAAGAAGCTTTAAAATGAAGACTATGCAAAGTTCACTTGTGAACTACCTCTTGTAACTTTTGAAGGGTTTACTTAATGTAAAAGTGAGAGAATCTTAAGTGGTTGAGTCCACTTGATCAAAAAGGGAAAGAGGAGCCACAAATTTATGATTTGTGGTAGGTAGAGAATCAAATCAATCACTGATTGATTGGAGAGTGATTGAGGGAAGTTAGCCTGCCAAACTCAACTATAAATAGATGGCAGTTTTAGTCGTGGTTAGAGAGACCTATGTGAAGACCTCCAAGAGCTGATCTTTGTGCCATATCAAGGTGTGATTACAAGGCACACATATGTATCAGTAAGTCCATTGTATTGTACAAGCAATATAATTTCATTTTCATGATCATTTGAGTTCATATTTCCATGTTCTTGTGAAGTGTACTACTCACTGCCATATCTCTCAGTTTTCTCAGTCAGATTGCAGAGATGGTTTCTCTGAGCTTGGTGCATCATTTTTCAGTGATTTAACTTGGTAAAGTTAGCTCTACAAGTCTACTATATGTGCAAAAATTTTCTTTTTATTTGGGTATTGCAATCTTCAGTTATGTTCAGTTGAAGTCAACCCTATCTGTCATTTTCACTTCTCTGTTAGGTACCCGACTTTTTTTACTCATCTTGTCAGAGCTGTTTCTCCGTGTGTACTTATCTAAATGCAATGATTTAAACGATGTTGCATTCAGCTTACTCTCTAGTATAAGCATACAAATTTGCATAATCATTGGATTCTTAAATCTGATGTTATGCTCATTTTTCTGCTCATTGGTCTCAAACCGTAGCAGCCCGTGAAAATCGGGATGATGTCATCAGTTGCTAAACATCATTCTCAGCGTGTACTTCATTATTTTCAATGATATTACTCTTGAAAGTTAGCTCTTTAAGTCAAATAGACTTCCCCAAGAGGAATTAAGCTAATTGCTACTGTGCTCAGAGAATTATGCAAAACACTGGATAGGTGTATGAACCAAAATAGCAAGTTTTTTGCCTCTAAGCTAACTTCAACTTATCTGTTTTGATCTATCTTTTTCAGAGTGATTTTCCAAGGTACATAGGGTGTCTAATACATCCATTGGCAAGTTAAAAGGCCCCACCATATACTCCTGGAGTTCATTTGGCTGGTGTAGATCAAGGATTTTGCAACACCTCTTCATCTTCAAGCACATACCTATCCATCTCTTCACAGTGGTATCATAGCAAGGTTGGACAACATGGCAGATGGATTTCCTTCATCAATTGACAGATTGAACAGAGGTAACTACTCAGCTTGGTCACTAAGAATGGAAGCTTATCTCCAAGGTAGAACTTTATATGGTTATGTGCCTGGAGATGAAGTTATGCCAAGTTTCAAGAACAAAAGTCAACCAACACAAGAAGAGCAAGAGAGATTGAGCACATGGTGCTCCAAGGATGCACTTGCAAGGTCTTATCTCCTCAACTCTATCTCAGATTTTTTGTTGCCTCACATTAGAAGTTGTAAGACATCTCAGGAAGTGTGGGATGCACTTTGTTGGCATACAAAGCAACAGAGGAGTCATGCACAATACGGCAACAAGGCCAAATCATTTTTTTCCCATGGATTATTTACAACTCAAGTGATTTTAATCACTACACAAACATTGTCAATCCCGTTTTTGGTAGAATAGACTCCATTTTGTGCAAGCCGAGGAGTCCTCGAGCTTGAGGAGTATTAGAACTAGCGACATATCAATTTTCATAATTTTTAGACTCTGTTTGAGCCCTCAAATAGACTCTAGAACCTAATTTTTAACTAGGCCGGACACTAGGTCTGGACAAGACCAAAGCTAGTTAGAAAACTATAAAAAGAGCTAGAGAGCTCATTTTTGAGGTTAGATTGTTTGTGAATTGAGCTTATGTAAGAAACCTTTTGATTAATGCAAAGAACTCCATTGTTCCTCTCCTTGTTCCTGCCTTGTGTGCGCGTGTGTGTGTATGTGTGTGCATGCTTGTGTGCTTCTCACTCACGCACTTGTGCCTTCACTTGCTCATAGTCTTCATACTTGTCCTCATGTCTCCACGGATTGACAATTATGAGGTGAATCTTCTCACGTTGGTACTCACCATTGTGCTAGAGTGACACCAAATTTGGCGCCGTTGCCGGGGAGAGAGCTTCGAGGACGAGCGTGTGATGGTAAGACGTCGAGTTGAGACATTGGAGTTATAGGTAACATCCTTCTTTCTCTTAATTTTTCTTCATTTTTTCCTTACTTTCGCATCACCATCATCACCATCATCATCTCCACCATCTCCCACCTCCATCTCCATCTCCACAAAAAATTTCAGTTTTTTGGTCATATTACACCCCCACCTCATTTCCCTCATTTCATTGTGAGAGAGAGCGAGAGAGAGCTTGCATGCTATCTGTTTTTGGTGTGTTTTTGAGCTTTTGTTGCAGGAACTTGCTGTAGCACCTCCTCCAGCAGTGTGCGCAGGTACGACAGGCTCTGCATAGGTCCCGAGACGACGACCTCTGTCTGTCGCGACAGACAGAAAAACTTAAAATTTTGTGAATGCATGTTTAGCACGGTAACCTACACCATTAGGGCACTCTAAATCACTAGAAGTTTCTCAAAAATTTGCGTTTTTTCAGTCTATCGTGACAGACACCGTCTATCGCGACAGACACTGTCTATCGCGACAGACACCGTCTATCGCGACAGACAGAGACCCACGACAGACAGCGTCTATCGCGATAGACACCGTCTATCGCGACAGACCAAAATTCCACGATAGACCCCGTCTATCGCGATAGACCGAAATTCCGCGACAGACACCGTCTATCGCGACAGACCGAAATTCCACGACAGACAGCGTCTATCGCGACAGACACCATCTATCGCGACAGACAGAAATCCACGATAGACCCTGTCTATCGCGACAGACACCGTCTATCGCGACAGACACCGTCTATCGCGACAGACAGAGACCCACGACAGACACCGTCTATCGCGACAGACCAAAATTCCACGATAGACACCGTCTATCGCGACAGACCAAATCACGACAGACGACAGACAGCGTCTATCACGACAGACACCGTCTATCGCGACAGACCAGTCTATCGCGACAGACACCGTCTATCGCGATAGACAGAAATCCGCGACAGACAGCGTCTATCGCGACAGACACCGTCTATCGCGACAGACAGAAATCCGTGACAGACAGCGTCTATCGCGACAGACACCGTCTATCGTGACAGACAGAAATCCGCGACAAACAGCGTCTATCGCGACAGACACCGTCTATCACGACAGACAGCCCCCACGATAGTTTGTGTCTATCGCGACAGACACCGTCTATCGCGATAGACAGACATTTTCGGCAAAAATTAAGGGGTAAATTTTTTGGAAATTTAGGCTAAATTTTGGGCATATTTGCACTCTCAAATACTCATACACTTACAAAGGCCTTAGAAAAACGCATTAAAACCCCTGAAAGGTTCTGTTTGTCTAGTTAACCCCCTAAACCCTGAACGGTCATAACTTTTTCATACGAAATCCATTTTTTGAGCTATAGGGCTTGTCGGAAAGCTCGTGGCATATACTACACGCCCTCAACTGTTTTTTATAAGAATAACGCGTTGATTTTCAGATAGGATATTTGGAAGTTGACACACAGAGGGGTAGAAACACCAAGGGAGCTCTAGAGGAAATTTCTAGCAACACAAAAGGGGGAACAAGGGTCATTAAAAAAGTGTCTGAAATAAATTGTCTGTCAATTGAAAGGTCAACTTGGAGCTAATCTTGAGACTTATGCAGGTCTATTGAGAAGCAATTGAGAGCGTCCAAGCAAGGGTTTTGCGCAAGCTTGAGAATCAACTTCTCGAGCACTAAAGAGCAAGGTTCGGCAAGAAAGGTCGGAATACTCTCAACTCCTCTTCGTCAATCCCTAGCTTAGGCTAAGAACGATTAGAAGTAGGAGTAAGTCAGGGCGACGATAGGCCACTATCAAGTTGAAGCATACCTAAACTTTCAAGCTCAAGCTAAGGGCATAATCCTTGTACTGTCGAGAATTTTAAAGGAAAAGAACTTAACGTGGAACGATCAACTGTAAGTGCCAAGCTACACTCAAATATACCTTACGACGCGATATCAGACAAGGATTTTAACAACGGGAGTCAACTAAAAAGAATCAAGTAATTGATATAAAAGGACTCTGCAACGAGGTTGTACTCTGGGCAAAGAATTGGGCTACTTAGATAGGCATATGAACCTTAGATCAGGACGACATCTAGTAAGGGAGAGACAAAGCCTTAGATCTTCAGAGGCTAGTGTTAACCACACTGCTAGGTCTTGGGCCCAGCAGTTGAGCCACCACTCGTACTACCCTAGCTCTGAGACCAGTGAGTCAGAGATGTCTCAAGGCATGGACAGACCTACGGGGAGTTCAGGTGTGCCATACTTGTACAGGGTGGAAGGCCCTTACAAAACACAGTTGGGATACCTTAGGACCAACCGATTAGGTGCTAGCATCTATGAGGACGGCCTAGGAAGATCTGTGGTACAGATTAAGAATCCCGATCAATCCATAGGACTAGAGCACCCAGCAGTCAAGTTTGAAAATGGTGCATACCTGGACAAAGAAGGAACCATATACGTAGTCACCAGTCACCCATATCGGACAGATGAATTTGGAAATGTAATCTCAGAAGCGGACTTAGGTGACTTGGAACAAGGAAACATGGGAGTAGAACCTAGAACACCCCGAGGCAAATCTGTTCTCACTAGGATTATCACACCTGAGTGGGTTCCCCAAGACAACAAGAGCATAGAGTTGCTCCTCAATCGAGAAACTGACGAAGCCTTCTGGAGGTATAAATCTAATCAGCCAACTGATATAGAAACTATCATGATCTATGAGTTTAAGGATCCGGATAGCCCAGGTAGAGTGACCTACTTAGATCACACTTCGGAAAGGATCTTTGTGGTGACAGAAAATGATAGGCATGCTTACACTTGGAAGGGTGAATTTGTTTTCCCTCAACCAAGAGCGAATGTATCCTATGGTCACCCTGGAGCTGGAACATCCCAAGCTCATGGAATGCAAAGAGACAGAAGCAGAGATAGACCAGAAGTAAGCTTTGCCAATCCAGTGGGCAGAGAAAGAATGAGGACGGAGACGAATAGGGTAGAACCTGAAGTGCTTAGAGCTCACAGGAACCAAAGAAATGTGGATGGATTCCCTCTGCCGAGACCTAGAGAGCATGCAAGAACTCTGAGACCGACTCAGCTAGTTAAGTCCATGAAGAATTACTTTGATGGCACAGGAGATCCCTATGATCATGTGGCGGAGTTCAAGCAAGTCTTGAGAGCTGAACAAGTGGAGGATCTATTCATGCAGTACAATGCCTTCGGTCTAACCCTTAGGAACACAACACTTACATGGTTTCAACCATTGGATGAGCGCCAGTTCAGGAGCATAGACCAACTCCTAGAAGCATTTATTATTGAATTCTCCAAGAGTGGCATAAGACACAATACTTCCTCACTGATTCACAGCTTCAAGCAAACCCCTCAAGAGACTGTGAGACTTGCAGGAAGAAGATTTAGGCAATACCTTGAAAGATGTCCTGTTTCGGAGCTACCCACATCTGCCAAACAAGTAGCCTTATTCCTTGATGGATTGCTGAGTACGAAATTGAGATCCTATGTGTATCTGAAAGACCCTAGGACTATAGAAGAGTGTGTACGCATGTGCATTGACATTGAAGATAACCTAGGGGAAGAACTAGAGCTTTCCAAAATCTACAAAGATTCAGATAGTGCATCCAGTCACTCTTCCACGCAATCCACATCAATTGAGGAACTCGCAGAGAAAGTAGCTCAGAAATTAGGGGTAACTAGTAAACAAATCCCAAGGTTTGCCCCTGTGAAAAGATGCTATACTTGTGGTGGCGACCACATGGCGAACGTCTGTCCCATTATGGCTCAACCCCAAGTTAATCCTAGTAGCCAGTACTGCACCATAGAACGGAAGTACACCAATCACACTACGCAAGATTGCCCATACAACAAGCAGGCGGTTAGGCAACCCTACCCTCAGCCATACCCTCAACAGGGAAGATACCAGAACCAGTACCCTTCACAGCCATATGGCAGGCCACAACAAAATTATCAACCACAATATCAAAACCAACAAAGACCTCAACCGGTGCTAGCACAACAACCCCCAGCTCCAGCCAATGTGATTCCGGTAAAGTATACTGCTACAGAAGAGAACCTGAATAGAGCTATAGTCCCTGTAACATCCTTGCTTTCTGAAAATGACCCGAGTGACCATAGCTTTGATTCTACACATGTTGATAGCCCCCAGGCCTACTACATGCAGTCTCCTGAGCATGGTGAGTCCTATTATAGCGAAGAGACAAACGAACCTAGTTGGGAGTCAGATTACACGAACGTCATGTATGCAAACCCCAACCCTAGGCCTCAACCTAGGCAAGTAAGACCTCCATTCCCAAGAGGACCGTGCTACAGATGCCAAGGAGATCACCTCATTCGTGATTGCCCCTTACCTCCACTTACACAAAACCAGTCAGTGACAATCCAAGGCTTCTGCCAAGATTGTGGAAAAGAGCATCTCTTACGAGATTGCCCAAAGAACCCCAATAATATGCCAAAAATCACACCTATCAATGTTATTGAGTTAGTGGTAGATTCCAGCGGAAGTGTTACTTCCACTGCACCCGTACAGGTAGTCACGAGAGCTCAAGCAGTGCAGCAAAACCAAGGGGTAGGCAAGGAAAAGAGCCCAGACGCTAGCGATACTGAGAGCCAAAATAAAAAGAGAACAAGAGCTTGGAGAGATAGCCGCGAATGCATGAAAAGGCAATGGGCAAAGAAGATGAGTGAACTTGAGGAAAGTCTATGAGAAACCAAGGCTAAAATCATAGAGATCACATCTCAACCGCACTCTCACACATTCCCACCGCTACCATCCCCATCACCCTCCATCCCTCCACCCTCTAAGACACCCCACGTAACCCACCCACCACCCCAAACAGGATCAGTATTAGCTGATCCCACTCCTGAAGACATAGACATGATGCTTAAAGCATATCAGGCCAGAATCCAAGAAGGGCCAAACGTCACGGATCATGACAAGTGCTATCCCAGAGCTGACCTAGAGATAGAAAGAACCAAGCTGTGCGCGAAAATGGTCGCATTGGCTCAGACTATGTTTGAAGCCAGTCGCCTTTTCAATTATTTGGGCTCAGCCAAGACGCAATTACACTTGGATGGATTCCTAGAGAAGTTAGAGGGAATAATTGCAAGATCTGCCAAGGAAGAAAAAAATCAAGAGAAAGATAAAGCAAGCAAAAACATGAACCATCCCCCATCGGACGTTTATGTGGCCAATTCCACTAAACCAGACAACTTCCCCTCCTTAGAAAGAATAGAGAGGCTAATTGCACAATCAGAAAAGGAACCTACCCCTCAAAGAAAGGAAAGGGCAAGAGAACGGATAAGCAAGCCTCCTCAGGAAGCCCATGTGCCTCCTCAAGAAGCTTATCTTCCCCCCCAAAAGGCACATGAGCCTCCCTCGAAAGCTTGCGTAGCTCCACAGGTTGCCTACATTCCTTCTCAGGGAGCGTATGAGCCTGTTCGAAAAAGTAATAGAATAAGTAACCCTCCCCAGGAAGCTTGTGCTCCAGCCATCTATGAGAACGAGGAGAGAGCCAATGATAGAATAAGCCCTCCTTCCCAGGTTGCTTATGCGCCTAATTCTACGGAGCCAGACACTTCTTCTTCTATGAATCGATTTGCACCAGACTTCCTACGAGAGATTCAAGAAGACAAATGGGATAACGAAAGTGAAGTCGCCCCTCCTTTTGAACTAGTGGATGATGCACACGACCAATTCCCACAAGACATCCCATCTATTTACGGGGAACATGAGAGTACTCAATCTCACGAGAGATTGGACTTTGAATCTAACTCCATACAAGAGTTACCCCACTTCACAGGACCATGGGAAGCAAAGTCCACATGTATGAGAGCACCTACAGTCATGGTAAGAAACGAAGATTCAATCATACCTAGGAACACAGAGGTAGTGAAGAACACTAACGTGCAGTGTAATCTCAAGTTAGAAGAGCTACTCAAGGTTAGACCTAAATTATGGAAACATGTCGCCAAACAAGTACCAGAGATAGCAAAACCTCGTTCCCAGGTAGGATCCCATAGGACAGTGCCAGAAATTCCCTTGGATAAGATAGGAGATATGTGTGAAGGTGAAGAAGGGAACACCTATCTTCCCATCACCTACCAGGAGTACACCACCAAGGCAATTTTGGACTCAGGTGCAGGAGTTGCAATTGCCACTACTTCCCTATGGAAGCGTTGGGGCAAGCCGGCACTCAGGCCAACGAGAATGAAATTGCAGATGGCCGATGGTCACATAGAGAGACCCCTAGGATTGCTAGAAGGAATAACTCTCACCACTTGTGGTGTCGAGTTTGAGCATACATTTGCCATATGCGGCTTCAGCAAAAATCATGCCTATGAGATGATTTTGGGAAGACCATTTATGCGACAGTTGCAAGTGGTACAGGATTGGGGAACCAACTCCTTGTATTTGCAACACTTGGGTGTTACGACCAAAGTCAATCTCAAGGATTATTCTCATAGAGATGTCCCTCCTATCCAATGGAATCCCATCCATAGAGCCAAAGATGATACAGAATCGGTGCATTCCATAGGGTCAGAATCCTCTTGGATGCATGAAGACACTCACCTATGGATGTGCAAGGTAGCAGTAGAAGAACAGAAGAGAGAGAAAGCCAGAGAGGTAGGTGCGAAAGAAACCCATAGATCAATCCAAGACCCAGCCTATGCACCTGTAGTTTTTCCAGACGAAGAATTTGAACCTCACGGTTGGGCAGAAATTTTAGCAACAATGGACGTAGCCATCAATGAAGAACAATGGACACCTCACTGTGATGAGGATGGCTATGACATTTCAGTCTTCTCCATAGAGCCAATCATGGGAGAGGCAGTTCTAGAAGAATGCGAACCTAGCCCTGATGCATTTGAGGATGCAAGTGACTCCGATTTAGAGTCAATCATTATGGACCCACCATTTGCATCAGATGAAGAATACTTCCATGAAGTAGAATTTCAACCCCAGAGGCATGGAGAGGTTACAAACGATGTAAGATTAGCAACACATGTGACCCCGAAGGAAGAAGGAAAGAAACGAAAGAAGAGAGAAGCCTCACCAGAAGAGGAAGAATCTTTGTTTGAGGTCCCAGAAAATTTTAAGAAGTATGAGATAGATGACAGGAGAGTCATGATAAGAATGCCTAAACGAGAGGCACAATCAAGAGAGGCCTATGATAACAAAGAAACCACCAAGAAAATAGTAGAAGGAGAGGAGAGATGCACGTACATAGGCCATGACCTAACAGAGGAAGAAGAGCATGCGTTGATAGCCTTGCTAAGAGAATACAGAGATGTATTCGCTTGGAGTTACAAGGATTTGAAAGGTGTTGACCCCGATATATGCTCACACACTATCCCCATGACCTCAGATGCTAAACCCACTAAGCAAAAGCCCTATACTTATAACGATAATTACGCTGCTAAGATCAAAGAAGAGATAGATAGATTGGTTGAAGCTGGATTTATCTATGAAATTGAGCACATTGAATGGGTATCCCCCATCGTAGTGGTGCCCAAGAAGAATGGCAAGCTGCGTGTGTGCATTAACTTGAAAAAGGTTAATGCAGCCACGATTCGAGATAACTATCCGCTTCCCATCACAGAACATCTCTTAGAAAGAGTGGCAGGCAAGGAAGTGTACAGCTTCCTTGATGGATTTTCGGGCTACAATCAAGTAGCCATAGCCCCAGAGGATCAGCATAAGACAGCCTTTGCCACAGAATGGGGCATTTTTGCTTTTAGAGTAATGCCATTTGGGCTTACCAATGCACCAGCTACCTTCCAGAGGCTGATGTGCCATGTGTTTAAGGAGTTCCTGAGAAAGAGTTTAGAAGTCTACGTTGATGATCTTTGTGCTCATTCCAACATTAGACAAACCCATATCCCTGAACCCAGACAAATCTTTGACAAATGTAGAGAATATCAAGTCTGCCTGAACCCAGAAAAGTGCGTTTTTATGGTCAGGCAAGGCAAGATTCTAGGACACATAGTGTCAAAGAATGGCATATCTACTGACGTGGAGAAAGTGAGAGCCATAGCAGAGCTACCTAGGCCAAAGAATGTCAAGGAAGTACAAGCTTTCATGGGGCATTGTGGCTATTACCGACGATTTATACACATGTATGCTGTCATTGCAAAGCCCATGTACGGACTTCTGACAAACTTTGAGTGGACGGATGAATGTGAGAATTCCTTCCAGGAGCTTAAACGAAGATTATGTTCAGCACCAATCTTGACCACACCAGATTGGAATAAGCCATTCCATGTTCACGTGGATGCATCCAATTATGCCATTGGATGTGTGCTTGCACAACCTACTGGTGAAGGTAATATGGATCTTCCAATTGCCTATGCCAGTAGACAGTTGAATGCAGCTGAACGGAATTATACCACTACAGAGCGAGAGGGATTAGGCATGGTATATGCAGTTAAGAAATTTAGACACTATTTGCTTGCAAATAAGTTTAAATTTTTTACTGATCATCAAGCATTGCTATATCTCGTAAATAAGCCATGCAATACAGGAAGATTAGTGAGATGGTTTCTCTTGCTCATTGAATATGACTTTGAGGTTGTGGTAAGAAAAGGGAGGACTCATTTGAGAGCAGATCACCTCTCTAGGCTCACATCGGGAGAAGCCCCACAAGGAGTATCAGATGATCTTCCTGATGCTTACTTGTTTAATTTGGAAGTGGTGCCGCAGTGGGCTAAGTCATTGGTACCAGTATTGACATACGGGCCTAACCATCTAGTGGTAAACACACGGAATAGAGAGGTTGTAAAAGCCCAAAAGTACCACATCATGGCAGGAAGTATGTACAAGCACACAGATCAAGGGATCTTGGCTTGCTGCGTAGAAGAGGATGAGTACACTAAATGGTTGCAATTAGCACATGTAGGTGCACTAGAGCAACACCATTCAAAGCAACGAACTTTACAGACACTAAAGAGATTCAGAGTGCATTGGCCAACTATGGAAGCGGATGTCCAAAAGTTGTGCAAGGAATGCCCAATCTGTTGCACTAAGCCACCTGTGGAACACGCCACTCTTTATCAAGTATCCATTGTGCCAGATTGGAGTGAACCACTAGTATCCTTCCTAAAGACGAAAGCATTCCCTCCAGACATGACTCTGGCGAGGAAAAGGAGTTTAGAACAAGAAGCCCTGGATTACTCACTCATTGGTGATAATCTATATAAGCGTGGTAAAGATGGTTACCTGAGACTATGTGTCCACGAAAGTGAATATCTGAAGATCTTAGAAACCGCTCACCAAGGTGTAGCAGGAGGACATTTTGGACCCGATCGGGTGATCAAGGCAATACTATTTGCGGGCTTCTGGTGGCCTACCCTTCACATGGATGCACATACCTATGTGAAACGGTGTGATGTCTGTCAGAGGACTCAGTATCCTATACGCAAAGATGAGATGCCACTGAAACCTATGATGGGTGGACGTGCATTCTCTAAGTGGGGAATAGACTTCGTAGGTCCTATTAATCCCCCAGCTAAAGGTTCTCATGCGGAATACATCATTGTTGCAACAGATTATCTCACCAAGTGGGTAGAGGTAAAGGCTACGACAAAGAACGATGCTCAAACAACTGCCAAATTCTTGTTTGAGAATGTATTCACAAGATACGGGCTACCTATAGAGCTTGTAAGTGATAGAGGCACTCATTTCTTAAATGAAGTGATTGAAAATCTACTCCAAGAATTCTTGGTAATACACAAGAAGTCTGCCCCCTATCACCCTCAAGCTAATGGACAAGCTGAGAGCACTAATAAGATCTTATGCAATGTACTGACGAAATTAGTGAACACTAAACGCTCTGATTGGGACAAACAGCTACACCATGCTGTTTGGGCATACCGAGTTGCCTACAAAACGGTACTCCAAGCCACCCCCTTTCAGATGGTATTTGGCCAAAACGCTATGCTACCCTTGGATTTCCTGATTCCTACGTTGAGAGTAGCACAAGAGCACGAATGGACAGGTCATGAACTCTCCTCTAGGATCTTTGACCTTGAACGATTAGGAGAAACAAGATTGAGAGCAGCTGCAGGAATATATGCAGCTAAGAAGAGACAGAAGGCATATTTCGATGCCCATGTGAAGGATAAGGGCTTGAAAGCAGGAGATCTAGTTTTAGTCTATACACTGAAACAACACGCAAGGAAGCTAGAAAAGAGAGGCTACGGACCTATGATTATCAATAGGATCTCCACGAGTGGAGCAGTACAATTAGCCACGTTAGAAGGTGATATTCTCCCAAACTATATTAGCGGTTGCAGAGTCAAGTTGTATCAGGAACCCCTCACGGAGGAAATGCTCAGTCGACTCAACACTGCTAAGAAACGCAAAGAGGAAGAAAAGCGAGTTCGAGAAGAAGCTCAAGCAGAAGCTTTAGAACGCATCAGAAGGATGAAGTTACGAAGGCAAGGTAGAGATCAGCCTAGAACAAATGACTATGCAGATCAAGGATATCCTATGGCCATGTGTGAAGTCGCAGGAACAAGCTCGCACAGGATAATTGATCGACGTCCTTTCATAACCCTAGATATAGGACAAGGAAAGAGTGCAAGGACTGTAAGAGCCTTGATTGACTCAGGTGCAGCCACTAGTGCTGTTAAATTGTCTTACTGTCAAGAGTTGCAGTTAACTGTCAATCCTGTGGAAGCGTATCTCATAGGATTGGGAGGCGTGGAAACCCCTTGCATGGGCGAGGTGGAACTTCCCCTCTATATTCATGATGAGGCTATAACAGTTAAAGTACTAGTGTGTCAAGACGAGGATCTCACTGAACCTCTTGTCTTGGGTCAAGATTGGATCTATGACCAAGCAGTCAACTTAAACTTAAGAAGTGGACTTCTTCAGGTTTGGGTCAATCATAGTCGAATTACAGTAGAGTTAGATAATGGAGCACTCAAGGAACTAGGAAAGGCACAGACTCCTGGTCCTTCCAGGAATACACATGAAGATGACCATGTTGTTCTTGTCCAAAACTATGTGTTGCAGAGGAATGATATTCGCAAAAAAGGAGTCAGGGATGCAAAGGAACTCCCTTCTTTTCCAAAGGCCAGAAGGAGGCAACACCCAAAGGTGGATCAAAGGCAGAAGAAGCAGAGTACTACCTATGTCAGGGATCCAAAGTACCTGCGCAGCAAAATGTCCCAGCAAGTGAAACAAGTGTGGGTGCGGAAAGGCGAACACCCGGTTGCACTCAAGCCAACCACACGGGCAAAGCCTCTTATTAGTAACCAACAACACGACACTAATAAGAAGTCTTTCCGAAATTCTTCTGCTAACGTGAAATCTATTTGGGTGCCCAAGAAGTCGATGAAGGCTAGCCCACAATCAAGACAAATTTGGGTGCCTAAGGCTTGCTTGCGAGCGCAAATAGCTACGCCGAAGCCACAACCTATACAGCGTAACCCATTCACTCGCACAACCGGCATCCACTCGTTTTCAACACTCACGAACACACCAAGGCCCATGAGCACGAACAGAATCATTTGTAAATGGGTCCCTAAAAGGCCTCATGTTCAAGCTGACACACCTATAATGTTCTCTAGCGTCTCGACGAAACCAAGGGAAAAACCCATCCACTGCATTTAGCAGCTTAAGACCTGTAATAAACCCCCCGACCCCAATTTGTAAATTCACCCCACTTACTAACTGCATTAGTCTCCTAGGAATACCCAAGCATTAACTACACACACTGTCTTCGTGCACTTACTAACCACTAACTCACCATCTACCTCATGTTAATGTTGTAACGGGGACAACAACGGATTTATTATGTCCATTACGATGTTAACACATGATTCTATATTCTCACAGAATCAGAAGGCAAGAAGTAAAATGGCAGAAGCGACAGGTTCGGGCTCACAAGTAGGGATACTTACTGCAGGAATTGATGTGGATAGTCTACCTGTGGATGTGCCACCAACTGAACGACCAGTAGAGCTGCAGCACCTTCAGCAAATCCCGGTGCCGGATCCACCTACAGGGATCACGGAAAGAGTCCATGCCAATTCTCATTGGTTCAATGGCATGCCAGGTCCATTAGGAGAGGCCAAGTATATATGGGAGTCTAAGTGCGAGTATGACAGATCATGGGTTCGATTCCAATTTTTCTCCAAGGAGTTCGAGACTTTACAGAACACCGAGGATCTCCAGACCATATGGCAACGAGCAGGGCTGGCAGAATACTTTGAAGCCCCACTACCTAAACCCGATCTCCTCCGATGTTACTATTTGGTCTCCACATTACAAGCTAATGAAGAAAAGGACAAACCCGGATCATTTGTTCTTCCCTCGCTGGGCAACAACGAGTTGAAGAGGTTTGAACTTACTGTGGAGTTGGTAAGCGACGCTTTGAATATGCACGGCACGCATGTACCCTCTGAAAAGGATGCTCTTGTTCCCACTAACATGAAGGATAGGAAACTATTGAAGCTTAAAGACATGGCAGCACTCACCCCAAATGTGTCCATCCCTCTCCGCATGTGCATGCAACATTTCGCCTTTCCCGGCCAAGACCGATTCACACAACCACACAAGAGAATCTGGTTTGCTCTCTACTTAGCGGAAGCAGGTGCGTTACCCATTAAGCTACCGGTATGGATTATAGATCAATTGTATGAAGCAAACAAACGGTCTTCTAGGAAATTAGTGGTGAACGGATGCTGTGCAATCACACGCATTATTTACCGGTGCCTAGCATACGATGTCCCCATTGAACGTGCCTTAACTTGGGCACAATTACAAATGTTTAAAAGGCTCAAGACGTCCACACATCAATCCAAGCGCATGAGGGGTGCGATCCATTGTGTCCAGACAAGGGAAGTTCTGACTACTCCTGAGGTATCGCCACGACGGGAGGCCACTGTACCTCCCTTTACCATTAGGATACCCAGGTCGAGATCTGAAACTACGACACAAGCTACCCCATCGGCTCCTCGTGTTCCACCTGAATTCGAATTTGCTGCCACTGGAGATGCTGAAGGAATGTGTTGGATGTGATGGCTGGGTACAATCAGAAGATCAAGTTGGTGCTGCTAGACCTGCTTCACACCGGCCCTCTCTTCTCTTCAGATATGGTTAGGAGACTCCTTGAGCTTCCAAATGACACCAAGAAACTATATATGTGCTTTACAAAAGGATTGAGTAATGACCAAATCAAAAACAGATGATTTTGAACCTTCACAACTCCAAAAACTTTCTATTCCTGTATTGATACCTGCTCAGTTCTAAGCTCAGTGTGACCAGCACACTTGCAATTGGTTTAATTCCTTCTGGGAGTATTAAATTAACTTAACAAGCTACCATTAGCAAGTTAAATCACTCCAATTAACAAACTATACACTGAGCATGATCTTTAGCAAAATCAGGGACACCCCCGACTTTTTAGGAACAACACAGAAAAAATACCAGTGTCTGTCTCGACTAAGATTTCTCCCAATTGACTAAATAGAATTACTTAAAATTTTGTAGTGTTGTAAAATGCTTTGAGCTGGTTCCAATGAGCCCTGGATCATCCAATTTGGTTCAGTAGATCTTGAGATATGCCCTGTTGAAGTTGACAGACTTGGAGGTAGTCACTCAGAGAAAACACAGAGATAATGACTATGAGTATATGTATTGAATCTATAAAATGTACATTCCCATTGGCATGTAGAGTGATGCCCAATGGTACTCAGAGGTGTAGGCTCAATAGTAGCTCTCACACACTCACAATTTTGCTTGGATTAGCCTCGGGAAGAGTGTAACTAGACCCGCGACTTTTTCATAGTCTTTTATAAGTCATCACTTGAGATTTGAATTTCAAATTCAAATGTAGGCTCCCTCAAATCTCTCATCTAATCACATGGAGATATTCTCTCCATCCATAACTTCTAATTTCCACGACTTTTGAAGGTGGGTGAGATTACAAGAGGTGAGTTAAGTCACATTGACTTGTACATTGGATAAAAGATAATAAAGCATAGGCATGTGTTCCTATGGTATATGGTTCACATGAATACATCCTTCAAGGGTCCAAACTTTTATGCTTTCCAAGGGTTCAATAGTCCAAGCTTTATGTGAGTCTTCAAGGCACACAACAAAGCCAAGTGTTAAGGCTTGTTTTGCACCAACAGCTCCCCCTCAAGCCAAACACTTGCTTGAGTCTTCATCTTTAGTCTTCAATGATATCCTGTAATCCAATCATGGATTTAAACCTGCATAGCTTGCTCCCATCCAAAGCTTTTGTAAGCAAATCTGCACATTGAATATTAGTGGACACATATGATAATTGGATTTCCTTGCTAAGTAATTTCTCCCTCACATAGTGGTAATGCACCTCTATGTGTTTTGTTCTAGCATGATACACAGGATTAGCTGCTAAATGAAGTGAACTTGTGTTATCACCAAATATGATTGGTGGCCTTGTGTATAGGCCCAATTTTGAATATAGTAGCTTCAACCATATTGCTTCTTGAGTAGCATTGGCTAGCCCTCTGTACTCTGCCTCAGTAGATGATAGGGCTACTGTGGGTTGTTTCTTGGATGACCAAGAAATTGGTTTATCACCTGCAAAGCATATGTAACCAGATGTACTCCTCCTGTCATCCTTGCAACCTGCCCAATCTGCATCTGAGTATACCTTGATGTCACTGTCTGATGAATATGGATAATACAAACCATGATTTTGTGTTCCCTTTAGGTACTTTACTATCTTCTTGGCTGCCTCCAAATGTGGTACTCTTGGCTTATGCATAAATTGGCTAAGTACACTAACACCATATGAGATATCAATCCTAGTTAAGGTAGCATAATTAAGACTACCTACCAAACTTTGGTAACCTGTAATATCCTTGAGTTCTTCTCCTTCATGTGCACTGAGTTTGTGGTTGACCTCCATAGGAATGTTTGAGACTTTAGCTTCCTGCAAATTGAACTTCTTGACCATGTCCTGAATGTACTTCTTCTGAGTAATGAATATACCTGAATTTGTGTAGACCAATTCAAGCCCTAGGAAGTACTTCAATAATCCAAGATCATTGATCTTGAATTCCTTCATCATTTGACTTTTGATGTGTCTAATTCCTTGAACATCATTTCTTGTAATAATGATGTCATCAACATAGACACACAAGTATATTACCTCTGAATTGTTCTTCTTTATAAACAATGAAGTATCTGCTTTACTCATCACAAATCCTTGATCCAAGAGATAGGTTGTCAACCTGTAATTCCATGCTCTAGGTGCCTGCTTCAATCCATACAGAGCCTTCTTCAATTTGCAAACATGATTTACCTTATTGGGATCCTCATAGCCAGGTGGTTGTGACATGTAGACCTCTTCAGATATCCATCCATTCAAGAATGCATTCTTTACATCCAATTGGTACATGTTCCAATTCTTGGATGCAGCTACACTCATCATAATTCTGATTGTTGGCATCTTGGCCACATGAGAAAATGTCTCCTCATAATCAATGCCTTGGGTTTGTGCAAAACCCTTGGCTACCAACCTAGCTTTGTACCTGTTTATTGTACCATCTGAGTTCCTCTTGAGTTTGTAGATCCATCTGGATCCTATCACCTTCATGGAGTCCTTCTTGGGTACCAAGTCCCAAGTATCACTCTCCTTGAGAGCCTCCATTTCTTAATCCATTGCTTCCTTCCATTCTGGTTTAGTAATAGCTTCCTCAAATGTACCTGGTTCTTCACTTAAGATATCCTTTGCAAGATATACAGAGTGCTTGGTTACAAGTGAAGTATCATACCCATACCTAATAGGTTTCTTCTTTTCTCTTGAAGATCTCCTCATAGCTTGAGTTGAGGATTCTGGATTGTCTTCAAGTTGCTTCATCTTCATCTTCCCTTTGGATTTCCAAGCTTTGAACTCTTCAATGTTGATGGTGTCTTCATCATCTGAGCTTGTGTCCTCCTTCTGAGTTGGTTCTTGCCTGACAAGCATTGGAAAGTCTTCTTCGATATCATAAGGTAGGCTAACTTTCCTGCACTCATTATCATACCATGAATCATTTTCATCAAAGATGACATCTCTGCTTACCTTGAAGCCTTTGTTTGAGGGGTTATAGAACCTGTATCCTTTCTGATTCAAATCATAACCAATGAAAATACACTTTTCAGCCTTAGGGTCTAGCTTTCCCCTTACCTGTGAGGGAATATGCACATATGCAACACACCCAAAGATCTTGCAATGATCCAGAGATGGTCTCTTACCATGCCAAGCCTCATAGGGTGTCATTCCATCAAGAGTCTTTGATGGCAACCTGTTGATTAAGTATGTGGCAGTAGATACACTCTCTGCCCAAAGATAATTTGGTAATTTTTTCTCATTAAGCATAGACCTAGCTGTCTCCACAATGAGTCTATTCCTTCTTTCAGCTACCCCATTTTGTTCAGGTGAGTACCTTGTGGTAATCTCCCTCTTGATGCCTCTTTCCTGCAAGAAGTCTTCAAAGTCATTGGAGAAGTATTCTCCACCACCATCAGACCTTAACCTCTTCAAATGTCTACCTGTTTGATTCTCTACTAATGCAAGATACCTTTTGAAACAATTAAATACTTCATCTTTATGTTTCATGAAGTACAAAACAGTCCATCTGCTATAGTCATCAATAAAAGATACATAGTACCTTGATCCTGATATGGATGGCTCTTTGCTTGGTCCCCAAACATCTGTATGCACCAATTCCAAGTAGTCTTCATACATAAAACCTTTTTTGGTATATGGCAATCTGTGAGACTTACCAAATTGACAAGCCCCACACTTGTATATCATGTGTTGCTTGGATACATTAGGTATCCCAAGCACACATTGATCTCTACTCATTTGCTTTATGGTTCTTTCTCCAATGTGACCCAATCTCTTGTGCCACATCTCCAATTCTGATAGGGTTTGGTCCTTATAGTTGTACAAGGCAATGTTCTTAGTATCTTCAAGTTCAAAGGTAAATAGTCTACCTGATTTCTCTCCCTTGGCTATCCTTCTGAATCCATGTCTTGGATCCTCCACATAAGCACCATGTTGAGTGAACCTGACCTGTAGACCTTTTTCAACAATCTGACCTACACTCATCAGATTCTTGGTGATTGTTGGGACATACAATACTCTGCTTAGCAAATTCTGATTACCATCACTTGTTTTGACATTACCTACCTTAACCACTGAATGTTTAGTGTCATCACCTGTCTTCACTTGGTGCTTGCCTTTAGGTTCTTCCAAATCAGAGAGTAAGGCAACATTCCTAGCTACATGGTTAGAGCAACCTGAATCAATATAGAACAAATGATCATCATTGATACCTGATTTAGATGTCATGTTCATAATCAACAAGGAATCATCTTGATCCTCTGCATAATTGTTGTAATCCTTTCTGTTCCTGTATCCTCCTTGATAATTGCCATTGTGATTGTAGCTATTGTTGTAATTATTGTTGTAGTTATTGTTGTAGCCATGGTAGCCTTGAGATTGATTGAACCTGCCTCTGCCTTGAGAGTATCCTCCTCTTTGGTGACCTCTTCCTCTTTGATTCTTGTAGTTCTTGTAGCATTCATCTGTAGTATGATTAGACAAGCCACAAATATTGCATGGAGATTGATTATAGGGTCTCCCCCTACCTGACTTACCTCCTCTGCCCCTACCTCTAGATGATCTACCTCTCCCTGCATAGTTTGCTTGGGAGGTGGATCCTTCTTCATCAACTTTTTTACTTTTACCCTTGTCTTTAGACTTCTTATCTGTATATAGGGCAGAGGGATTGTTACCTTTTGATTGCTCTCCATTCTTTGTGATCTTTGCTTCATGTGTAAAGAGTTGTCCAATCAGAGTTGTTAGATCAGGTGCTTGAATGTCCATGTACAAGTCCATTGCAGTGGTAAAGCTCTCCCACTTGTCATCTGCTTTGAGTCCATTGATCACTTGTCTGACTATTTGCTCTTCTTCAATTTCTTCTCCAACACTTGCAAGTTGATCTGCAATGTCTTTGACTTTGGTGACAAAATCTGAGACACATTGTTTTGATTGCTTCCTAAGAGTTGTAAACTCAATCCATAGCTGATTCTTTCTGGCCCTTGTGCTTGATGAGAAGTATGTTGACAAGGTTTCCCAAGTCTCTTGGGAAGTCTTACAGTTCCTAACATGAGGTAGAAGGAAATCAGAGATAGAGTTTAGAAGATACGACCTTGCCAAAGCATCTTTAGCACACCATTGATTAAGTCTCTCATGCTCATCCTTTGTAGGTAGGCCTCTGGTTTTGAATGAGGGCAACTCCTCATCTCCTGATATGTATCCATACAAGCTTCTCCCTTGTAGATAAGTCTTCATTCTTAATGACCATGCCTGGTAGTTATTCCTATCCAATTTGTCAATGAAGGAGGGGAAACCATCACCCATGATTACCTTGTTTTGCTCTGATACCACTGTTGGATGTGATGGCTGGGTACAATCAGAAGATCAAGTTGGTGCTGCTAGACCTGCTTCACACCTGCCCTCTCTTCTCTTCAGATATGGTTAGGAGACTCCTTGAGCTTCCAAATGACACCAAGAAACTATATATGTGCTTTACAAAAGGATTGAGTAATGACCAAATCAAAAACAGATGATTTTGAACCTTCACAACTCCAAAAACTTTCTATTCCTGTATTGATACCTGCTCAGTTCTAAGCTCAGTGTGACCAGCACACTTGCAATTGGTTTAATTCCTTCTGGGAGTATTAAATTAACTTAACAAGCTACCATTAGCAAGTTAAATCACTCCAATTAACAAACTATACACTGAGCATGATCTTTAGCAAAATCAGGGACACCCCCGACTTTTTAGGAACAACACAGAAAAAATACCAGTGTCTGTCTCGACTGAGATTTCTCCCAATTGACTGAATAGAATTACTTGAAATTTTGTAGTGTTGTAAAATGCTTTGAGCTGGTTCCAATGAGCCCTGGATCATCCAATTTGGTTCAGTAGAACTTGAGATATGCCCTGTTGAAGTTGACAGACTTGGAGGTAGTCACTCAGAGAAAACACAGAGATAATGACTATGAGTATATGTATTGAATCTATAAAATGTACATTCCCATTGGCATGTAGAGTGATGCCCAATGGTACTCAGAGGTGTAGGC
Organism: Ceratopteris richardii; assembly: GCA_020310875.1. Lineage (NCBI taxonomy): Eukaryota > Viridiplantae > Streptophyta > Polypodiopsida > Polypodiales > Pteridaceae > Ceratopteris > Ceratopteris richardii. The sequence goes on along the minus strand of CM035412.1, from coordinate 81,046,108 downwards.
TCAATAGTAGCTCTCACACACTCACAATTTTGCTTGGATTAGCCTCGAGAAGAGTGTAACTAGACCCGCGACTTTTTCATAGTCTTTTATAAGTCATCACTTGAGATTTGAATTTCAAATTCAAATGTAGGCTCCCTCAAATCTCTCATCTAATCACATGGAGATATTCTCTCCATCCATAACTTCTAATTTCCACGACTTTTGAAGGTGGGTGAGATTACAAGAGGTGAGTTAAGTCACATTGACTTGTACATTGGATAAAAGATAATAAAGCATAGGCATGTGTTCCTATGGTATATGGTTCACATGAATACATCCTTCAAGGGTCCAAACTTTTATGCTTTCCAAGGGTTCAATAGTCCAAGCTTTATGTGAGTCTTCAAGGCACACAACAAAGCCAAGTGTTAAGGCTTGTTTTGCACCAACAGAATGGACCCCCAGGACTTCGAAGCATTCCTACAAAGTACACAATTCTCTGATGTGGAGTTTTATTCAGAGGCAGAGGAGCAAGGCACATCCTCACGAAGAAGAAGAAAGTCTACAGACGGTCGACATGTACATTGGAGTGACGCTCAGCAAGGTCAACAACAAGGACACCTAGAAGAAGAAGGAGCGTATGAAGAGGAGACCACTGAAGCCCCAGCCTATACAGCAGAACTCCGAAGGCTGTATCAGATTATGGAAAGAGTACGATCGCAACAACTACTCACCGAACAGAGTAGCAGAGTACTCATGACTCAGTTGTTGGAAGAAGCAGGAGTTGACTCAGAGTATAGGGAAGGTCTCTTATTGATGGCAGAAACATATGGGGTAGTGGAAGCAGTGCGCACTGCCATTCGGAGGTCTCCAGTTCAATATGACCCACAAAGGTTCCAGACACGACCACGCTCAGGTAAGAATATCCAGATTCCCATTACAACTGCAGAAGAGCCAACTATTACATCTGAACCTATCAGGACAACCTCCCAAGCAACCGAAACGGCTAGCCAACAGCACCTAGTCACCCATGAGGAGTCCACCGAGCCACTACCACCCACACCCCCACCATCACCTCCTAGAGCAGAAACAGTGGAAATCACCTCGACCACTCAACCCACCGACCCAACCTTCATCTTCCGTACTCCCATCTCTAGTTCCACCCTATTCTCTACCACTGATAACCCAATCTTTGAAGCAACCCCCATCACTACACAATCCACCGAACCGCTCCTAGAGCCTGCCCTAGGGCAACCATCCCCCATGCCCTCAGCCATAGGTCATCCTGACCCTAGATCCACATTCATGGGTTTCCCTGCTACCACGCAACCCTTCCCGCCCTCCTCAAATTTACGACCTCAACCCCCGACCCCTCTCTCTCCATTTCTACAATCCCTCCATGACCTCTTGGCTAGAGCTTTTCAACCAGGGTCTCAACCATTTCCTGTCTTTTCAGCTCCCCACCCCACTTCGCATCTATTCACCACTTCCACACACACACCACCTACCATCCCAATTTATATGGCAGACCCCACACTCACACCCACTCCTGAAGGTATGGACATTTCACCACCCACAGCACCTCCCCCCACGATTTCACCTCCTCCCATTCCCCCTCCACCAATTTCACTCACACACACGACTTCCATAGACACATCATTCACTGTTCCCCTTCCCCAATTCCCTTCCCATGCATCTCCCACTGTAAACACCACCCACTCATCTATAGGAAATGCATTGGACACCATGTTGGCTTGTATATCAAATTTAAGGACAGATTACATTCAGCTCCAGCAACAAAACGAACGCCTGCACGAGCACTCAGAGACACTACAGCACCGCCTCGCGGCACTAGAGGAGGAAAATGCTCGCCTCCACACACAGTTCCAAACTCTCCAAGAAGCTCATGGCATATTGGAGGTACAGTTACAGAATACAGATCAGGAAGCGATACAGGTGGTAGAAGGTCACCTACGGACACAGCTGGAACGCAACTCAAAACTTCAGCGAAATATGGCTCTACTCAAACGCCATCTTGCGGCCGCTCAGGAAGAGAATAGACGCCTGCAAATACAAAATCAAGAGAACCTGGAGGCAGCTATTGAGAGCACACCGGGGGCACCCATCAGCCCATCCAAGTTCCAGGCAGTGACCCCCGATAATATCAAGATCATATTGGAAGACTATGCCATGCTGCTTGAAGCACATGATAAGCTATCGGAGGAACTGGGACAATTGAAGCAGAAACACCAAAAAGGACCAACAGCAACCTCTCCAACCACCCCCTCCGCGGCTTCACTTCTCATAGACACAGAGGCCATAAAAGATCTCCAGAAACAGGTCACTGAATTGCAAACACGTCTACTACAATATGAGAGACCACCTTCCCCTCCAGAGGCTCCCACGGACGAAGAAGTTGTGCAAATTCCTGTGGAACAAACGTTTGACGAAGAATACGATCCACAACCATTCCCAGGAGGCCAACAAACAGAAGAAGCTCAGGACACATTCGAGGCACCACGGCCCCCATGGCTACGTCAAGTGGAGGAAATCGGGAGTTCGCACGAAGAGCGCACAGTAGTGCAAAATCAGGCCATGAGGGTCATAGAGGAAACTGTGCTACAATCGGCTTACTTCAAGAACCTGTCATCGAGACGCCTGATCCTCTCATCTGAACTCCAATACAGGCCGTATTATATTATCTTGGATGATTATAATGCAGAAATACAAAGAGTCACGGGTCAGATTCCTACCTTTGCGACCCAATTTCAACCCGAAGACCTTCCTCCAGAGGTGCAAAAAGGCAAAATTCGTCAACCCACCTGGCAGCAGAAACTTCTAAAGACATATCCAGAAATGCTACGCACATGGAACAACGCGCCTTTACACCTCCTATACAATCCATGCTACTGTCTAGTCCCACGCCGCAGGTCTTGGAAGGCATTCAATATCAAGGTACAGAACAACGCGCAATGCAAGGAATGGCTGAACTACCCGTACATTGCGCCACCACAAGGACCACCATCGGTAGCATATATGATGGGAACCATTCGCCACTGGATGCCGCGCTTGAAGCCCATGCAAGATGTAGCAGCGCAAATGATGCTTAAAATCTTAGATATGATGCAGGTAGTCCTAAAAACTTTTAGAAATGCAGCCGCACCACAGGTACGTCTCCCGGGGTTCAGCAATGGAAATTATGACTTGGTGTATGACATGAGCACCACCCCCAGTATTCATGTGGCTTACGCCTGGCATGCGCGCATCAAATACCTCCCTGCCTGTTACAAACAGACCTTTGAAGAAATGTTCAGATCAGGTTTCTGGGAGTATCACTCGGAGATTTTCGCACCGAAGCCAACACATCTGCTCCAACTTTTTGCTTGTGAACAAGCAATGTACTCTGAGTACTACACCACCCCGCAACCAGAGGCCCCTGGTGCAATAAATTGGGATGCATTGGAAGCTGATCTAGCAAGAGGCTTAAGGATAGGAGAACATGAACTGGCCACCAATGTCATCCAATACTATATCGACCAACCGAGAGAACAAAGGTCTGTCAGGGGCGACAGATGCTAGGAAGGGGGGCGTGTTGGCATACAAAGCAACAGAGGAGTCATGCACAATACGGCAACAAGGCCAAATCATTTTTTTCCCATGGATTATTTACAACTCAAGTGATTTTAATCACTACACAAACATTGTAAATCCCGTTTTTGGTAGAATAGACTCCATTTTGTGCAAGCCGAGGAGTCCTCAAGCTTGAGGAGTATTAGAACTAGTGACATATCAATTTTCATAATTTTTAGACTCTGTTTGAGCCCTCAAATAGACTCTAGAACCTAATTTTTAACTAGGCCGGACACTAGGTCTGGACAAGACCAAAGCTAGTTAGAAAACTATAAAAAGAGCTAGAGAGCTCATTTTTGAGGTTAGATTGTTTGTGAATTGAGCTTATGTAAGAAACCTTTTGATTAATGCAAAGAACTCCATTGTTCCTCTCCTTGTTCCTGCCTTGTGTGCGCGTGTGTGTGTATGTGTGTGCATGCTTGTGTGCTTCTCACTCACGCACTTGTGCCTTCACTTGCTCATAGTCTTCATACTAGTCCTCACGTCTCCACGGATTGACAATTATGAGGTGAATCTTCTCACGTTGGTACTCACCATTGTGCTAGAGTGACACACTTGAAGCCTTCTTCTCTTCAAGTACCAAAGCTCGGAAGCATCAACTATGGCTGGATTTCACAACTCTCAATAAGGCTCCCAAACAAAATGTGACTGATTTTGTCACAAAGCTCAAGGACATAGCGGATCAGTTGGGAAGCGTTGGAGAGGTAATAGATGAAGAGAAAATTGTAAGGCAGGTCATCAATGGCTTGAAGGCAGATGACAAGTGGGAAGCATTCACCACAGCTATGGATTTGTACACGGACATGCATGTACCTGATTGTTGGGAGTGATGGTTGGATGCACTCAAGAAATGAGTTGATGCTGCAAAACCTGCTTCACACCTGCCCTCCTTTGGCTCCAGATATGCTTAGTACACTTGCTTAGCTTCCAAATGACACAAAGAAACCATATATGTACTTTCCAAATGATTTGTGTAATGATCAAACCAAAACAGACAACTTTGCACTTCACAAATTCTAGAAAACTTGCTATTTCTGTAATGACACCTGCTCAGTGTTATGCTCAGTGTGACCAGCACACTTGAAATTGAAACAATTCCTTTTGGGAGTATTAAAGTACCTTAACAAGCTATCAATCACAAGTGGAATCACTCAAATTGATAAACCATACACTGAGAAATAAGTTTAGCAAAATTCTGATTACCCCCGACTTTTTAGGAACTCTGCAGACACAGACCAGTGTGCACTTCGAAGCGGATTTCTCCCAAATGGCTGACTGAAATCTTCTGAAATTTTGTATGCTTGTAGAAGACCTTGAGCTGGTTCCAATGAGCTATTAAAATCTTGATTTGGTTCAGTGAGCACTGAGAAATGCTCCTTGGAAGTTGACAAACTTGAAGTAGAAAACACAGAGAACTAGAAATGATGAATGTGTATATATCTATTGATTGATATGATTTTACAAGCTCATTAGCATGCCAAGCATGGCTAATTGAGGAGTGGTGGTGTAGGCTATGGAGTAGCACTAACACACACACACAGTTACAATGAGAAAATACCTCGGGGAGTGAGTTGAAGTGACAGGACTAACCGCGACTTTTTGATTGTAGCTTTTATAGAGTATGAGTTGAGATTTGAATTTGAATTCAAATTCAAATCTCCTATATTCTCTACTCTAGAATTAAGGAGATATTCTCTCCAGTCATACCACCCAAAAATCCACGACTAATCAATTAGGTGTGATACAAATAAATGCCAAGTCATATAGACCCTTTTTACAATGAGTAAATGGTAATATCACATAAGTATGGGTTCCTATGCCTTATTCTTTAAGTGAAGCCTTGATGACATTTGGCCAAGCTTATCTTCCAAGGTTCCAATGTTCCAAGCCAATGTGTGAAGGCTTGATATGCACCAACAGCTCCCCCTCAAGCCAAACACTTTGGCTTAAGTCTTCTTCTTCATTCTTCAATCACTTCCTGCAATCCAATCATAGATTTGAATCTGCATAACTTGTTTCCATCTAATGCCTTTGTAAGTAAATCTGCACATTGCATATTAGTAGACACATATGTCAATTGAATCTCTTTACTAAGCAACTTCTCTCTCACATAGTGGTAATGAACCTCTATGTGTTTGGTTCTGGCATGATAAATTGGATTAGCTGCAAGGTGAAGAGAGCTAGTGTTGTCTCCAAAAATGATTGGTGGTTGTAGCTCAGTGATGAGTAGCACCTCCTTTAATGTCAATCCGGGAATACGTGAGGATGGTATGAAGACCTCGAGCAAGTGACGGCACAAGTGCGTGAGTGAGAAGCACACCAACATGCACACACATACACACACACGCACACACACAGCAAGACAAAGAGTGAGAATCAATGGAGTTCTTAGATTACTTTTCAAGAAGCTCTTACAAGTTTGTTTCAATTACAATCCCACCTCAAAAATGAGCTCTCTAGCTCCTTTTATAGTTTTTGACTAGCTTTGGCCCTGTTCAGACCTAGTGTCCGGCCTAGTTAAAAATTAGGTTCCAGGGCTTATTTGAGGGCTCAAACGAGATCTAAAAATTACGAAAATTGGCAGGTAGATACTTCTAAAGCTCCTCAAGCTCAAGGACTCCTTGGCTCGCACAAAATGGAGCTACAAAAATATGAAATGGTATTTACAATGGTGTTTAGTGATGAGAATCACTTTTAATTGGTGTAAGGGTTTTTGAAAAGTTAAAGGGTTGCCTAAGTGCTAGATTTGCGTGAATGCTCATACTTGTTTCTTCATGAGGAAAATTATTGGCCTACTTGCCAGATCTTCTTTGACTGCCATGTCTGCTTGTGCTGTCCCTTTGCTCTGACTCTCTTCGTCTTGTGGCTCCTTCGGTTCCCTGACTGCTGCCAACACCCCCCCACTCTCGCGTCTGTCGCCCCTGACAGACCCTTGTCTAGAGGGTTTTTGAACATAATATTGGACGACATCGGAGGCTAGGTGGTGTTCTTCAAGTCGTAAGCCACGTGCTAGATCTGTGAGCAAATCATCCCAATTCACAGGTCCGGGAACATCGGGATGAGGCACCCTCAATTGTTCTGAGTAAATGGTTCTCTCCACAGCAAATAATTGGAGGAGATGTGATGGTCTGGGTATAAAGATTTCGGAGTGATATTCCCAGAATCGTGTGATGAACATCTCCTCAAATGTCTGTTTAAAGCAGGCAGGGAGGTACTTGATTCTAGCGTGCCAAGCATATATTACTTCAATTGACGGGGTGGTACTCATATCGTACACTAGATCTTGGTTTCCTGTCACAAAGCCTGCACCTGAGAAGTGAGGGTCCTTAATGTTCTTAAATGTCCTGAAAGTGATCAGCATTAATTCAAATATTTTCATACACATCTGGGCCATCACATCAGGATTATTGCGTAGTCGAGTACTCCAGTGACGGATTGTAGAAATCATGTAGTTGACCGTGGGGGGTCCTCGTGGAGGTGCTAGATAAACATAATTCAACCATTTTGCACAGGCTTTGATGTCTCTGACGGCAATAGTGAATTCAGGCCAGGTGCGTCGTCGAAGAACTAGAATGTAACAAGGGTTATACTTAATAAACAACGGCATATTATTCCAGGTTCGGACCATTTCTGGATACGTTTCCAGAAGCCTGATTCTCCAGGTGGGTTGATGGATGGACCCACGCTGAGCACTTTCCGGTATATCATCTGGACCAAATTGTGTAGCAAATGTGGGAGGCTTGCCACATTGTCGTTGAATCTCCGCGTTGTAATCGGCCAAAAGTATACAGAATGGCACATATTGGTCATTATTGGTACCGATCCATCTATGATGAGACATGCTTCTGAAATATTCAGACTTTATGACAGTTTCTTCTAAGTTCGCTAGTGATTGGATCTGAATGGCCACCCGTTCTTCGTGGGTGTTCGCTGTCCTTTCCAGTGTTTGAAGCCACTCGGGTGCTTCCACTTCCAATGTGTCTAGTCCCTCTGAGGTTCGTCGCCCACCTCGCATTGGCATAGGAACATAAGGTTCCTCGTACGAATCATCTACCTCAATAGGGACCAACTCTTCTGGCTCTGGTTCTACCACTGGAGATGGCTGCCTCTCGTATGTCAGTAACCTCTTTTGTAATTCTGCTACCTGCTCTGTTAAGGCCTTCACTTCGTCTAAGGTAGAGGTTGATGGGACACTCTTCGGTTGTTCTTCCTTTTCCTTAAGTCTGCTCTGTAGTGTGTCACGTTCTCGTTCCAAGTCATCATGGGCTTCCAAGAGATCTGCATAACTTTCCAAAATGGTTTTCATCGTCTCCGTGGGGACTGCTTTGAACTGCTCTGGATCTATCTCGTGGGGAGAGCCTTCCATTGCCGCTTCCAGATTCTCTTCATTTTGTTTTTGCAGTCTTTTGTTCTCTTCTAGTGCTGTGGCCATGTGTTTCCTGAGTAGCGCCAAGTTACGTCTGACTCGCAGGTTATCGGCCTGGTATACTTCGAGCAAGGCTTCTAGTTGTTTGACGCCTGATTCTGTCGATGGTTGGGGTGCCTCCAATAGTGTTTGGTGAGCCTGCTCAAGCGTTGTATAGCGTTGATTCACTTCTGCATTTTCCTCTTGTAGAATTTGAAATTGCCTTTGTAAGTTCTGGTGGTGTGTTGTCAGTTGTTGATACCGGCCGTCCAGAGCTCTGTACTCATTCTGAAGCTGATATACATATTGATTTAATGCTAAAAATATGCTATTTACATTAAATGATGCTGGGAGGGGTGAAGATGCAGGGGGAATGGGGGTGGGAAGGGGAGTTGTGAATGATGTGGATGCAAGTGGAGATGTGGGTGGAGGGGGTATGGGAGATGAAGGTGGCATGGGGGGAGGGAGCGGTGCTGTGGCAGGAGATGTTTCCATAGTGTCAATTGTTTGAGTGACAGTGTAGATGGGGATCGTGGGTGGAGTGGATGTGACGTCAGTGAAAAGAGTGGTGAAAGTGGGCATGGTGACTCCCCCGAATTGGATTCCCGGAGAGAGTGGGATACCCATGACAATGGTGGTGGTAGTGGACGTGGTGGTGCTAGTGTCATGTGGTGGAGTGAATTGTGTAGTGCGAGGTGGGGATGGTGGTGACAGTGGTGCTTCCTGATGTTCGTCTGCTTGCGTTGTCTCTCCTGGTGCTGATACATTGATATGAATTTGTTTCCCGGACCTCCTGGGACGAACGGGAACCCTCTTCTCAAATCTGTGAATGTAAGCCATTGCCTCATGGATGGCCTCATCCACGCCTACGGCGTCGGCATGAAGGTTTATGGACTCAATGAACAAATCGTCCACACCTTCCTCAGCTAGCAACTGGTTCATGAGTTTCTTGCCCGATTCCAGTGACATCTTATGCTGTTCTTGAACTAGTTGCATGGTTCCATATAGTCTTTTGATTTGTGCCGAATACGCAGGGGCACTTGCCATCTCGGAAAGCTCGTCATATTCTTGTTCCTCGTAGGCTTCTTCCTCTTGTTCTGCCTCTTGTTCCTCTACGTCGACTTCTACCACTTCTGGTCGGGTGGGGGCTGCTGTCGTTGTCTGGGGTTGTGGTTCCTGAGCACGTTCTGTTTCCGTCTCGAGATTAGAGTCATAGATCAGTCGGGCTACTTCTTCATCCGTGAGGTCATTTAGAGTAAAACCCTGTGGGAATTCCAGATCTGATGGGACGGGTGGAAATACCAGATTAGGTCCATCTGTGCTTGGTCTTGGTAGCCGGATTGTGAATGGCCTAACGCGTCGTGTCTGGGGAGGGGTAATTTCTGGTGTAGTGGTGGCTCCCCTTGGTTGAGCGCAGGGTTATTGTACTCCCCCCCGCATCTTCTTTGATGGGGGACCTGCTGCTGATAGTCTTCTCTGGAATTCCTGGGCGCGGGGCCATATGAGTGCCCGCTGAATAGGCACGTCATAGGCCAGACATCGGTAGATTATCTTTGTTAGAGCGCAACATCCATGAAGCACATTTTTCTGCTTCTTGTTCCACCTTTGATGGGCTAGGTGGATCTGATCTATGATCCAATGTGGCACATTGATGGGAAGGCTTTCCGTCTCTGCCAGATACAAGCTGAACCATATTCTCTTTGGGGGCATTGTGAATCTTTCCTGGGCGGGGAAAGCAAAATGTTGCATGACGGTCCGCAGGTGAAGGGCAATGGTAGGTGTCATCGCTACCATATCCTTCAGCTTATTAAGATCTTTGTGTTTCATTCGACCTGGAACCATGGTTTCCTTTTCAGTGGGGATGTGCATGCCATACATGCCCAACGCTTCTCGTACCAGATTAAGGGTCAGCTTGAATCTTTTAAGCTCATGACCCGACAGCAGTGAGGGTAACACAAAGGTGTTGTCGCCTCCCTTGGCCGTGCTTGGCGTGATGGTACTGATAAGATATGAACATCGTAAGAAATCCGGCTTTGGTAAGTGGGCCCTGAAATAACTATCCACACCGGCTTTGGTCGAAACTGATCGCATGACTTCGGCGTTTTGATAGCTTTCAAACTCACGCGTGAAAAAGTGGTAACGTCCCCATTTACCATTAAATTCCAATTCAGCTTCCCAGAAATAGGTTCCATCGCCCAATGGTCCAGCGACATCACTGAACCAATGAGCGTGTTTACCCACTTGCGAAGTGTGCCCTTGAGGAGGATCCTGAATGGGGAGCACATGCACGGCTTGAAGTTCTTGCGGCCTTGCGGTGAGATGTGGCTCGAGGAGGAGTGTTTCTATGTCCACAATCTGTGCACCGGATCCGGCTTGAGAACTGGCACCTCCTGCTTCTGCCATGGCCCTGCTTGCTGGTTGGTTCTGTGAGAATGAGAATATAGAACCACGTGTTAACATCGTAATGGACAAAATAAATCCGTTGTTGTCCCCGTTACAACATTAACATGAGGTAGATGGTGAGTTAGTGGTTAGTAAGTGCACGAAGATAGTGTGTGTAGTTAATGCTTGGGTAATCCTAGGAGACTAATGCAGTTAGTAAGTGGGGATGAATTTACAAATTGGGGTCGGGGGTTTATTACAGGTCTTAGGCTGCCAAATGCAGTGGATGGGTTTTGTTATTGGTTTCGTAGAGACTCTAGAGAGCTTTATAGGTGTATCGACTTGAAAAAGAGGCTTTTTAGGGACCCATTTACAAGCGATTATGTTCGTGCTCATGGGCCTTGGTGTGTTCCTGAGTGTTGGAAACGAGTGAATGCTGGCTGCGCGAGTGAAGGGGTTACGCTGTATCGGTTGTGGCTTCGGCGTAGCTATTTGCGCCCGCAAGCAAGCCTTAGGCACCCAAATTTGTCTTGATTGTGGGCTAGCCTTCATCGACTTCTTGGGCACCCAAATAGATTTCACGTTAGCAGATGAATTTCTGAAAGACTTCTTGTTAGTGTCGTGTTGTTGATTACTAATAAGAGGCTTTGCCCGTGTGGTTGGCTTGAGTGCAACCGGGTGTTCGCCTTTCCGCACCCACACTTGGTTTACTTGCTGAGACATTTTGCTGCGCAGGTACTTTTGATTTCCAGCATAGGTAGTACTCTGCTTTTTCTGCCTTTGATCCACCTTTGGTTGCTGCCTCCTTCCGGCCTTTAGAAAAGAAGGGAGTTCCGTTGCATCCCTGACTCCTTTTTTGAGAATATCCTTCCTCTGCAACACATAGTTTTGGACAAGAACAGCATGGTCAACTTCAAGTGCACCCCTGGAGGGACCAGGAGTCTGTGCCTTTCCTAGTTCCTTGAGTGCTCCATTATCTAACTCTACTGTAATTTGACTATGATTGACCCATACCTGAAGAAGTCCACTTCTTAGGTTTAAGTTGACTGCTTGGTCATAGATCCAGTCTTGACCCAAGACAAGAGGTTCAGTGAGATCCTCATCTTGACACACTAGTACTTTAAGTGTCATTGCCTCGTCATGGATACAGAGGGGAAGTTCCACCTCGCCCATGCAAGGGGTTTCCACGCCTCCCAATCCTATGAGATAAGCTTCCACAGGATTGACAGTCAATTGCAACTCTTGACAGTAAGACAATTTAACAGCACTAGTGGCTGCACCTGAGTCAATCAAGGCTCTTACGGTCCTTGCACTCTTTCCTTGTCCTATATCTAGGGTCATGAAAGGACGTCGATCAATTATCCTATGCGAGCTTGTTCCTGCGACTCCACACATGGCCATAGGATATCCTTGATCTACGTATGCATCTTGCCTAGGGTGCTCTCCACCTTGTCTTCTTAATTTCATCCTTCTGATGCGTTCTAAAGCTTCTGCTTGAGCTTCTTCTCGAATTCGCTTTTCTTCCTCTTTGCGTTTCTTAGCAGTGTTGAGTCGACTGAGCATTTCCTCCGTGAGGGGTTCCTGATACAACTTGACTCTGCATCCGCTAATATAGTTCGGGAGAACATCACCCTCTAATGTGGCCAGTTGTACTGCTCCACTCGTGGAGATTCTATTGATGATCATAGGTCCGTAGCCTCTCTTTTCTAACTTCCTTGCGTGTTGTTTCAGTGTATAGACTAAAACTAGATCTCCTGCTTTCAAGCCCTTATCCTTCACATGGGCATCAAAGTATGCCTTCTGCCTCTTCTTAGCTGCATAGATTCCTGCAGCTGCTCTCAGTCTTGTTTCTCCTAATCGTTCAAGGTCAAAGATCCTAGAGGAGAGCTCATGACCTGTCCATTCGTGCTCTTGTGCTACTCTCAATGTAGGAATCAAGAAGTCCAAGGGTAGCACAGCGTTTTGGCCAAATACCATCTGAAAGGGGGTGGCTTGGAGTACCGTTTTGTAGGCGACTCGGTATGCCCAAACAGCATGGTGTAGCTGCTTGTCCCAATCAGAGCGTTTCGTGTTCACTAATTTTGTCAGTACATTGCATAAGATCTTATTGGTGCTCTCAGCCTGTCCATTAGCTTGAGGGTGATAGGGGGCAGACTTCTTATGTATTACCAAGAATTCTTGGAGTAGATTTTCAATCACTTCGTTCAAGAAGTGTGTGCCTCTATCACTTACCAGCTCTATAGGTAGCCCATACCTTGTGAATACATTCTCAAACAAGAATTTAGCAGTTGTCTGAGCGTCATTCTTTGTCGTGGCTTTTACCTCTATCCACTTAGTTAGATAGTCTGTTGCAACAATGATGTATTCCGCATGAGAACCCTTCGTTGGGGGATTAATAGGACCTACGAAGTCTATTCCCCACTTAGAGAATGCACGTCCACCCATCATAGGTTTCAGTGGCATCTCATCTTTGCGTATGGGATACTGAGTTCGCTGACAGACTTAGTTTTTTGACTAGTTTTGGCCCTGTCCAGACTTAGTGTCCGGCCTAGTTAAAACTTAGGTTCCAGGGCTTATTTGAGGGCTCAAACGAAGTCTAAAAATTATGAAAATTGGTACGATGGTACTTCTAATACTCCTCAAGCTCGAGGACTCCTCGGCTTGAACAAAATGGAGTTACTAAAAATAGATAATGGTATTTACAATGGTTTCTAGTGATGAAAATCACTATTTTTGTAGGGGATTCTTCTGAAAATTTGACATACACTTCTTGGAGCTCCCTACTTGCTCTCTCTTCTTCTATGTCCACTTCTTTGATGTGCTTCCATGCTTTGTCCTTGACCTTGAGCTTCAACACTCCCCCCCCTCTCGAGTCTGTCGTCCCTGACAGACCCTTGTTGTAGTGGTTGTTCCAAGTAGTGCCTTGAGAGGGAGTGTCCCTTCTGTATGAACACAAGTCGTCCGACGTTCTTCATCTATCATTGTGAGTCTTTGCAGGTTGTAGTCTCTTGGTATGTGCTTCTGCCTTGTATTCCAGCATGACTGTGTCGTTGTGAGTCTCCGTTGATGTTTTCTAGATCTTCCAAAGTTGATCTTCATAGTAGTCATGCCAAGTACTCATAACCCATATTGAGTGATGGGTAAGTGTGTTCGTGCATGGGTTGAAAAAAGTATGTGCCTTGTGCACGGCCTTGTAATGTAGCCCTACGCATGCTTACTTGGAAAATGCATTGGAAGAAGTATGGTGCAAAAATTGCGGGTCTTGAGCTAAGTGCTCCAGGGTATGCTGACGAAGAGGTTTCCTAAACTATCATGGTTATGGTGTTTCCAGAGTAAAGATACGTACCATGGCGAAGGTTGATGGATGTTTGCCTCTTCGTGTTGTACACTCGGCCTTTGGGATGGAACCTTGTTGATGAATGTCCATGTTGATTGTCCACTGATGAGATCTTTTGAGTGGTGGATCCCCTCTCCTCTTTTCAAAGTAACATTTGTCACGAACAATGTGCATTTCTGAGCTTGGGCTCATGCACATTCACTTCCCTATATTGACACTTAGAGGAATATTGGACACGTGCCGGTTTCTAAGAGATTACCATGCTGATTGACATAGACCATTCACCAGTGCTACTGTTCCATACTGGTTCAGGAAATACTGAGAATTGAACTGCTTTATATTCCTTGGCAAGCAACATCGGGTAACTACACCAAGCTGAGTTTCACATATGCTCTTTAGCTCACCATATGCAGGAGTCTTGTCCTCGAGAACTACCTTTTGCAGATATCTCCTTGGATGCTCTGGTACATGAAGTAGTTAAGCATCACGCAAGTTGCGGACCTTCAAGCTCTTCATTCCTACCATGGTAAGAGAAAATCATAGTTGTAGATGCCATGTTCATGCCAAATTCTGGTCCTCTACCAGATAAGGCAGCAATAATCTCACTGCTGGCCGAGACACACTGGGAACAAGCTTTCTCCCACTTCTCTTTTTTTTCTTTTTTTTTTTTTCTTTTTTTTTTTTTTTTTTTTTTTTTTTTTGTTTTTGTTTTTGGAACAGGATATCACAAAACAAGAATACAAAAGTTAGTATCAATCGAAATGTTCGACATATGTCACTGTGCTCTTGTGCATGGGATTCTCAAGTGTGTCTATGCACGGCCGTGTAATGTGGCCCTATATTAATGCATACTTTGGAAATGCATGACCTGAATGGTGCAAAAGACAGGGTTGTGCAAGGAGCACATGGTTGTTGCTCGTTCGAGGCTTTCGATGTTATTTGTGGAGGTTGATGCCGGCCTTAGTGGAGGTATCCATGGAGTCTCGAACTGATGTAATCCTCCTTATTGGAGTCCATTTTAGAACATCATTTGGCACTGTAGAGGTCACTTCAGGCGTCTTTCTCTTTGGATGCTTTCTGAACTGTGGTATCCAGTGTGGTTGATGCTTTGGTTCGGTGGAGGCTACTTGCACTTTTGGCTTCCAAACCCATATCCTTTTTGCATGTCTTCCTACTAATGTTGAAGAGCTGATTTGATCTTCCTTTGGTCTCTGTACGTGGTTCTTACCCTTTTCTCTTTTTGACCTCTTCGTTGAAACCTTTTGCATGTGGGAGAACAAAGGTTGTTGTGGGTGTAGGATCTTCTTAGGTACCCACATCTGTAATTGCCCTTGTTGAGCTGCAGCTAACTTCTTAGGCACCCAAACTTGTTGGATATCTTGTGACGGAGCTTGTCTGAGCTGCTTCCTTCGTCTTCTGGCTTGGTTAGTGTGCATGGATGGGATTTGTGGGGGTAAGGCTGGTGGTTGCTCTCCTTTGCGTACCCAGATCTGCTTCATGCCCGGAACCGCTTTTTTACCGAATGGTGTCTTTCTATTTGATGTAGCAGTTGTCGTGAACGGTGGTGTTTGCTTGTGTGGTGGGCTCACTACTGTGGCTACTTGAGTCTTTGGAGAAGAAGAAAGATCCACCCGCCTTCGAACCTGGTCTTCCACGACTGACTCCTTCTGCATCATAGAGCTTTTGACACATACAACATCTTCTTTCATATGATTAGTCTTGGAAGAACTAAGAGAGTGTGTGGTGCCATGATCTAGGAGCATGCAGTTCTCTAATTCTAATGTAATGCATTGTTCTTGTACCCAAACTTGAAGAATTTGACTTCTTAGGTTTAAGTTAACTGCATGGTCATAGATCCAATCTTGACCCAAGACAAGTGGTTCTGTAAGGTTCTCATCTTGACATACTAGCGCTTTGACTTTCATTGGAACATCTTGAAGGTAGATGGGAAGTTCCACCTCGCCCAAACAAGGGGTTTCCACACCTCCCAATCCTATGAGATAAGCTTCTATGGGATTGATGTTCAACCCCAAGTCTTGGCAGTAGGAAAGTTTAACTGCACTACTTGCTGCACCTGAGTCAATCAATGCTTTCACCGTCCTTGCACCCTTCCCTTGTCCTATCTCTATGGTCACAAAGGGTCTTCGGTCAATGACCTGAGAAGTCGCAATGCCTGACTTTTGACACATATCCATGTGATATTTTGGGGCTTTTGAGTTGACATCTAGGCCTAATCGCCTTAACTTATTTTGCCTAATACGCTCTCTGGCCTCTTCCTGTGCTTCTTCTCTCACTCTTAACTCTTCTTCTTTTCGCTTCTTCGCAGTGTTGAGTCTCATTAGCATATCCTCAGTAAGAGGTTCTTGATATAGCTTGACTCTACAGCCACTAATATAGTTTGGCAAGATATCTCCTTCTAGAGTGGCCAACTGAACTGCACCACTAGTGGAAATTCTATTAATGATCATGGGTCCATAACCTCTTTTTTCCAACTTACGGGCATGTTGTTTTAGTGTGTATACCAACACTAGATCTCCCTCTTTCAATCCCTTATCCTTGATGTGTGCATCAAAGTATGCCTTTTGCCTCTTCTTTGCAGCGTAGATGCCTGCTGCCGCTCGTAGCCTCGTTTCACCCAAGCGTTCGAGATCAAAGATCCTAGAGGACAATTCATGCCCATTCCACTCATACTCTTGTGCTACTTTTAAGGCAGGGATTAAGAAATCTAATGGGAGCACAGCGTTCTGTCCGAAGACCATCTGAAATGGGGTGGCGTTGAGTACCGTTTTGTAGGCAACTCGATAAGCCCAAACAGCATGATGAAGTTGTTTGTCCCAATCAGAGCGTTTATTATTCACCAGTTTTGTCAATACATTACAGAGGATCTTATTGGTACTCTCAGCTTGTCCGTTGGCTTGTGGATGATAGGGGGCGGATTTCTTATGTATCACCAAGAATTCTTGGAGAAGATTTTCAATGACTTCATTCAAGAAGTGTGTGCCTCTATCGCTCACCAACTCTATTGGTAGTCCATATCTCGTGAACACATTCTCGAATAAGAACTTAGCCGTAGTCTGAGCATCATTTTTTGTTGTGGCTTTGACTTCTACCCACTTTGTAAGGTAATCTGTGGCTACAATGATGTACTCTGCATGGGAGTTTCTAGCTGGGGGGTTAATAGGACCTATGAAGTCTATGCCCCACTTCGAAAATGCACGTCCTCCCATCATTGGTCTCAAGGGCATCTCGTCTTTTCTCACTGGATATTGTGCACGTTGGCAAGTGTCACATTTCTTCACATAGGTATGTGCATCCATATGAAGAGTGGGCCACCAAAGTCCTGAGAATAGAATGGTTTTAATCACTCGGTCAGGGCCAAAATGTCCACCTGCAACACCACTGTGTGCAGTCTCTAAGACCCTTAAATAGTCTGATTCATGAACGCACAGTCTTAAGTAACCATCTTTACCTCTTCGGTATAGGTTTTCTCCTACTAAGGCATAGCCTTGAGCCTCTTGCTCCATATTTCGTCTTCTTGCTAGACTGGCCTCTTTGGGTAATCTTCCCGATCTCATAAACTCTACCAATGGAGTACTCCAATCTGGAATTAATGATACTTGATAAAGGGTCGCATGCTCCACTGGTGGTTTCTCTCTACACATTGGACAATTCTTGATCCACTCATGTATTTCTTTGTCCATGCTAGGCCAATACACTCCTAAACGTTTCAAATTCTGCAATGTTCGTTGTTTAGAATAGTGATTTCCTAGCAATCCCTCATGAGCTTGCTGCAACCAACTACTATGTTCATCATCCTCGACACAACAAGCTAATACACCCTCAGTATCTTGTTTGTACATGCTTCCTGCCAATATGTGATATTTTTGTGATTTTACAATTTCTTCTTGTGATGTTTTCACATTCTTATTTGCAGGGCCGAAGGTTAGGACTGGTACCAACTTATTTGCCCATTTAGGAACAACTTCCAAATTGAACAGATAAGCATCAGGTAGTTCATCAGACACTCCTTGTGGTGACTCTCCTGAAGTAATGCGAGAAAGGTGATCTGCCCGAAGGTGGGTTCTACCTTTCCTGACAACAACTTCAAAGTCATACTCCATTAGTAAGAGGAACCATCTTACTAAGCGTCCAGTGTTGCAAGGTTTATTGACCAAATATAACAAAGCTTGATGATCAGTGAAGAACTTGAACTTGTTGGCCAATAAATAGTGTCTAAACTTCTTGACAGCATATACCATGCCTAACCCTTCTCGCTCGGTTGTGGTATAATTTCTTTCGGCTGGGTTTAGTTGTCTACTAGCATATGCTATGGGCAAATCTAAATTCCCTTCACCTGTGGGTTGTGCCAGCACACATCCTATGGCATGATTGGATGCATCCACATGGACATGGAATGGTTTATTCCAATCAGGAGTGGTCAGTATTGGTGCTGTGCACAAACGTTTCTTCAGTTCATTGAAAGAATTCTCGCATTCGTCGTTCCACTCAAAATTAGACAACAAGGCATAAAGGGGTCTAGCTATGATCGCGTACATGTGGATAAACCTACGGTAATATCCACAATGGCCCATAAAGGCTTGTACCTCTTTAACATTCCTTGGCCTTGGCAGCTCCGCTATGGCTCGTACCTTATCTTCATCCGTTGAGATTCCATTCTTAGAAACAATATGACCGAGGATTTTACCTTGACGCACCATGAACACACACTTTTCTGGGTTCAGACACACTCGATATTCTCTACACTTGTTGAAGATTTGTCTGAGTTCAGGGATGTGAACCCGTCTTTCTTGAGAATGAGCACATAAATCATCCACATACACTTCTAAGCTCTTTCGCAAGAACTCTTTGAAGACATGACACATGAGCCTTTGGAATGTTGCAGGTGCATTGGTGAGCCCAAATGGCATCACCCGAAATGCAAAGATTCCCCACTCTGTAGCAAAAGCTGTTTTGTGTTGATCTTCTGGGGCAATGGCTACTTGATTGTAACCTGAAAATCCATCAAGGAAGCTATAAACTTCCTTGCCTGCAACACGCTCCAATAGGTGTTCTGTGATTGGAAGTGGATAACTATCTCTAATCGTAGCGGCATTAACTTTTTTAAGGTTAATACACACTCGCAACTTCCCGTTCTTCTTGGGTACCACAACAATGGGGGACACCCATTCGGTATGCTCAATCTCATAGATGAATCCAGCCTCAATCAACCTATCAATTTCTCCTTTGATTTTGGCTGCATAGGTATCATTATATGTGTAGGGCTTCTGTTTGGTGGGCTTAGCATCAGCAGTCATGGGGATAGTATGAGAACAAATTCTTGGATCTACCCCTTTCAAGTCTCTATAGTGCCATGCAAACACATCCCTATATTCCCTTAATAGAGCTATGAGCTCCATTTCTTCTCTTGCACTTAGATCATCTCCTATATATGTACATCTCTCTTCGTTCTCTTCAATGGTCACTACAACCTTCTTGGTCTTTTCTTTATTATCATATGATTCTCCTATGATGGCCTCTCTCTTAGGCATTCGTACCAGAATTTTGCGGTCGTCAACTTCATATTTCTTGAAGTTTTCTGGTACTTCAAACAATGATTCCTCCTTTTCTTGTTTCACTGCTTTTCTTTTCTTTTTCTTTTGACTACTCTCACTTCCATCCTTTGAGTTTACTGTTTTAATACTTGTGAGAGGTTCTTCTTCTTTCTGGGTGAACACTCCTATATCTTCTAGATAGTGCTGCTCTGAGTTAAAGCAACTATCCATCACAATAGACTCCAAATCATCGTCATTCTCTTCTTCTTCTATGACATCACTAGGGTCACATTCTTCTAGCAAGGGTTGACACATGAACACTGAGATATCATAACCCTCCTCATCACAATGAGGTGTCCACTGTTCCTCATTGACAGCAATGTCCATGGTGGCTAAGATTTCTGGCCAGCCATGAGGCTCAAACTCCTCATCTGGAAAGATCATAGGTGTGTAGGCTGGGTCTCTAACTGGTCTATCTCCTAACGAAGTTCCTTCTTCTCTTGCCTTTAAACGTTTTTCCTCTTCCTTTGCAACCTTGCACATCCACAAATGAGTATCTTCATGCAGCCATGATGGATCAGGTGCACTTTCAGAATGCTCAGAGATGGAATCTTCTTTTGCTTTGTGGATAGAATTCCACTGTAGGGGTGGTACATCTCTGAAGGTGTAATCCTTCAAATTGACCTTAGTGGTGACCCCTAAGTGCTGTAAGTACAAGGAGTTAGTTCCCCAATCCTGTACTATTTGCAATTGTCGTAGGAAGGGTCTTCCTAGGATCATCTCAAAGACATTATTTTTCTCAAAGTCACATATAGCAAATGTGTGCTCAAATTCTACACCACAAGTGGTTAGAGTGATCCCTTCTAGCAATCCTAGAGGTCTTTCAAAATGACCATCAGCCATTTGAAGCTTCATTCTAGTTGGTCTTAATGTGGGCTTGCCCCATTGCTTCCACAAGGAGGTGGTCGCAATAGCAACACCAGCACCTGAATCTATGATTGCTTTGGTTGTGTAACCTTGGTAGGTGATGGGAAGATAAGTATTACCTTCTTCACCCTCACACATGTCCCCTATTTTGTCTAGAGGTATCTCTGGTACCCTTTGCTTGGAGCCTGCTTTTGGCATGTTGGAATCAAGTTCTGGAACCTGATCCTTCACATGATTCCAGAGCTCAGGTTTTGCTTTGAGCAGCTCTTCTACAGTGAGATGACACTGAACCTTAGTGTTCTTCACGACATCAGTGTTCCTTGGAACCACTGAGTCTTCATTTCTTACCAGTATTGTGGGAGCTCTAATCTGGAGTGATTCAGATTCCCATGGGCCTGGAAATTGAGGCAGTTCTTCTAAGGTATTAGATTCAAAATCTAACCTTTCGTCCTCTTGTTGTTCTGCTTCATCTTCGTAAATAGATGGGATGTCTTGGGGAAATTGATCATGAAGATCATCAATCTCAGGAATAGGAGGGGAATTACCCTTCTCCTTGGCCCATTTCTCTTCTTGTATTTCCCGCAAGAACTCTTGAGAGTACTGTTGAATAGAAGGAGGTATTCCAGCATCCGTGGAATTAGGAACATAAGCTCCCCTTGGTGGTGAGTTTCCTCTTTCAATAATTGGTTGAGCCTGTGTAGGTAGAGAAACTTGTGGTTTGTTTACCAACTGCTCTAATCGTTCTAGTAAGCCCTGGAAATGCAAATCCGATTTGATAGAGTTTGTCTGATTGAACTTTTGACTAGTCTCAAGTATGGCTTGAGCTTGTTCTACCATTTTCATGCACATTTTCATCCGTTCAATCTCTAAATCTGCTCTAGGGTAACTCTTGTCTAGGTTTGCCGTTGTAGGCCCTTCTTGAAGTCGAGCCTGGTAGGCCTTGAACATCATGTCCAAGCCTTCTGGGGTTGGATCTGCAAGAACAGACCCTGGTTGCGGTCTATTTACAATGGGTGGTGGGGTGGGATGAGGTGGAGTGGATGGAGTTTCGGCATGCGAGGGGCTTTGAGATGCAATGTCTTCTATTTTTGTTTTCGCTTCTTTTAAGCTTTCTTCTAGTTCTGATAACTTTTTATTCCACTTGCGATTGGCCTTCTCTCTGGTATCCTTCCATGTTCTTGTTTTCCTCTTACTAGGCTCTCCCGATTCACTCGACTCTGATTGTTCTACTGGTTTATCCTGTTTTAAGGCTTGTGCTCTAGTGACAGCTTGTATAGGAGCCACATTGCTACTACTTGAACTTGGATCTGCCACTAAGCCTACCACATTAATGGGTGTAATCTTGGGTGCACTAGAGGGGTTTCTTGGACAATCTCTGGGGAGGTGGTCTTTGCCACAATCAGGACAAAAAGCCTGTATTGTGATAGCCTGTCCTTGACTCGGAGATGGTGGGTGGGGACAGTCACGAATGAAATGATCACCTTGACATCTAAAACAAGATCCTCTAGGGGCTTGTGGTCTCATTTGTCTCAACTGGGGCCTAGGGTTAGGATTTGTGTACATGACATTGGAGTATTCTGGCTCCCAATTTTGCTCCATAGGTGGCGCCTCATATTGATACGAGTAAATCTCACTATGCTCAGGTGACTCTGTGTAATACGCATGTGGACTACCTTCATGGGAGTAGTCTGACCTATGAGCATGAGAATCATTATCTGGTGTCCATGGGGTTAGGGGCACCAATGCTCTATTTGGATTTTCCTCTCCCACAGCATACTTGACTGGAATCACGTTGGCTGGAGCTGGTGGTTGGTTTCCCAAGACAGGTTGTGGCCTATATGGTACCTGATACTGCTGTTGTGGTCTATAATATGGCTGTTGGTATTGATTCTGATACCTACCTTGTGGGTAAGGTTGCTGATAATTTTGTCTAACAGCCTGCCTATTGTAGGGACAATCTTGAGCCGTGTGGTTTGTGTATTTTCTCTCAATAGTGCAATATGGAGCATTCCTTTCTCTAATGTTTTGGTTTTGCATTGGACATACGTTAGCCATGTGGTCACCTCCGCAAGTATAGCACCGATTCAATGGAGTGACTCTCTGTGTTTGTTGATTTTGGACTCCCAGCTTCTTGGCAACTTGCTCAGCTATCTCTTCTATTTCTGCGGAGATCTTTGAAGTATGACTAGTAGAACTATCCGAATCTTTGTAGAGTTTGGACAATCCTAACTCCTCACCCAAGTTATCTTCTATGTCTATGCACGTCCGCACACACTCTTCTATGGATCTAGGATCTTTCAAGTATACATAGGATCTTAACTTTGTGCTCAATAAGCCATCTAAAAACAAAGCCACTTGTTTGGCTGGTGTGGGTAGCTCTGGAGCAGGGCATCTTTCTAGGTACTGTCTGAACCTTCTACCTGCTAGTCGCACTGTTTCTTGGGGTGTCTGCTTGAAACTATGGATCAGGGACGATGTGTTATGCCTGATACCACTCTTGGAAAATTCTACAATGAATTCGTCTAGCAGTTGACCTATATCGCGATAGCTGCTTCTACTCAATGGTTGAAACCAAGCTAAGGCAGTGCCTTTAAGGGTCAAACCAAATGCCTCGTACTGGGTGAACCAGTCCTCAATTTGTTCGGCTCTCAGCACTTGTTTGTACTCGGCCACATGATCATAAGGATCCCCTGTCCCATCGAAATAGTTCTTCATTGCCTTGATCACGTGACTGGGTTTAAGGGTTCTTGGGTACTCCCGGGGTCTAGGCAATGGAAAATCCTGTTCATCTCTTTGTTGCCTATGTGCTTGATGTCTCTCTCTTTCAGGTCTTTCATTTTCAAATCCTGACCTATTCCTGCCCACGGTGTGTGCAAAACTTACCTCAGGTCTCTCTCTAGTTCTTTCTCTCTGGGCTTCATGAGCCTGGGATGATCCTACCCCTTGGAGGCCATGGGAAACATTGGATCTTGGTGGGGGGAAAATCATGTCATTCTTCCATGTATATGCATGTCTATCATGTTCCGTTACCAAGAAAATTTTTTCTGATGTGTTATCCAGGTAGACAACTTTGCCTGGTATCTCAGGATCTTTGAATTCATAGATGATAACTATGCCCAATTGGCTAGGTTGATCTGGCTTGAACCTCCAAAAGGCTTCCTCTGTTTCTCTATTCAAAAATAGTTCTATGCTTTTGTTGTCTTGAGGGATCCAGTCCGGAGTGATCACTCGGGTCAAAACTGACTTACCTCTAGGAGTCTGGGGTCCTTGTCCTACGTTTCCTTGTTCTAGGTCTCCTATCTCATTCTCATGAATGATATTTCCAAACTCATCGGTCCTATCTGGTTGGTTGGTAACCACATACATGGTTCCTTCCTTATCAATGTATGAACCCTCTTCGAACTTGACCACCGGGTGTTCAAGTCCAAAGGATTGATCTGGATTTTTGAGTTGGACCACTGATCGCCTCAGACCATCCTCATAGATGCGAGCACCTAATTGGTTGGTCCGAATATATTCCAACTGTGTCTTATAGGGACCTTCCGGTGTTTGTAGATGGGCAGTCCCTGAGCCACCTGCAGGTTTTCCCATACTAAAAGACATTTCTGAATCACTTGTGTCCGATCTGAGTAACAGATGACCACTTAGTTGTTGTGCCCAAGACTTGGATGTATGGTTGACACTAGCCTCAGAAGATCTAATGCTTTGTTTATCCTTGCCTAAGTGTCTACCAGATCTCAGGTTCATAAGCTTTAGTCAGGAGTCCAAAATTTCCCCTTGGTATGGTTCAAAATTCTTTGGAGTCCCCTTGGTTCCCTAGTCCCACTTGAGGGTCAACTTCAAATTATCCTATCTCAAAATCAACGCATTATTCTTGAAAAAAACAGTTGAGATCGTGTAGGATTTGAAACGAGCTTTCCAACAAGCTATAGAGCTCAAAAAATGAACTTTGGATGAGAAAGTTATGTCAAATCAGGCTCCTGGGGGTCAAAACAGGCAAACAGGACCTTTGGAGAAAATCGCGATTTTGTGAACCTTCTGAAAATCGCGATGCTGTGAAGTCAAAAAAATCGCGATGTTGAGCACAAAATCGTGTTTTTGAAAATCGCGATTTTGAGCAGAAAATCGTGATTTGAAAATCGTGTTTTTGACTGAAAATCGTGTTTTCTCAGAATCGTGTTTTTGACATGAAAATCGCGATTTTGAGCAGAAAATCGTGAATTGAAAATCGCGATTTTGAGCAAAAATTCGTGTTTTCTCAAAATCGTGTTTTTGACTTGAAAATCGCGATTTTGTCCCACAGAATCGTGTTTTTCTCAAAATCGTATTTTTGGCTGAAAATCGTGATTTGTGAGAATCGCGATTTTGAGCAGAAAGTCGTGTTTTTCACAAAATCGTGTTTTTTGCTGAAAATCGTGATTGGTGAGAATCACGATTTTGAGCAGAGAATCGTGTTTTTTGAAAATCGTATTTTTCACATGAAAATCGCGATGTTGAGCACAAAATCGTATTTTTGAAAATCGCGATTTTGAGCAGAAAATCGTGTTTTTTGAAAATCGTATTTTTCACATGAAAATCGCGATGTTGAGCACAAAATCGTGTTTTTGAAAATCGCGATTTTGAGCAAAAAATCGTGTTTTCATAGAATCGCCTTTTTCACAAAATCGTGTTTTTGCTGAAAATCGTGATTGGTGAGAATCGCGATTTTGAGCAGAAAATCGTGTTTTTTTTTTTTTAGAATCGCGATTTTGAGCAGAGAATCGTGTTTTTTTTTTTTTTTTGAGAAAAACACAGAATCGCGATTTTTTTCAACCAACTTTTAGGCGGGAAAATTGAAAATCGTGATTTTTCAAAAAATTTTGAATTTTCACAGAATCGCGATTTTCATCACAGAATCGCGTTTTTTGGCGGGAAATTCAAATTTCTGAGCGCCGGCTATGGCGAGCTCCGTATGAGCAGAAAATCATGAAAAAAATACAGCGCTTGCTCTCCCTTGCACCTCCTAACTCCTTCCCACACAATAATGCATGAAAAATGGTATGAAGATGGTGAAAATGCACTAAAAAACAAGAATTTTCTATGAAGAAGGAGATGGTAGAAGGTGGAGATGATGATGATGATGAAGATGAAGAGGAAAAAACAGAAAATGAACTGAAATGACAGTTTTTTTACCTTCCAACGTCGCAAATCTACGATCTTACCATCACAACGCTCGTCCTCGAAGCTCTCTCCCCGGCAACGGCGCCAAAATTTGGTGTAGCTCAAGCGTAAGCACCACCTCCTTTACTTGTCAATCCGCGGAGACGTGAGGACCGGTATGAAGACCACGAGCAAGTGAAAGCACAAGTGCGTGAGTGAAAGCACACAAACATGCACACACATACACACACACGCGCACAAAGTAAGATCAAAGAGAGGAACAATGGAAAGCTTAGATTGCAAAGAGTTCTCTTACAAAAGTTCTATTCTCTAACAAGCTAACCTCAAAAATGAGCTCTCTAGCTCTTTTTATAGTTTTTTGACTAGTTTTGGCCCTGTCCAGACTTAGTGTCCGGCCTAGTTAAAACTTAGGTTCCAGGGCTTATTTGAGGGCTCAAACGAAGTCTAAAAATTATGAAAATTGGTACGATGGTACTTCTAATACTCCTCAAGCTCGAGGACTCCTCGGCTTGAACAAAATGGAGTTACTAAAAATAGATAATGGTATTTACAATGGTTTCTAGTGATGAAAATCACTATTTTTGTAGGGGATTCTTCTGAAAATTTGACATACACTTCTTGGAGCTCCCTACTTGCTCTCTCTTCTTCTATGTCCACTTCTTTGATGTGCTTCCATGCTTTGTCCTTGACCTTGAGCTTCAACAAGTACCTTGTAGTAATCTCCCTTTTGATGCCTCTTTCCTGCAAGAAATCTTCAAACTCATTGGAGAAGTACTCTCCTCCACCATCTGACCTTAGCCTCTTCAAGCTTCTTCCTGTTTGATTTTCAACAAGTGCAAGATACCTCTTGAAACAATTAAACACTTCATCTTTATGCTTCATAAAGTATAAAATGGTCCATCTGCTATAGTCATCAATGAAGGACACATAATACCTTGAACCAGAAATGGAAGGGTCCTTGCTAGGTCCCCAAACATCTGTGTGTACCAAGTCTAGGTAGTCTTCATGTACGAAACCTTTCCTTGAATAGGGTAATCTGTGAGACTTACCAAATTGACATGATCCACACTTGTATATCATGTGTTGCTTGACACATTAGGTATCCCAAGCACACATTGATCCCTGCACATTTGCTTTAGGGTTCTTTCACCTATGTGCCCTAATCTCTTGTGCCATATTTCTAACTCTGAAAGTGTCTGATCCTTGTAATTATACAAAGCAATGTTCTTGGTATCTTCTAGCTCAAATGTAAATAATCTACCTGATTTCTCCCCTTTGGCTATCCTTCTGAATCCATGTCTTGGGTCCTCCACATATGCTCCATGTTGTGTGAATCTGACCTGCAAACCTTTCTCCACAATCTGACCAACACTCATTAGATTCTTAGTGATGGTTGGTACATAGAGTACTCTGCTCAATAGATTCTGGTTACCATCACATGTCTTCACATTCCCAATCTTAACAACAAAATGTTTAGTGTCATCACCTATTTGTACCTGATGTTTGCCCTTGGGCTCTTCCAAATCAGAAAGTAGTGCCACATTGCCAGCTACATGGTTAGAACATCCTAAGTCAATATAAAATAAATGATCATCATTTGTACCTGCCTTGGAGGTCATATTCATGATCAGTAGGGAGTCATCTTGCTCCTCTGTATAGTTGTTGTAGTCTCTTCTATTTCTAAATCCACCTTGGTAATTACCATTGTGGTTGTTGTTGTAATTGTTGTTGTATTGATTGTTGTATCCATTGTAGCTTTGATGTTGGTTGAATCTGCCTCTTCCTTGAGAGTATCCACCTCTTGAGTAGCCTCTTCCTCTCTGATTCTTGTAATTCGTGTAGCATTCATCTGTGGTATGATTAGACAATCCACAAATGTTGCATGGTGATGAGTTGTAGGGTCTCCCCCTACCTGACTTACCTCCTCTGCCTCTTCCTCTAGAAGACCTACCTCTCCCTGCATAATTAGCTTGAGAGGTAGAGCCTTCTTCATCCTGTTTCTTCCCTTTACCTTTATCTTTAACTTTCTTATCAGTATAGAGAGCAGAGGGGTTGTTACCTTTTGATTGATCTCCAGCCTTTGTAAACTTTGCTTCATGTGTAAATAGTTGGCCCATGAGTGTTGTGAGATCAGGGGTATGCATGTCCATATAGAGGTCCATTGCAGTGGTGAAACTTTCCCACTTATCATCTGCCTTGAGTCCATTTGTTACTTGCCTGACTATTTGCTCCTCTTCAATCTCCTCTCCAATGCTTGCTAATTGGTCTGCCACATCTTTGATCTTGGTCACATACTCTGAGACTGATTGCTTGGGTTGCTTCCTAAGGGTTGTGAACTCAATCCACAATTGATTCTTCCTAGCCCTTGTGTTGGAAGAAAAGTAGTTTGACAAGGTTTCCCAAGTCTCTTGGGAAGTCTTACAATTCCTTACATGAGGTAAAAGAAAGTCAGATATAGAGTTTAGAAGGTAAGACCTTGCCAAAGCATCCTTTGCACACCATTGGTTGAGTCTTTCATGTTCATCCTTTGTGGGTAGTCCTCTGGTCTTGAATGAGGGCAATTCCTCATCTCCTGATATGTATCCAAATAAGCTTCTCCCTTGTAGATAGGTCTTCATTCTCAATGACCAAGCCTGGTAATTATTTCTGTCCAATTTGTCAATGAATGAAGGGAAACCATCACCCATGTTTACCTTCTATGCTCTGATACCACTGTTGGGAGTGATGGTTGGATGCACTCAAGAAATGAGTTGATGCTGCAAAACCTGCTTCACACCTGCCCTCCTTTGGCTCCAGATATGCTTAGTACACTTTCTTAGCTTCCAAATGACACAAAGAAACCATATATGTACTTTGCAAATGATTTGTGTAATGATCAAACCAAAACAGACAACTTTGCACTTCACAAATTCTAGAAAACTTGCTATTTCTGTAATGACACCTGCTCAGTGTTATGCTCAGTGTGACCAGCACACTTGAAATTGAAACAATTCCTTTTGGGAGTATTAAAGTACCTTAACAAGCTATCAATGACAAGTGGAATCACTCAAATTGATAAACCATACACTGAGAAATAAGTTTAGCAAAATTCTGATTACCCCCGACTTTTTAGGAACTCTGCAGACACAGACCAGTGTGCACTTCGAAGCGGATGTCTCCCAAATGGCTGAATGAAATATTCTGAAATTTTGTATGCTTGTAGACGACCTTGCGCTGGTTCCAATGAGCTATTAAACTCTTGATTTGGTTCAGTGAGCACTGAGAAATGCTCCTTGGAAGTTGACAGACTTGAAGTAGAAAACACAGAGAACCAGAAATGATGAATGTGTATATATCTATTGATTGATATGATTTTACAAGCTCATTAGCATGCCAAGCATGGCTAATTGAGGAGTGGTGGTGTAGGCTATGGAGTAGCACTAACACACACACAGTTACAATGAGAAAATACCTCAGGGAGTGAGTTGAAGTGACAGGACTTACCGCGACTTTTTGATTGTAGCTTTTATAGAGTATGAGTTGAGATTTGAATTTGAATTCAAATTCAAATCTCCTATATTCTCTACTCTAGAATTAAGGAGATATTCTCTCCAGTCATACCACCCAAAAATCCACGACTAATCAATTAGGTGTGATACAAATAAATGCCAAGTCATATAGACCCTTTTTACAATGAGTAAATGGTAATATCACATAAGTATGGGTTCCTATGCCTTATTCTTTAAGTGAAGCCTTGATGACATTTGGCCAAGCTTATCTTCCAAGGTTCCAATGTTCCAAGCCAATGTGTGAAGGCTTGATATGCACCAACACTGATATCAATACACTCATTGGACAACTACTTACTCAAGAGGCAAAGCTTATAAAAAATGGAGAAAGCTCTAAAGGTAATCAATCTTCAGCTTTATACACTGATAAAAGCAAGTCCAAAGATAACAAAGGAAAGGCAAAGAAAGTGGACGATGAAGCAGGTACGTATCAAGTTAACTATGCAAGTAGAGGAAGACATGGCAGAGGTAGAGGAAGAGGAGGTAGACAAGGCAGGGGGAGATCCCAAGACTCCACCTCATGTTCTATTTGTGGATTAACTAATCATACAACTAAAAATTGCTTTAGGAATTCTAGGAATCAAAGAGGAAGAGGATACAATAGAGGAAGTCATGGCTACTCAAGAGGAAGGTTCAGCAATTATCATGGCAACTACAACAACTACAATCATTCAAACTATCAAGGAGGCTACAAAGGAAGGAGAGACTTCAATAAATACACAGAAGACTCAAACAAAGAGGATTCATTATTGATCATGAACATGGCTATGCCTTAAGGTCAATTTGATGAGCATGTTTTCTACATAGATTCAAGTTGTTCAAATCATGTGGCAGGAAATGTGGCACTCCTATCAGATTTAGAAGATCCAAGGAATAAGCATGAGGTACAAACAGGAGATGATACAAGACATCTTGTGGAGAAAATAGGCAATGTCAAAGCACCTGATGGAAACATCAACCTACTCAGTAAGGTACTCTATGTCCCTACCATTACAAAGAATTTGATAAGTGTTGGGCAGATAGTAGAGAAAGGGTTGCAAGTCAGGTTCACAAAAGCAGGAGCATTTGTTGAAGATCCAAGTCAAGGATTCAGAAGAATTACAAAAGGTGAAAAGACGGGTAGATTGTTCACATTTGAATTACAAGACACTAGAAACATTGCTCTCTTTAATTATGGTAGTCACACACTCACAGAATTGGAAGTATGGCACAAAACGTTAGCAAATATTGGTGAAAGATCATTAAAGCAAATTTGCAGGGACCAAAGTGTACTTGGACTCCCTAATTTGTCAAAACAACATATGATTTATAAGTGTAGTGCATGTCAATTTGGAAAGTCTCATAGGTTACCATTCATGAAGAAAGGTTATATGCATGGAGATCTCTTGGAGTTGGTTCATACAGATGTATGGGGACCTAGCAAGGAAGCTTCAATATCTGGATCAAGGTATTATGTCTCTTTTATTGATGATTGTAGCAGATGGACTATCCTATACTTTATGAAACACAAAGATGAAGTTTTTTCATGTTTCAAAAGATATTTGGCTCTTGTGGAGAATCAAACAGGTAAATCACTAAAAAGGCTAAGGTCAGATGGAGGGGGAGAATACTTCTCCCATGAGTGTCATTCTTTTCTTCAGGAAAGAGGAATCAAAAGAGAGGTAACTACAAGGTACACTCCTGAGCAAAATGGAGTGGCAGAAAGGAGGAATAGGACAATTGTTGAAGCTGCACGGTCCATGTTAAATGAAAAGCATTTGCCTAATTATCTATGGGTAGAGGCTGTATCTACAACCACTTACTTGATTAATAGGTTGCCTTCAAAATCCCTTGATGGGATGACTCCATATGAGGCTTGGAATGGAAGAAGACCAAGCTTAGATCATTGTAAAATTTTTGGATGTATTGCTTTTGCTCATGTTCCTTCACATGTTAGAGGCAAGATGGATCCAAAGGCAAAAAGGTGTGTATTTGTTGGATATGACAACAATCAAAAGGGTTACAGGTTATACAACCCTACCAACAAAGGATTCTTGGTAAGCAGAGATGTAGTTTTTGATGAAAACAATTCATGGTATGAAGATTCATGCAGGAAGATCAATTTACCATATGATCTTGAAGAAGATTTTCCAAAGCTTGGTAGAGAACAACCAAAGATTGAAGAACAAGACACCTCGGAGGATGATGAAGAATCTTAGATGGAAAAGGTCAAAGCATGGAAGTCGAAAGGTAAAGCAAAATTGCAGGAACTTGGACATGAGACAGAATCATCACATCGTGGCCTAAGAAGATCTATGAGGGAAAAGAAAAAACTAGAAAGGTATGGGTTTGACACCTCATTAGTAACTAAACATTCTATCTACATAGCACAGGACATAAACCAAGAGGAGCCATCATCATTTGAAGAGGCCAAAGCAAAAACAGAATGGAAGCATGCAATGAAGGAAGAGATTGAAGCACTTGAGGAAAACAACACTTGGGATTTGGTGCCCAAGACTTCATCCATGAAGGTAATAGGCTCAAGATGGGTCTATAAACTCAAGAAGAATTCTGATGGTTCCATTAACAGGTATAAGGCAAGGCTTGTAGCAAAAGGCTTTGTACAAACTCAGGGAATTGATTATGAGGAGACCTTCTCTCCTGTGGCAAAGATGCCTACTATTAGGGTTTTGTTTAGTATTGCCTCTTCCAAGAATTGGAAGATACTTCAACTAGATGTAAAGAATGCATTCTTGAATGGTTGGATAACAGAAGAGGTATATATGGCACAACCACCTGGTTTTGAGAATCAAGTTTATCTTGATTATGTGTGTAAACTTAACAAAGCATTGTATGGTCTCAAGCAAGCCCCAAGAGCTTGGAATTTCAGGCTTGTTTCATTCTTGCAAGACAAAGGCTTTCAACCAAGCAAGGCAGATCCTTCACTCTTTATTAAAAAGAGTAATTCTGAGATCATCTACTTATGTGTATATGTAGATGATATTATATTGACAGGAAATGATGCAGATGATATGAAGAAGATCAAAGATCAGATGAGAGAAGAGTCCAAGATAAGTGATTTGGGTTCACTTACCTACTTCCTAGGTTTGGAAGTTGTCTACAAAGATCATGGTTTGTTTCTCACTCAAAGAAAGTACATTAAGGACATGTTGGAAAAATTCAAGATGCAAGATTGTAAGATTGCAGGTACTCCAATGGAGGTCAATCACAAATTGAGCTCACATGAAGGTGAACTCATAGAGGACATCACATCATATCAAAGTCTAGTGGGTAGTCTCAACTATGCCACATTGACAAGAGTAGATATATGTTACAGTGTGAGTGTGCTAAGTCAATTTATGCACACACCAAGGAAACCACATATGGATGCTGCCAAAAGGATTCTCAAGTATCTCAAAGGAACCACAAATGAAGGACTTTATTATCCTTATGTATCTGATTTAGGTTTGAAGCTATTTTCTGATGCGGATTGGGTTGGCTCCAAAGAAGATAGAAGGAGCACTTCAGGTTATCTTACCTTTGGAGGTTCAAAGATTATTTCATGGTCATCCAAGAAGCAACCCAAAGTTGCTCTCTCTTCTACTAAAGCTGAATACAGAGGTCTTGCCATAGCTACACAAGAAGCAATGTGGATGAAGACATTATTCAAAGATCTTGGATTGGAGTTTGGAACTCCAACTATTTATGGTGACAATATGAGTTCTATTCATTTGGTTGCTAATCCTATTTTTCATGCAAGGAATAAACATATTGAAGTTCATTATCACTATGTACGTGCGAAGGTTCTAAGCAAAGAGATTCAAATATCATATGTGTCCACTCATCAACAATGTGCAGATATTCTAACCAAAGCATTGGATGGTACAAAGCTTTGCAAATTCAAGGCTATGATTGCTTTACAGGTAATCTTGGAAGATTGAAGACCTCAAGCATACTTGGCTTGAGGGGAGCTATTGGAGTAAGTCTATGACAAGCCTAAGTATTGGCTTGAGTCCCAAAAAGTCATAGAAGAAGCTTTAAAATGAAGACTATGCAAAGTTCACTTGTGAACTACCTCTTGTAACTTTTGAAGAGTTTACTTAATGTAAAAGTGAGAGAATCTTAAGTGGTTGAGTCCACTTGATCAAAAAGGGAAAGAGGAGCCCTAATTCGTGATTTGTGGTAGGTAGAGAATCAAATCAATCACTGATTGATTGGAGAGTGATTGAGGGAAGTTAGCCTCCCAAACTCAACTATAAATAGATGGCAGTTTTAGTCGTGGTTAGAGAGACCTATGTGAAGACCTCCAAGAGCTGAGCTTTATGCCATATCAAGGTGTGATTAAGAGGCACACATATGTATCAGTAAGTCCATTGTATTGTACAAGCAATATACTTTCATTTTCATGATCATTTAAGTTCATATTTCCATGTTCTTGTGAAGTCTACTACTCACTGCCATATCTCTCAGTTTTCTCAGTCAGATTGCAGAGATGGTTTCTCTGAGCTTGGTGCATCATTTTCAGTGATTTAACTTGGTAAAGTTAGCGCTAAACGTCTACTATATGCTCAAAAAGTTTCATGTTATTTGGGTATTGCAATCTTCAGTTATTGTCTGTTGAAGTCAACCCTGTCTATCATTTTCACTTCTCTGTCAGGTACCCGACTTTTTTTACTCATCTTGTGAGAGCTGTTGCTCAGTGTGTACTTACCCAAATTCAAAGATTTAATACTTGTTGCATTCAGGTTACTTTCTAGTATAAGCATACAAATTTTCATAATCATTAGATTCTTAAATCTAGAGTTATGCTCATTGTTCGGCTCACTGGTCTCAAACTGTAGCAGCCCGTGAAAATCGGGATGATGTCATCAGTTGCTAAACATCATTCTCAGTGTGTAGTTCATTATTTTTGATGACATTACTCTTGAAAATTATCTCTTTAAGTCAACTAGACTTCCCCAAGAGGTTAAGCTAATTGCTGTTGTGCTCAGAGAATTTTGCAAAACACTGGACAGGTGTATGAACCA
>CM035412.1:81002185-81004685 GCA_020310875.1 Ceratopteris richardii | reverse complement strand
AAGCAAGAAGCATCATCTACATGGCAGTCAATGACTATTTGCTTCCTCACATTAGAGGACTTGAAAGTGCTTGTGACATTTGGAATGCTTTGGAAGAGCATTTCCAAAATACAACCAAATCAAGGAAGGCTTCACTATGGGCAGAGTTTACTACTTTCAAGAAGAAGGCCTCACAATCAATTTCTGATTATGTGACAAAGATGAAGGACATTGCAGATTCTCTAGGTGCAGTGGATGAAGATATTGAAGAAGACAAATTGGTAAGACAAATACTCACAGGGCTAAGAGGAGATGAGAAATGGAAGCCTTTCATTTTATCTACAGAACTTTCATTAGATCACTTTACTCCTGATTTGAATCAATTGTTAGGTCATATGCTAACTTTTGAGAATGATATCAAAGGAGATGTTGATAAGAGTGCAGGTCATGCAATGTATTCTAAAGACAAGAAGAAAGCCAACAAAGGAAAGCAACAATCAGGTGAAGAAGAAGGTACATCAAACCAAGCAAACTTCATAAGAGGAAGAGGAAATGGCAGAAGTAGAGGAAGAGGCAGAAACAACAAAGATAATGCAAGAGCTTGTTGGATATGTGGTAAGACCAATCATCTATCTCATGATTGTTGGCACAATAATCAAAACAATGGTAATTATCAGAACTTTAATCAAAGAGCAAGAGGTGGTAGATTTCAGAGAGGAAACTTCAGAGGTAGAGGTGGTAGGAATTCTTTTGGAAGAGGTGGAGGAAGAAGCTTCCAAAATCAATCCTATAATAGCACCTACTACAACTATGCATCAGATCAAAAGGAGGATTCGACTCTCATTATGAATACATGTGAAACCTCACATGAGGACATGAGAGTGTTCTATATTGATTCAGGATGTAGTAATCACTTAAGTGGAAATATTGCTTTGATGACTGACCTAGATCATAATGCAATTAATCATACAGTGCAGACAGGTGATAATACAAAGCATAAGGTAAAGTCAATTGGTTCAGTCAAAGCTAAGGATGGGAGCACTCTTCTGAGTAAGGTACTTTATGTTCCCACAATTCCAAAGAATTTGATCAGTGTAGGTCAAATTGTGGAAAAAGGATATGAGGTAAGGTTTACAAATGATGGAGTTTATGTGGAAGACCCTAGTCAAGGGTATAAACAAGTTATTGCAGGAAAGAAAGAAGGAAGGCTTTTCACATTGAAGGTACAAGGAAATGTTGGACATGCTATGTTCACATATGGAGAGCAGAAGGTGTCAGAATTGGATCTTTGGCACAAAAGACTTGGACACTTTAATGAAAGAGGTATCAAAGAAATGATTAACAATGATTCAGTACTTGGAATGCCTAACATTGCAGGTCAGCACATGACGTACAGATGTGAGGCATGTCAATTAGGTAAGGCTCATAAGCAATCCTATTCCAAGCATGGGTTTATGTATTCAGAAAGACTTGAATTGGTGCATACAGATGTGTGGGGTCCTTCAAAGGACTTTAGTATAAATGGTTCAAGATATTATGTCGTATATGTTGATGATGCTACCAGGTGGATCACAATTTATGTGATTAAGGAAAAGTCAGAAGTGTTTAATACATTTAAACACTATCATGCATATGCAGAAAGGATTACAGGTCAAAAATTGAAGAGACTAAGGTCAGATGGAGGGGGAGAGTATTTTTCAAATGAGTTCAATGATTATTTGTGGAATGCAGGTATAAAGAGAGAAGTTACTTGCAGGTACTCTCCTCAACAAAATGGGGTAGCAGAAAGAAGAAATAGGACTCTTGTTGAGTTTGCAAGGTCCATGATGAAAGAGAAGAATTGCCCAAATTATTTGTGGGCTGAGGCTGTTAATACAGCTACATATTTGGTTAATAGATTGCCTTGTAAAGCTTTGCAGGGTATGACACCATATGAAGCTTGGTGGGGTAAGAAACCTACCTTGGATCATTGCAGAATATTTGGATGCTTGGCATATGCATATGTGCCATCTCAATTGAGGCATAAGTTGGAGCCTAAGGCAGAGAAATATGTTTTTATTGGCTATGATGATAAGCAAATGGGATACAGGTTGTGGAGTCCATCCACAAAGCAATTTATTGTATCCAAGGATGTTACATTTGATGAGCAAGGTACTTGGTATGCAGGTAAATATAATGTACATGCAGATGATGAAGAAGTAGTGGAACAAAGGAAAGGTAAAGCAAAGATTCAATTACTTGATGAAAGTGAGAGTAATGAAGTGCAGGTTGAAGTTGAAGAGAGGCCAAGGTTTGATCCAGAATGTGATGAACCAGAGACCTCAAGAAGTGCAGAAGTTAGGAGATCATCTAGGCACAAATGGCAACCTACAAGGTATAGCTATGACACTTCATTCTTAACTACTAAAGATTATGCTTATTTGGTAAAAGCAGATGAAGACCCTTCTACATATGAAGAGGCCAAAGGGAAGAAGAATTGGGAAGATGCTATGCAAGAGGAGTATGATGCATTGATAGAGAA
>CM035412.1:80724685-80992185 GCA_020310875.1 Ceratopteris richardii | reverse complement strand
TCATCAAATGAAACAGGCTCATTCTGATCACAAAGACTAGACGCAGCAATAGCATAGAAATCTAATGCAAAAGAGGCACTATGAGAGCCTAAATGAGGACAATATGATAGAGGTGCATCTAATTTGCTGTCACGCAAAGTTTGCACCAGCCATTTTGGCATCATTTTTGCCTCCTCTATACTAGCTCTCTCATCAACAAGTGCATCATGTAAATCTGCATAAAAAATGGAATGATATAAATCATCATATGAAACATGCAAAGTCTGAGAAGCTGCCTCATTAGGCCTAGAACTAGACTATCTAGTTGTAAAAAGAGGGAGCAAAGTATCATACACGTCTTTGGAGCTAACAAATGTCTCCTTCGTACATGAAAGTAAAGGTTGAATAACATCTTCCACAAAACCAACATCATGGTTAGTCAAAATGTGTTTAATTTGTGGATGATATAGACAATAGCTGTTGTTTTCAAAATTGTACCCAACAAAAATACATTTTACTACTTTATCATCCAATTTCCTGCAATGTCGTTCAGGCACTAATGCATATGAGAGACAACCAAAAACACATTGGTGAGCAAGAGATGGCTTACGACCATGCCAAGCCTCATATGGAGTGACAAACTATAATGCTTTGGTGGGACACCTGTTAAGTACATATGCTACACACATGACAGCCTCAAGCGAGAAACTATGTGGTGAAACATGACTCTTGACCATACACCTCGCCATCTCCATGAGTGACATGTTCTTCTGTTCAGTAATTCCATTCTGTTGGGGTGTATATGACACTGTACACTGATGTTTTATCCCATGATTTAGATGACATATAATCCCCCCTCTATCAAAATGGAGGGTGCCCATTTTACATGTTGATAGATTTTCAACCAAAACCAAAAATTGTTTGAAGCACATAAACACTTCGGACTTTGCTTTCAATGGATATACCCATGCATACTTGGAGAAATCATCAATGAAAGTCATGAAGTATAGATAGTTTCCAAAAGAAGGTGTCTGCATAGGACCACATGCATCACTATGTACAAGTTATAATTTTAGAGTAGCTTGAATTGAACCATTTTTTGGAAAGGATGAATGCTGTATTTTGCTCGAAATATAGCCTCACAAACATGTTTACTAGGTGCCTCAAGTTTGGGCAAAGAGGACACCATTTTAGATTTCTATAGGCATAGCAAACTAGTGAAATTCAGATGACCAAAGCATGCTTGTAAAAGCTTTGCATCTCACATAGTCTGAGAATCATGTACTACACATGCTAAGTCATTCATAGATTTTTCATAGTATATGAGCTTATATAGCCCACGACATAAAATGTCAGAAGCAATAACTAGGTTGCCATTTGACATATCATGAATTCTACACCTGTCATCAACAAATTTCACAACCAAACCAATATTGGCTAAAGTTGAAACTGATAATAGATTCTTCTTCATCCATGGCACAAATAAAGCATCTGACAAAGTGAAAGAACTACCATCAGTAGTAGTGAGAAGGATCTTACCGAATCCCATAAAAGGATAAGAGGAGTTGTTGGCCAATGTGATAGTATTCCCTCTAAGGGAAGACTCGAGTGAAGTGAAGAAAGTGCACTGCAAAGTAATATGTCTGGTTAACCGAATATCAAAACATCAAACATCTGAGTCTACTGGAGACATACACTACTCATGAGAAGATGGTTCTAAACTACAAACAATAGTAAAAGCCCATTCTTCATTCTACACAAGATTAGCAGACTCTATTTTCAGTGTAGAGACCTCTACAATAACCCTTCCGGTCTCTTTCTTCTTTGCCTATTTAGCTGCCAATTTTGGAAAGCTATTAATGACATGATAATTTGCTTTATAGAGTTTGCAAAACAATTTTTGCTTTTCTGATTTCTTCTTATCTTTGTCTTCCAGCCTTAAATGTGCAACATTTGTAGGTTTTATGCTTACTAGTAGATGAGCTTTATTTACATTTTCCCTTTTGACTAACTAGGGAAGATTGATCTACAACACCCATAATAGACCTGTTCTGCCTAGACTGATCTTCTTGCAATAGAACAAAAAACTAACTCTTCAAATGTTAAGTTATCTTGATTTCCTTTCATCATCGAACAAACAGTAGATGCAAAACTCTACTATGAGTTAAGAAGACCATTTAGAATAGTCTGCACAAGTGAATTTTCAGGAAGGACTTCATCAATAGAAATCAAGTGTTCATTCAAGTCCTTGATCTTTGTCAAAAAAATATCCATAGAATCACCTTCATTCATATGCTCGTTCTCCAACTGTTTTCGTAGCTAAGCAAGACGAGCATCATTCCTAGCCTGCTACAATGTGGTAAGTGTATCCCAAGTGTCCTTAGATCTTCTGCAAGAGAAAATGTGAGGAATAATGGCATGTTTGATAGATAAGGCTATCAATGCCTGTGCCTGAGCATCTTTGCCATCCCAACAAATTTTCTTTATAGTAGGAGCAACAAGAACCACAACATGAACAAGAATCTACAGAATATCACCATCTTTGACGCCATCTGCATTAGCTTCAATACCTGTATTTGTAGGCGTAACAAGACATTTTTCAACACCCTACACAATATTCCATAGTCCTTTTGCAACCAGTACATGATGCATCATATAAGCCCACAATGGGTAATTTGTACCATCCAACTTATCCTCAACAACCAACATACAAAATACATTACTACTTTTAGCCATGGCCACTAACTGAAATACCCTGATGTAGAAAATTGTTATATCTAAAAAAGTCAAACACAACTACCTTGAAGAGTTCTGCTAAACCTATAGTGAACTGCGAGACGCTTATACTAGTGAGCCAAAACCTATATATATCTTTGGCACAAAAAGGTGAAATAGTCTGCACAAGCATTGTGATATTGTCTTTGAAGACCAAAATGAGCTGAGATGGGGATTTCAACACCATAGAGTGGAGTAGTTTTGATCTACTGATCACCCTTAGTATGCTCAACAAATTTCATGTGATTCTGAGGCTTTGATCGGAGGAGTGCCGACAGTGCCCTAGATGAAGCTGTGACCTGCTCTAATACCAATTGTTGGAGTTAGACATTGCAAGAGAACGAAGATTACAACCACCACATGCTAGAGAGATGACTCTCCTCCCAACCAAATGCCTCTATATATAGCTCTCTCCAGGGGACTGCCTTCTTGGGCAGGTGGATGCTAATCATCCAAGTGTCAGCCATGTAACTACATGTGCGCCAAGTGTCCAGTGGATGCTTCTAGAAGGTTCTAGATCTCTTTGGGCAAAATGCTCTCCCCATGTCCCCCATGGGGATTGAACCCAAGACCTCCTCCTTCACATCCCTGAGACTTAACCACTAGGCTAAGTGGGTCACGTGGTTACAAGAGTAAATGACCTACCAGTAAGTCTAGACTCGAGATCTTTGGCCACACAAACGAATGACCAAACGGAATCCGATTTCAGATCTGTCTGAACCAATCGGATCCCTAGATCACCAACTTACTTTATTACATTTCGTCCTCGAAAATTAGAGCTATATACATACTGTAGGCAACCCCCGAGCCTCATGTTCTAAAACTGGAAGAACATGGACATGTTCTAGAACTGGAAGAACATGTCTCATCTCTGTGGTGGCATCCCTGCCCAAATGATTCAAAACACTATCTGGTTTTGTACTTTGATGAACGGGACAAAGTACAAACTAGTGAAGAATAATGAGGGTGGATCTAATGACATCCCTGGCTAATTCACAGTTTCTGGATGTGCGATCTAGGCACAAACATGTGAACTAGGTGGATTCAAATTACTAGTCCATTTCTAGGCATAACTGGTGCATGGGCTTAGTAATGAAGGTGGGATTCTTATCCCTCGCAAGACTTTGAGAATTCTTGATTCACTTGAATTTGTTTTGGAGAACTTGAAGTTTGGTTGTCCCATACATCTAACTTTAGATGTCTGTACAATGGTTTACTTTTATCTAACAGTTACTTGATTTTTTCACCCGACTAGAGGACTACTTTGTCCTTATGAGTTTAAAAATCCTTTGTAAACTGTAGGAGAAAGTTTACCATTTCTTTGAGTCAACCATACTATAACTTGACCAATACAACTTCAAAATGAAAATTGTCCAACTTAAGACACTTTTATCAAAGATTTTAACTGAAAGTTCTTGGGAATTGTCAATCTGATGAGCAACTCCTAACTTCCCTATTCTAGTTAGTTATTTTATTCTAACCGGCTAACCTTGGTCTTTTGCAAAAGGAATCAGATACTATATCTGAGTCAATTTCAAAAGATTTGGAAAGCGGAAAGAAATAACTAAGACTCTGTACAACCAATTCAAACTTCGAATATACATAAACTTGCTATGAGTCAAAGACTAGATGACTCAGGACTTCAACTTTTCAAAGATCTATTTCAACAGGATATTGAAGCATTGTCTTTATCTTTAAGAGAAATAAGCTGGATTCTCAAAAATGTAAGGAATTGAACTCACAACCTCTTGGTTAGGAATGTGAGTTCAATTCCTTACAGACATCTACAAAAGCATGCGAATAGCACATGGAAGAAGAAGAAGCTCAGAGCACAACACACAATATTGAATGTATTATCACTAGAATGTACAAAGATAAGTAATGCTTTAGGGTAGTAGGAATATATACAAGCCGGGGGAAAAAAACATCCTAAAGAGGGAAAAAGGTGCCTTAGTGGTCCTACAGTGCTCATACACATCACTACCTATATATATCAACACCTATTTGGCAAGGTATCTAATCATATGTAACATTGATTTTGTAATCTTCTTTATAGCTAGACACCCTATATCTTTTTCTAATTATTTATCTTCCTTTATATCCATGTAGGTAGTCTTTCATACATCTCTCTATCTATCTTTTTTCAATATGTTCATAGTTCTACATTTCTATAAACCTAACTATATAGACTCTCTATGTCTAACAACATTATTTATGTACACACATATTTATATTAGCCATATAGCTCACCCATATTCCAAGGACATATATAAAATGTTAGTATGTGATCAATGTCTACCCCTTATGATTGTATGTACTAATGCACATTTTGTAAGGCCTCCATTATGGGAAGAAACCAAGCATGCATTTCCCCAAATGGCCAACATTCCCCTTGGTGGGGGTCCACCAGCAACAGCCCTAGCATGATGGAAAAGGGAATAGTCCTTGTGAAAGACAATTCGTTCATACTTGTTAGCTTATTTGACTCCGCCTAAGATGAATGTGGGGATTACGTGTGCAGTGGTTGCTAATGTTCTACAATGCATGTATAGCCATCCACGAAAGGTCACATTTCTCTTGTAGCCTACATATAAATGACCTTGCACTACCCCAAATATCGAATTAAGACAAAATACTTGTACCTTGTAACTCCCTATCTAGAGTTGTCTAGATGACCATTTAAGCTCTTCCTTGAGAGTAGAGGGATGGACAAAGCCATCACCTTTGTACTTGTTGTTAATAGAAATCTTTGAAATTCTATTATATTTGTTATCGTCTCTACTAGTGCACTTGTTGTATCTTATGTAACTACTTTCTTACATGATAGTAGAGCTATGAGGTTCAAATAGCTTTAGAAGTATCATCATTTTAGCATACTAGCAGCCTAGAATATCATTAGAACATATGAGTGATTATGTGATGTTATCATCCTCAAAACCCACTCCTGGGGCTCTAATCAATTTTAATGATGCACCTATTTGTAATCCTCCATCTGCATTCACTCAAGGGAAACTAGATGGAACCAACTATGTGTTCTAAAAGTTCCAAAACTCTCTAGTTTTGGACTCCTATGAATTACTTGACACTCTGGTGGGACCAAGAAGATTACATCTAGAGCCTATACTAGCTTTAAAGATCAAGGATATTCAAGATTGATGATCTAGCTAAATCTTGATCTTCTATAAGCTTGGAAGAGGCAGAATGTTGATGTATAATGCACAATTGTCACCATACAAGGGATCATTTGCTTACCTTAGTTCAACACACTAATAAAGCACATGAGGCTTGGGGCATATTGG
The DNA here is from genome assembly GCA_020310875.1 of Ceratopteris richardii. Lineage (NCBI taxonomy): Eukaryota > Viridiplantae > Streptophyta > Polypodiopsida > Polypodiales > Pteridaceae > Ceratopteris > Ceratopteris richardii. The sequence continues at coordinate 80,986,132 of CM035412.1, read as the reverse complement.
CTTGTTAGTATGAGACAAGAACCACACTAGGATACAAAATCTAGAAAATAGTTGGAAAATGAAAAATATTCTTATTCCAAAAAGGTTGAAGATTTTATCAAATGAATAAATTATCAACAAGCTCAATTATTTGTAGTTTGTGTTATCATAAAACTTGAAGAGCAAGTTGAAAGATCTGTTGGTATTCTTCTAGAAAAGTATGATGAATTGTTAACAGCCGTTAACACTCACATAAGAACAAATTCCCTCACAATTCAAGAGTTCGATCCTATGCTCTTAGAAGCAGAGATGTGGTTGAAGAATTAGCAAGGTACAATCAATGTAGCATTCTTAATCAATGCAAAAGGAAAAGGCTCTTTTAATGGATGAAAGAAGAAGCCAAAGAAGAAAAAGTTCATAGGCAGTTGCTTCTATTGTGAAAAAGGTCATGCCATCAAGGATTGTAGAAGGAAGGAAGTTGAGGAACAAAATGGGATTGTGAAATCATCTCAGAAGAATAAAGAGGTTGCAAACCATAAAGAACTAGAACTATGGGTAGCTATTGAAGAGGTATGCTCATCCACTCAAGCCCATATTGATGAACCATGGATTTTAGATAGAGGAGATTCTCGCCATATGACCAGCAAAAAGGATTTCTATAGTTCCCTAGTGCATCTATGAGACTCAATCAATGTAGTTGTGGGAAATGACTATAAATGTCTAGCTCAAGGAATAGCAACCATCTCTTTTGTCACTTCTTGAGGTGTTGAGAAGAAGTTATCTAACATTCTCTATGTATCTACACTTAAAAGAAATTTTCTCTCAATTTTCAGCATAAAAAAACATGGACTCAAAGTTTGCTTCAACAAGAGTGGTGCAAAAATCATGAATTCATTAGATAATTTAGTAGGAAAAGGCATCATATGAGTTAAGTGACTTTAATATTACAAAAGATAAAGATTTAAGTAGGTTTTGGCATCAAGGATTTGGGCACCTCGAAATTGTAGTCTTGAAGGAGATGCAAGGAACAGGGATGGTTGCTCATTTGTGTGCATTTTCAGAGTTGTAAGAACCTTTCGAAGCTTGCATAATGGGAAAGCAACAATGAAAGAAATCTCCATGAGAGACCAACAATAGAGCTCAAGATACTCTAGAATTGGTACATGGTGATCTCTACAGTAAAATGTCTACACATGCTTTAGGAGAAGCTTTCAATTTTTTTGTTGTTATTCAACGATTATAGTAGAAAGAGGTGGGTTTATCTCATTTGAGAGAAGATCGATGCTCTTCAAAAATATAGGACATGCCATAACTATGTGGAAAATGAATCAAGCCAAATATTAAAGAAAATGAGAACAAATAGAGCAAAGGAAATCTTATGAATAAAATTAAATAACTATTGTAAGGAGGATGGTGTAAAAATGAAACTTACCATAGCTGATATAACTCAACAAAATGGCCTTGTTGTGCAAAGGAACATGACACTAGTAGAAATGGCTCACTGTATGTTAAAGGCTTAAAACATGCCTAATTCATTCTGGGAAGAAGTAGTGAATACAATAGTCTATATCCTCAATCAAAACTACATGAAAGCATTGAAGGGAATGACTCCTTAAGAAGCATGTTCTAGTAAAAAGACCCACTCAGTGCCAATGGCCTTCTTGCCAGGATGCAAGTCACATAGAGATAGGTACCATTCTTCATTATAACATCATATTTAGATTACATAACAACCATCCAATTTTTTGAAATTTGTGCTTCATCAAACAAAACAGGCTCATTCACATCACAGAGACTAGAGGTAGCTATAGCATAGCAATCTGATGCAAAAGAAGCACTATGAGAGACAAAATGAGTATGATATGACAAAAGTGCATCTAATTTGTTGTCACAAAAAGTCAGCACTCGCCATTTTGACATAGGTTTTGCCTCCTCAATATTATCTCTCTCATCAACAAGTGCATAATGTAAATTTGCATTAGAAATGGAATGATCTGCATCATCACATGAAATTTGTAAAGGCTAAGAATTTTTGGGTGTGTGTACAAGTGTGAGAGACATAGAAGAAGCACACACAAGGAGCAGAAATGCAGCAAGACACAATGAGAAGATAGATGGCTTGAAAAGCTCTTTCTATTGACGATGAACTGATTTGAAGTAAGAGATGAATAATATCCCTAAATAAAAAGTACCACCACATATGAGTGAATCATGTATGTGGTAACATGGGGAAAAAACCTCTAGCTAGCACTAGAGTAAAAAGTGCCCATGTATATGGAAAAGGTTCACATCAAAGCTACTCGAGGAGCACATAAGTGTAGCAAACCCCCCTAGAGCTAATGGTGTGAACACATATAGGGAATGACATATCATCCCCCACAAGGTAATAAGCCTAAAGCTTTGCAAAAAGCTTCAAACATTTTCCGTGGAAGAGCTTTATGAATATATTTTCCACATTATCTTGTGTAGGCACATATACCAAATCAATATCTCCTGCATGAAGGTGCTCTCTCACATAGTGATAATGCACCTCAATATGTTTGGTTCACACATGAAACACTAGTTTTCATGCAATGCACTTTGACTATCAGTTAGAAAATGTCTAGCAACATAAATCTCCATGCAAAGATCCATCAATAAGTGTCTCAGCCATATACACTCCACTATAGCTATGAAAACTACTCTCTACTCAGCTTCACAACTCGATGTCTCCACTATAGATTGCTTCTTACTCAACCACGATATGCATGAGTCTCCAAGGAAAAAGCAATTACCACTAGTGGGCATGCGAGTATCATAATAACTAGCCCAATCGCCATCTATAAAAGCATGCAAGCATGGCTGAATATCTCTTCCATAAAAGAAACCTAAGCTCAAAGTGCCTTTGAGATATCTAAACACATGTTTCATCACTTGCCAATGTTTAGTGCTAGGGCTATGCATGAATTGACTCAACTGGGAAACTACATGCTCTATATCCGGCCTTGTGTTGCATGCATATATAAGACATCCCACAGCTTGCAGATAAAGAGAAGTGTCAAATGCATCACTAGAATCCTCAATTGAGAACCTAAATCCTGTCTCAGTTGGTGTGGAAACTGGCTTGCAATCCTCAAAGTCAAAATGTTGAAGTAGTTTTTCAATATACTTTGCTTGATGCATAATGGTTCCCCTCTCAATGGATACAAAATGGATACCAAGATAGTAGCTCAAAAGACCAAGATAAGTGACATCAAAAGTATGCTGCAAATCACCCATACGAATATCAAGTTTTGCATCACATGACCTAGTAAAGACTATGTCATCAACATAAAGAACAAGGATTGTAAGATCAGCCCCATCTTTGCATACATAGAGTGTGTTTCAATTGGACTACATTTGAAGCCAAGAGAAATCAAGTTCTTATGGATTTTGTCATACCATGCACAGGAAGCTTGCTTGAGACCATACAAGGCTTTATGCAAGAAACAATCCATATGATCTTTCCCTTTCATAGCAAATCCAAGAGGTTGCCTCACATAGACCATTTCTTGCAAATCAGCAGTCAAGAAAGTTGTTTTTATGTCCAACTGATGTACTTTCCAACCTTTATGGACGGCCAATGCAAGCATGGTAAGATTGATAGTCATGCGTGAAGTAGGTGCAAACATTTCCTCATAGTCAATGCCATATTGTTATGCATATCCTTTGGAAACCAATCTAGCTTTGTAGCGATCAATGCTACCATCATACTTTCTCTTAATCTTGTAAACCCACTTTTTACCCATGGCATTTTTTCCTTTTGGCAATTCAAGAACCTCCAAAGTACCATTCCTGTAATTGGAATCCATTTCTAATTGCATAGCACTCATCCATTGTGGATCATCACATGCATCTTCAAACGTAAGTGGCTCTTCATTACATGTTTTTGCAATAAGAGAATAACCAAAAAATTTACTTGAATGGTGAGACTTGATCTTGTTCTATCAAGTAAAGGTGCACTCAATTCGCTATCTTGTAAAGTTTTTTGGCCACTTTGGCATAGTTTGTGCATTTTTAGATAGACATTCATTCATTATTTAATACATCTTCAACATGTGTATCATTCATGGGCTGAATTTCATGCTCAAATTTCAGCCATGTTTGGCTGGAAATTCTCAACATTTTCAGCTCTATTTTGCTAGAATTCTTCAAGCCTTTGAGCCTCAATTGGTTGGCACACATGGTTATATTTAAATGCATCATTTTGGAACAAAGGCATGAGTGTATCAAAGACATCTTGTGAGCTCATTGTTGGCTGTTTTTTGCATTCAAGTAGAGAGAAACTAAACTTTTAGCAAATACCACATCTTCACTCACAATAATTGTTTTTGTCAATGGATAAAAAAATGATATCCCGTACTTTCAGCACAATAACCATCAAATATACATTTCTTTGCCTTGTCATCAAGTTTGTGACATTGTTGTGATGGCACAAGAGCATATGTCAAACAACCAAACATGTGCATATGAATAACCATAGGCTTATGTCCATTCCAAGACTCATAAGGAATGATGAATCTCAGTGCTTTTGTAGGTTAGCAATGCAATAAATAGTTTGCACACATGATCGCCTCCATCCACAACTTATCAAGAAGGTGCTTTCCTTTAACCATACATCTTGCCATTTCAAGGGGAGTTCTATTTTTATGCTAAACAAAACCATTTTGTTGAGGTGTATATGGCATGGTACATTGGTGTGAAATACGTATTTCACAAAGAAAAGCATCAAAATAATGTGGCATGCATTCATCACCACGATCTGTGCGTAGGGTCAAAAGCTTGTTTGAAGAAAAAGTTTCAACCATAGCTAAAAATGCTTTGAAGCAAGAAAATAATTCATTCTTTGCTTTCATAGGATGCACCCATGTATGGCGAGTAGCATCATCAATGAAGGTAACAAAATATACATGCTTCCCAAAATATGGAGTCTTGGTGGGACGACATACATCACTATGAACAAGCTGCAAATTTCTTGTAGTGTGTGTATGACTATCTTTTGGAAAAGAAGCCCGATGCATTTTTTCAAGAATGCAACCTTCACATGCATGATTTTCAATGGACTAAAGTGTTTAAGTGACCAAAACAAGCATGCCCAAGCTCTATTTTAGCCATCAAAGAAGTATGAGCAACCAAGGTATTCAAGGTATCCCTATTGTATGTATCCATGCGATACAGACCATTACATAATGTACCGGACATCACTAAAATATCACCATTCCTGAAGTCATGAACCATACACTTATCATCAACAAAGTTTATATGAAGTCCAACTTTGGCAATCAACGGAACTAAAATTAAGTTCTTCTTGATATTGCACACATACAATGCATTTTTGAAGATATTCACACCTCCATTTGCAGCCGTAATCTCAATTTATTGTACTCCAATGATAGGATAAGAGGCATTGTTTGCACACACATTATGTCCTCCTTTGGATGCATCTTTCAAAGATGTAAATAACCTCTTGCATGAAGTTATGTGCTTTGAAGCTCCACTATAAAAGAATGGATAGAAATCAAACTCACTCACAACCATACATTTAGAATGCAAAGATGCAACATAATGACATGTAACAACACATACCCAAAAATCTTGCATTTGTTGAAATTTCAACAATAGACATGTCTGATTCCTTCTTGTTTTCATTGTGCTTAGTAAGCTTTCTACAACCATCAATAGTATGACCAGCCTTTTGGCAATACTTGCTTCTCTTCTTCCTTTGCAAATGAGCATCATTAGAGGAATGAGTGGAAGAGGAAGGTTGAGGCTTTGTTTTTTATGAACCCAAAGCTGAACCATACTTTTTTTCCTTTTTGTGAGATAGCAAGTGCGTGCATTCACTCAATCAAACCACTCCTATTCCCTCTAGATTACTCTTCTTGCAAAAAGAAGAGACACAACCTCATCAAATGCATACATATTGGGATTCCCTTCTACAACCACATGGCATGTAGTGGCAAAGCTTTGAAAAGATTTTGGGAATCCTTTCGGCAATGTAGAGCTTAGTTATGCATTCAAAATAACCCCATCTATGTTTGCCAATTGCTGTTTCAAGTCCTTAATGCATGTCACATACACAACCACAGACTCATTTTCAGCCATGCATTCATCCTCAAGTTTCTTCCTCAAGTATGCAATGTGTGCTTCATTACACATGGCATACAAAGAAGTAAGAGTGTCCCATGCCTGTCTTGATGTAGAACATGATTGAATGTATGGAATTACATGACACCTCATAGAAAGTGCAATTAATGCATGAGCTTGAGCATGGTTTCCATCGCATCTAAGTTTCTTTTGTGTAGGTGGAGTAGGAGAAACCATTTTACTTGAAAAAAAAGCTCCATCTATGACAGTAGATTGTAAAGTACAAGAACCTGGGGGTCTTTGATCTATTTCTACCACTATGTTCCAAAGTTATTTTGCAACAAGTGTCACGAGGAAGGAGATAAGAAAGAGAGCTCACACACACTATCACTCTCAAGGAGAATCACACACACAGATTGAGGCAAGAAAGAATGGTCTTCTTCTTCTTCTTCTATTACATAAGAAGGAATGTACAAGAATGACCTGAAAAACAAGAATACAACAAGTCCAATATATAAAGAACAATACATGAGGAAAATCATAATATCTACGAATGAGTGAGCTGGCAAGAAACAAATGTGCCATCACTCTTGGTAGATAAATCTAATAAAGCTCAATGAAGTATTCATGACATATACCGGTGTGAACACTATACATGTGAGAGAAACGGAAAAATGATATGTGTGATCCTGAATTATCACATGTTGAGCTTGATAACTCAACACTCCCCCTCAAGCTCAACCTCATATCCTGTAATCCAAGCATCTCCCTAAACTTCTTCAACTTCTCAGCTCCAAGTGCTTTGGTGAAGATGTGAGCAACGTGCTCATCTGTTCTCACATAAACAAGATCAATCTCAGATGCTATTACCTTCTCTCTTATGAAGTGATAATGTACCTAGATATGCTTTGTTCTAGCATGAAAAACAGGATTTTATGCTAACTGTATACTGCTAAGATTATCACGATAGATAGTGATAGGCTTCTGCACTTCCACACCTAAATCTTCAAGTAGCATCTCCAGCCATGATGCCTTACATGTTGCATGCCTCACATGTTGCCATTGTATCACCTCTACACTCAGCCTCTATACTCGACAAAGCAACCGTGGGTTGCTTCTTGCTGCTCCATGTAACAGTTGCACCCCTAGGTGAGAATAGAAAGACACTAGTAGATCTTCTATCTCGAATACTACCAGCCTAATCTGCATTGGTGTATCCATGAACCTGCAAATCTACACGAGCTTCATAAAACAATGCATAATCCAAATTAGCACTCACATAACATAGAGTGCACCTCAAAGCATCTAAATATGGCTTCCTGGGAGCCTGTGTAAACTTGACTTTCAAGTTGAATAGTGTAACTAAGACCAGGCCTTGAAATTGTGAGATATATCAAGCTTCCCATAGTTTTCCTATACATAGTAGCATTTTCCAATGCTTCACTTGATGTAGTATCCAACTTCAAATTCTGATCTGATGGCATAGAGATCGACTTACAATCAGTCATACCATACTTTTGTAGTATATTCAAGGAATATTGCCTTCGTGACATCCATATACTTGTTTCTATATGTATAAACTCAATGCCCAAGAAATAGCACAGCACACCAAGATCTTTCATGTAAAATTCATGCGTAAGAAGTTGCTTTACCTCTTTGATGCTTTCTTCATTATCACCATCTACAATCAAGTCATCAACATAGATAGCCACAATTGTGATGCCATCATCACTCTTCCTTGCATATAGTGAATGATTTGAATCACACATAGAAAACCCAATGGTGGTTAGGTAATAAGTAATCCTTGCATGCCATGCACGAGGAGCTTGCTTCAGCCCATACAAAGCCTTTTGCAACCTCCAAACATATTTTGGGTGCTTTGAATCTTCATATCCTTGTGGCTGCTCCATATATACTTCTTCCTCTAACTCACCATGTAGGAAAGCATTCTTTACATCCATCTGATGCAAAGTCCATCCTTTTGTTGTAGCTAATGCAACAAGTGTTCTGACAGTAGACATTTAAGCTATAGGGCTAAATGTTTCCTCATAATCAATGCCATAAGTCTACGCATATCCTTTTGCTACTAATCGTGCTTTGTACCTGCTTATGCTACCATCAACATTGTGCTTTACCTTGTCAACCCACTTGCAGCGTATGGCTTTCTTACCTTGCAGCAATGGAACTAGCTTCCATGTATCATTTCCATAAAGTGCTATCATCTCCTCATCCATAGCTTTTTCCCAATCTGCATTTCCAATTGCATCTTCAAAACAAGAAGGTTCAGCATGTAGGCACAATGACGAGCCATGTAGCCATCATATGTCAATCGTTGCACTAAATTTTGCATCCTCCCTTCTTGGTCCTGGGTCACGTCTCCTTGCATCATATGCATGTGCTTTTCTTACTCCTAGATTCTTCACAGAGGGAAATCCAAGTTCCTCATCAAGACTCTTTTCTAAACCGCTTGAATCTCCATCAACGTCTTCAAAACCTGCACATGTTTTACTACCAGCAAAAAGTTTTTCTTTACCTTTCTTGGATGTGTTTGATGAATTCGTTGGACTAAAATTTTTGATCAATCTTGCACTCCATTGATTTGAGTTGGAACTATTGCTTGGTGATGCATCTAGTCCACTCAAAACTTGAGATTTTGCACTTGATTTTCATACAATGTGACCTAACTATTCCAAGCCTCTTTTGGAGTCTTGGCATCGTGTATGTGGCCAATCATGCTATCCTGTATGCTAACAGATAGGCAATACATTACCTTTCATGCTCCTTGATTCCATTCCTCATATGCTCTTAGCTAGTCCACAGTCCGATTCCTTTCTGGTAAATGTGGACCATTTTCGTTCTCTCCTTCGATGTACTTCTAGTAGCCTTTTCCCATCAAGAAATTTGTCATTCTGAATCTCCAAACATGGAAGTTGTTCTTGTCTAGCTTATCACTCATAAGCTCACTCATTCCATCTACATTTTTCATTTTTCTAGCTATTCACAACACTGCAAAACACTACAAGTAGCACTTCTGCTTGAACACTGTGGCACTATGATGTGACAGATCAATCTCAGAAATTTTGGATCTGGAATATATGAGTGTTGCCAAACACAATGCAAGTTAAAGTTTCTAAAACTGACCTAGTTTTTCTATGGGCCCCACCTTATGTGCTTGAAACATAGGTCCAAATTGCTCTGAAAGTTTGATGTGACAAAAACAAGTGACCTTAAAGGGATAACTCTCGAAAATATTTTGAGGTCTTCTACCTTCATATCGATTTTTGTAGCAAATGGAGGTCGTTTGTGAATCATGTTTTCTCCATGCCTTGCCGTGTACTCTTCACTATCACCTTCTCCATGAGCTCTCTATAGCCACACTGGCTGTGATACCATGTCACGAGGAAGGAGATAAGAAAGAGAGCTCACACACACACTCTCACTCTCAGGGAGAAGCACACACACAGTTTGAGGTAAGGAAGAATGGTCTTCTTCTTCTTCTTCTTCTTCTATTACATAAAGAGGAATGTACAAGAATCACCTAAAAAACAAGAATACAACAAGTCCAATATATAAAGAACAATACATGAGGAAAATCCTAATATCCGCAAATGAGTGAGTTGACAAGAAACAAATGTGCCATCACTCTCCGTAGATAAATCTAATAAAGCTCAATGAAGTATTCCTAACATATACCGGTGTGACCACTATACATGTTAGAGAAACGAAAAAATGAAACTTGTCATCTTGGACAATCACATGTTGAGCTTGATATCTCAACAACAAGAACATACTTCATCATGTAAGACCACATTGGATAGTTGGTCCCATCAAGCTTATCTTCAGCTTGAAGCATGCCAAACAATTCATTGTTGCGCGCCATTTCACTAAAGAAGAAGAATGTGATAAAATCTTTACGTCGATGAAAGCTGAAATGAATGCTGAAATTTCAAGTCACAAATTGTCAATCTGATGGTGATTTTGACTACACGAATGGCTTCAAAATGGGGATAAAACCCTAGCACAAGTGAAATTACTAGAATTGTTTCTTGGCTATTGAAATTCACTATTCTATGCTTCGAAGTTGATTTGCACCCTTAAAAGTGCATATGCATCATGATGCAAAAAAACAAAACTTGAGAAGGAGCTAAACTTGCTTTGATACCACTATCGGGTGTCTTTAGAAGTGTGAAAGATACACAAGAAGCACACAGAAGGAGCACAAATGCAACAAGACACACAAAGAAGATGTATGGCTGGAGTAGCTCTCTCTATTGAGGATGAGCTGAACTGAAGTAAGAGCAACCAGAAAAGCACAAGTGAGCAACAGATGGCTTATGGCCATGCCAAGACTCATATGCAGTAATACACTACAATGCTTTAGTGGGGCACCTGTTAAGTACATATGCTACACACATAACAGCTTCAAGCCAGAAACTATCTGGAAAAGCCTAACTCTTGACCATACACCTCACCATCTCCATGAGTGAGTTGTTCTTCTGTTGAACAACTCCATTTTGTGGAGGTGTATATGACATTGTACACTAATTTTTTATCCCACGTTCAACCAAAAATGCATTGAAATCAGAAGAAATGTATTCCACCCTCAATAAGAAGAGAGGGTGCCCATTTTACATGTTGATAGATTTTTAGCCAGAACCAAAAACTCGTTGAAGCACATAAACACTTTGGACTTCGCTTTCAATGGAAATACCCATGCATGCTTGGAAAATTCATCAATGAAATTCACAAAGTAAAGATTGTTTCCAAAAGAGGATGTTTACATCGGACCAAAAACATCAATGTGAACAAGCTATAATTTCTAGGTATTTTGAAGTGAACTATCTTTTGGGAATGAGGCATGCTACATTTTGCCCAAAATATAGCCTTCACAAACATGTTTACGAGTTTCTCAATTTTGGATAGCGAGGAAACCATTTTTAGATTTTTGTAGGCATAGCAAACTAGCTAAATATAGAAGACCAAAGCATGCATTGCAAAGATTTGCATCTTACAAAGCATGAGACTCATGTACTGCACATGTTGAATCACACATAGATTTTTCATAGTCTATGAGCTTATACAGCCCATGACATAAAAAATTCTAGAAGCAATAATGACATTGCCATTAGACCATGAACTATAAATTTGTCATTAACAAATTTTGCAACCAAACCAATATTTGTTAAAGCTAAAACTGATAACAAATTCTTCTTGATCCCTAACACAAATAAAGCATCCAACAATGTAAAAGAACTACCATAAGCAGAAGTCAGAATGATCTTACAAAATCCCATGACAAGATAAGAGTAGTTTATTGGCAGATGTGATAGTATTACCTATAGGAACAGGCTCGAGTGAAGTGAAGAAACTACGTTGCAAGGTAATATGTTTGGTTGCCCTACTATCAAAGTACCAAACATCTGAGTCTACTACAGGCATACAATGTTCATGAGAAGATGGGTCATAATTGCAAATAGTGGTAAATGCCCATTCTTCATTCTACACAAGATTAGCAAACTCTATTTTGGGTGTACAGGCCTCTACAACAACCATTCTAGCCTCTTTCTTTCCTTGCCTCTTTAGCACCCAGTTTTGGACAACTTTTTATGAAGATCATTTCCTTTACAATATTTGCAAAACAATTTCTAGTTTTTTAGTTTCTTCTTGTCTTTGTCATCCTTCTGTGTTTGTGCAGAATTAGCACATTTTTGCTTACTAGTACAAGAGTTCCATTTATCTTTGCCCTTCGGACTAGCTAGGGAAGCTTGATATGCAACACGGATAATGGACCTGTTCTGCCTAGACTGATCTTCCAGCAACAGAGTAGAGACTAACTCCTCAAATGTTAAGGCATTCGTATTGCCTTTCATCATGAAATGAAGAGTAGAATCAAATCTCCAATATGAATCAGGAAGACAATTCAGAACACTACGCAAGTGAACTAACATGAAAGACTTCATCAAGAGAAATGAACTGTTCCTTAAAATCTTTGATCTTTGTTAGAAGATTGTCCATGGAATCGCCTAAATTCATGTGCTCACTGGAGGTAAAAAGTGTATCATAAGCATCCTTACCAATGCATGATGCATCTTATAAGCTCATAATAGGTAATTGGTACCATCCTAGTTATCCTGAACAACCAACATACCAAATCCATCACTACTTTCAACCATGGCCACTACCTAAGATACCTTGATGTAGAGAAATGATTGTATCCCAAAAAGTTGACCCTATTAAGTTTTGCTAAACTTGTAGCAGACTTTGAGATGCTTGTACTCGCGAACCAAAACCTATATATATCTTTGGCATAAGAAGACAAAATTTCTTACATAAGCATTGCGATAGTTCATTTGGAGGCCAAATTGAGCCCATATTGTGATTTCCTTACCATGCAGCAAAGGTGTTTTGATCTGCTAATCACCTTGAGTTTGCTCACCAGTTTTCATGCGATTATGATGACTGTGATTGGAGGGTTGTCGACGATGCCCTAGATGAAGCAGCAACCTGCTATGATACCAATTGATGGAGTTTGAGGTCTACAAAAGCATGCAAAGAGCACAAGGAAGTAGAAGAAGCTTCGAGCAAAACACACAATACTGATTGTATTACCACTAGAATGTACAAAGATAAGTGGCCCATTAGGGTTGTAGGCGTATATATAAGAGGGGAAGAAACCTCCTATAGATGGAAAAAAGTGCCCTAGACATCATAGTTGTAAGAGCAAGTCTATGACAAGCCTAAGTATTGCCTTGAGTCCCACAAAGTCATAGAACAAGATTTAAAATTAAGACAATGTAAAGTTCACTTGTGAACTACCTCTTTTAACCTTTTGAAGTTTTACTTGATGCAAAAGTGAAAGAATCTTAAGTGGTTGAGGGAAGTTAGGCTCCCATGATCAACTATAAATACATGGCAGTTTTAGTTGTGGTTAAGACAAGACCTCCAAGAGTTGCGATTTATGCCATATCAAGGTGTGGTTTCAAGGCACACATATGTATCAGTAAGTCCATTGTATTGTACAATCAATATACTTTCATTTTCATGATCATTTGGGTTCATATCTTCATGTTCTTGTGAAGTGTACTGTGCACTGCCATATCTCTCAGTTTTCTTAGTCAGATTGCAAAGATGATTTCTCTGAGCTTGGTGCATCTTTTTTAGTGATTTAACTTGCTAACATTAGCTCTCTAAGTCTATTGTGTGATGTTACAATTGCATATTCCAATATTCAGCTATGATCATTTTAAGTCAACTATGTCACCTCATTTTCTTCTTCTCTGCCAGCACTCTCTCAGAACAGTCATTTTGTCATAGTTTTTTCTCAGTGTGTACTCCACCACTTTCTATGATTTAATGCTTGTGGAATTCAAAATAATATCTAGTATATGGCTACACAATTTCCTAATCATTTCCTTCTTGAATCTTGAGATATTTGCATTTTACTGCTCACAGGTTTGAGTACTATTGCAGCCTGGGAAAATCGGGGTCATCCTATGACTTGCTAAGCTTGTTTCTCTTTTTGTAATTCATCCTTTTTTTATCAAATCACTCATGATTGTTAGCATACTAAGTTTATAAGAGTTCCCCAAAAGGAATTAAGTTAATTGCTATTGTGGCCAGAGAATTGTTCAAAACTTTGGACAGGTGTGTGAACATAAATAACAAGTTTTTGGCTCTTGAATCTACTCCAACTTATCTGTTTTGATTCAACTTTTTCAGAGTGATCCTCCAAGGTACATAGGGTATCTAATACATCATTTGGAAAGCTAAAAGGGCCCATCACATATCTCTAGAGTCCAATTGGCTGGTGTAGTGCAAAGGTTTTGCAGCACCACTTCATCTTCATCAATTACAAATCCATCTCTTCATAGTGGTATCAAAGCAAGGTTGGACAACATGGCAGATGGATTTCCTTCATCAATTGACAACTTGGATAGAGGTAACTATTGAGCCTGGTCATTAAGGATGGAAGCTTATCTTCAAGGAAGGAATTTATATGGTTATATAGCTGGAGATGAAGTTATGCCAAGTTTTAGGAACAAAAGTCAACCAACACAAGAAGATCAAGAAAGATTGAGCACATGGTGCTCCAATGATGCACTTGCAAGGTCTTATCTCCTCAACTTTATCTCTTTTTTTTTTTTGCCTCACATTACAAGTTGTAAAACATCTCAGGAAGTGTGGAATGCACTTGAAGCCTTCTTCTCTTCAAGTATAAAGGCCAGGAAGCATCAACTATGGCTAGACTTCACAACTCTCAAGAAAGCTCCCAAAAAAAATGTGACTGATTTTGTCACAAAGCTCAAGGACATAGCAGATCAGTTGGGAATCATTGCAGAGGTAATAGATGAAGAGAAAATTGTAAGGCAAGTCATCAATGGCTTGAAGGTAGATGACAAGTGGGAAGCATTCACCATAGCTATGGATCTATACATGGATATGCATGTACCAGATTTCAACACACTCATAGGACAACTACTTACTCAAGAGGCCAAGCTTATCAAGAATGGAGAAAGCTCCAAAGGTAATCAATGTTCAGCTTTGTATACTGATAAAAGCAAGTCCAAAGAAAACAAAGGAAGAGGAAACAAAGTGGATGATGAAGCAAGTACACATCAAGCTAACTATGCAGGTAGAGGAAGACATGGTAGAGGTAGAGGCAGAGGAGGAAGAAAAGGAAGGGGGAGATCCCAAGTCTCTAATTCATGCTCTATTTGTGGATTAACTAATCATACAACTGAAAAATGCTTTAGGAATTCTAGGAATCAAAGAGGCAGAGGCTACCATAGAGGAAGTTATGGCTACTCAAGAGGAAGGTTCAACAATTACCATGGCAACTACAATAATAACAACCATTCAAACTATCAAGGAGGCAGTAGGGGAAGAAGAGACTTCAATAACTATACAGAAGACGCAAATCAAGAGGACTCATTGCTAATCATGAATATGGCCATGCCACAAGGTAAATCTGATGAGCATGTTTTCTACATAGATTCAAGTTGTTGAAATCATGTGATAGGAAATGTGGCCCTCCTATCAGATTTAGAAGATCCAAGGAACAAGCATGAGGTACAAACATGAGATGATACAAGACACCTTGTGGAGAAAATAGGAAATGTCAAAGCACCTGATGGAAACATCAACTTACTCAGTAAGGTACTCTATGTCCCTACTATTACAAAGGATTTGATAAGTGAGGAGCATTTGTTGAAGATCCAAGTCAAGGATTCAAAAGAATCGCAAAAGGTGAAAAGACAGGTAGATTGTTCACATTTGAATACTAGACACTAGAAACATTGCTCTTTAATTATGGTAGTCAGACACTCACAAAATTGGAAGTATGGCACAAAAGGTTAGCACATATTGGTGAAAGATCATTAAAGCAAATTTGTAGGGACCAAAGTGTACTTGGACTCCCTAACTTGTCAAAACAACACATGATTTATAAGTGTAGTGCATGTCAATTTGGAAAGCCTCACATGTTACCATTCATGAAGAAAGGATATATGCATGGAGATCTCTTGGAGTTGGTTCATACAGATGTATGGGGACCTAGCAAGGATGCTTCAATATCTGGATCAAGTTATTATGTCTCCTTCATTGATGATTGCAGTAGGTGGACTATATTATACTTTATGAAACACAGAGATGAAGTCTTTTCATGCTTCAAAAGATATTTGTCTCTTGTGGAGAATCAACCAAGTAAAACACTAAAAAGGCTAAGGTCTGATGGGGGGGGGGATACTTCTCCCATGAATTTGACTCCTTTCTTCAAGAAAGAGGAATCAAAAGAGAGATCACTACAAGGTACGCTCATGAGCAAAATGGAGTGGCAGAAAGAAGGAATAGGACAATTGTTGAAGCTGCAAGGTCTATGCTAAATGAAAAGTACTTACCTAATTACTTATGGGCTGAGGCTGTATCCACAACCACTTATTTGGTTAACAGGTTACCTTCAAAATCACTTGATGGCATGACACCATATGAGGCTTGGAATGGAAGAAGACCAAGATTGGATCATTGTAAGATTTTTGGATGTGTTGCTTTTGCTCATGTTCCTTCACAGGTTAGAGGCAAGGTGGATCCCAAAGCAGAAAGGTGTGTCTTCATTGGATATGACAACAATCAAAAGGGCTACAAATTACACAACCCAACAACCAAAGGATTCTTGGTGAGTAGAGATGTAGTATTTGATGAGAATAGTTCTTGGTATGAAGATTCCTGTAGAAAGGTCAACCTACCTTATGATCTTGAAGAAGATTTTCCAAAACTTGTTCAAGATAGTTCTTCTAAAGTTGAAGAGCAAGATACCTGAGAAGATGATGAAGCAACTTAGTATGAAAAGAAATCAAAATGTGGAAGCCTAAAGGTAAAGCAAAAATGCAGGAACTTGGACAAGAGGCAGAATCATCACATCATGGCCTAAGAAGCTCTGTGAGCGAGAAAAAAAATCTAGAAAGGTATGGGTTTCATACTTCTCTAGTCACTAAACATTCAATCTATCTAGCACATGACATAAATCAAGAGGAACCTTCAACATTTGAGGAAGCAAAGAAGAAATCAGAATGGAGGCATGTAATGGAAGAAGAAATTGAAGCTCTTGAGGAGAATAACACTTGGAACTTGGTTCCCAAGTCTCCATCAATGAAAGTCATAGGCTCAAGGTGGATCTACAAATTGAAGAAGAACTCAGATGGCTCCATTAACAGGTATAAGGCAAGGCTTGTGGCAAAAGGCTTTGCACAAACTTAGGGAATTGATTATGAGGAGACCTTCTATCCTATGAGGAGACCTACTATTAGGGTTTTTCTTAGTATTGCTTCTTCCAAGAATTGGAAAACACTTCAATTGGATGTAAAAAATGCATTTCTTAATGGATGGATAACAGAAGAGGTATATATGGCACAACCACCTGGTTTTGAGAATCACATATATCCTGATTATGTGTGTAAACTTAATAAAGCTTTATATGCACTCAAACAAGCCTCAAGGGCTTGGAATCACAGGCTTGTCTCATTCTTGCAAGACAAAGGATTTCAACCTAGCAAGGCAGATCCATCACTATTCATAAAAAGGAGTTATTCTGAAGTCATCTATTTGTCTGTGGAAGCTCTCTTTTCCTCCTCCACTGCACGTGCCTGCTCCTCCTTAAACACCACATCAGGACTTGCCATGATCTTCTTAGCCTCAGGGTCATAAAGCTTATAAGCCTCCTTATCTTTGCTATACGGTAGGAAGATACATTTGATGCTTTTTGGTTGAAGCTTGTTTCTCTCCCTATCTGGAACATGTACATAACATTCACTTCCAAATACTTTGAAATGGGAAACAAAAGGCTTTTTACCAGTGTAGGCTTCTTGTGGAATCTTTCCATCAAGTGCCTTAGTGTAGCTCTGATTCAAGTTGTAGACAGCAGTGTTGACAGCCTCTGCCCAAAAATGATTAGGCAAACCCTTTCCTTTCAACATGCACCTTGCCATCTCCATGATGGTTTGATTGGAATGTTCTGCAACACCGTTCTATTGACGACTATGTGCCACTATGATGTGATGCTTGATTCCCTTACTATTGCAGAAATCTTCAAACTCTATTGGTGTGAACTCACCACCATCGTCTGTCCTGAATTTCTTCATCTTCTTCCCTGTTTCAATTTCAACAAGTGGAAGCCATTCTTTAAACTTACCAAAAGCTTGAGCCTTATCGCGAAGGAAGTACACCCACATTCTCCTACTATAGTCATCGACAAGTAACATGAAGTAGGAAGATCAGCCCAAGGCCTGTGTAGGCATTTTTCTGCATAAGTCAGCATGCACCAACTCTAGAGGATAGCTTGCCCTATTCTTGCTTTCTTGTGGAAATGCCTTCCTCTGTTGCTTGCCCATCATGCAAGCTTCACATGGTTCCTTCATTTCTGCAATCGATGGTAGGTGTGCAACCATACCCCTACGATGCATCTCCTTCAGTATAGGGTATCCAATGTGGCCGAATCTCTCATGCCATAGCTTATTTGGGCCACATTTGTAGTGGCTATAAGAGCACACAACTCATACATGTTCCTCCTTATGCCAGTCCCAACAAATAGATAATATTATACTTATAGGAAATGATACAGATGGCATGAAGACAATCAAAGAACAAATGAGAGAAGAGTTCAAGATAAGTGATTTTGGTTCACTTACCTACTTCCTAGGATTGGAAGTTGTCTACAAAGATCATGGTTTGTTTCTTACTCAAAGAAAGTACATTAAAGACATGTTGGCAAAATTCAAGATGCAAGATTAGGATTGTACGTACTCCAATCGAGGTTAATCATAAATTGAGCTCACATGAAGGTGAACTCATAGAAGATGTGATAGGTTATCAAAGCCTTGTGGGTAGTTTGAACTATGCCACATTGACAAGAGTTGATATATGTTATAGTGTGAGTGTGCTAAGTAAATTTATGCACACACCTAGGAAACCTCACATGGAGGTTGCCAAGAGGATACTCAGATATCTCAAAGGGACCATGAATGAGGGATTATATTACCCTTCTGTATCTGATTTAAGTTTGAAATTGTTCTCTCATGCAGATTGGGGTGGCTCCAAGGAAGACAGAAGGAGCACTTCAAGTTATCTTACCTTTGCAAGTTCAAAACTTATTTCATGGTCATCCCACAAGCAACCCACAGTTGCTCTCTCTTCTACTAAAGCCGAATATAGAGGTCTCCCTATACCTACGCAAGAAGCTATGTGGATGAAGACACTATTCACAGATCTTGGATTGGAATTTGGCACTCCAACTATTTTTAGTGACAATATGAGCTCTATTCACTTAGTTGCTAATCCATTTTTTCATGCAAGGACTAAACATATTGAAGTTCATTATCACTATGTAAGAGAGAAGATTGTGAGCAAGGAGATTCAAATATCATATGTGTCCACTCATCAACAATGTGCAGATATTCTAACCAAAGCATTGGATGGTACAAAGCTTTTCAAATTCAAGGCTATGATAGGTTTGCACGTAATCTTGGAGGATTGAAGACCTCAAGCATACTTGGATTGAGCCGGAGTTGTTGAAGCAAGTCTATGACAAGCCTAAGTATTGGCCTGAGTCCCACAAAGTCATAGAAGAAGCTTTAAAATGAAGACAATGTAGAGTTCACTTGTGAACTACCTCTTGTAACTTTTTGAAGTTTTACTTGATGTAAAAGTGAAAGAATCTTAAGTGGTTGAGTCCACTTGATCAAAGGAGGAAAGAGAAGCCATGAATTCGTGATTGATGGTAGTTGGAGAGTCTAATCAATCACTAATAGATTGAAGAGGGATTGAGGGAAGTTAGGCTCTCAAGATCAACTATAAATACATGGCAATTTTAGTCGTGGTTAAGAGAAGACCTCCAAGAGCTGAGCTTTATGCCATATCAAGGTGTGGTTCCAAGGCACACATATGTATCCATAAGTCCATTCTATTGTACAATCAATATACTTTCATTTTCATGATCATTTGGGTTCATATCTTCATGTTCTTGTGAAGTGTACTGTTCACTGCCATATCTCTCAGTTTTCTTAGTCAGATTTTAGAGATGGTTTCTCTGAGCTTGGTGCATCATTTTTAGTGATTTAACTTGTTAAAGTTATCTATCTAAGTCTACTATATGCTCACCAATTTTCATTACAATTGGATGTTTCAAGCCTCAGCTATGATCATTTGACGTCACTTGTGTCACCTCATTTTCTTCTTCTCTGCCAACACTCTCTCAGAATAGTCATTTTGTTAGAGCTTTTTCTCAGTGTGTGCTCGACGATTTTCTATGATTTAAAGCTTTTTGAATTGAGCATACTGTCTAGTATATGCCTACAAAAGTGCATAATCATTGAATCTTGAGATATTTGCATTTTAATGCTCACGGGTCTGAGTATTGTTGCAACCTGGGAAAATCGGGGTCATCCTATGACTTGCTAAGCTTGTTTCTCTTTGTGTAGTTCATCCCTTTTTATCAAATCACTCATGATTGTTAGCTTGTTAAGTGTATACGAGTTCCCCAAAAGAAATTTATTTAATTTCTGTTGTGGCCAGAGAATTGTTCAAAACTTTGGATAGGTGTATGAACATAAATAGCAAGTTTTTGGCTCTTGAATCTACTCCAACTTATTTGTTTTGATTCAACTTTTTGAGAGTGATCTTCCAAGGTACATAGGGTATCTAATACATCATTTGGAAATCTAAAAGGGCCCACCACATTTCTCTAGAGTCCATTTGGCTAGTGTAGTGCATAGTTTTTGCAGCACCACTTCATCTTCATCAACTACAAATCCATCTCTTCACACTAGTGTGTTCACACACATCACTACCAAAATATATCAACAACGTAATGATGCTTTACCTCTATATGCTTTTTTCTAGAATGAAAAATAGGATTTGAGGTCATATGTATGGTACAAAAGTTATCCCCATATGTCAATGGTACATCAACTTGCAAATTCAAGTCATGAAAAAACTTTTTAAATGACATAATCTCACTCGTATCCAATGGTAAACCTCTATACACAGTCTCTGTAGATGATAAAGCAATTGTAGGTCTTCTCTTTGAGATCTATGTTAATGTCTTGTTTCTTGCAATTACCACATATCCACTTGTGGATCTTCTATCATCTTTACACCCAGCCCCACCTGCATCACTAAAGAGTTTGAGAGTTAGATCAATATCATAACAATAAAATAATCCTTCATTCATGGGACCTTTTATAATACCAAGGCACTCTTTTTGGTGCATGCATATGAGGTACTCTAGGTTCATGCATAAATTGTGACAATACTCCCACTATATAGCATATATCAAGTCTAATTTCTCTTGCATAAATCAAGGATCCTACCATGAAATACACATTCATATCATGCAACTCATCACTTTTCTTTGTACTCAATTTTATGTTGCATTCCATCGGAGTAGAGACAATCTTACATTCTTGCATACTAAACCCTTTCAGCATATCATATATATACTTTCTTTGTATCGACCAGATACCTTTATTGCCATATACAATCTCAATCCCAAGAAAGTATCTAAGAAAAATAAGATCTAAAAATTTAAATTTCTTTCCCAAATTACCTTTAACCTCTTCAAATGCTTTTACATCATTCTATGTAATCAACAAGCTATCCACATAAATGTATACATAGAGACACATGTCATCTACATGTTTTACATAAATTGATGGATCAACATGACTCGTTGTGTATCCTCTTAGCATAAGATAGTTTACCAACCTTGCATTCCATGCCCTTGGTGCTTGTTTGAGACCATACGATGCCTTCATTAACTCACATACATGATCATGATATTTTGCATACCTTGATGCAAAAAAATGATTGTATCCCAAAACGTTGAACAAAACTACCCTATCAAGTTGTGCTAAACTTGTAGCAGACTTTGAGACGCTTGTACTGGCGGACCAAAACCTATATGTATCTTTGGCATAAAAAGACAAAATTTCCTATAAAGGCATTGCGATAGTGTGTTTGGAGGACAAAAGGAGCTCATATTGTGATTTTGTTACCATATAGCAACGATGTTTTGATCTCCTAATCACCTTGAGTTTGCTCACCATCTTTCATACGATTCTGAGACTGTGACTAGAGGGTTGTCGACGATGCCCTAGATGAAGCGACGACTTGCTCTAATACTAATTGTTGGAGTTTGAGGTCTATAAAAGCAAGTGAATAGCATAAGGAAGTAGACGAAGCTTGGAGCAAAACACACAATACTGATTGTATTACCACTAGAATGTACAAAGGTAAGTGACCCATTTAGGTTGTAGGCGTATATACAAGCGGAGAAAAAACCTCCTATAGAGGGAAAAAAGTGCCCCAGCCATCCTAGTGTGTTCACACACATCACTACCAAAATATATCAACAACGTAATGATATTGTACCTCTATATGCTTTCTTCTAGAATGAAAAATAGGATTTGAGGTCATATGTATGCTACTCAAGTTATCCGCATATATCAATAGTAAATCAACTTGCACATTCAAGTCATCAAAAAAATTTTTAAATGACATAATCTCACTAGTATCCAATGGTAAACCTCTATACACACTCTCTATAGATGATAAAGAAATTGTAGGTTTTCTCCTTGAGCTCCATGTTAATGTCTTGTTTCTTACTATTACCACATATCCACTTGTGGATCTTCTATCACCTTTACACCCAGCCCCACCTACATCACTAAAGAGTTTGAGAGTTAGATGAATATCATAAAAATAATATAATCCTTCATTCATGGGATCTTTGGAATATCAAGGCACTCTTTTTGGTGCATGCATATGAGGTAATCTAGGTTCATGCATAAATTGGGACAATACTCCCACTATATAGCATATATCAAGTCTAGGTTTTGTTGCATAAATCAAGGATCCTACCATGGATCTATACACATTCGTATCATGCAAGTCATCACTTTTCTTTGTACTCAATTTAACGTTGCATTCCATTGGAGTAGAGAAATCTTACATTCCTACATACCAAACCTTTTGAGCATATCATATATATACTTTCTTTCTATCGACTAGATACCTTCGTTGCCATACACAATCTCAATCCCAAGAAAGTATCTAAGCAAAACAAGAACTAAAAATTTAAATTCCTTTCCCAAATTACCGTTAACGTCTTCAAATGCTTTTACATAATTCTATGTAATAAACAAGCCATCCACATAAATGCATACATAGAGACATATGTAATCTACATGTTTTACATAAATGGATGGATCAACATGACTGGCTTTGTATCCTCGTAGCATAAGATACTTTACCAACCTTGCATTCCATGCCCTTGGTGCTTGTTTAAGACCATACAATGCCTTCATTAACTTGCATACATGATCATGATATTTTGCATCCACATAACCATCTAGTTGTGATATATACACTTCTTCATTCAACTCACCATTAAGAAAGGCATTCTTTATATCTAGTTGATATATATTCCAACTTTTACTTGCAGCTAAAGCCAACAGAGTTCTCACTATGTCCATGTTTTCTACTAGACTAAATGTTTCTTTAAAGTACAATCCTTGAGTTTGAGTATATCCTTTGCTATGAGTCTAGCCTTATATCTTGATACACTACCATCACTATTTCTTTTAATCTTAAAAACCCCCTTGCAATCAATATTCTTTTGTTTTGGTGTATTTGGAACTAACCTCCAAGTCTTTTAATCTTCTAGTGCATCCATTTCTTCTTTTATTTCTTTATCGCATTTTGCATCTCCTTTTGCTTCATCATAAGATGTAGGCTCATTTTGCTGCTCAACCTTTTTCATAAAAACATAATGAGTACTCATAAATATTCATAATGATTTGGTTCTACCTTGAATGTAAATAATCTAACTTGTTTTTTAACTCTAGCAATTAAACTCCTTTGCTTTGCATCCTCAATGAAGCAACCTGCATGACTAAATCTTTACTTGCAATCCTTTTTCTACTGTTTGATCAACCAACATCGAATTCTTAGTGATAGTTGGCACATAAAGTACATCCTTCAAACAATTTTTCTTGCGCTTATCTTGCATGACAACATGTCCAACTTGAACATAATCTTATGTGTTGTATCATTTCCTATTTCAACATGACCTTTACATTTTTGAAAACCATGAAGCATCGTGAGATATATAGTAAGAAGAACCACTTATACCATACATCGCTATCGCAATTCATCTTCGTTTCTACATTCATCATAAGAAGAGAATCATAATGACCACTTTGACCTTCAACTGCATAATTTCCTTGATGTTTACCTCTTCATGAACAACTTCCTCTTTGATTGCCACCTTGGTCATTATCATTTTGATAGCAATCTTTGGCATAGTGTCCATATCTCCTTATATGTAGCAATTGTTGTTATCTTCACTCCTCTTTCTTTGATTGTAGTTGTAGTGGCCTCTTGTACCTCTAATACTTCATCTTGATCTTCGTATTGTGTTGAAGCAGCCACTTGAAATCCCATGATCATCGCTCCTTTGTTATATTCCAGAGATGTACATGAGAGCAAGGAACTTCTCGTTCCTCCAAGCATGTACATTCTCTGGAATATAACAAAGAGAGAGAGATCTTCGGGAGAGCTTGATGGAGATGGAGAATTTGTGAGTTTATGAACTTCTTCTATGAAGATTATGAGCTTCTTCTATGAAGATTTCTTTTTCTCTTGGAGTGAACCGTCCTCATCATAGCCATGGCGGCTGCGTAAGGGAGAAGAAAATCGTGTAGAGTCATGTTCGTGAGGCAAAACAATAAGGCAGAAGAGACAACGCTGCTCACGATTTCAGATAAGTAAATATTTCATTTTATTTCATCACAACTACACAACAGAGATGCAACGAACAGGTATTCAACCATCGACCTCTCCGTGAGAGGCAAACACCTTACCCTCTATGCTACATTGCCTTGATGCTCAAGGATCGTTTGTATTAATAATAACTACTGTATCCGTTTAATAAAGAAAGAGATAGAGAGAGAGAGAAGAAAAAGAGGATAAAGAGAGAGAAAGAAAGAGAGATAAAGAGAGAGAAAGAAAGAGAAAGAAAGAGAAGAAGTAGAGATAGAAAGAAGGAGAAGGAAAGAGAAAGAAAGAGAAAGGGAAGAAGGAGAAAAGAGAGAGATAGAAAGAGAGAAGCCAAGAAAGATAGAGAAAAAGAAATAGATGGAGAGAGAGAGAGAGAAAGAGAGAAAGAAATAGAGAGAGAAGAAAAGAAGAAAAGAAGGAAGAAGAAAGAGAGATTCATGAGGAAAAAAAACAACAAAAGAGAAAGGATTAAAGAAAGAGAGAAAGAAAGTGAAGGAGGAAGAGAAAAGTATGAAAGAAGAGAGAGAGAAGAAGGAGAAGATCCCAAGTGGGATAAAGTGAAGATTAGAGAGAGACAAGGAAAAGATTAGAAAGAGAGAGCAAAGAAAAGCATAGTTAGCATGCATACCTTCATGAAAATGGGCATAACTCTCTCGTACAATATCCAAATTGGATGATTCCACTTGCTATAGAAAGTAGACTCCAAGAGCGTTCCAATGAATGGCTGCAAGCTATGATTGGATATCTACAAACCACCTGTAGAGATCATTTAATTCTCTGCATATCATTTCAAGGAGGTATGTTGCCCACTAACCTAGCTTCATTATTTAGAATTACAACATACTCGCAAGGTAGAGACTTGTACGGTTTGACTGAGCAAACATATATCAAACCTATACGACTAGAGGATCCAAATCAGCAATATTTGTGGGATTTTAGACTTTGGAATGAAAGAGACAAAAGGTTCATATTCATTTTATTACAAAATATTCAACATTCAATGGTAGGATACATATAAGATCTAGAAACAAGTAGGGATGTTGGGCTTGCATTGGAAAGGTTGTATGCTATACGTACAAGAGTAAGGAAGATTCAACTTAAAAATTAGTCGAACAACATTAAGAGACATACAAGGATATCGGTCAATGATTACTTGTTGAAGGTTAAGGAGATTGTAAATCAACTAGGAACAATTCAAGCTCATGTGGAGGACAAAAACTTGGTTGCACGTACTCTCTGTAAGAAAATAACAGCACAGCGGAATAGACCTGTAGACAGAGTTGAGAGAAAAACGCAGACAAAGATAGACGCAGACTGAGAGGTAGAGAACTCAAATTCTCAGATTGGAAAGCATAATGCAGTTACAATGATGGTGCTGTCCACCCGTGCGCTCCCACTGTGGAGCTTAGATGGCGATCTAGACAGACTCTAGATGAAGGGCTTACTAGTGTGCAATGCTATATAAAGCTCAACCTGGGCTGTGCTTATATAGCTTTTACAAGGCGGTTCGGTATAGATAAACGTAGTCGGGAGATACAAATTAGTCGGTAAAATATATGATCCGACAATATCTCCACGACCAGAAGTCCTACCGTCTCGGCCCTACGGGCCGGGGGGATAGGCCCCCCGGACCCCGCAGAAGGGGGCAAGCCCCCCTCTGCACTCCCCCCATTAAGGTTCTATGGGGAAACCGCGCGACGCCACAGGGCCTTTATTTTCACCTTAAATGATAACCCAATGGCCTGGAAGTTTATGCCCTACCTAACTTGACGGCTAGGCTCACAAAGATCATCTATAACCATCAACGGTCACACATAGACCTCATCTAACTTGGAAGTTAGGGTTCCACAAATGTCCGGGCTCTCATAATGGCTTCTCCTCATAATGGGGGCCTTACAACTTAGAGCACCATGGATCATTTGTGGTCACATGAGGGTGGAGTATTGAGCATATCTAACACCCCCCCTCAATGTCCACCCAATGGTGAACTATCTCCTTGGTCCAATCCCAAGCTTTGGAAAGTGTCGAAGAAGTTGCTCTCTCCCAAGAGCCTTGGTGAAGATGTCTGCTCCATTTTCTTCAGTAGGGCAATAGGTTATCTCCACGATCCCGTCCTCAATCAACTCACGCACATAGTGATACTGGATTTCTATGTGCTTCGTACGTGCATGGAAAACAGGATTTTTGGCGATGGCCATGCAACTTTGGTTGTCACACTGCAACTGTGTAGCCTCTTGTCCTTGTATTCCTATGTGCCATAGGATCCTCCTCAACCATACTGCTTCACATGCTGCAACGCATGTAGCTTTGTACTCAGCTTCAGTAGAAGATAATGCTACAGTCGGTTGCTTCTTACTGATCCAAGAGAAAATCCCTGATCCTAAAGAAAAGCAATATCCAGAAACTGATTTTCTGGTATCAATATCTCCTGCCCAATCTGAGTCACAGTATCCGACAAGAGATGATCCTTCTTCATAAAGAATACCATAATCAGTGGTTCCTTTCACATACCTGAGTATTCGCATGCTTGCCTTCCAATGAGTTTGGCAAGGTTTATTAGAGAACCTGCTTACTACTCCAACAACATAAGAGATGTCTGGTCTGCTATTGCACAAGTAGATGAGACTTCCAACTAATTTCCTGTATCTTCCAATATCCACTGGAGGTGAAGTATCTTCAATAGATAATTTTGTGTTGACCTCCATGGGTGTAGAGATTTCCTTGCAATCCTCCATGTCGAATGCCTTCAATATCTGCCTTGCATACTTTTGTTGAGAGATGAAAATCTTCCCTGGTTCCTGCCAGACTTCAAGACCTAAGCAATAATGCATTAAGCCCAAGTCTGTCATTTCAAATTCTGAACTCAGGGCATCTTTTGTTTGTTGAAGAAGAGCATCATCATTTCCTGTAATCACAAGGTCATCTACATAGAGTACAAGCACAATTGTCTTCCCTCCTTTCTTTAGAACATACAAGTTAGCATCAGAAGCACATCTTTTGAACCCTAGATTCAAGAGATACTTATCTATCCGTTGTCATCGAGATTTTCTCTCCTCTCTCACTTGTGAAGGCCTACAAAAAACATATTTGGTGAAGGTAGCCAGAATTCCCCGAGAAGTCCAGGATGCATCAAGGATGTCAAAGGAAGGTCACATACAAAGTTTCAAAGAAATCAAGAAAGTCCATGGTAGCGGTCAAAGCTGGTCAAAGCTGGTCAAAGTTGGGAAATTAGGGCAAAAATTTCATTGTCACCAAATTAGATGAAAATCCATATACTTGTAAAGATTGTCAAAGGCAGTCTATAGCCCAAATTTCAGCAGAAAATGGATTTTGTAGCACATTGATATGCTATGTTCATTTTGTAAAAATGTAATTTTTCTAGTTTGACCCTACAAATTCTTGTATAGAAAATTATGTTAGCCATATGGTTTGGCATGTATAAAGACCATATGTGGCTACATATTTGTATAAAGTTTCAAGGCTATCCGAGCTTCCTAGACACCTTAATGCCACCTTGCAAGCTTCCAAATGTAGTCAAACTTGTACAAGTTAGATTCAGATGGGAGTTTTTTCTGCATATTCCTGAAGGAGATCTTTGGAAACATAGTCCTACAATGTTTCATCTTCATCAAAGCCTATTTGGAGGGTCAAAGAGTACAAAGTCCAGTTTTCAGGATCACCGCAGTTTTCTAGTTTAAGAAAATTGAAGGCTTGAATGTTTGCCACATGTCAAAATATGATTGAACCATGCTGTACGGTCAAGATGAGCTCATATTCAAGGGTGGAGATGCACTAAAGCATAAAGGAAGGAGGATCCACGAATTTTTTCCATAAAAGAAGACCTTTTTTACAATCAAAGATCAATAATGCAGCATTTCTCCAAAAATAGTGGCTTATCTTATCCGAATTGATGTCAGCACTGATCCGACGGTCCAGATCATCCCCAGATCCAATGGTGGAGAATGAGGGCGCCTAAATTTCACTCCTTTACACTAGATTTGATAGAAAGAACAATTCCAAGCCATTGATTTGATTAATCAAATGGTTGTAATCAAAAGTAGTGATCCTAGAGTTGAGAGTTGATTTCTCTAGATCCAAGGGCCCAAATTCATTCAAAAAACTATATAAACCCCCCTCCAAACTCCTAGAGCATCATTGTTAGGCATCCATAGGGCTCATGCTAGCTTACGGTTTCCTTGAGACGATCACCCTCGGTTGAGCGAGTGAGGATCCAAGGTGAGCTAGTATGAGTATAGAACCTAGTTTCAAATTTAAGTTAGAACTCCTATCTAGGATAGGCTCTTGAAACCAGCATCTCTATCTTGACTCACCCTCGGTGGAGCGTGTGAGTGAGTTAGAGCTGATTTTAATGAGTCTTAGACTTCTTTAGTTAGACGTTACGAGCCTAGACAGACATAGGGTCACTGGAGTGGAACTCACCTTCTTACGTGTGACATTCGGTTGAACTGTCATGGTTTGAGGGTCGGAACCACCTTTGATCAGTAGACTGCTTAGCATGACGTACCACGACGATATTTTACATGTAACTTAATTCAAATCCTTTTAATTCATGTCACTTGTCACTTGTCTCTTGTCTCCTCTCTCAGTCTCTTAAGTATTTTTACATGTCTTCTATTTCTTCTATGTGTGAGAAGGCTCCGCAGTATTGCGTTGAACCAGTGAGGCTATTTCTTTGAGCTTGTGAGTAAAATCCATCATCATAATTCACTTGCATGCATATAATCCATACAAATCCATACATATTTATTAGTTTCTGAAAGTGTATAAGAAGCTCCAATATTGGACCATTCTTCCTTTCGAAACTGATTTATGTGTAAGGATTCCATCTATTCTCATCATGCATACATATCATCCAAAGAAGGCTATACATATGGATTAGAATTAGGAAGTGTTTAAGAAGCTCCTCCAATGGACCATTCTTCCTTCCAAATTTGATTCGTGTGTATGGTTCTCTTTCATTTTTATCATTCATGTCATCAATCTAACTTGCACACCTACATTCCCATTCCCATAATTATTTCAACATCTCTCTCTTCTCCATTCTCAACATTAATTTCACCTTCACATCTTTAAACCTTCCAACATTCATTAGCTTCATACACCCTGTGTGTGCCACGACCGGACCCGATCCACCCGGATTGTGATCACCTCCACATTTGAACCCGACGTGAAACGCTTCGTGGCATTTGCTTCTGATCTTGTTGGGAGGTTGTGATCCATATCATTTGTTTCATATTTTTCATCCTCATCATATCATCATCATCAGCCTTGAGTGTTGCACTGGATTTCTCACAATATCGTGCACATCTTCGTCGTGAAGTAAACGCATTTGTGAGAGATCTAGAGCATCGTGCATCACTTGCTTATTCACACAAGATGGAGGAAGGATTCAAATCCCTTATTGTTGAGAAACAAGGCCAAAGAATAGTCTCTTCTATGTTGAGAGAGAAGGGAAAATTCAATGGCATCAACATCACAAGCTACTTAGATTTGTTTGAAGAGCAAGCTATGATTTTTGGTCTTCCCGAAGATCTTTTGATATCATTCTTTGAACGAATTGTTGATAGCTCTATCATAACCGTGTCACTCAATATGATAGTCTTCCTTGGAGTGATTTTAGAAAGGAGATGCTCAAAGAATTCTATCTTGAAGATTATAGCCAACATAATCGGGATGGATTCTTACGATGGGTCAATTCTCCAAAGCCTAGTAGCTCTATTACTCACTTACAAAATGAGTATATTAGACGCTATGAACAACTTCCTGATGAGGATAAGATAACTTTGGAACCTGATCTTGTGATCAATTTTCTTAAGCTTCTTCATCCTAAAACTCGTAGGGAAGTTGAACGGCGATTAGAAGAACCAGATAAGCGCTATGGTCTTACTGACAATTGGCAAAAAGTGCGTAAAGTAGTAGAGGCTGTAGCCCATAGACATCAAAGACAATCCATGCTGTATGAGCAAACTAGTCTTCCTCAAGCTAGCCTTCCACAAACTAAGGAGCAAGTTAGAGAACAATCCCATGCTATGCTTTTTGACTCTACTCCTATTCCTCAAATGATGGAGCCTACTCAAGGTTTTAAAGTAGAGCCAAATAAAAGTGTAGTTGAACAATTTCAAGTGGATATTCTCACTAAGCAAATGGAAAGTCTTATTGCTACACAATCCAATTTGGCCAAGACTATAGATGCTTTACAATCTAGTTACACCAAAACTTTCCAAAATCAAATGAACCCAATGACTTTTCAAGAGCCTAATCAACATGTTATAGCTACCAATCAAAATCCACAAATAGCTCCTACTCAAGCATATCAAGTTCCTCCAATGCATAATCCTTCAATGCAAAATCCTCATCCTCATGTGCAAAATCCTCAAATGTATCAAACCATGTATCCTCAAGCTTCTCAAATAGCTTTTCAAAATCCTCAAAATCAAAATTTTCAAAATCATCAACCGTATAATATGGAAGCTCCTCTTGCACCTCAAGTACCACATGTTGCTCCCCAAGCTCCTCAAATACATCAATTGCATTTTCAAAATCCTAATTATCCTGTTCAAGCAATACCTTATCAACAAAATCCTCAATTTCAAAATTTCCCACCACAAGTTAATCAAAATCCTCAAAATCAAAATGGTTTTGTGTGTGGCCCTCGTAGGTGTCCTTGGTGTGATTCATTAGAGCACTTTTTGAGAGATTGTGAATTATTGAAGGCTGCTAAGGAGCAACGACTAGTAATAGACATAGACAAGAAAATCTGTGACTATCGATCTAGGCTACCTTTGCAAGGAAATTATGGTAAGGGAGGAATGAAAAAACATTATGAAAATATAACCATAATGGACGTAGGAACTAGAGGAGTGAAACTAGAAGCTCTTGATGAACAACAAGTAGAATCAAGTAAACCCACAAAGGAAGGTGATTTTTCTATAGAGGCTTTAGTAAGAGCACGGGATGAGATTAGGAGAATAACGGCTTGGGAGTCACCAATAGAAGATAAATCTCTTATTTCTCACATATCCAATGTAGAAGAAAAACGAAAAAGAGATGAAGCTGAGCCTAGTGAAAGAAGAGTAACACGAAAACAAACCTCAGAGGGAATAGAAACAATCATAGAGCAGGGAGAAACATCACAATCCAAAGATAAAAAACAAGAAGCACAACCCAATGAACAAAAACAAGAGGAGAAACAAAAAGGGAAGAAGATAAAGCAAAGAAAAACAGAACCAAAGCCTTTGGATAAACAAGAACAATCAAAACAAAATGAAGACCAAACACGAGAACATGAACAAAAACAAGACCCTGAGCAAAAACAAAAGAAACCAAAGAGAAAACCTAAAGCCATCTTGATTTCAGAAATTGAGAGAAAAATAGATCCTATGGAGATTTTAGATGACATTTTGCTTAAGAGTCAAGTGACTATGTCTTTAGAACAAGTTTTCTCTATTGCAAAGCCTGTTTTTAAAGATAACTTTATCGGCCTAATTAAAAGGAAGAGGTTTCCACTTAATCTAGATACTGAGATGCAAGATTCTCTAGATCAAGATCAAGCTATGAATGAAGCCTTAAACTTTGATGAATCTGATGAAGAGGACTTTGATGATGATGAAGTAAATGTTAATAAAAATTTCTTAGGACCTATTCAACCTGACCATGAAAATCATGAAAACAATCCTGAAAGCCACTTTAAAAGAACATTTTGGTCTAGAGGTACATCAGAGATGCATGTTAAAATAGGAAATGATAAGAACACTATCACTGTAAATGCATTAGTAGATTCCGGCTCTGAAATCAATGTGATTTCAAGAGAAGTCTATGATAAGTTTCGATGGCCCATAGATAAAGATTGTGGATGGCGTATGAGAACTGCAGATAATGGTGTAGGTACCCTGTATGGAGCTTGTGCTAGTGTGCCCATATCCATAGGAGGAATCACAGAAGAGTTTCACTTTTTTATTCAAGATAATTGCTCCTATGAAGTTCTCTTAGGTCAACCCTTTATTTGTGAGAGTCGTATGGAAACTAAAGCCATGGATGATGGGTCTACCTATGCTAGATTTAAGTCTAAGGATGGAATGCAATCACTTCAAGTCATGACAGTAGGAGTGAATCATCCTAGGAATCGATTGTCAATTAGAAAGAAACCTATTGTTACTCAGGGTCATGAGCATGCTTGTAGTGATTGTGCACCTCGATTCATGTTTGGAGCTACATATGATCAAAATTTCGGATAGAATCCATTGTTGAGCGGGACAATAGTGGATATTGGTTTGACATCTCGCATCCAACCAACATGTACAATAGTTTGTCACTTTGTTTTCCACATTCTAGATTAGATTTTCTTCATAAGAGTCAATTGTCCAAGTCTTTTATCCAAAAAACCCAAAAAAATTATAAAAACAACAAAATCATGGAACATGATGAGAACATTGAGCATGTGATTGAGACATCTCATTGTTTCTCTACTCTTGAGGAGTTAGAGTTATGTCTTCAACAAAATTCTAATTCCCATATTATTCTTATTTCTTCCCTTGATGAGTATGCTCTAATCCAAGAGTATGCTCTCAATATTGACAAGTGCTCGAAATTTAACCAAACACATGATGCCTTAGTTGAAACAAAGTACAAAACTGCAGACAAAAAAATCAAACCCATAGCTCAACCATTACCTCAAGGAAGTAATGAAAAAATTATTGATGTGAAAAATGATCCAATTCTTCGGGATAAGAAAAACATAGGACATACATTCACGGATGAGACAATCAAACAGGTGAAAATTGGTAGAGATGATGACTTTCTTTTGCCAGCAGAGAGAGATAAATTTGAGAGAGTCATACGTAGCCATGGAAAAGCCTTTACTATGTATCCTCATGAGATTGGTTGTGTAGATCGTAAGCTAGTTGCACCCATGATAATCTTTACTATTCCACATATTCCATGGAATCTTCGTCCTATACCTGTTCCAAAGGCTCACTTACCTGAGCTAATGAAACTACTTAAGGAGAAGATAAACATGAGAATTTTAGAGCCATCTTTTGCACCTTACTCAAACAGATGGTTCACTGTGCCTAAAAAGAATGGGAAACTACGTTTTATTCAAGATCTCCAACCCGTCAATAAAGTCACCATAAGGAATGTAGGAACAGGACCCATTGTAGATGAATTTGCTGAATCATTTTCAGGACATTCTATCTATTCAATGGGTGATTTATATTCGGGATATGACCAATTCCAATTAACAATTGATAGTCGTGACATAACCACAATGAAAACTCCTTTAGGCTTAGTGCGAATGTGTACTTTACCTCAAGGAGCGACTAATTCTGTGGCTCATATGATGAGTGCTATGAATATGGTCTTACATGATTTTATCCCTCATATAACTATGCCATTCATTGATGATATTCCAATTAAAGGGAGTGAGAAACGTGTAAAGCACATTACTTTAGATTCATCTGGATGTCGTAAATTTGTTCTTGACCATATCTCTGATTGTGAAAGAATATTTCAACGATTTGAAGAGGTAGGTCTCACATTTTCCATAGAGAAATCTGTTTTTGGTGTCAACGAGGTGCTTATTGTTGGACATTTATGTGGCCATTATGGTCGAAAGCCATACCCACAAAAAGTTGATGCCATTAGCAAGGTTTCTGAAACATGTAACAATGTGAGTGAGGTACGTAGATTTCTTGGTGCTTGTATCTTTTATGTTATTTGGATCCCACACTTTGCTCATGTTGCTGATTGTCTTTATGACTTGTTGAGGAAGAAACGAAAATTTATTTGGACTGACAAACACACTCAGGCTATGCGTAAATTGAAGAAATTATTGCTTGAAGCTCCCATCCTTAAGCGTGTAGACTATTCTGCTAACAAACCTATTATATTGACTGTTGATACTAGTCCTATTGGTATAGGTTGGGTCATAAGTCAAGATGATAGTGAAGGGAATAGATATGCAATTAGGTTTGGTGCCAAAATTCTACATGAAACACAACGAAAATATCCACAGATCAAACGAGAACTATGGGGTATGGTAACAGCTTTGAAAACAGACAAAGAATATTTCATTGGTGCAAATGTCAAAGTTGAGACTGATTGTTTGCCTCTCATTGGAATGATAACCAATTTTTCATCTCCTGATATAGCCATGCTTAGATGGATCTCATATATTAAGTTCATAAATCCTGAGTTAGTTCATATTTCAGGTAAGTCAAATTCAGTTGCTGATATGTTATCGAGAGCTAGATTTGATGATCTTGAAAATGATCTAATAAAGAATGTGAACTTAATTGACTATGTTCCACATATATATGAGTATGAGCAGTTTCATGAGTCTGAGTACGAAAATGAATGGAGAGACATAGGAAAGTATCTGAGTACACTACAACCATTACCTAACTGGACTACGAATAGATTCCGTAACATTAGGAAACGAGCTTATAACTTTTTCCTATGTAATGGTTATCTTTGGAGACATGCTAAGGGTAAGGTTAAGAATCCACAACGAGTCCTAGGAAAACGAGGTCTTCAATTGCAAGTAATGAAGGAAATGCATGAGACATTATGGGCAGGTCATAAAGGATTTTTTGGAACATATGAAAAAATTAGAAGTACCTATTATTGGCCTAGGATGTATGTTGACATTAGTAGCTATGTTTCTACATGTTCTACTTGTCAACTTCATTCATCAGTCAAACATAGAGATCCGTTGCATCCTACTTATCCACCTTGTATTCACTACAAGTGGGTAGTAGATCTTGTAACTATGCCTAAAGGTATTGACAAAATGCGTTACATTGTACTTGCAAGAGAAGACTTAACTAATCATGTAGAGGGACGTGCACTACGATCTAAGACCACTTCCAATGTTTGCAAATTCTTGCTTGAAGATGTCATAAGTCGCTTTGGGTACATAGAGAAAGTAGTTGCCGATCGTGG
This sequence comes from Ceratopteris richardii, assembly GCA_020310875.1. Lineage (NCBI taxonomy): Eukaryota > Viridiplantae > Streptophyta > Polypodiopsida > Polypodiales > Pteridaceae > Ceratopteris > Ceratopteris richardii. The sequence continues at coordinate 80,950,759 of CM035412.1, read as the reverse complement.
AGAGTTAAATGCGAGAGAAGCTAAAGAGTTCTTTGAGCGTCACGGTATTCGTTTGTCTCTCACCACTGCATATAATCCAGAGGCCAATGGTAAAATAGAGAGAGGGCATCCACCTATTGTGAAAGCCATATCTAAAGCATGTAACGGTGACATCAAACAATGTCCTAAATTCTTACCTTTTGCACTTTGGGCAGATAGAATGACGTGCACACGCACTACTGGGTATATGCCTGCTGAACTCATGTACTGTCAAAAACCATTCTTTCCAATTCAGTCTCATATTTCTGCGTGGTCAAATTTGCCTTGGTCTGAAAACATGTCTATTGATGATTTTTTGAGTTTGCGTATTAAACAGTTAGAACAAGGTAAATTAAGACTTGATGATGCTGTTGAAAAATTAAGAGAATCTAGAATGAAGAACAAGCATTATTTTGATAAAACTCATCGATTGCGTCCTAAGCCAATTGAAGTAGGAGATTGGGTGCTCATTTATGATAGTACATTTGACTCTCAATATGATGCACACAAAAAGCTCACTCAACGGTGGTTTGGGCCATACATAGTATCAAAAGTCAACAACAATGGTACGTATGCTCTTTGTGAATTAAATGGTGTTGCACTAAAAACTTTGATTGCAGGTAAAAGGATAAAGTTATTCAAGAAGCGTGATAATGATGAGTACATTTTGGATGAGGACATTGAAGAAGATGACAACAATGAGGCCGATTCATAAACAGGAGTATCCATGTTATAAAAAAAAAAATATCATTAATTTTCAAGTTCATGTTGCTTTGTTTTTTTTCAAGTTCATTCTATTTTTTTTCCATGCTTGTTTCATGCATGTTTTTTTTCAGTCTTTGCATTGCATTGCATATCCACATCACTTGAGTCAAAAAAGGCAAATGATGATTTCTCTACTTGTGTAAAATTGTAACTTAAGTAGTAACTTATCTACTAAGAAATTGATTATAATCTAGGATTGTGGAAAGATAGGACATGTAGATTTGGAGGTTTATTTTGGTGACAAGACTTTCATATATAAACATGCATATGTATCCTGTATCGAAGGCATAATTGTTGAAATCCTATCTCCTGCTATTGCATGTTTCTACATCCTTAGTCCATCTCACAGCACTTGTATCGGAGTTTAAATGACTGTTCTCCGTCATCAAAAATGGTTGTACCTTGTATCGGGGTTTAATTTTTCCCCGTCATAAAAAAAAAAAAAAAAAAAGTTGCTACATGTTACCAAGAAGTTTACACTTTCTTCCACCCCAAAAAAGTGATCGTAACCATAAAGTTGCCGAATCATTATCATCATCAAAAAAAAAAAAAAAAAAAAAGAGCAAGCCAAAGGAGGATAAAGAGGCATAGTAGAATAAATCACGAGCTATATAGGCAGATTTATGCATTAGTGGAGTTTAGTTAGATTTCCTCGCATGTTATTAGAGAAAGAGCATATTCATATTTATGTAGGAAAGGAGTTGATCTAAAATAAGCTAAAGATGAAAGATGTCTCTTGAAAATCCTAAATCTTTGTTTATAATCATATTTAAGGTAGATTGCTTTATGAAAAAGGTACAAAATTTTGTTCAAGATGAGAGGAACTGATGCTTAAAACGACTCAATACATCCACTTCCACTTCATATTGATGCTTGTTTTTTTTCTTTCTTGTTTCCAATGTTGCTTGTTCATTTGCATATACGTTGCCTATTTGTTCATGCATATTCATGTTGTCTGTTTCAATTCTTTCTTTCATGCAAATTTTGCTTCATGTCGCGTTACCTACTTATTCATGCATATAATCAATTTTCCTTCCATGTTTCTTATGTTGCCTATAAAAGAATTTGATGCCTGGAACATTTTGTTTTTCAGAGATGCTAGAGTGGCGCTTCCGGAGGAATCGCAGGTTTAGTGGGGGCGAATGTCGTCGAGATTTTCTCTCCTCTCTCACTTGTGAAGGCCTACAAAAAACATATTTGGTGAAGGTAGCCAGAATTCCCCGAGAAGTCCAGGATGCATCAAGGATGTCAAAGGAAGGTCACATACAAAGTTTCAAAGAAATCAAGAAAGTCCATGGTAGCGGTCAAAGCTGGTCAAAGTTGGGAAATTAGGGCAAAAATTTCATTGTCACCAAATTAGATGAAAATCCATATACTTGTAAAGATTGTCAAAGGCAGTCTATAGCCCAAATTTCAGCAGAAAATGGATTTTGTAGCACATTGATATGCTATGTTCATTTTGTAAAAATGTAATTTTTCTAGTTTGACCCTACAAATTCTTGTATAGAAAATTATGTTAGCCATATGGTTTGGCATGTATAAAGACCATATGTGGCTACATATTTGTATAAAGTTTCAAGGCTATCCGAGCTTCCTAGACACCTTAATGCCACCTTGCAAGCTTCCAAATGTAGTCAAACTTGTACAAGTTAGATTCAGATGGGAGTTTTTTCTGCATATTCCTGAAGGAGATCTTTGGAAACATAGTCCTACAATGTTTCATCTTCATCAAAGCCTATTTGGAGGGTCAAAGAGTACAAAGTCCAGTTTTCAGGATCACCGCAGTTTTCTAGTTTAAGAAAATTGAAGGCTTGAATGTCTGCCACATGTCAAAATATGATTGAACCATGCTGTACGGTCAAGATGAGCTCATATTCAAGGGTGGAGATGCACTAAAGCATAAAGGAAGGAGGATCCACGAATTTTTTCCATAAAAGAAGACCTTTTTTACAATCAAAGATCAATAATGCAGCATTTCTCCAAAAATAGTGGCTTATCTTATCCGAATTGATGTCAGTACTGATCCGACGGTCCAGATCATCCCCAGATCCAATGGTGGAGAATGAGGGCGCCTAAATTTCACTCCTTTACACTAGATTTGATAGAAAGAACAATTCCAAGCCATTGATTTGATTAATCAAATGGTTGTAATCAAAAGTAGTGATCCTAGAGTTGAGAGTTGATTTCTCTAGATCCAAGGGCCCAAATTCATTCGAAAAACTATATAAACCCCCCTCCAAACTCCTAGAGCATCATTGTTAGGCATCCATAGGGCTCATGCTAGCTTACGGTTTCCTTGAGACGATCACCCTCGGTTGAGCGAGTGAGGATCCAAGGTGAGCTAGTATGAGTATAGAACCTAGTTTCAAATTTAAGTTAGAACTCCTATCTAGGATAGGCTCTTGAAACCAGCATCTCTATCTTGACTCACCCTCGGTGGAGCGTGTGAGTGAGTTAGAGCTGATTTTAATGAGTCTTAGACTTCTTTAGTTAGACGTTACGAGCCTAGACAGACATAGGGTCACTGGAGTGGAACTCACCTTCTTACGTGTGACATTCGGTTGAACTGTCATGGTTTGAGGGTCGGAACCACCTTTGATTAGTAGACTGCTTAGCATGACGTACCACGACGATATTTTACATGTAACTTAATTCAAATCCTTTTAATTCATGTCACTTGTCACTTGTCTCTTGTCTCCTCTCTCAGTCTCTTAAGTATTTTTACATGTCTTCTATTTCTTCTATGTGTGAGAAGGCTCCGCAGTATTGCGTTGAACCAGTGAGGCTATTTCTTTGAGCTTGTGAGTAAAATCCATCATCATAATTCACTTGCATGCATATAATCCATACAAATCCATACATATTTATTAGTTTCTGAAAGTGTATAAGAAGCTCCAATATTGGACCATTCTTCCTTTCGAAACTGATTTATGTGTAAGGATTCCATCTATTCTCATCATGCATACATATCATCCAAAGAAGGCTATACATATGGATTAGAATTAGGAAGTGTTTAAGAAGCTCCTCCAATGGACCATTCTTCCTTCCAAATTTGATTCGTGTGTATGGTTCTCTTTCATTTTTATCATTCATGTCATCAATCTAACTTGCACACCTACATTCCCATTCCCATAATTATTTCAACATCTCTCTCTTCTCCATTCTCAACATTAATTTCACCTTCACATCTTTAAACCTTCCAACATTCATTAGCTTCATACACCCTGTGTGTGCCACGACCGGACCCGATCCACCCGGATTGTGATCACCTCCACACCGTTGGTACCATGCTCTAGGGGCTTGTTTTAGCCCATATAATGCCTTCTTCAGCTTACATACCTTGTTCTGTGAATGGGGAGCCTCAAACCCTGGTGGCTGAGACACATATACCTCCTCCTTGAGGTCTCCCCTCAGGAACGCTGATTTAACATCCATGTGATAGACTGGCCAACGCTTATGTGCAGCCACAGCTAGTACTACTCGAATAGTAGTCATTCTTGCAGTCGGGGCAAATGATTCACAAAAGTCAATGCCTTCAACTTGTGAGTAGCCCTGTGCAACAAGTCTTGCTTTATATTTTTCTAGAGTACCATCAGCCTTGTACTTTAGCTTCCAAACCCACTTGGTGCCAATGACTTTACGCTTAGGGGGTCGATCCACTAGCTCCCAAGTTCCATTCTTCATGATATTGTTGTATTCTGTTTGCATGGCAGCCCTCCAATTCGGATCATGGAGTGCCTCTTCCACATTGCTTGGTTCCTTCGCTTCTTCTTGAATGAGATCAGCCATCAAGGCTGTGTTTACAATATGGGTGCTTGCCCGTCTCTGTTCCTCTATTCTCTGTGATCGCCTCGGTCCATCTGCAACCTGTTCTAGTGACTGTGGGATGGGGTTTGCAGAATCATAGAGCTGCCTCACCCAACGTGGCAATGGCTTTTCCACTTGGGTGTCGGCAGGTTGGTGACTTTTAGACTCATCTTCTGAAGATGATGCTTCCTTCTCTTGTGTAGAAGGGATAGCTCTTGGGCCAGGTTCATAGTGGATTGCCCCTTTGCCTGATGATAAAGTGGAAGCTCTCTTATCCTCCTCCACTGCATGTGGCTGCTCCTCCTTGAACACCACATCACGACTCGCCATGATCTTCTTAGCCTCAGGGTCATAAAGCTTATAAGCCTTCTTATCTTCGCTGTACCCTAGGAAGATACATTTGATGCTTTTTGGTTGAAGCTTGTTTCTCTCCCTATCTGGAACATGTACATAACATTCACTTCCAAATACTTTGAGATGAGAAACAGAAGGCTTTTTACCCGTGTAGGCTTCTTGTGGAGTCTTTCCATCAAGTGCCTTGGTGTAGCTTCGATTCAAGATGTAGACAGCAGTGTTGACAGCCTCTGCCCAAAACTGATTAGGCAAACCCTTTCCTTTCAACATGCACCTTGCCATCTCCATGATGGTTCGATTCCGGCGTTTTGCAACACCGTTCTGTTGAGGACTATGTGCCACTGTGAGTTGATGCTTGATTCCCTTACTCTTGTAGAAATCTTCAAACTCTATTGATGTGAACTCACCACCACCGTCTGTCCTGAATTTCTTCATCTTCTTCCCTGTTTCAATTTCAACAAGCTGAAGCCATTCTTTAAACTTACCAAAAGCTTGAGCCTTATCGCGAAGGAAGTACACCCACATCTTCCTGCTATAGTCGTCGACAAGTAACATGAAGTAGGAAGATCCGCCCAAGGCCTGTGTAGGCATTTTTCCGCACAAGTCAGCATGCACCAACTTTAGAGGATAGCTTGCCCTGTTCTTGCTTTCTTGTGGAAATGCCTTCCTCTGTTGCTTGCCCATCATGCAAGCTTCACATGGTTCCTTCATTTCTGCAATCGATGGTAGGTGTGCAACCATACCTCTGCGATGCATCTCCTTCAGTACAGGGTATCCAATGTGGCCGAATCTCTCATGCCATAGCTTACTTGTGCCCACATTTGTAGTGGCTGTAAGAGCACACAACTCATATAGGTTGTTCCTCCTTATGCCAGTCCCAACAATGTTGTTGTTACCGTCCATAATCTTAGCTCCTGTCTTACTGAAAGATACTTGATGACCTTGATCAGTTATAGAAGCTACTGAAAGTAGATTTCGTTTTATTTGTGGAACATATAGCACATTTGAAAGCTTTCTGATATCGCCATTAGAGTTAATGAAAGAAACCGTACCTTCGCCCTTTGCAGGACATCTTGCATTGTTTCCTACCTTTACTGTGATGGGTTCCTTTAGAGGCTGTAAGGAACTGTAAAGGTCTTTTCTACTCGTCATGTGACGAGATGCACCGCTGTCCAACACCCATGAGTCATCTGTTCCTGAATCTTCAGCCGAGGAGCACACCTCCTCTATCGTAACAAATAACTCAAGCTCTGTTTCTGCTGTGTTGGCAGAATCCTTGCCCTTGCCACCTTTTGAAGAGCCACTCTTCTCTTCTGCCTTCTTGATGCGACAGTCTTGGATTCTGTGTCCCTTCTTCTTGCACTGGAAACACTCTCCCTTGAACTTCTTTTTGTCGTTCTTCTTTTTGTCTCCATCTTTTGAAGAGTCTGTTTTGCCTCCTTTGGCATTTGCTGTGAATGCAGCATCTCCTTTGCTACCACCACTCCTTGCCTTGAGCCGCAACTCCTCCTCCATGAGTAAGGCACTGAATTCTTCAAAAGTTAGTGGTTGAGGTCTGATTTGAGTGTTAAGAGCAGTTACTAGACCATCAAACTTAGTTGGACAAATTCGAAGACAACGTCGAGCTAGCTCTTCACTTGACTTTTGAACACCTGCTCCCGCCATTTGATCTCGTAGATTCTTTATGCGAGTGATAAACACCTCTACAGTCTCCCCATCAGCAAACCGTTCTGCTGCAAGCTGATTCTCCAAGTTCTGAATCCGTGTCTGATTACGAGTTTCATATTGATTTCTCAATATGTTCCATGCTTCACATGCCTTCGTAGTATGCTGAATGAGAGTCAGAACACTATCAGAAGTACTTGTAACAAGAGCACAGAGTGCATCTACATTTCTACGTTTCCAAGCACGTAGAATATCAACATCAGGAGGAATCATTCGACCAGGAGTATTTGGATCAGGTCTTTCTTGGGGCTCATGATCAGTCCCAAGAACAGTCTCCAAAAGCTCATATGAATCAAGAATAGAAGTGATTTTGAACTTCCACAGGGTGTAGTTCGTACCATCAAGTTTACCTTCTGTGAAGGCTGGTGGCCGTATCCGCAAAGTTGGGATGATCGGCATCATTGCTGCTCCTGCTTGTGCGCCACCTACTCCTGTTGATGAACCACCTTGGCCCCCAGTTGTAGATGATGACGCACCACTTGACATCTTCTCTCTTTTGTTGTTCAGAACTCTGCAACCTCTGCGTCTCTGCTTCTGCACCACTCAGAGCCTCCTGAGCTCTGATACCATGTAAGAAAATAACAGCACAGCGGAATAGACCTATAGACAGAGTTGAGAGAAAAACGCAGACAAAGATAGACGCAGACTGAGAGGTAGAGAACTCAAATTCTCAGATTGCAAAGCATAATGCAGTTACAATGATGGTGCTGTCCACCCGTGCGCTCCCACTGTGGAGCTTAGATGGCGATCTAGACAGACTCTAGATGAAGGGCTTACTAGTGTGCAATGCTATATAAAGCTCAACGTGGGCTGTGCTTATATAGCTTTTACAAGGCGGTTCGGTATAGATAAATGTAGTCGGGAGATACAAATTAGTCGGTAAAATATATGATCCGACAATATCTCCACGACCAGAAGTCCTACCGTCTCGGCCCTACGGGCCGGGGGGATAGGCCCCCCGGACCCCGCAGAAGGGGGCAAGCCCCCCTCTGCACTCCCCCCATTAAGGTTCTATGGGGAAACCGCGCGACGCCACAGGGCCTTTATTTTCACCTTAAATGATAACCCAATGGCCTGGAAGTTTATGCCCTACCTAACTTGACGGCTAGGCTCACAAAGATCATCTATAACCATCAACGGTCACACATAGACCTCATCTAACTTGGAAGTTAGGGTTCCACAAATGTCCGGGCTCTCATAATGGCTTCTCCTCATAATGGCGGCCTTACAACTTAGAGCACCATGGATCATTTGTGGTCACATGAGGGTGGAGTATTGAGCATATCTAACACTCTCAATGGACTCAAGGATGATGAGAGATGGAAACTGCTATTAGGATCTTGCTCATGTGCACATAGAGTTTAGAGATGCAGAAAACACACAAAAAAATAGTCATGCAGGAGACGAGACAAAACACAGTATTGGGTAAATCTCCCCCCCCCCCCATGCACTCTGTTTCGACATTCCATAGAGTGCATGTATTTATAGGAGTTTTTTATTATGTCCAAATAGTGGTTACATGATAGCGGCTTCAAAAACGCATGTGTAAAAGTAAACGTTGGTAACTTTTGTAGAAAGCCTTTGCTTTCAATATCAGAAAGTGAAATCTACAATGAACCTTATTCTAACCACTACGTTTCTAACTGTTTCTAACAATAGAACCCTCTACGCGGGTTTATTTACAAACTAAATAAATTATAAATCCAATTATTGATGTCCGCCCTAAAGTCAGATTATTGAAGTCCGCCTTTTCAGGCCTTTCATGCCCTCATGAACCTTTAGCTACTATATCCAAAACACTAAAACACATAAATACATTAATAAATTAACACTCCAACAATGCCTTGTTCAACACATTCCATAATTTATTACATGCCCCTCAGTTGAAAAAGCAGCTGACCTCAGTTTATAAAATAAAAATAAACATGGATGGCCAGTCACATGTTGCATCACTGAACAAAAATAAGCATGTTCCATGTAAAAACACATGCATGGAAATGTTCATGGAGGAATTATATTAATATGTTTGTGTATGATATGCAAAAATTAAGTGGTCATAATGGGTTTTTGATTGTGTTTTATGTATCCATTGACATTCTTCAATATAGTGGTTTTTATACTTAACTAAATATCGATGATATTGAGTACGTGTGCATGTAGCAGTGACATCATGATCAATTATTTTCTCAGAAACCAAGATTTCATATTGTTCTTCAATTAAAGGAGGTTCATCAAGAAGTGGAGTGAGTGGTAAAGTTTGTTTAAATGGTTTCAATAAACTAATATGAAAAGAGTTATGTATATTCCAATGAGATGGTATATCTAATCTAAATGAATTATCATTAATTTTTTGTATAATGGGAAACGGTCCATAATAGCATGGTGCAAGTTTAATTTTAGGATGCTACAAAATATTTTTGAGAGGTCAAGCTAATCCTTTTGTATTGATATTACATGTATATCCCTCTTGACTTTTCCTAATGTGCTCATGAACATCGTGAAGTATAGAAATGTGATGTTGAGCAATAGAATCAGCCATCGGAATGTCGGTTTGGGTGAGTGATATAGGAGTGGGAACCTTTTTTTACCATAAACAATTTCAAAAGGTGCATGACCAGTAGTGGTGTGTGTGGTGTCATTGTAAGAAAATTGAAGCAATGGCAACTTTTCATCCCAGTTAGTGGGACTATCTAATGAATAACAACACAATAAATCAAGAATAGTACTACTTGTAGCCTCACTTTGTCCATTACTTTCAGGATGGAATGTAGAGCTAAAATCTATTTTAGAACCAAAATGCTGAAATAAGGCAACCCAAAAGTGATTGCAAAAATGAACATCACGATCAGATTGTTGATATAAGCATCTCAAAGTCTATTACATGTTTAGTAGAACTCGTCTGGGCAGTTCTGTTCAACTTTTTGAGATACAGTCAATTTTCTGCATCAAGGTATTTTGGTCACTGGCCATGGCTGAAAGCAGTGATGTATTTCATATCTTGGCTATCGAGGATAAGTTGGATGGTACCAACTATCCATTGTGGGCTTATATGATTCGACATGTATTGGTTGCAAAAGGACTATGGAACATTATGCAGGGTGTTGAAAAACATCCTATCATACCTGCAATTGTTACAACTACAAGTATTGAAGCTGATGCAAAAGGTGTCGAAGATGATGCTATTCTACATATTCTTGTTCGTGTTGCGGTTTTTGTTCCACCTACTATAGAGCAAATTCGTTGGGATGGCAGATATGCCTAGGCACATGCATTGATAGCTTTGTCTATCAAACGTACCATTATTCCTCACATTCGCTTTTGCAGAATAGCTAAGGATGCTTGGGATACACTTACCACATTGTACCAAGCTAGGAATGAGGCTCGTGTTGCTTACCTCCGAAAATAGTTGGAGAGTGACCACATGAATGAAGGTGATTCTATGGACAATTTTCTAACAAAGATCAAAGACTTGAAGGAACAGTTGATCTCTGCTGATGAGGTTATACCAGATAGCTCACTTGTGTAGACCGTTCTAACTGGTCTTCCTGATTCATATCAGCTTTTTGCTTCTACTCTTCGATTGATGATGAAAGGCAATCCAAATTCCTTGTCATTTGAGGAGTTAGTCTCTGTTCTGTTGTAGGAAGATCAGTCTAGGCAGAACAAGTCCATTATGCAAGTTGCAAATCAAGCTTTCCTAGCTAGTCAGAAGGGCAAAGGAAAATGGAGCTTTTCAACTAGTAAGCAGAAATCTGCTAATTCTACATAATCAAAGAGGGAAGACAAAGATGAAAAGAAATCACAAAAGCAAATTGTAAGTATTGTAAAGGAAATATCATATCATAAAGAACTATCAAAAACTGGCTGCTAAAGAGGAAAAGAAGAAAGAGGCTAGAATGGTTGTTGTAGAGGCCTCTACACCAAAAACAGAGTCTGCTAATCTTGTGCAAGAAGAAGAATGGGCATTTACTACTGTTTGTAGTTTTGACCCATCTTCTCATGAGCAGTGCATGTCTACAGTAGAATCAGATGTTTGGTACTTTGATAGTGGGCGACCAAACACATTACCTCACAACGTAGTTTCTTCGCTTCACTCGAGCCTATCCCTACATGGAATACTATTACATGCACCAACAACTCCTCTTATCCTGTTATGGGAGTTGATGAGATCATTTTGACTACTGCTGATGGTAGTTCTTTCACTTTGTCAGATGCTTTGTTTGTGCTAGGGATCAAGAAAAATTTGTTATCAGTTTCAGCATTAGCCAAGATTGGCTTGGTTGTGAAATTTGTTGATGACAGATGTACAGTTCATGATCTATCAAATGGCAATGTGATTATTGCTTCTAGCATTTTATGTTATGGGTTGTATAAGCTCATAGGCTATGAAAGATCTGTAAATGATTTGGCATGTGCAGTACATGATTCTCATGCTATGTCAGATGCAAAGCTTTGGCATGCATGCTTTGGTCATATGAATTTTGCTAGTTTGTTATGCCTGCAGAAATCTGAAATGGTGACCTCTTTGCCCAAACTTGAGGCACCCGGAAAACATGTTTGTGAAGGCTATGTTTTGGGCGAAATGCAACGTTCCTCCTTTCCAAAAGATGGTTTAGTTCAGGCTACTTAGAAATTGCAGCTTGTACATATGATGTCTAGGGTCCTATGCAGATACATTCTTTTGGAAATTATCTTTACTTCGTGACTTTCATCAATGATTTTTCCAGGCATGCATGGGTATATCCATTGAAGGCAAAGTCCGAAGTGTTCATGTGCTTCAAACAGTTTTTGGTTTTGGCTGAAAATCTATCAGCATGCAAAATGGGCACTCTCTCTTTTGATCGAGGGGGGGAATATATGTCTTCTAATTTTAATGCATTTCTAGCTGAGTGTGGGATAAAACACCACTGTACAGTGCCGTATACACCTCAATAGAAAGGAGTTTTTGAAGGAAAGAATCGGTCACTCATGGAGATGGCGAGGTGTATGGTCAAGAGTCAGGCTTTACCACATAGTTTTTGGCTTGAGGCTATCATGTGTGCAGCATATGTAATTAACAGGTGTCCCACTAAAGCGTTGTAGTCTATCACTCCATATGAGGGTTGGCATGATCACAAGCCATCAATTGCTCATCTGCGTGTTTTTTGTTGTTTGGCATATCCATTAGTGCCTAAACAACATCACAGAAAATTGGATGATAAAGTAGTAAAATGTATTTTTGTTGGGTAGAGTTCTGAAATAAAGGCTATCGTCTGTATCATCCACAGACTAAACGCATTCTCGTTAGTCGTGATGTTGTTTTTGTGGAAGATGCTATTCAGCCTTTGATTTCATGTACTAAGGAGACATTTGTTAGCTCCAAAGACATGTATGATACTTTCTGCCTCTTTTTATATGTGGAAACTCTAGTGCTGGTCATAATGAGGCTACTTCTCAGCCTTTGCAGGTTTCATGTGATGATGCAGATCATCCCATCTTTTATGCAAATTTACATGATGCACTTGTTGATGAGAGAAAAAAGTAGAACATATGGATGTTGTTCCCCTAGTACTAGCTGCACAAGTAGAGAACGGAGAAGTTTCACAACAAGATATCTCGCAGAAGCTCACACAATAGTTGGAACAACTAACACTCAACTTGGTGAGGAGCTAGAAAGACAGACCACAAAAGGAACAAAATCGAGGACAACGACGACAAGCACAAGAGTTCATATGCTACAATTGCAACGAATGTGGTCATGGTATGTACAATTCCCTCGTAGGAATCCAGGTGATATGTATCCTGTTTGGAGGCAACCACAATACACAGAGGAACAACAACAACCACAAGAAAATATTCCACCTATCCCAACAGCTCAAGGTGATCAAAGGCTAGTGAATGTTTTAGAGCTAAGCGAGGAACAAGAGACGATGGATACAATGCGAATGAAGAGGACAAGGGTGCAAGATAGAGACCGATCTCAAGACGAAGATTCCACCATGGGTACACAAATGAAGAAAGGAAGAGTTGCAGAAGGTGAAGCTAGTAAAAGAAAGAGAAGTTCGAGGAGGAAGATCACGATGGTAGACTTTCCTCTTGGTAAGGGCATCGAACCTTATGACCTAATTGAAGATATATCCACACAAAAACCAAATATCACTTGGACATAATTACTCAAATTATCTTCAAAAACTAGGAGGGAATGGTCCAAGCTAGTAAGCACTAGGAGGGCTAAAATAAGGAAATTAACCTTATAAGAGCCCATGTATGTGATGATGTGGTACCCACAGTGGATGCATATGTAAAAGGAAAAAGGATTTCCAATGTATACATGGATGGCGGAGCACAGATGTGTGTCATGATAGAAAAAACAATGCATAGGTTAGGCTTGGACATGATAGGACCATCTCCATATCAAGCCAAAATGGTGAATAATAGTGTTGTTAAATGTGTGGGTGTAATTGAAAATTTAAGAGTTAAATTATGTGATATAGAGGTTTCTTTGGATATGTATGTAATTGCAACCAAAGGGCAGGGCTACCCCATCATATATCAATACAAAACAACTGCCTGAAGGAGGTTTATGAATCTATGAAATATATCATCTCGTATATCAAGAGCTCAAAGCAAAGATCAAGTTGAAACTTGTACCAAGCTTTAAGTATCAAGAAGCTTTGTGTATATATGTGCATATGTGTGTATGTATGTGCATGTATGCATATGTGTGTATGTATGTGCATGTGTGTGTATGCATGTATCTATGTATGTATGCATATGCATGTGTATTCATGTGTGTATGTATGCATGTAAGTGTGTGTGTGTCTATATGTGTGTATGTATATGTACAAGTATCTATATGCATATGTGTATATGTGTATGTGTGTGTATGTGTATGTGTGTATGTATCTATGTATGTATGTATGTATGTATGTATGTATGTATGTATGTATGTATGTATGTATGTATGTCTATATGTGTGTATGTATGCATATGTGTGTATGTATGTGCATGTGTCTATGTATCTATGCATATGCATGTGTATGCATGTGTGTATGTATGCATGTGAGTGTATGTGTGTGTGTCTCTATGTCTATCTGTGTGTATGTGTAAGTGCAAGTATCTAAATGTGTATGTTTATGTGTATATGTCTATGTGTGTGTTTGAATATGTGTCTATATGTGTATGTGTGTATATGTGTGTATGCGTGTATATGTGTGTATGTGTGTATATGTGTGTATGTGTGTGTATATGTGTCTATGTATGTGTGTGTATGCATATGTGTGTATGTATGTGCATGGATGTGTATGTATATGTGTGAATGCATTTTGTATGTGGCTGACCAACTTGCAAGCATTGGAGAGGAGATAGAAGAAGAACACATTGTGAGGCAGATCATTAATGGAATCAGTGGGAGTCATTCACCACAACAATGGATCTCTACATGGATATGAAAATACCTGATCTCAACACCTTGATGGGGCAACTCTTCACCCATGAGCCAAATCTCAACAGAAATAGTGACAACTAAAGAGGTAACCAATCTACTACCCTTTATAGAGATAAGAATAAAGCTAATGATAAAAGTAAAAGCAAGAAGAAGAGGCTAGTACCTCTCAAGATAATTATGAAGGAAGAGGAAGAGGTGCTAGAGGGAGAGGCAGAGGAGGAAACCAAGGCACGGGGAGACCCTACAACAACTCACCATGCAACTTTGGTGGTCTTCAAAACCACACTACAAAAGAATGTCTCAAGAATATCTTAGCAAAAATCTCTATGCCCCAACCATAACCAAAAACCTAACTAGTGCTAGGCAGATTGTGGAAAAAGGTTTACAAATCAGATTCACTTAGCATGATGCATACGTGGAGGACCCCAAACAAGGCTTCAAAAGGATTGACAAAGGTGAGAAGTCAGGTAGACTATTTACATTTGAAATAGAAGACACAAGGAACATAGCACTATTTAGTTATAGAGATCAACCTTATGTGAGTTAGAAATGTGGCATAAAAGGCTAGCACACATAGGAGAAAGAACTCTAAAGCAAATGTGCAGGGATCAAAGTGTGCTTGGCATTCCCAATGTAACCAAGCAACACATGATATACAAGTGTGGAGCTTGTCAATTTGGCAAAGCTCACAGGCAACCATTCAACAAAAGAGGGTACATCCATGAAGACTATTTGGAGCTTGTACACAATGATGTGTGGGGTCCTAGCAAATACCCATCCATCTCAAGTTTAAGGTAGTATGTTCCATTAATTGATGATTACAATAGATGGAAAATCCTTTATTTCATGAAGCATAAAGATGAGGTATTTACATGTTTTAACAAGTACTTTGCACTAGATGAAAACCAAACAGGAAGGAGCTTGAAGAGAATCAGATCTAATGGAGATGGTGAGTAATTTTCACATGAGTTTGATTGATTTCTATAGGACAAAGGCATAAAGAGGGAAGTAACAACTAGGTATACACTTGAATTGAATGGAGTGGCAGAGAGAAGGAACAGGTTAATTGTTGAAGCTGCTAGGTCTATGTTAAATGAGAAAAAATTACCTAATGATTTATGTGTAGAGGTTGTTTCCACAGCCACCTATTTGGTTAATAGGCTTCCATCCAAATCATTGGATGGTATGACACCATATGAAGCATGGAATGGGAGGAGACCTTCATTGGATCACCAGAAAATATTTTGATGCATTGCCTATGCAGAGATCCCTGACAAATCATAAAAAAACTTGATCCTAAGGCTAAGAGATGTATACTTATTGTGTATGATCAGAATAAAAAGGGGTATAGGCTATACAATCCCACTAACAAAGCATTCATAGTTAGTAGAGATGTAGTATTTGATGAAAATAATTCATGGTTTGAAGATGATTGCAGGAAAGTGAGGTTACCATATGACTTGAAAAATGATTTTCCAACCCTCACTCAAGAAAAGCAACACTTAGCAAAAGATATCAACTCAGAGGATGAAGAACAGGTTGACATCAAGGCTTGGAAGTCAAGAGGCAAGTCTAAATTCAAGCAATTAGAAGACTTACCAAAGTCTTCAAATCATGCACTAAGGAGATCACAAAGAGAAAGCAAGAAGCCCATAAGGTATGGATATGATACATCTCTAGTCACAAAGCACTTTGTGTATATCACAAAAGATTCTATGGCACAAGAGCCTTCTTCATTTGAAGAGGCCAGGAAGAAGAAAGAATGGAGAGAAGCCATGCAGGAGGAAGTGGATGCATTATAGGAAAATCACACTTGGGATCTAGTTCCCAAGAGGCCAGATATGAAGCTAATTGGTTCAAGGTGGATATACAAAATTAAAAAGAATTCTAATGGCTCTATAAACAGGTACAAGGCAAGGTTAGTGGCAAAAGTATTTTCCCAAACACATGGAGTACACTATGAAGAGACGTTTTCCCAAACACATGGAGTACATTTTCACCTGTGGCTAAGATGCCAACAATCTAGGTTTTGGTTAGTCTTGCTCCTTCTAAAAGTTGGAACTTATATTAGTTAGATGTCAAGAATGCATTCTTAAATGGATGGATATCAAAAGAAGTGTATATGGCACAAGCACCAGGGTTTGAAGATAAAGAAAAAGCAAGTTATGTATGCAAGCTTAGAAAGGCACTCTATGGTCTCAAACATGCTCCTAGGGCTTGGAGCCATAGACTTGTTACCTATTTGCAGGACCAAGGCTTTGCGGCAAGCAAGGAAGATTCTTTTGTATTTTTGAAGAACAACAAATCACAAGTAATCTACTTATGTGTCTCTGAAGATGATATCATTATTACAAGAAATGATGCTAATGGCATCAAGCAGGTCAAGGCTCAATTGATAAAGGAATTTAAAATAAGTGATCTTGGTTTGTTAACCTTCTTACTTTGCTTAGAGCTTGTGTACACAGATTCAAGTATATTTATCACTCAAAGGAAGTATAGACAGGATATGTTGGTGAAGTTTAAGATGGAGAACACTAAAGTTGTAGGTATTTAGATGGAACTCAACCATACGCTAAGTTCACATGAAGGTGAACTTCTTGATGATGTTATAGGTTATCAACAGCTTGTGGGTAGTCTTATATATGCTACTCTAACAAGAGTAGACATTGCCTATGTAGTAAGTGGATTGAATCAGTTTATGCATGCATCAAGGAAGCCTCATATGAAAGCTACAAAGAGGGTGCTTAAATATCTAAATGATTGGGTTGGCTCCAAGGATGATAGGAGGAGCACTTTCGGTTACCTATCTTTTGCAGGTTCAAAGCTCATATCTTAGTCATCCAAGAAGCAACCAACTATGGTTTTATCTTCCATAGAAGTAGAATATAGAGATTTGGCAATTGCAACTCAGGAAGCTATGTGGCTTAAGCAACTGTATGTAGATTTGGAGATACATTCCTACACTCCAATTATCTTTCGAGATAACACTAGTTCACTTCATTTGACTACTAATCTTGTACACCATGCAAGGACTAAGCACATTGAAGTGCACTATCATTATGTAAGGGAAAAATTTCTTAGCAAGGATATTCAACGAACCTATGTATCAACTCATTCACAATGTACAAATATACTCACCAAGGCATTGGATGGAACAAAGATGAATAGGTTCAAATTTATGATTGGTTTGCAAGAAGTTAAGGAGCAATGAAGACCAAGCATGTTAGGCTTGAGGGGAGTTGTTGGTGCAATTAAGCTCAAGCCTACGTACTTGATTATCTCACTTATGCTTAACTTATTGACACAACCTTTGGAAGGCTCCATATGTTCAACCTCTTATAAATTAACTTCACATTTACTTTTGTAAAAGTTTATATCCATGTGTAGTTAGGAGGAGCTAAATTAAGAATCATTGTGACTTTTGAATTAAGAGAGAATCTATCCTAGATGTTAGCACTCACCTTTTGGGTGGAAGTTTGAATTCGAATTCAAACCTTGGCTCCAAGCATGACTTTAAAAGGAGGTCTAAAAGACCCGCGGGTATCTAGAGGTTCAAAGATCATTTTGAAGTATTATCATTGAGAAGAGGATCTCATCTCATAGCTCACTCACTTCCCATTCATTGAGAAATGGTTGATTGCCAATGGCATTGTATTTTTACATGATTTCATACATACGTGATCATTACTTCTCATTTTCACTTCTTTGTCACAACTCCATCAGAACAGTGATCTTGTCAGAGCTTGTTCTCCGTTTATAGTTGATCATTTGCCATGATCTAAAGCATGATAGATGCCACATAGTGTCCACTACGTCTGTACAAAGTTTCATTAACAAAGCTTCTCAAGATCATTACATATTAGCTCGTCTTTACTCACTAGTCTGTAGACTGTCACTGGCTGAAAATGTCGGGATGATAGTATGATTTTCTAAACACATTTCTGTGCATGTAGTCCATCCTTTTTTATGAAATCACTCATGATTGTTAGCTCATTAAGTTAATTAGAGTTCACCAAAAGGAATTAAGCCAATTGTTGTTCTGTTGAGAGCACTTCAAAACATGAAACATGTGTATGAACTAAAATAGCAAGTTTTTGATCTTGCAATATCTTCCAATCTATCAGTTTTGATCCTTCATGTAGTGGACCGTCTTCTGCGCAACATATGAGATTATTTATGCTTATTAGCTAGCTAAAGAGCCCTAATACACTCTCCAACCATCATTCTTAGCAGGTGTGAAGCAGGATATAGCTACACCACTTCATCTCTTGTGACTATCCACCATCCCCTCCAACAGTATGTGTATATGTGCATATGTGTGTGTATGTGTATGTGTGTGTGTATGTATGTATGCATATGCATGTGTATGCATGTGTGTGTATGTATGCATGTGAGTGTAGTATGCATGTGAGTGTAGTACGCATGTGAGTGTATATGTGTGTGTTTATGTGTGTATGTATGTGTAAGCATATGTATGCATGTATGTATATGTGTATGTGTATATGTCTATGTGTGTGTATGTATGTGTATCTATATGTTTATGTGTATGTTTGTGTCTATGTGTGTGTATGTATGTTTAAGTATCTATATGTGTATGTGTATGTTTGTGTCTATGTGTGTGTATGTATGTTTAAGTATCTATATGTGTATGTGTATGTATGCATGTTATTGTATGTATGCATGTGAGTGTATGTGTGTATGTGTATGTGTATATGTGTATGCGTGTGAGTATGTGCTTGTGTTTATGTATGCATACATATGCATGTGTGTATGTATGTATACATATGCATGTTTGTGTATGAATGCATGTGTGTATGAATGCATTGTGAAGAGAGATGGTGGATGCAATCCAAAGATGAGTAGGTGCCGCTACAACCAGCTTCACACCAGCCAACTGAGACTTCAGAGTTGATTAGTAGACCCTTTGAGCTTCCTAAATCCACCAAAATATCAGCCAAGTACTTTGGAACATGTATCCCAAAAGTTTAAGTCAAGACAGGCTAGTTGCGAAATGACTAGCTCCCAAAACTTGCTATTTTTTGGACATACACCTGCTGGAAAAAATGAACAGTGCTCTCAACCTGGAAGGAATTAGAAAAATTCCTTTTGGGCATAGCAAATAGACTTAGCAAGCTTCCTATTCCAAGTTAAAACACTTCAAATGATGGACTGAGCACTGAGAACAAGTTTCATCAAGTTCTGGAACATTCCCACAATTCTCGGGGCTCTACAGAGATAGACCAGTAAGCAGTAAAATGCAGATATCTCCAAAAGTATAAATCTAATGACCTTGAAAATTTATAGGTAGAAACTAGACAGTGAGAGCTATCCAACGCATTTTAAAACACTGAAAAATGTTCAGTAAAACTCGAGATATGACCTTCTGAAGTTACTGCTCTGAGTGAGTATAGCAGAGAACAAAACAGAGAGATAGATGATAATAAATGTATAGATTCACATATGATTACAACCACATTGGCAATGAATCTTTGCACAATGGGAGTAGAATGATAGAGCTATGGAGTAAGCTCTTCAATCTCTACAAAATGACATGAAGTGGTCACGTACAAGGCTTGCTAATCGCCTCTTCCTTCTTGCTCCTTTTATAGCTATTCTTGGAGGGAGTTTTGAATTCGAATTCGAATGGCTCCACCTAAAAGTGATCCCCAAAGTTAGGAGAGATTCCCTCAGCTCAAAAATTCGTGATTTTGGTAGTTGGAGCCACGAATTTGCTTTTACATCATGGATGAGGTAAGCCATCCTTTTACTTTTTTCTTTTTCCATTTACAAGAGATAAAATGTACTCTTTTACAAGAGGTGTTCACATGACTACTCATGTGACTTACAAATGAGGATAATATCAAGCATATCAAGCATGTAGGCTTGGGCAAAATGCACCAACAGCTCCCCCTCAAGCCTAACATGCTTGGCCTCCAAATAAGTCTTCAATTGTCCTTGATTTCCTGCAAGCCAATCATCAACTTGAATCTACTTAACTTCGTACCATCAAGAGCTTTCGTCAACATGTCTGCACATTGCATATCTGTAGAGACATAGGATAGTTGAATATCCTTGCTCAATAGCTTCTCCCTTACATAATGGTAGTGGACTTCAATATGCTTGGTTCTAGCATGGTATACCGGATTAGCTGCTAGATGTAGTGAGCTTGTGTTGTCACCAAAAATGTGAGGTGTTGAAGAATGAAGTCCAAGGTCTGTGTACAAAGATTTTAACCACATGATTTCTTGAGTTGCATTAGCCAAACCTCTATATTCAGCTTCAGTAGAAGATAATGCCACGGTTGGTTGCTTCTTCGATGACCAAGAAATGATTTTTGAACCTGCAAATGATATATACCCTGATGTGCTTCTTCTATCATCTTTAGATCCGGCCCAATCTGCATCTGAGTAGACCTTTAGCTCAATATCTGAAGTATATGAATAGAACAAACCTTCATTCATGGTCCCCTTTAGGTACTTGAGGACTCGCTTGGCCGCTTCCATATGTGGTCTTCTCGGCTTATGCATAAACTGACTCAATATGCTAACACTATAGCATATATCCACCCTTGTGAGTGTTGCATAGTTCAAACTTCCAACCAAGCTTTGATAGCTTGTGATGTCTTCAATTGGCTCTCCTTCATAAGCACTAAGCTTATGATTTTGCTCCATAGGTGTACCTGCACACTTTGTATTTTCCATCTTGAACTTGACGAGCATGTCATGGACATACTTCCTTTGTGTGATGTATATACCTGAATCTGTGTAGATCAACTCCAATCCAAGAAAATAAGTGAGTGGTCCGAGGTCACTTATTTTGAACTCCTCCTTCATTTGACTCTTTACCTGTTTGATTCCTTCAAGATCATTGCCTGTGATAATAATATCATCAACATACACACATAAATAGATCACTTCAGATCCATTCCTCTTTATGAACAAAGAGGTATCCGCCTTGCTAGCTTTGAATCCTTGGTCCTGCAAATAAGTAACCAATCTGAAATTCCAAGGTCTTGGAGCTTGCTTCAATCCATACAAAGCTTTCTTTAGTTTGCATACATAGTTAGGATGATGTGCATCCTCATATCCAGGAGGTTGTGCCATATACACTTCCTCAGAAATCCATCCATTCAAGAAAGCATTCTTTACATCAAGTTGATAAAGATTCCAATTTCTAGATGCAGCAAGACTTATGAGAACCCTAATTGTAGGCATTTTTGCAACAGGAGAGAAAGTCTCCTCATAATCAATACCATGGGTTTGAGCAAACCCTTTAGCAACTAACCTTGCTTTGTGTCTATTTATACTTCCATCTGGATTCCTCTTGATTTTGTATATCCATCGAGATCCGATTATCTTCATAGATGGCTTGTTAGGTACAAGCTCCCAAGTGTCATTCTCCTTCAAGGCTTCCATTTCTTCATCCATTGCATCTCTCCAAGCTTTCTTGCTTTGTGCTTCTTCGAATGTGGTCGGTTCTTCATTGGTTGAATCCTTTGCAATGTAGATTGAGTGCTTGGTGACCAAAGAAGTATCATAACCAAACCTCTCTGGTTTCTTCTTCTCCCTCGAAGACCTTCTAAGTGGTTGATGTGAGCTCTCGGGTCCATATGTAGCATCCTGCATCTTTGCTTTACCTTTGTTCTTCCATAGCTTTAGTCTTTCCAAGTCTTCTAGGTCAATCTCCGAATCACTTTCTTCAATCTGCTTTGGCT
Organism: Ceratopteris richardii; assembly: GCA_020310875.1. Taxonomy (NCBI): domain Eukaryota; kingdom Viridiplantae; phylum Streptophyta; class Polypodiopsida; order Polypodiales; family Pteridaceae; genus Ceratopteris; species Ceratopteris richardii. The sequence continues at coordinate 80,928,950 of CM035412.1, read as the reverse complement.
CCTTTGGTTGAAGTGATGGAAAATCTTCATCCAAGTCATATGGCAGCTTCACTTTCCTGTCATCATCAAACCATGATTTGTTTTCATCAAAAATTACATCTCTACTCACAGAAAATCCTTTATTGGTTGGATTGTACAATCTATATCCTTTTTGGTTTTGATCATAACCAATGAATACACACTTCTCTGCCTTGGGATCCAATTTCCCTCTTACTTGAGAAGGAATGTGAGCATAGGCTAAGCATCCAAAGATTTTACAATGCTCTAGACTAGGTCTTCTTCCATTCCACACTTCATATGGAGTGGTTCCATCTAGTGACTTAGATGGAAGTCTATTTATGAGATATGTGGCTGTCGACACAGCCTCTGCCCATAGGTAGTTCGGCAATCCCTTTTCGTTGAGCATGGACCTTGCAGCTTCGACAATAGCTCTGTTCCTCCTCTCTGCTACACCATTGAGTTCGGGTGTATACCTTGTAGTGACTTCCCTTTTAATGCCTCTTTCATGCAAGAAGGCATCAAATTCAAAAGAGAAGTATTCTCCTCCACCATCTGATCTGAGTCGTTTCAAAGTCCTACCTGTTTGGTTTTCAACAAGAGCAATATACTTCTTAAAGCAATTAAACACTTCATCCTTGTGCTTCATGAAAAACAGAATGGTCCACCTGCTACAATCATCTATGAAAGACACATAATATCTTGAGCCTGATATAGATGGCTCCTTACTTGGACCCCACACATCCGTGTGCACTAGATCCAAAGGATTTTGATACATATATCCTTTCTTATTGAAAGGTTGTCTATGAGCCTTGCCGAGTTGACAAGCTTCACACTTATAAATCATGTGTTGCCTTGTGATATTAGGCAAACCAAGTACACTTTGGTCCCTGCAAATCTGTTTGAGTGTCCTCTCACCAATGTGAGCAAGCCTTTTGTGCCATATCTCCAACTCTGTTAGAGTTTGAGATCCATAGCTAAACAAAGCTATGTTCTTTGTATCTTCCACTTCAAAAGTGAAAAGCCTTCCTGTCTTTTCTCCTTTGGCAATCCTTCGAAAGCCTTGCCTTGGGTCTTCAACATATGCTCCAAATCGATTGAATCTAACCTGCAATCCTTTTTCAACAATCTGTCCAACACTTATTAAATTTTTGGTAATTGTAGGGACATACAAGACTTTGCTTAAGAGGTTCATATTCCCATCTGATGTCTTCACATTACCTATCTTCTCCACTGAGTGCTTTGTGTCATCTCCTGTCTGCACTTCATGCTTGTTATGAGGATCTTCCAAATCAGAAAGTAAAGCCACATTTCCTGCTACATGGTTCAAGCATCCCGAATCAATGTAAAATATGTGATCATCATCCTTACCCTTCTTTGTTGATAGATTCATAATCAATAATGAATCTTCTTGACTTTGGTCCTCTGCATAGTTATTGTAATCTCTTCTTCCTCTATGGCCACTTTGATAGTTGTTGTTGTTGTTGTAATTGTTGTTGTAGTAGTTGTTGTTGTTGTAGCCTCCATTGTACCTACCTCTATTTGATCCATAGCCACCTCTATTGAATCCTCTTCCTCTTGAGTTCCTTGGATTCCTGAAACATTCTTCAGTAGTATGGTTAGATAAGCCACATATGTTGCAAGGTTGAGATGATTGGAATCTCCCCCTGCCTTGCTTTCCACCTCTACCTCTTCCTCTAGCTCGTCCTCTACCTGCAAAGTTTGCTTGGAAAGAGCTTCCTTCATCTTCATTCTTTCTATTCTTTGACTTGTCCTTGACCTTAGCTTTATCAGAATATAAGGCAGAAGTTTGATTACCTCTTGAGGACTCACCACCTTTGCTAATCTTTGCTTCATGAGTGAAGAGTTGGCCCATGAGTGTGTTGAGGTCGGGTACATGCATATCCATGTATAAATCCATGGCTGTTGTGAATGACTCCCACTTGTCGTCTGCTTTGATTCCATTCATGATTTGTCTTATGATTTGCTCCTCTTCAATTACCTCTCCAATGCTTCCAAGTTGGTCGGAAATCTCCTTCATCTTTGTGACATAATCAGTCACATTTTGCTTCGGGCTTTTCTTCATTGTTGTGAACTCCATCCACAATTGGTTCTTCCTTGCTCGAGTGTTGGAAGAGAAGAAAGAAGCAAGTGCATTCCAGGTTTCTCTTGATGTCTTGCATCCCTTGACATGAGGTAAAAGAAAATCAGAGATTGAGTTTAGAATATAGGACCTTGCAAGTGCATCCTTCGAACACCAATTCGAAAGTCCTTCCACTTCTTCATGTGATGGTTGCCCTTTGTTCCTCATGGTTGGCATTGCTTCATCTCCGGATATGAATCCATATAGATTCCTCCCTTGAAGGTAAGCCTCCATCCTTAGAGACCATGCCGGATAGTTGTTTCGATCCAATTTGTCAATTGTTGATGGAAATCCATCTCCCATGTTGCTTGACTATGCTCTGATACCACTGTGAAGAGAGATGGTGGATGCAATCCAAAGATGAGTAGGTGCCGCTACAACCAGCTTCACACCAGCCAACTGAGACTTCAGAGTTGATTAGTAGACCCTTTGAGCTTCCTAAATCCACCAAAATATCAGCCAAGTACTTTGGAACATGTATCCCAAAAGTTTAAGTCAAGACAGGCTAGTTGCGAAATGACTAGCTCCCAAAACTTGCTATTTTTTGGACATACACCTGCTGGAAAAAATGAACAGTGCTCTCAACCTGGAAGGAATTAGAAAAATTCCTTTTGGGCATAGCAAATAGACTTAGCAAGCTTCCTATTCCAAGTTAAAACACTTCAAATGATGGACTGAGCACTGAGAACAAGTTTCATCAAGTTCTGGAACATTCCCACAATTCTCGGGGCTCTGCAGAGATAGACCAGTAAGCAGTAAAATGCAGATATCTCCAACAGTATAAATCCAATGACCTTGAAAATTTATAGGTAGAAACTAGACAGTGAGAGCTATCCAACGCACTTTAAAACACTGAAAAATGTTCAGTAAAACTCGAGATATGACCTTCTGAAGTTACTGCTCTGAGTGAGTATAGCAGAGAACAAAACAGAGAGGTAGATGATAATAAATGTATAGATTCACATATGATTACAACCACATTGGCAATGAATCTTTGCACAATGGGAGTAGAATGATAGAGCTATGGAGTAAGCTCTTCAATCTCTACAAAATGACATGAAGTGGTCACGTACAAGGCTTGCTAATCGCCTCTTCCTTCTTGCTCCTTTTATAGCTATTCTTGGAGGGAGTTTTGAATTCGAATTCGAATGGCTCCACCTAAAAGTGATCCCCAAAGTTAGGAGAGATTCCCTCAGCTCAAAAATTCGTGATTTTGGTAGTTGGAGCCACGAATTTGCTTTTACATCATGGATGAGGTAAGCCATCCTTTTACTTTTTTCTTTTTCCATTTACAAGAGATAAAATGTACTCTTTTACAAGAGGTGTTCACATGACTACTCATGTGACTTACAAATGAGGATAATATCAAGCATATCAAGCATGTAGGCTTGGGCAAAATGCACCAACATGCATGTGAGTATGTATGCATGTGTGTATGTATGTGTGTATGTATATGTCTATGTATGTATATGCATGTGTGTGTATATGTGTGCATATGTGTGTGTATGCATGTGCTTGTATGTGTGTGTATGTATGTATTTTTATAGTGTGTTTGTGTGTGTCTATGTGCATGTGTGTTTATGTATGTGTGTGTATGCATATGTGTGTATGTATGTGCATGTGTGTGCATGCATGTGTCTATGTATGCATATGCATGTGCATGCATGTGTGTGAATATATGCATGCGAGTGTATGTGTGCATGCCTATGTGTATCTATGTATATGTGCAAGTATCTATTTGTGTATTTCTATGTGTATATGTGTATGCATATATGTGTGTATGTGTATGTGTGTACATGTGTGTATGTTTGTGTACATATATGTGTATATGTGTGTATGTATGTGTGTATGCATATGTGTGTATGTATGTGCATGTATGCCTATGTCTATGTATGTATGCATATGCATATGTGTGTGTCTATGCTTGTGTGTATGTGTGTATACATATGCATGTTTGTATGTATACCTTTGCTCTCTTGCTCCTCCTTTGCTCTCTTGCTCCTTCTTCACTCTCTAAATCCTGGATATTTTAGTTGATCCCAACACAAATGTGGTTGGAGAAATCAATTTTTGTTTTCAATTCCCAATGTATGGCTTATGGATGATAAAGCATTTTTGTCAGTATGCAACCATCACTACAAGAGTCGCTAGTCTTCAATGCTAGCAGAGGCTCTCTTTATTAGCATCATATAAATGATGCTTGACATGACTTATGCAACAATCTTGGTTTAATTTTTTTGTTATTCTTTTAGGGTGTCGCCTATGCGATGCTTTCGAATAGGAGCATTGCATAAGCAATGTTCCTTGTTTTTTTTCAATTGGAGGCATTGCTACACGCCTGTTATTCTTGTAGTGTGTGTGTGTATATGAATATGTGTGTGTATGAGTATATATGTGTATGGATGTGTATGTTTGTGTGTATGTATATGTGTCTCTTATGTGAGTGTATGTATGCAGGTGAGTGTATGTGTGTGCATATGTGTATGTCTGTGTGTCTGTGTATGTATATGTGTGTGTATGTGTATGTGTCTGTATGCATGTGTATGCGTGTGTATGCATGTGTATGCATGTGTATGTGATTCCCTAGTGCACGTGATTCCCATGTATTGCTCATGATGAATTTCCCTGTTATATTTAAGAACCTTCTCATGTAGAGACCAACAATACCTACTTTGTCCTATAAATTTGCATAAGGAAGGGTTCACCAAAACCTTTCAAAAACTTGAAAATTCTTAAAAACATCTCAAAGGACCCTTTGAAACTTGTAATTAAATTCGTCGGCAAGACAATCGTGAGCATAGACATTTTGCACTACCTCTAAACCAACTGTCTAGCAAGTCCTTGACCACATGTGCACCACATTGCCAAGTCAACACCACAACAGGCTTAACAGTTGGTTTTTGTATTAATAGATCTCATGTCTCAACCACACATTTCAATATGATACTACGAAAACACCAATGAATTCCATGAATAATTTTTATAACTTGTTCTTAAAATAGGAATCTACTATAGGTAATATTTAGGCAAGTGTATGTGTATGTGTATGTGTGTGTATGTATGTATGCATATGCATGTGTATGCATGTGTGTGTATTTATGCATGTGAGTGTAGTATGCATGTGAGTGTAGTACGCATGTGAGTGTATATGTGTGTGTTTATGTGTGTGTATGTATGTGTAAGTATATGTATGCATGTATGTATATGTGTATGTGTATATGTCTATGTGTGTGTATGTATGTGTAAGTATCTATATGTTTATGTGTATGTGTATGTTTGTGTCTATGTGTGTGTATGTATGTTTAAGTATCTATATGTGTATGTGTATGTTTGTGTCTATGTGTGTGTATGTATGTTTAAGTATCTATATGTGTATGTGTATGTATGCATGTTATTGTATGTATGCATGTGAGTGTATGTGTGTATGTGTATGTGTATATGTGTATGCGTGTGAGTATGTGCTTGTGTTTATGTATGCATACATATGCATGTGTGTATGTATGTATACATATGCATGTTTGTATATGAATGCATGTGTGTATGAATGCATGTGAGTATGTATGCATGTGTGTATGTATGTGTGTATGTATATGTCTATGTATGTATGTGCATGTGTGTGTATATGTGTGCATATGTGTGTGTATGCATGTGCTTGTATGTGTGTGTATGTATGTATTTTTATAGTGTGTTTGTGTGTGTCTATGTGCATGTGTGTTTATGTATGTGTGTGTATGCATATGTGTGTATGTATGTGCATGTGTGTGCATGCATGTGTCTATGTATGCATATGCATGTGCATGCATGTGTGTGAATATATGCATGCGAGTGTATGTGTGCATGCCTATGTGTGTCTATGTATATGTGCAAGTATCTATTTGTGTATTTCTATGTGTATATGTGTATGCATATATGTGTGTATGTGTATGTGTGTACATGTGTGTATGTTTGTGTACATATATGTGTATATGTGTGTATGTATGTGTGTATGCATATGTGTGTATGTATGTGCATGTATGCCTATGTCTATGTATGTATGCATATGCATATGTGTGTGTCTATGCTTGTGTGTATGTGTGTATACATATGCATGTTTGTATGTATACCTTTGCTCTCTTGCTCCTCCTTTGCTCTCTTGCTCCTTCTTCACTCTCTAAATCCTGGATATTTTAGTTGATCCCAACACAAATGTGGTTGGAGAAATCAATTTTTGTTTTCAATTCCCAATGCATGGCTTATGGATGATAAAGCATTTTTGTCAGTATGCAACCATCACTACAAGAGTCGCTAGTCTTCAATGCTAGCAGAGGCTCTCTTTATTAGCATCATATAAATGATGCTTGACATGGCTTATGCAACAATCTTGGTTTAATTTTTTTATTATTCTTTTAGGGTGTCGCCTATGCGATGCTTTCGAATAGGAGCATTGCATAAGCAATGTTCCTTGTTTTTTTTCAATTGGAGGCATTGCTACACGCCTGTTATTCTTGTAGTGTGTGTGTGTGTATGAATATGTGTGTGTATGAGTATATATGTGTATGGATGTGTATGTTTGTGTGTATGTATATGTGTCTCTTATGTGAGTGTATGTATGCAGGTGAGTGTATGTGTGTGCATATGTGTATGTCTGTGTATGTATATGTGTGTGTATGTGTATGTGTGTGTATGCATGTGTATGCGTGTGTATGCATGTGTATGCATGTGTATGTGATTCCCTAGTGCACGTGATTCCCATGTATTGCTCATGATGAATTTCCCTGTTATATCTAAGAACCTTCTCATGTAGAGACCAACAATACCTACTTTGTCCTATAAATTTGCATAAGGAAGGGTTCACCAAAACCTTTCAAAAACTTGAAAATTCTTAAAAACATCTCAAAGGACCCTTTGAAACTTGTAATTAAATTCATCGGCAAGACAATCGTGAGCATAGACATTGTGCACTACCTCTAAACCAACTGTCTAGCAAGTCCTTGACCACATGTGCACCACATTGCCAAGTCAACACCACAACAGGCTTAACAGTTGGTTTTTGTATTAATAGATCTCATGTCTCAACCACACATTTCAATATGATACCACGAAAACACCAATGAATTCCATGAATAATTTTTATAACTTGTTCTTAAAATAGGAATCTACTATAGGTAATATTTAGGCAAGCTTTGGTGCCTCCACAATTTCCAAACTGATCTCTTTAAGTTGGCAGCTTGTTCAACATGGTATGTTCTTGTGGGTGCATGTTAATCCAAGTACTAGAAATTACTTCAAAAATTATTTCAATAATTTTATCTTGAACATGTATCATTTAAATACAATTTTTGAGATTCAATTATTTGCAAAAGGGACTACTATTTTTCAGGAGTAAGGGGGGAAGAAGGCTTGTATTTTCACAAAAGGATTTTGATTCTTCGTCCTCGTAAGGCAAAACATCATCTCATTTGCTTTAGAAAGTTTAGGTCTAGATGCATGATTGCACTAACAGTTGTGCTAAGATTTAGTGTGTTGTGTTTTCCTAAATGGAATGTGAAGGCGATATTCAACCAAGTGTAGTAGACTTTTTCCTACTAAAGTAAAGCTCTACCAAAACCTAGATTATGGACAAATCCATTTTGGGGAGATACAAGAGTACAAATTCCATTCGTAATATTACTCAATATACGGTGAGAATACGTTTTATCAAGGCTACGAGAAAAGTTCTTGATTAGTCCACTATTTTGATCATAATTAGTAACAAAAGAACATTTGTCCCACCAAAGTTTCTTTACAACACATATATACCTATGTTGAGTAAAAAATGTAATGTTATCAAGACCTTCTCACTCATATTCTATCCATCGTAAAGAAAAAATTAAAGAGACATAAAAACAATCATGTTGTAGCTTAAATTGTGATTTTTGTAAAGTTTCTAGGTATTTGTAGCTGATATGGGTACGTCATTAATCTTCTCTAATTATTTTCTTAATTCACGAAGTAGATGTAATAACTCTCCACGTGCGATTCCATTGGAGTTTGAGTTCTACAAAAGCACATGAACAATGCAAGGAATAAGAAGAAGATTTGAGCACAAAACAATACAGAATGTATTACCAAGTGAATGTGAAAAGAAAAGTGACCCTTTAGGGCTATATGCATATATACCAGCTGGGAAACAAAAGAACTCATAGAGAGGGAACAAACTTCCGTAATGATCCTAAGTTTGTTCATATGAATAACTACTGAAATATATCAACCAATCTCCCCAAGGAGTGACATAGTGAACAAGGTGTTGGCATTCATGTATAGGTAAGTGCCAAGATATAAGAGAAATAAATCAATCCACAAATGGAAGTAAGCCCAAAGATTTGTGAAATGCTTTTAACTTCTCCCTAGGTACAACCTTTTTAAAAGGGCTACAACATTATCTTGTGTGGGCACATTAGCCAAAATTCTCTCTCCAAGAGAGAATATCTCTTTGCCATAATGATAATGCAGTTCAATGTGCTTCTGAAAGCTTGGGGAACAAGGTTCCTTGCATTTGCCAATGCATTATGACTGTGAATAAAGATGTTCATGGAAAGTGAGATATATAAGCACAGAAACAAATATGTGAGATATCTTTTTTACGTGACCAACACATACAATTTTGAATATTCAGACGATATAAATCATATATATGAAATAAACATATTGCTTTTATGTGACCAACACTTATACACATTGACTACATGTTATTATAGAAAAATCACATATTATACTTATTGAAATGTTAGACTTTGGTCTATAGAGACCATTCTATGTGTGTGGAACAAGGGCTATTCACAGCCAAGGTCCCTATCTCTGGGGATATCCTAAGGTAATGTCGATGAGTGTTGCATGGTGGCCACATGTCATCACTAGATCATTGGAAAGCATTACGATTTTGAATGCAAATGGATGGGAGGAGAGTGCCACACACATCATTCATAAGTCCAAGATTTTCTTGAGATAGTTTTCCAGATTTTTCCTAACAATTGGTAATCATAACATAACATCTTTTGGGAAAAGTTGTTTTTTGTGAGTTTTTGCTTCTTGAAGAATTCATCGGTTAGAATTTTGGGAGCCGAGTCATCATGATCATCCTATGCAATTGTGTTGTGGTCAACTATCTAAGGTTGGAGCAAAAGAGGACGTTTAGGCCCCCCATGAGAGGAGCATACCCGCCCCAGGAGGACCTGTGTGCCAATAGTGCTACCAATGAGATAATCTACAAGGATGAATATCACGAGCATAGGATGTCAGCCATTTGCTCCTTCCAAGTGTGAAGGAGCTCATACATCCATGAGTATCTAGTAGCCTGGACAGGATTATGACTTACATATTCTACTTGGGAATTAGAAGCTCTTATTCACAAGTACTTTCCCTCATTGATCATGATATTTAGAAGGGGAGAGAGTGTTAGACATTGGTCTACAAAGACCATTCTATGTGTGTGGGAGAAGGCCTATTCATAGCCAAGATCCCTAGCTTGGGGGATATCCTAAGGTATTCAATGGTAATGGGGATGAATGTCCATGGTGGCCACATGTCGGCACTAGATGATTCTAGAGCATTACTATCTTGAATGCAAGGGGATAAAATCGATGGGAGGATACATTAGGATATCCCCATTACCATTGAATACCTTAGGATATCCCCAAAACTTAGGCCTATTCAATGGAATAGGGTTTTCCTACAAATTCCCCACGAAAGCCCAAAAATTAGGCCTAAGGTATTCCAAGTTAGCCAAGGGTTTTGGAAATCTAGCTTTTGTCACAAGAACTCTTGAAAATTCCACTCCTTTTTTTACACCAACAAAAGATGTTTTCTATAAAAGGACGATATGAAAAATGATAACAATACTCTAGACCTATGATTTTGGCCTAGGTGGTTTTTGTAGGATCTCAAGTGCAACATAATAAGAAACGGAGCTATAAAATCTAAGATCCCAAGTTCTATTGTAGTAAGCACAAGCTCTTCAATACATGACTTGTATAGAGAGTTTTCACGTTTTGAGTCTATAAATACAACTCCATTTAGATGAACATGAGCTATACCTTCTTCTATCCAACCATAGTAATGAAATCCTTCATAATGTATCATCCATGCTTCGTTCCCCACAACACCAATACAATTCTCCCTCAAATTATGAATACTTGAAAAGCTTGAATAGTAGAAATCTGATGATGAAAAAGTGTTCAAATTTGGTGTAGGTAACTAGTAGAGGACGTTTCGCTTTGCTAGAAAAAACTCTAAAGCACCTTATAACCTTAATATTGATGCAATCAAACACCTGATTTGCTCTGAAACGTCCATGAGCAAAGTTTGAATCAAAACAAATAGTTTTACTCATAAACTAGCTCATGAAACTTGTTATTTATGGATGAATCATTTGTTGAAAATTATGCAAGCTTCAATTGTGAAGCTTAAATTCAACTTTTTACATCTCATTAGTTAGTTGCATCTCTTGGTTTTTAGTTTCTTCTTGAGTAGAGCATGAGAACAACCTCTTATCTCATTTAAATTATGAGCATACTTTATAATTCAAGCTTAGTCATGCGAAACAAGCTGAAAGGCTACGTGCAACAATAAAAAAAGTTGGGGTGACCCCCCAAACATCTTAGATTCATTTCAGAGGGAATGATGAATCTAAATTCATGAAATAATGTGCTTTACTTATCTCAGAACTTCAATGGAAGGTGTCCAAAAGCTCTTTGGAAAATTGCTACTAGGATGTGAGCACTAAAAAAAGTTTTGAGAGCTTCTCTGCCAAAAAGAGAAAGTACTGTGAAGAGAGATGGTGGATGCAATCCAAAGATGAGTAGGTGCCGCTACAACCAGCTTCACACCAGCCAACTGAGACTTCAGAGTTGATTAGTAGACCCTTTGAGCTTCCTAAATCCACCAAAATATCAGCCAAGTACTTTGGAACATGTATCCCAAAAGTTTAAGTCAAGACCGACAAGTTGCGAAATGACTAGCTCCCAAAACTTGCTATTTTTGGACATACACCTGCTGGAAAAAATGAACAGTGCTCTCAACCTGGAAGGAATTAGAAAAATTCCTTTTGGGCATAGAAAATAGACTTAGCAAGCTTCCTATTCCAAGTTAAAACACTTCAAATGATGGACTGAGCACTGAGAACAAGTTTCATCAAGTTCTGGAACATTCCCACAATTCTCGGGGCTCTGCAGAGATAGACCAGTAAGCAGTAAAATGCAGATATCTCCAAAAGTATAAATCCAATGACCTTGAAAATTTATAGGTAGAAACTAGACAGTGAGAGCTATCCAACGCACTTTAAAACACTGAAAAAGGTTCAGTAAAACTCGAGATATGACCTTCTGAAGTTACTGCTCTGAGTGAGTATAGCAGAGAACAAAACAGAGAGGTAGATGATAATAAATGTATAGATTCACATATGATTACAACCACATTGGCAATGAATCTTTGCACAATGGGAGTAGAATGATAGAGCTATGGAGTAAGCTCTTCAATCTCTACAAAATGACATGAAGTGGTCACGTACAAGGCTTGCTAATTGCCTCTTCCTTCTTGCTCCTTTTATAGCAATTCTTGGAGGGAGTTTTGAATTCGAATTCGAATGGCTCCACCTAAAAGTGATCCCCAAAGTTAGGAGAGATTCCCTCAGCTCAAAAATTCGTGATTTTGGTAGTTGGAGCCACGAATTTGCTTTTACATCATGGATGAGGTAAGCCATCCTTTTACTTTTTTCTTTTTCCATTTACAAGAGATAAAATGTACTCTTTTACAAGAGGTGTTCACATGACTACTCATGTGACTTACAAATGAGGATAATATCAAGCATATCAAGCATGTAGGCTTGGGCAAAATGCACCAACAGGTTTTTTTTTTTTTTTTTTTTTTTTTTTTCATCAAAGCAAGGGCTCCCCCTCAAGCCTAACATGCTTGGCCTCCAAATAAGTCTTCAATTGTCCTTGATTTCCTGCAAACCAATCATCAACTTGAATCTACTTAATTTCGTACCATCAAGAGCTTTCGTCAACATGTCTGCACATTGCATATCTGTAGAGACGTAGGATAGTTGAATATCCTTGCTCATTAGCTTCTCCCTTACATAATGGTAGTGGACTTCAATATGCTTGGTTCTAGCATGGTATACCGGATTAGCTGCTAGATGTAGTGAGCTTGTGTTGTCACCAAAAATGTGAGGTGTTGAAGAATGAAGTCCAAGATCTGTGTACAAAGATTTTAACCACATGATTTCTTGAGTTGCATTAGCCAAACCTCTATATTCAGCTTCAGTAGAAGATAATGCCACGGTTGGTTGCTTCTTCGATGACCAAGAAATGATTTTTGAACCTGCAAATGATATATACCCTGATGTGCTTCTTCTATCATCTTTAGATCCGGCCCAATCTGCATCTGAGTAGACCTTTAGCTCAATATCTGAAGTATATGAATAGAACAAACCTTCATTCATGGTCCCCTTTAGGTACTTGAGGACTCGCTTGGCCGCTTCCATATGTGGTCTTCTCGGCTTATGCATAAACTGACTCAATATGCTAACACTATAGCATATATCCACCCTTGTGAGTGTTGCATAGTTCAAACTTCCAACCAAGCTTTGATAGCTTGTGATGTCTTCAATTGGCTCTCCTTCATAAGCACTAAGCTTATGATTTTGCTCCATAGGTGTACCTGCACACTTGGTATTTTCCATCTTGAACTTGACGAGCATGTCATGGACATACTTCCTTTGTGTGATGTATATACCTGAATCTGTGTAGATCAACTCCAATCCAAGAAAATAAGTGAGTGGTCCAAGGTCACTTATTTTGAACTCCTCCTTCATTTGACTCTTTACCTGTTTGATTCCTTCAAGATCATTGCCTGTGATAATAATATCATCAACATACACACATAAATAGATCACTTCAGATCCATTCCTCTTTATGAACAAAGAGGTATCCGCCTTGCTAGCTTTGAATCCTTGGTCCTGCAAATAAGTAACCAATCTGAAATTCCAAGCTCTTGGAGCTTGCTTCAATCCATACAAAGCTTTCTTTAGTTTGCATACATAGTTAGGATGATGTGCATCCTCATATCCAGGAGGTTGTGCCATATACACTTCCTCAGAAATCCATCCATTCAAGAAAGCATTCTTTACATCAAGTTGATAAAGATTCCAATTTCTAGATGCAGCAAGACTAATGAGAACCCTAATTGTAGGCATTTTTGCAACAGGAGAGAAAGTCTCCTCATAATCAATACCATGGGTTTGAGCAAACCCTTTAGCAACTAACCTTGCTTTGTGTCTATTTATACTTCCATCTGGATTCTTCTTGATTTTGTATATCCATCGAGATCCGATTATCTTCATAGATGGCTTGTTAGGTACAAGCTCCCAAGTGTCATTCTCCTTCAAGGCTTCCATTTCTTCATCCATTGCATCTCTCCAAGCTTTCTTGCTTTGTGCTTCTTCAAATGTGGTAGGTTCTTCATTGGTTGAATCCTTTGCAATGTAGATTGAGTGCTTGGTGACCAAAGAAGTATCATAACCAAACCTCTCTGGTTTCTTCTTCTCCCTCGAAGACCTTCTAAGTGGTTGATGTGAGCTCTCGGGTCCATATGTAGCATCCTGCATCTTTGCTTTACCTTTGTTCTTCCATAGCTTTAGTCTTTCCAAGTCTTCTAGGTCAATCTCCGAATCACTTTCTTCAATCTGCTTTGGCTCCTTTGGTTGAAGTGATGGAAAATCTTCATCCAAGTCATATGGCAGCTTCACTTTCTTGTCATCATCAAACCATGATTTGTTTTCATCAAAAATTACATCTCTACTCACAGAAAATCCTTTATTGGTTGGATTGTACAATCTATATCCTTTTTGGTTTTGATCATAACCAATGAATACACACTTCTCTGCCTTGGGATCCAATTTCCCTCTTACTTGAGAAGGAATGTGAGCATAGGCTAAGCATCCAAAGATTTTACAATGCTCTAGACTAGGTCTTCTTCCATTCCACACTTCATATGGAGTGGTTCCATCTAGTGACTTAGATGGAAGTCTATTTATGAGATATGTGGCTGTCGACACAGCCTCTGCCCATAGGTAGTTCGGCAATCCCTTTTCATTGAGCATGGACCTTGCAGCTTCGACAATAGCTCTATTCCTCCTCTCTGCTACACCATTGAGTTCAGGTGTATACCTTGTAGTGACTTCCCTTTTAATGCCTCTTTCATGCAAGAAGGCATCAAATTCAGAAGAGAAGTATTCTCCTCCACCATCTGATCTGAGTCTTTTCAAAGTCCTACCTGTTTGATTTTGAACAAGAGCAATATACTTCTTAAAGCAATTAAACACTTCATCCTTGTGCTTCATGAAAAACAGAATGGTCCACCTGCTACAATCATCTATGAAAGACACATAATATCTTGAGCCTGATATAGATGGCTCCTTACTTGGACCCCACACATCCGTGTGCACTAGATCCAAAGGATTTTGATACATATATCCTTTCTTATTGAAAGGTTGTCTATGAGCCTTGCCGAGTTGACAAGCTTCACACTTATAAATCATGTGTTGCCTTGTGATATTAGGCAAACCAAGTACACTTTGGTCCCTGCAAATCTGTTTGAGTGTCCTCTCACCAATGTGAGCAAGCCTTTTGTGCCATATCTCCAACTCTGTTAGAGTTTGAGATCCATAGCTAAACAAAGCTATGTTCTTTGTATCTTCCACTTCAAAAGTGAAAAGCCTTCCTGTCTTTTCTCCTTTGGCAATCCTTCGAAAGCCTTGCCTTGGGTCTTCAACATATGCTCCAAATCGATTGAATCTAACCTGCAATCCTTTTTCAACAATCTGTCCAACACTTATTAAATTTTTGGTAATTGTAGGGACATACAAGACTTTGCTTAAGAGGTTCATATTCCCATCTGATGTCTTCACATTACCTATCTTCTCCACTGAGTGCTTTGTGTCATCTCCTGTCTGCACTTCATGCTTGTTATGAGGATCTTCCAAATCAGAAAGTAAAGCCACATTTCCTGCTACATGGTTCGAGCATCCCGAATCAATGTAAAATATGTGATCATCATCCTTACCCTTCTTTGTTGATAGATTCATAATCAATAATGAATCTTCTTGACTTTGGTCCTCTGCATAGTTATTGTAATCTCTTCTTCCTCTATGGCCACTTTGATAGTTGTTGTTGTTGTTGTTGTAATTGTTGTTGTAGTAGTTGTTGTTGTTGTAGCCTCCATTGTACCTACCTCTATTTGATCCATAGCCACCTCTATTGAATCCTCTTCCTCTTGAGTTCCTTGGATTCCTGAAACATTCTTCAGTAGTATGGTTAGATAAGCCACATATGTTGCAAGGTTGAGATGATTGGAATCTCCCCCTGCCTTGCTTTCCACCTCTGCCTCTTCCTCTAGCTCTTCCTCTACCTGCAAAGTTTGCTTGGAAAGAGCTTCTTTCATCTTCATTCTTCCTATTCTTTGACTTGTCCTTGACCTTAGCTTTATCAGAATATAAGGCAGAAGTTTGATTACCTCTTGAGGACTCACCACCTTTGCTAATCTTTGCTTCATGAGTGAAGAGTTGGCCCATGAGTGTGTTGAGGTCGGGTATATGCATATCCATGTATAAATCCATGGCTGTTGTGAATGACTCCCACTTGTCGTCTGCTTTGATTCCATTCATGATTTGTCTTATGATTTTCTCCTCTTCAATTACCTCTCCAATGCTTCCAAGTTGGTCGGAAATCTCCTTCATCTTTGTGACATAATCAGTCACATTTTGCTTCGGGCTTTTCTTCATTGTTGTGAACTCCATCCACAATTGGTTCTTCCTTGCTCGAGTGTTGGAAGAGAAGAAAGAAGCAAGTGCATTCCAGGTTTCTCTTGATGTCTTGCATCCCTTGACATGAGGTAAAAGAAAATCAGAGATTGAGTTTAGAATATAGGACCTTGCAAGTGCATCCTTCGAACACCAATTCGAAAGTCCTTCCACTTCTTCATGTGATGGTTGCCCTTTGTTCCTCATGGTTGGCATTGCTTCATCTCCGGATATGAATCCATATAGATTCCTTCCTTGAAGGTAAGCCTCCATCCTTAGAGACCATGCCGGGTAGTTGTTTCGATCCAATTTGTCAATTGTTGATGGAAATCCATCTCCCATTTGACTATGCTCTGATACCACTGTGAAGAGAGATGGTGGATGCAATCCAAAGATGAGTAGGTGCCGCTACAACCAGCTTCACACCAGCCAACTGAGACTTCAGAGTTGATTAGTAGACCCTTTGAGCTTCCTAAATCCACCAAAATATCAGCCAAGTACTTTGGAACATGTATCCCAAAAGTTTAAGTCAAGACCGACAAGTTGCGAAATGACTAGCTCCCAAAACTTGCTATTTTTGGACATACACCTGCTGGAAAAAATGAACAGTGCTCTCAACCTGGAAGGAATTAGAAAAATTCCTTTTGGGCATAGAAAATAGACTTAGCAAGCTTCCTATTCCAAGTTAAAACACTTCAAATGATGGACTGAGCACTGAGAACAAGTTTCATCAAGTTCTAGAACATTCCCACAATTCTCGGGGCTCTGCAGAGATAGACCAGTAAGCAGTAAAATGCAGATATCTCCAAAAGTATAAATCCAATGACCTTGAAAATTTATAGGTAGAAACTAGACAGTGAGAGCTATCCAACGCACTTTAAAACACTGAAAAAGGTTCAGTAAAACTCGAGATATGACCTTCTGAAGTTACTGCTCTGAGTGAGTATAGCAGAGAACAAAACAGAGAGGTAGATGATAATAAATGTATAGATTCACATATGATTACAACCACATTGGCAATGAATCTTTGCACAATGGGAGTAGAATGATAGATCTATGGAGTAAGCTCTTCAATCTCTACAAAATGACATGAAGTGGTCACGTACAAGGCTTGCTAATTGCCTCTTCCTTCTTGCTCCTTTTATAGCAATTCTTGGAGGGAGTTTTGAATTCGAATTCGAATGGCTCCACCTAAAAGTGATCCCCAAAGTTAGGAGAGATTCCCTCAGCTCAAAAATTCGTGATTTTGGTAGTTGGAGCCACGAATTTGCTTTTACATCATGGATGAGGTAAGCCATCCTTTTACTTTTTTCTTTTTCCATTTACAAGAGATAAAATGTACTCTTTTACAAGAGGTGTTCACATGACTACTCATGTGACTTACAAATGAGGATAATATCAAGCATATCAAGCATGTAGGCTTGGGCAAAATGCACCAACAAGTACATCCAAGCTCTCCAAGTAGTTGTGCAATTAGCCTCTATGCCACTTCTTCACCTTAGCCTAGTGACTTGCTCCCTTGTAGTCTAGCCTCCAATAAGGTTGAAATTCCTACCACAGCCTCATTTTGCCTCTCTCTCTCTCTCTATCTTTCTCTCTCTCTATCTCTCTCTCTATCTCCCTTCTCTTCCTCTTCCTCTCTCACTCTATCCCTCTCTCTCTCCCCCTCCCTCTCTCTCTATCTCTCTCTCTCACTCTCTCTCTCTCTATCTCTCTCTCTCTCTCTCTCTCTCTCTCTCTCTCTCCCCTCTCCCTTCCTCCCTCCCTCCCTTCACTCTATGATGGGAATGCTGAATTGTTTTCTGACCATTTTGCTTCTTCTTTGTCTTTCCCTTCATCTCTCTCTCTCTCTCTCATTGTTGTGCCTATATGGACTATCTGTGCCTCTTTCTTCTCTCTCTCTCTTATTCTCTCTCTCTCTCTCTCTCTCTCTCTCTCTCTCTCTCTCTCTCGTAATCCGTCTCTTTCTCTCTCTTCCTCTAACATTTTGTGCCCTTTTTCTCTCTACACTTCATGTGCCCAATTGATTAGTGTATATTGACCTAGGAACCAAGAATCATAAATGATATACTCAGAAGTGGAATCCAATAGAAAATTGAAGCTTTGTATTTCTCTACTAATGTGGTTATATGCGAACCTAAATCATTCTCTCTTTCGAATTTAATATAAATCCCTTGATATTGAAATTTTCCCAAAGGAACAAAGTCCTAGGTCAAGCCTGCTCGATCTAGACATGATACTCAAGCCTCCAAATGATGTGCTCTAGAACAAACTCAGGTCGTTGTAGATGGCAGCCTTCATCTCTTTCTCTCATTTTCCCTACAATTTGATTCCCTCTGTGTGCACGATTTCTAAAGGTGCCTCTCTCTCTCAATCTTTCCCTCTCATCATCCTCAACCACACACACAACAATGATCCTTTCTTTCTCTCTCTTGCATAGTATTGAATCTCTCTCTTGTGCATCCAAGTACACAAAGATACATAAACCAAGAAACAAATAAAGGAACAACATAAAGTGATAATATAGCTCTCTGTGCACATGCCTATATGCGTATCCTCTGTTGGAACATCAAGCTTACACTATGCTTGAGGTGGATTTGATCTACATCAAAGGCTATCACGTCGAAAGAATATCCGTTGGAAAGTTCTTTTTTCTTATGCTCATTTATTGTATTTTTTTGAGAGATCTTTGATGGCTCATTTACCGTTGTAAAAGCCTTGAGATTTACACATGTAAAGGTACAAATATAGAGCCCAAATCCCACGAATTTGTGGTGGTTGAAGTTGCATTCAATCAAGCAATCAATCACCTAAAAGTATATCAATCAAGATCTTCACTTTTCCTAGATTATAGGAAAGTGAATTGATTCCCTCCAACAACCATTCCCACCTTCATTTGAATTCAAATTCAACTTGTAAAAGTCGTGGGACACTCCTAGAGTCTATATAAAGACTTGAAATCACTTGTACATTACATGGAAGCAATATACATACACTAGTGACCATCATTGTCTTGCTCCTTCAATTTTCTGCATCATCTTCTTCACCAATAGTAATCTTGCAGAGGCTGCTGCTCTCTCTCCAGAGCTCCAAATTGAGTGCAAGATGACTCATTGGAAAGATATACGTCGTGTTTATGCCTGTAAATTTTCAAAGCATTTGGTTCAGCAGATTTGGCGAAATCTGCATTTTTCGGCCTTGGGGTCAATCTCTGCGTATTCCTGAAAAATAGGAAGTACCACCGATGAATGTCGCATTCATTCCTATAGCATATTTTGCTTATTCCTTATACTTTTGTGCATTCCATACACTCAAACCTATGTGTATCACTCCCATAAAAGGATTTGTTCTAATTGTAATCATGCTGGTGGTTGTGGGCATTTGAAGTTCATTGTCTCTTTCATAGATAGTAAGTTTTTTGAGCTAGTCGACCTGCGAACCTATCTGTTTTGTATCGACTCATTCTCCTTGATGCTCCAAAGTACATAGTGCATTTCTTTGCACTTATCACATGCCTATCAGGTCTATTTGAGTCTCCATAAGCTCAAGGGCTGGTCTTGTGCCCGTTGTCTTGACCAAACTTCGTCGCTTTGAAACGCACTTTTCTACCTTGGACAAGCTTCTCCAAGTTCTTTCAGTGGTATTAGAGCTAGATCAAGATGGGTGACGCTTTCCCTCAATGAACGAGAAGCTTGATCGACACAACTACGCGGCTTGGAAAATCAGAACGGAGGCCTACTTGCAAGGTAGAAATCTTTATGGAATTGTAGCAGGTGATGAAGCTATGCCTATTCCAAGATCCAGAGGAGGACCTACACAAGAGGAGACAGATAAGCTCACACTTTGGTGCGCAAGGGATGCTCAAGCAAGGTCATACATATTGAACTCCATCTCTGACTTTCTATTACCACATATTAGAGGATGCAAGACATCTCAAGAGACTTGGGATGCCCTCGAGACTTTCTTTTCTGCTAGTACCAAAGCAGGAAAGAATCATCTTTGGAACGAGTTCAACCAAATGAAGAAGACACCTAAACAAACCATCACAGAGTTTGTTACCAAGGTCAAGGAGGTTGCGGATCAGTTAGCATCCATTGGAGAGCTGATTGAAGAAGAGGTCATCATGAGGCAAATTCTCAACGGCATTCGAAGTGATAAGCAATGGCAATCCTTCACGACGGCTTATGATCTCATCATGGATGTGCAAACTCCAGATTTCAACATCTTTCTTGGACAACTCTTCAATCAAGAAGCCAATAATAGCATAAAGGAAGGTAACTCTTATCATGGTAATTCAACTAGTGCTCTATATGCAGATAAGAAGGATAAGAAGCAAAAAGGCAAGAAGAAGGAAGAAGATGAAGAAGAGACTTCCCAAGCCAACCTTGCAAGCAAGAGCAAGTGGAAAGGGAAGAAGAAAGGACCAAATCAAGACAAAGCCAAAGGTCAGAATGTTCAACCTTGTGCCATATGCGATAAGACCAACCATACCACTCAGAATTGTTGGTTCAATGGGAAGACCCAGAAAGGAAGTGGAAGAGGTGGATATGGCTGCAATAGAGGCAGTGGTGGACACAACTTCAACAATAACAATAGAGGCTATAATAGAAGGGACTACAACAATTATTCAGAAGATCAACCACATGAAGACTCATTGCTTCTTATGATCTAAGCCACAAAGAAGGTAAAGAAGATGTTCATTTGTTCTACATAGATTCATGATGTTTGAATCATGTTGCAGACAACATTGCTCTTCTATCTGACTTGGAAAGTCCAAAGCATAGACATGAAGTGCAAATAGGGGATGACACAAAGCACAATGTGGAGAAGATTGGTAATGTTAAAGCTTCCAATGGCAGGACAAACATTTTGAGTAAGATTCTCTATGTACCCACTATCACTAAAAACCTAATAAGTGTAGGCCAAATAGTTGAAAAAGGCTTGCAAGTGAGGTTCACCCAACATGGAGCTTTTGTGGAAGATCCATGTCAAGGCTTCAAGAAGATAGCCCGAGGTGAGAAGCATGGTAGGCTCTTTACTTTTGAAGTAGGAGAACCCAGGAACATAGCTCTATTCAACTTTGGCTCTCAAACCCTAAGTGAGCTTGAAGCGTGGCATAAGAGACTTGCTCATGTGAATGAAAGAACCTTGAAGGATATATGCAGGGATCAAAGTGTTCTAGGAACATATCAAAGCAACACATGATCAACAAGTGTGATGCATGTCAGATTGGGAAGGCACAAAGACAACCATTCAACCACAAAGGCTACATCCACGACAACTTATTGGACTTAGTACATACAGATGTATGGGGACCAAGTCAAGAACCTTCATTGGCAGGATCAAGGTATTATGTCTCATTTATTGACCACCATAGTAGGTGGACTGTTCTATACTTTATCAAGAGTAAGAATGAGTGTTTGATTGCTTCAAGAAGTATCTTGCACATGTGGAGAATCATACAGGTAGATGACTAAAGAAGCTCAGATCTGATGGAGGGGGAGAATACTTCTCCAAAGAGCTCGATGAGTTCTTGCAGGACAAAGGTATCAAAAGGGAAGTGACTACCAGGTACTCTCCTCAACTAAATGGAATTGCAGAGAGGAGAAACAAGACATTGGTTGAATCAGCCCGAACAATGCTTGAAGAGAAGAAGTTGCCACATTATCTATGGGCAGAAGCTATTTCAACTGCAGTGTACCTTGTCAATCGACTACCATCCAAATCACTTCAAGGTATGACTCCTTATGAAGCATGGCATGGAAGAAAACTTAGTCTTAAACATTGCAAGGTTTTTGGTTGTTTAGCTTATGTTCATGTACCATCACAAATAAGAGGTAAGCTAGATGAAAGGGCAACAAAGGCAGTGTTTATCGGATATGATTCAACTCAGATGGGTTACAGGTTCTTCAATCCTTCAACCAAGCAATTCACTACAAGTAGAGATGTTGTGTTTGAAGAACATAGGTCTTAGTATGATGAAGACAAACAAAAGGTAACACTACCATATGATCTTGATTCTGACTCTCATCAATTAGGAAGCAAGCATGATACACAGTTCGAGGATCCAAGAAGTGATACATGTTGGGAAAGATGGATGGATGCTCCAAGAGACTGAGTAGGTACTGCTAAACCTGCTTTGTACCAGCCCTCTTTTGCTTCAGATTTGATAAGTAGACCTTCTTAGCTTTCCAATAACCCCAAAAAATAGCCTATGTACTTTGGAAGTGATGTGTGTAATGATTGAACCAAAACAGATAACTTTGAAGTTCACAAACTCAAGAAAACCTTCTATTTATGTCTTGACACCTGCTGAATGTTTTGGTTAGTGTGACCAGCAAAGTAGAAATTGATAAAATTACTTCTAGGGGTATTTAATTAGCTTAGTAAGCTACCATTTTCAAGTGGAATGATGTAAAAAGATAAACTATGCTAGGAGAAATCAATTTAGCAAGTTTGGCTATACCCCCGACTTTTTAGGACTCTAGCAGAAAATGACTAGAGTTCACCTCGATGCAGAGTTCTCTGAAATGGATTAATAGAATCACTTCAAACTTTGATAGCATGTAGATGACTTTGAGCTGAATCCAACAAGCTTTGAATCACTTGCTTTGGTGAAGAATTGACTGAGATATGCCCTTGACAAGTTGACAGACTTTTGAGTAGACTAACAGAGAACTCAGAGATGAATGATGTAAATGTATCTATTAATGAACACTTGTATACAATCCCATTGGCATGAATAACATTGCCTAATGGTGTAGAGAGGTGTACGCTATAGTATAGTCCTCACACACACTCAAAATCAGTAGAATGAGGCTCGGGAATGATCTCTCTACCCGTGACTTTTCATGTTCACTTTTTATATGTAATGAACAAAGATTTGAATTCAAATTCAAATTTTGGCTCCCTATGATCAAGCTCCTAAATGCTTGGAGATATTCCTTCAATCAAATGAACTACTTTTCCACGACTCACTTTGGTAGGTGATTACAAAAGATTCTAAGTCAATTTGACTTTTACAATGAGGTAAAGTGGTAATTAACCACTAGCAGATGTTCCTATGCTTCTTCATATATGTGTAGACTTTAATGCATCCTTTGAGCCAAATGTGTAGGCTTGCAAGTTACACCAACATCTCCCCCTCAAGCCAAACATTTTGGCTTAATTCTTCATCTTCAATCTTCAAGTATATCCTGCAATCCAATCATGGATTTGAACCTGCAAAGTTTTGTTCCATCAAAAGCTTTAGTCAACAAATCTGCACATTGCATGTTTGGTGATACATAGGTAAGTTGAATGTCCTTGCTTATCAATTTCTCTCTCACATAATGGTAATGGACCTCTATGTGTTTGATCCTAGCATGATAGATAGGATTAGCTGCAAGGTGAAGAGAACTTGTATTATCTTCAAAGATAATTGGTGACCTAGTAAACAATCCCAATTCTGTATACAAAACTTTAATCCAAATTGCTTCTTGTGTGGCATTAGCTAGTCCTCTATACTCTGCCTCTGTAGAAGACAAAGCAACAGTAGGTTGCTTCTTTGAAGAACATGAAATTGGTTTGTCACCTGCAAAGGAAATATATCCAGAAGTGCTCCTCCTATCATCCTTGCATCCTACCCAATCTGCATCTGAATAAATTTTGATATCAATATCTGAAGTGTAAGGGAAATACATACCATGGTTCTGTGTACCCTTGAGATACTTCAAGATTCTTTTGGCAGCCTCTAAGTGAGGTATCCTTGGCTTGTGCATAAATTGACTTAGCACACTTACTCCATATGCAATATCAATTCTTGTAAGAGTAGCATAGTTCAAGCTACCTACCATACTTTGATAACCTGTAATGTCTTCAACTTCATCACCTTCATGGGCACTTAGCTTTAGGTTTACCTCCATTGGAGTGCTTGCTACTTTAGCATCCTGCAAGTGAAACTTCTTCAACATATCCTGCACATACTTTTTTTGAGTAATGTAGATCCCTAAACTAGTGTAGACTAATTCAAGCCCTAGAAAATACTTCAATACACCAAGATCATCGATCTTGAACTCCTTCATCATCTGGCTTTTGATATACCTGATTCCATTGACATCATTACCTGTAATGATGATGTCATCAACATAAACACAGAGATATATTACCTCTGAATTACTTCTCTTAATGAACAGAGAAGTGTCAGCCTTGCTCATGACAAAACCTTGGTCTTGGAGGTATGGAGTTAACCTGTAATTCCATGCCCTACGTGCCTGCTTCAATCCATATAAAGCCTTTTTTAATTTGCAAACATAAGTTACCTTCTTAGGGTCCTCATAGCCAGGAGGTTGTGACATATAAACTTCTTTTGAAATCCATCCATTCAAGAAAGCATTCTTGACATCCAATTGGTACATGTTCCAATTCTTTGATGCAGCCACACTTACCAACACTTTAATTGTTGGCATCTTGGCCACAGGAGAAAATGTCTCTTCATAGTCAATGCCTTGGGTTTGTGCAAAACCCTTGGCTACAAATCTGGCTTTGTACCTATTAATTGTTCCATCATAATTTCTTTTCAACTTATAGATCCATCTGGATCCTATTACCTTCATAGAATCCTTCTTGGGTACTAACTCCCATGTGTCACTCTCCTTGAGTGCTGCAATCTCCTCATCCATAGCTTTTTTCCATTCTGATTTGGTTATTGCTTCTTCATATGAACTTGGTTCTTCATTTGACAAATCTTTGGCAAGATAAACTGAATGTTTAGTAACAAGAGATGTATCATACCCATATCTGATAGATTTCTTGCTTTCTCTTTGAGATCTTCTGATTGATTGAGTTGAAGATTCAGGTATGTCTTCAAGCTTATTCATCTTCATTTTGCCCTTGGACTTCCATGCCTT
This sequence comes from Ceratopteris richardii, assembly GCA_020310875.1. Taxonomy (NCBI): domain Eukaryota; kingdom Viridiplantae; phylum Streptophyta; class Polypodiopsida; order Polypodiales; family Pteridaceae; genus Ceratopteris; species Ceratopteris richardii. Next base: position 80,904,106 of record CM035412.1, on the reverse strand, counting down.
GAATTCTTCAAGGTTGATAGTGTCTTCATCATCTGAACTTGAGTCTTCATTCTGAGTAGGTTCCTCCTTTGCAAGTTTTGGAAATTCCTCTTCCAAGTCATAGGGTAGTTTAACCTTCCTGCATTCATTCTCATACCAAGAATCATTTTCATCAAAGATCACATGTTTGCTTACCATAAATCCCTTATTGGTAGGATTATAAAACCTGTAACCTTTTTTATTTAAATCATACCCAATAAAAATGCATTTTTTAGCCTTTGGGTCTAGCTTACCTCTTATCTGAGAAGGAATGTGCCATATGCTACACATCCAAATATTTTGTAGTGATCTAATGATGGTCTCTTACCATGCCAAGCTTCATAGGGTGTCATACCATCAAGTGACTTAGATGGTAACCTGTTTATGAGGTAAGTGGCAGTAGAAACACTCTCTGCCCATAGATAGTTAGGTAACTTCTTCTCATTAAGCATAGATCTAGCTGTCTCAACAATTAACCTATTTCTTCTTTCAGCTATCCCATTCTGTTCAGGAGAATACCTTGTGGTTATCTCTCTTTTGATGCCTCTCTCCTGCAAGAAGTCTTCAAATTCATTGGAGAAGTACTCACCTCCTCCATCTGACCTTAGCCTCTTCAAATTCCTTCCTGTCTGGTTTTCAACTAATGCAAGATATTTCTTAAAACAATTAAATACCTCATCCTTGTGCTTCATGAAGTATATTACAGTCCATCTGCTATAATCATCAATGAAAGACACATAGTACCTTGATCCTGAGACTGAGGGGTCTTTGCTAGGTCCCTATACATCTGTGTGTACAAGATCTAGATAGTCTTGATGCATATATCCTTTCTTGGAGAAGGGTAACATGTGAGACTTACTAAATTGACAAGCACCACACTTGTAAATCATATGTTGTTTGGATACATTAGGTATCCCAAGCACACATTGGTCCCTGCACATTTGTTTCAAGGTTCTTTCTCCTATGTGCCCTAATCTTTTGTGCCAAATCTCAAGCTCTAAAAGTGTTTGATCTTTATAACTGTATAGTGCAATATTCTTTGTATCTTCCAACTCAAAAGTGAAAAGTCTACCTGATTTTTCTCCTTTAGCAATCCTCTTGAACCCATGTCTTGGGTCCTCCACATATGCTCCATATTGATTGAATCTGACCTGCAAACCTTTCTCCACAATCTGACCAACACTCATCAAATTTTTGGTAATGGTTGGTACATAGAGTACCCTGCTCAACAAATTCTGATTACCATCACAAGTCTTAACATTTCCAACTTTAACTACTGAATGCTTTGTATCATCACCTGTTTGGACTTGATGTTTACCTTTTGGTTACTCAAGATCAGAGAGTAGTGCCACATTGCCAGCCACATGATTTGAGCACCCTGAGTCAATGTAGAATAGGTGGTCATCATTTGTACCTGACTTTGAAGTCATGTTCATGATTTGAAGAGAGTCATCCTGCTCCTCTGTGTAGTTGTTATAGTCATTTCTGGTTTTGAATCCTCCTTGGTAGTTGCCATTGTAATTGTTGTAATTCTTGTTGTGGCCTTGGTGATGGTTGAACCTTCCTCTTGACTGTGAGTATCCACATCTTTGGTAGCCTCTTCGTCTCTGATTTTTGTAATTCCTGAAACACTCATCTGTAGTATGATTTGATAAACCACAAATGTTGCATGGTGATGAGTTATAGGGTCTCCCCCTACCTTGCTTACCTCCTCTACCCCTTCCTCTTGAAGATCTACCTCTCCCTGCATAGTTGGCTTGGGAGGTAGAGCCTTCATCTTCCATCTTCTTGCTCTTGCCTTTATCCTTAGACTTCTTATCAGTGTATAGGGCAGAAGAGTTATTACCTTTGGATGTATCTCCATTTTTGGTGAGCTTTACTTCATGTGTAAATAGTTGTCCCATGAGAGTTGTAAGATCTGGAGTGTGCATGTCCATGTAGAGATCCATTGCAGTGGTGAAGCTTTCCCATTTTTCATCAGCCTTGATTCCATTGATCACTTGCCTTACAATTTGTTCTTCTTCAATTTCTTCTCCTATGCTTGCTAACTGATCTGCAACATCTTTGATCTTGGTCACAAATTCTGAAACAGCTTGCTTAGGTTGCTTCCTTAGTGTTGTGAATTCAATCCACAACTGATTTTTCCTAGCCCTTGTATTGGAAGAAAAGTATGATGACAAGGTTTCCCAAGTATCTTGGGATGTCTTACAATTTTTGATATGTGGCAAAAGAAAGTCAGAGATAAAGAACACGCTTATCCCTTAGCTGTAGAGAGACCTTGCAATTGCGAGGTACCGTTATGAGCTTAATATATATGAGTGTTATTTCGTGAAATAACTTGAATGAGTAAATATGACCTTCCCAATGCATCCTTAGCACACCATGTGTTGAGTTTTTCTTGTTCTTCCTTGGTTGGCAATCCTCTTGCTTTGAATTAGGGAAATTCCTCATCTCCTGAGATGTATCCATAGAGACTCCTTCCTTGTAAGTAGGTCTTCATCCTTAGAGACCAAGCTTGATAGTTGTTCCTGTCCAATTTATCAATAAATGAAGGAAAACCATCTCCCATTTTACCTCTATTGCTCTGATACCACTGTTGGGAAAGATGGATGGATGCTCCAAGAGACTAAGTAGGTACTGCTAAACCTGCTTTGTACCAGCCCTCTTTTGCTTCAGATTTGATAAGTAGAACTTCTTAGATTTCCAATAATTGACCGAGATATGCCCTTGACAAGTTGACAGACTTTTGAGTAGACTAACAGAGAACTCAAAGATGAATGATGTAAATGTATCTATTAATGAACACTTGTATACAATCCCATTGGCATGAATAACATTGCGTAATGGTGTAGAGAGGTGTAAGCTATAGTATAGTCCTCACACACACTCAAAATCAGTAGAATGACGCTCGGGAATGATCTCTCTACCCGCGACTTTTCATGTTCACTTTTTATATGTAATGAACAAAGATTTGAATTCAAATTAAAATTTTGGCTCCCTATGATCAAGCTCCTAAATGCTTGGAGATATTCCTTCAATCAAATGAACTACGTTTCCACAACTCACTTTGGTAGGTGATTACAAAAGATTCTAAGTCAATTTGACTTTTACAATGAGGTAAAGTGGTAATTAACCACTAGCATATGTTCCTATGCTTCTTCATATATGTGTAGACTTTAACGCATCCTTTGAGCCAAATGTTTAGGCTTGCAAGTTACACCAACAATACAGACGATGACCAAGATGAAAGAGAAAGGGATTACAAGCTATGGAAGTCAAGAGGCAAAGAAAAGATGCAAGAGGTTGGAGAATGCTCCAAACAAGCATCTAGAAGATCAGCAAGGGAGAAGAAACAACCAGAAAGGTATGGATATGATTCCACATTTGTTACAAAGCATTCAATCTACTTGGCAAAAGACTCTATTTCAGAGGAACCCTCAACCTATGAAGAGGCAAAGGGAAACCCTAATTGGGAAAAGGCCATGAACGAAGAGATAGATGCATTGAAGGAGATGGACACTTAGGATTTGGTTCCAATGTCGCCGAATCAAAAGGTAATTGGTTGCAGATGGGTATATAAAGTTAAAAGAAATTCAGATGGATCAGTTTGCAGGTACAAGGCAAGATTAGTTGCCAAGGGATGCTCACAAACTCATGGTATAGACTATGAGGAAACATTCTCACCAGTTGCAAAGATGACTACAATCAGGACATTGATAAGTGTAGCTGCTGCAAGGAATTGGAGACTCCTCCAACTTGATGTGAAAAATGCATTCTTGAATGGTTGGATAAGTGAAGAGGTATACATGTCACAACCACCAGGTTTTGAAAACCCTAATCATCCATCTTATGTTTGTAGACTTAAGAAAGCATTGTATGGATTGAAACAAGCTCCTAGAGCTTGGAATTATAGGTTGGCTACATATCTTCAAGATCAAGGATTCAAAGCTAGCAGCTCAGATCCTTCTCTATTCATCAAAAGGGATCACAATGAGGTTATCTATCTATGTGTATATGTAGATGATATTATTGTGACAGGTGATGATCTAAATGGCATTCAAAGGATCAAGAGACACATGCAAGAGGAGTTCAAAATCAGTGACCTAGGTGAGCTCACATATTTCCTAGGTATGCAGGTGATATACACAGATGAAGGAATGTATTTGACTCAAAGAAGATACATTCCGGATCTTCTTCTCAAGTTCAAAATGGAGAACACTAAACCTGCAGGTACACCTTTGGAGATGAATCATAAACTAAGTGTTTATGAAGGTGAGAAAATTGAAGACATTAAAGAGTATCAAAGCTTGGTAGGTAGCTTGATATATGCTACTCATACAAGGGCAGACATCTCATATAGTGTGGGAGTGCTTAGTCAGTTCATGCACTCACCGAGAAGACCACACATGGATGCGGCTAAGAGAGTACTCAAGTATCTCAAAGGTACAATCAACGAAGGTATATTCTATCCTTACCCTTCAGATTTGGATATCAAAATCTACTTAGATGCAGATTGGGCAGGAGCTAAGGATGATAGAAAAAGTACATCTAGTTACTTAGCATTTGCAGGTTCAAAGCTAGTGTCATGGAGTTCCAAGAAGCAACCAACAGTTGCTTTAACCTCAACTGAAGCAGAGTACAGAGGCTTGACCATAGCAACTCAAGAGGCGATATGGTTAAAAGCATTGTATACAGATTTGGGACTTGTGAGTTCCAAACCTCACATATTTGGAGATAATGTAAGTTCCATGCGTCTAGCGGCAAATCCTATTTTTCGTGCGAGAACGAAGCACATAGAAGTCCATTACCACTTCATCAGGGAGAAGCTCATGGCAAAGGAGATCGACATTTCTTTTGTTCCAACTGAAAAGAAAGTAGCAGATATGATGACGAAGGCCCTTGATGGAATAAAGCTTTGTAGATTCAAAACTATGGCAGGTATTCAACCTATCAGAGAATGAAGACTCAAGCATACTTTAGCTTGAGTGGGAGCTATTGGAACATCAAGCTTACACTATGCTTCAGGTGGATTTGATCTACATCAAAGGCTATCACGTCGAAAGAATATCTGTTGGAAAGTTCTTTTTTCTTATGCTCATTTATTGTATTTTTTTGAGAAATCTTTGATGGCTCATTTACCGTTGTAAAAGCCTTGAGCTTTACACATGTAAAGGTACAAATATAAAGCCCAAATCCCACGATTTTGTGGTGGTTGAAGTTGCATTCAATCACCTAAAAGTATATCAATCAAGATCTTCACTTTTCCTAGATTGTAGGAAAGTGAAAATATTCCCTCCAACAACCATTCCCTGTTGCGAACATTTGTTTTATGTAGGGTACAAGTTTCAAATTATGTAAATACCTTTGGGAAGTCTTCAAATACTTCAAGAAGGCTCATATTATTCATAAAAGATAGCAAAAATACCACGTGAGTTCTAGAACATAGTGAGTCAAATTAGTGAGTCACAAGGGAGCTGCATTGGTGTCCTAGTGGAAGGTCGATGTGGCTAGTTCTCAAAGTCCATCAATACTTTGCTTATTTGAGCACTTGAGTCATGTACTACCTTCACCCAAGTGTCTACCACGAATTTAGATGTATTAGGAAGGTTTTAGATTAGTTTCCCATGCTATAAAAAGAGGAGAAAAGTCGTGATCTTGTGGGAAGTCCAAGAGAGGCATATGTGTATCTTTATGCTGCTATAGTTTTGTATGCAGAGATTGCAGAGCTTGTATCTCCTCATTATATATCCAAATTACATGTTTGATAGCTCATTTGAAAGTTCGTATGGTCTACTTTGTTCCTCTAAATTTTCATAATCATTGGTTTTGTGAGCTGAGAGAAGTACTCTCTGCAAGTAGTGTGTGTTCTCTGGTTTCACCTCTGCTGAAGGTCTTCATTAAACCTCTATCTTGCAGAGGTCATATCTCCTTGTGTATTTATCCAAATTGAGTGTTCTTTAGCTCATTGGAAAGCTCTTGGTGTCTCGTATATGTGGTTAAACTAGTTTTAGAAAATTCTAATCTATTAGAGAATAGTAAGCTCTGCAAGCATGACTGGTTTTCTGTGATGAAGTTTGTGAGAAAGTCAACTTGTTCCTAGGGGGTTCCACCTACTTCTTGCTATATTTTGGAGGTCAATAAACTCCAACATTGGTATCAGAGCAATGAATTAAAGCTTGGAGAAGGTTATAATACCTTGATGAAGAATTTGAAGCTATTGGAGAAGAGGTTTATCATCGACACTACACAAAGGTAGAAGGAGATAACAAGGAAGCATCTCAAGCAACATCCAAGCAAAGAAAGGTGCATAAACTTTATAACAAAGGTAAATCTCATACTTATTCGTATCACACATATGCAAAAGGAGGGTTAAAGGAGGAAGTTTTTTATTTCCACAATGGGCGATCAACATGCACAAATAGAGAAGCTTGATAAGAACAACTATCAAGCATGGCGATTTAGAATCACAGCATACTTGCAAGGTAGAGGCTTGTATGGTTTGATTGATGGAACGGATATCAAACCTATATTACTAGAGGATCCAAATCAACAACAATTGAGGAAGTTTAGACTTTGGAAAGAAAGAGACAAAAGGGTTATATTCATTTTGTCACAAAATATTCTAGATTCAATGGTAGGACACATACAAGATCTAGACACAAGTAGAGATGTTTGGCTTGCATTGGAAAGGTTGTATGCTATAGGTACAAGAGCAAGGAAGATTCAACTCAAAAATGAGTTGAATAACATAAAGAAAGATACAAGGACATCAGTCAATGATTACTTGTTGAAGGTTAAAGAGATTGCAGATCAACTAGGATCAATTCAAGCTCATGTGGAGGAAGACGACTTGGTTGCACATACTCTCAACGGACTCAAGGATGATGAGAGATGGAAACCATTCATTACTTCAGTTTATGTTAGAGGAGAATTACCAGACTTTGATCAGCTTGTTGCTCTTATGGTCACGGAGGAGATGAATCTAAATGGCTCTACTTCAAATCAAAAAGGATCTCAAGGACAAGCTCTTTATGTAGGATCATCAAGAGGTGGAAACAGAGGAAGAAGAGGTTCAAATAGAGGTCGAGGAAGAAGGAGCGATGATCAAGGGACTTCAAGTGGCTTCTTCAACACAAGAGGAAGAGGAAGATCAAGCGTGAGAGGTACGAGAGGCAACTACAACTACAATCAAAGACAAAGGAGTGAAGATAACAACAATTGCTATATATGTGGAAGGTATGGACACTATGCCAAAAATTGTTATCAAAATGAAAATAATCAAGGTGGTAATCAAAGAGGAGGCTATTCAAGAAGAGGTAAACAACAAGGAAATTATGCAGTTGAAGGTAAAAGTGATGATTATGATTCTCTTCTTATGATGAATGTGGAAACTAAGATGAATTGTAATAGTGATGTATGGTATGTAGATAGTGGTTGCTCTAATCATATGTCACATGATGCTTCATGGTTTTCTAATATGCATAATCCTTCATGTAAAGGTCATGTTGAAACAGGAGATGATACAACACATAAGATTATGCAGGTTGGAGATGTTGTTATGCAGGATAAGAGCCAGACAAATCGCTTGAAGGATGTACTTTATGTGCCAAGGATCACTAAGAATTTGATGTCAGATGGTCAAATGGTAGAAAAAGGTTTGCAAATAAGATTTAATCATGCAGGTTGCTTCATTGAGGATCCCAAGCAAAGGAGGTTAATTGCTAGAGGTCAAAAACAAGGTAGATTGTTTACATTCAAGGTAAACCCAAATCATACAAACTATTTCTCTTATGGTATGCATTGAATAGCAGAGCTTGATCTATGGCACAAAAGGATTGGACACATGAATGTACACAGGTTAAAGGAGCTATCAAAGAAGAGGATTGTTGAAGGATTACCTGATCTTACTAAGCAACATATGGTGCATCTTTGTGAAGCATGTCAAATGGGTAAGCAGAGTAGACAACCTTTCAAGCATTCCAGCTATGTAAGTAGTGGATTGCTAGACCTTATACACACAGACGTATGGGGTCCTACTAAAGAGGCATCCTTGGCTGGTAATAGGTACTATGTATCATTCATTGATGATCATAGTACAATGACATTTGTGGATTTCATTAAACATAAGAGTGAAGTCTTTGATTGTTTCAAAAATTTTAAATCATTTGTCGAGAATCAAACAGGAAGATATGTTAAGAAGCTAAGATCCGATGGAGGGGGAGAGTATTTCTCTCAAGCTTTTACTGATTTTTTGTATGATGAAGGTATCAAAAGAGAAGTTACATGCATGTATACTCCACAACAAAATGGAGTTGCAGAAAGAAGAAACAGAATCATAGCAGAAGCATCTAGAAGCATGCTAAATGATATGTGTTTGCCTAATTCTTTTTGGGCTGAAGCTGTTAGCACAAGTGTGTACATTATGAATAGATTACCTACTGCTGGAGTTCATCATTTGACACCATATGAGGTATGGCATGGAAGGAAACCAAGTGTAAGTCATTTGAAAGTATTTGGTTGTGTATGTTATGTACATGTACCTAGTGAAGTGAGATCAAAACTTGATGTGAAATCAGAAAAGTGTATATTTATTGGTTATGCAGATACTCAAAGAGGATATAGATGTTATAATCCTCATACCAATAAGGTGGTTGTTTCAAGAGATGTAAATTTTGATGAATCACTTTCATGGTATGTAGATAAGAAAAGTTTGTAGGTCATAAATGAAGATGAAGAAGATACAGGTGAAGGAGACGAGTGCTTACCTCAGCCCACAAGAAGTTTAAGTGATGAGAAAAGCAGTTTGGATGAAGAAAGAGAGCTACCTTTCAATGGAAGATTAAGGCAAGATTCACCTCCTAGTGTTAAAAGTAAAGGTAAACTCAAACTTGTTGAAGTTAATGATGAAGGAGAGGAAATTAGTGATGTATGTGACTATGGAGAATCATCAAAGGTTCCTAATAAGAAAGGAAGAGCATCTACGTTGGAGGTAAGAAGAACTTCAAAAGTGAGTAAGCAACCTCAAAGGTATACGTATGAATCTTTCATGAATACTCATTATTCTTTTATGACAAAAGTTGAGCAAGAAAATTAACCCACACGTTATGATGAGGCAAAAGGAGATGAAAAGTGGGAGAAAGTAATGAGTGAAGAAATGGAAGCACTACAGGATAACAAGACTTGGAATTTAGTTCCAAAGACACCAAAGCAAAAGGTAAGTGGTTGCAAGTGGGTTTTTAAGATTAAAAGAAATAGTGATGGTAGTCTGTCAAGATATAAGGCTAGACTTGTAGCAAAAGGATATAATCAAACTCAAGGATTGGACTATGAGGAGACATTTAGTCCAGTAGCAAACATGGCAACGGTGAGAACTTTGTTGGCTTTAGCTGCAAGTAAAAGGTGGAATATATATCAACTCGATATAAAGAATGCCTTTCTTAATGGTGAGTTAAATGAAGAAGTGTATATGTCACAACCAGATGGTTATGTGGATGCAAAATGTCCTAATCATGTATGTAGGTTAAAGAAGGCATTGTATGGTCTTAAGCAGGCACCAAGGGCATGGAATGCAAGGTTGGTAAAGTATCTTATGCTGCAAGGATACACAGCGAGTCATGCTGATCCTTCACTTTATGTAAAACATGTAGATGGCATGTGTCTATGTATGCATTTATGTGGATGACTTGTTGATTACAGGGAATGATGCAAAAGCAATTGATGAGATAAAAGGTAATTTGGGAAAGGAATTTAAAATTTGAGATCTTGGTTTTCTTAGATACTTTCTTGAGATTGAAATTGTGTATGGCGATGAAGGTATGTGGTTGATAGAGAGAAAGTATATATGTGATATGTTGAAAAGGTTGGGTATGCAGGAATGTAAATTTGTTTCTACTCCAATGGAATATAATGTAAAGTTGAGTGCAAAGGAAGGTGATGAGTTGCATGATATGAATGTGTATAGATCCATGGTAGGATCTTTGATTTATTCAACAAAAACTAGACCTGATATATGCTATGCAGTGGGGGTATTGTCACAGTTTATGCATGAACCTAGAGTACCTCATATGCATGCAGCGAAAAGAGTGCTTAGGTATTTGAAAGTTACCATGAACGAAGGATTATTTTATAGTCATGATGCTGATCTAACTCTTAAAGTCTTTAGTGATGCAGATTGGGCTGGAACCAAAGATGACAGAAGATCCACAAGTGGATATGTGGTAATAGCAGGAAACAAGACATTAACATGGAGTTCAAAGAAACAGCCTACAATTGCTTTATCGTCTATAGAGGCTGAGTATAGAGGTTTAGCATTGGCTACTACTGAAGTTATGTGGTTTAAAAAGTTGTTTCATGACTTGAATGTGCAGGTTGATGTACCACTGATATATGGGGATAACTTGAGTAGCATTCATATGACCTCAAATCCTATTTTTCATGCTAGAACAAAACATATAGAGGTTCACTATCATTATGTTCGAGAGAAGGCCATAAACAATGAAGTACAAGTTTCTTTTGTGGGAACAAAGGATCAAGTTGCAGATATCTTCACCAAATCCTTGGATGGACCAAAGCTTCAAAAACTCAACTATATTCTTGGCATGAAGGAAATACCCTTTGAAACTTGAGGGGGAGAATGTTGCGAACATTTGTTTTATGTAGGGTACAAGTTTCAAATTATGTAAATACCTTTGGGAAGTCGTCAGATACTTCAAGAAGGCTCATATTATTCATAAAAGATTGCGAAAATACCACATGAGTTCTAGAACATGGTGAGTCAAATTAGTGAGTCACAAGGGAGCTGCAGTGGTGTCCTAGTGGAAGGTCGATGTGGCTAGTTCTCAAAGTCCATCAATACTTTGCTTATTTGAGCACTTGAGTCATGTAATACCTTCACCCAAGTGTCTACCACAAATTTAGATGTATTAGGAAGGTTTTAGATTAGTTTCCCATGCTATAAAAAGAGGAGAAAAGTCGTGATCTTGTGGGAGGTCCAAGAGAGGCATATGTGTATCTCTATGCTGCTGTAGTTTTGTATGCAGAGATTGCAGAGCTTGTATCTCCCTCCTTATATATGTAAATTAGATGTTTGATAGCTCATTTGAAAGCTCGTACTGTCTAGTTTGTTCCTCTAAATTTTCATAATCATTGGATTTGTGAGTTGAGAGCAGTATTCTCTTCAAGTAGTGTGTGTTCTCTCGTTTCACCTCTGCTGAAGGTCTCCATTAAACCTCTAACTTGCAGAGGTCATATCACCTTGTGTATTTATCCAAATTGAGTGTTCTTTAGCTCATTGGAAAGCTCTTGGTGTCTAGTAAATGTGGTTAAACCAGTTTTAGAAAATTCTAATCCATTAGAGAATATTAAGCTCTACAAGCATGACTGGTTTTCTGTGATGAAGTTTGTGAGAAGGTCAACTTGTTCCTAGGGGGTTCCACCTACTTCTTGCTATATTTTGGAGGTCAATAAACTCCAACATTCCCACCTTCATTTGAATTCAAATTCAACTTGTAAAAGTCATGGAACACTCCTAGATTCTATATAAAGACTTGAAATCTATTTTACATTACATGGAAGCAATATACATACACTAGTGACCATCATTGTCTTGCTCCTTCAATTTTCTGCATCATCTTCTTCACCAACAGTAATCTTGCAGAGGCTGCTGCTCTCTCATCAGAAATCCAAATTGAGAGCAAGATGACGCATTGGAAAGGTATAAGTGTCTAGTTTATGCCTGTAAATTTTCAAAGCATTTGGTTAAGCAGATTTGGCAAAATCTGAGTTTTTTAGCCTCGGGGTCAATCTCTGCGTATTCCTGAAAAATAGAAAGTACCACCGATGAATGTCACATTCATTCGTATAGAATATTTTGCTTATTGTTGGTGTGTGAAACACCACAAGAACTAAACTAATGTGGTATTAGAAGACCTCCATAACCATCATTAGCTTAGCAAACCTCTAAATATGAACCTTCAACTCTGAACTTAGTGAAAATCAAAAATTTCACTTCACAGAAATCTGCGCCTCTTCTTTAAACTTTCAATCTGACCTGTATCAACTTGATCTTTGCAAATTCTTCTGATCATTTGCTAGGAAAGGTTCTTGCTAATGTTCAGTAACATATAACAAGCAAAACTTTCAAGCAATAACTTCACAATCTTCTGATTTTGTACCAAACTTTACACTATGTCTGAAAACTGGAAATTTACTTCATCGATTTGACATACCTTCACTCTTAAGCTGATTTCTCTGAGTACGCGTCCCGTTTCTCAAAGATCTTTTGACCAAATGTAGTTGAGGATAGTAGCTTTCAAACGAGCTATCACTTACCAAAAACTTTACACTGTGCTTCGAGATCTGACCTTCAGAAGATCAGTCAAATGTGCGCCAGAAAAGTCGTAACTATCAACTACCTTACATAGTCATATGAAATGACTTAGAACTCAATGTACAAGAGGAATTAAACTCAATCCTTCTACACAAACATGTGTTGATTATCAGAGAAGATGTGTACAAAATGGCTTGGCCTAATTTTGCTCACAGCCATGGAAAACTCTCTCAGACTCAGAAGTTTTCTCTCACCATCTCTCTCAGAAATTACACGACTTTTCTCTACTCACTCAGATTACAAAATTGAGTTCTCTCATACATGTTTCTGACTCAAATTAACTTATATACCTAAAGTTTACATCCTTCTAGACTTGAACTCGTAAGTTCTAAAGATCAAATACAAATCTAGACTCTAATTTTGCACTAATTTACAATAGTGAAATTGTCCCTTCACTTAGGCTTGATTTTCTGTAAGTCTTTTCTTCACTTCTTCTTTCCTCCATCATATGTCTTCATATGTCTTCATATATCTTCATATATCCATGCCTAATTAGTGAGTGAAGCCCCAACAGCTCCCCCTCAATCACTAATTAGCATGCTTTGACTTCTTCACACAATCTTCTTCTCTTTTATTCCTGCCATCTCCTTGAACCTATTTGTCTTCACTCCATCCAAACTTTTTTTCATAATATCTGCAATCTGATCTTTTGTAGAAGTGTACACCACTTCAATCTCTTTCTCCATTACCTTTTCTCTGAGAAAATGATACTGTATCTCTATGTGCTTTGTCCTTGCATGAAATACAGGATTTGCTGCAAGATATAAAGAACTCATGTTATCTCCATGAATTATGGGTATACCTTGATCAATTCCCAAGCTTTTGAATAATGTTTGCATCCATATTACTTCTTTTGCTGCTTCCACAAGTCCTTTGTATTCAGCTTCTGTTGATGATAAAGCCACTGTGTGTTGTTTCTTTGAACACCAACTCACAAGCTTATCTCCAATATATATCATGTAGCCATGTGTAGACCTTCTGTCATCTTGACTTCCTGCCCAATCTGAATCACTATAGGCTCTCAACCTTATATCTGATGTAAAAGGATAATACAATCCTTCTTTCAAAGTCCCTTTGATATATCTAAGGACTCTTTGACCTGCAATCCAATGTGGATCTTTTGGACAATGCATGAATTGGGAAAGAACACCCACTGCATAACTAAGATCAGGCCTTGTTAGAGTTGCATAAATCAAACTTCCCACTAAAGATTGATACTTCCTCATGTCTTTGAATTCTGCTCCATCATATCTACTGAGTTTATGATTGACCTCTAATGGTGTAGATGCCTCTCTGCAATTCTCCATGTTAAACTTCTTTAGAAGATTCAAGAGATACCTTTCTTGTGATACATAAATACCATGCTCTGCATAGGTGATTTCCATTCCAAGAAAATATGATAATTTTCCTAGATCACTTATCTTGAATTCCTTCTCAAGTAGCTTCTTCACCTCCTTGATTCCTTCATTTGAGGTACCTGTAATTATAATATCATCTACATATATACAAATGTAGATCATACCTTCATCTGTTCTTTTGATAAGTAGACTTGCATCTGCCTTTGAACTTTGATATCCAAGGTCATTAAGATACTTTACAAGTCTATAATTCCAAGCTCTTGGAGCTTGCTTCAAACCATAAAGTGCTCTTCTTAATCTGCAAACATAATTTGGAAACTTATGATCTGCAAACCCTTGAGGTTGCTCCATGTACACCTCATCTGATATATATCCATTCAAAAATGCATTCTTAATGTCCAATTGACTCAATATCCATCCTTTTGATGCTGCAATGGCAATGATTGTCCTTATGGTTGACATCTTTGCTACAGGACTGAATGTCTTATCATAATCTATGCCAAATGTTTGAGCATAGCCTTTAACCACCAATCTGGCTTTGTATCTGGCTATAGTTCCATCTGCATGCTTCTTAACTTTGTAAACCCATTTATTTCCAATCACTTTCTTACCATTAGGCTTTGGGACAAGTTCCCAAGTTTTGTTCTCTTCAAGAGCATCAAATTCTTCCTTCATTGCTACTTCCCATTGTCTCTTACCTTTTGCTTCATCATAGCTTTGAGGTTCTTCATCTTCTTTAACCATGTAAGCATAATTTTTCTGAGTCAAATAAGAAGTGTCATATGAATACCTTGTAGGTTGCTTCCTCATTCTGGTTGACCTTCTTGGTTCACACTCTTCATGTATATCTGGATGTACTTCTTCATCAAATATTGGCCCATCTTCATTTCTTCTGTATGATCCAACTCTTGATGTGCTTGCTTGCATATGTTCTTCATCTCCATCTATCTGCATATGTGACTTACCTCTTGCACTCCTTCTTATCTCTTCTTCAAATGTTTCAAGATCACATTCTTTATCTGCATACCAACTCTTCTGTTCATCAAAGGTTACATCTCTGGAAACAATAAAATGTTTAGTTAAAGGACTCCATAGCCTATAACCCATTTGCTTTTCATCATACCCAATAAACACATATTTTTCTGCCTTTGGTTCAAGCTTATGTCTGAGTTGTGATGGTACATAAGCATAGGCAATTGACCCAAACACTTTACAATGGTCAAGTGTTGGCTTCTTACCCCACCAAGCTTCATAAGGGGTCATACCATTCAAAGCTCCACATGGTAGCCTATTCACAAGATATGTGGCTGTATTTACAGCCTCAGCCCAAAGATAATTAGGGCAATTCTTTTCCTTTAACATTTCTCTTGCAAATTCAACCAATGTTCTATTTCTCCTTTCTGCCACCCCATTATGTTGAGGTGTATACCTGCAAGTTATCTCTCTTTTAATACCTGCATTCCAAAGATAGTCATTAAACTCTTGGGAGAAGTATTCTCCCCCTCCATCAGACCTTAGCCTCTTGAGTTTGTGACCTGTAACTCTTTCTGCATAAGCATGAAAATGTTTGAAGGCTCCAAAGACTTCTGACCTTTCCTTTAGAACATAAAGGGTTATCCACCTTGTAGCATCATCAATAAACAAAACATAATACTTAGATCCATTTATTGAACCTTCTTTTGTTGGCCCCCATACATCTGTATGTATGAGTTCAAGCAAATCATCATGCTTGAAACCTTTCTTCTGAAATGGTTGTCTATGAGCTTTTCCCATCTGACAAGCTTCACACTTGTATATCATATGTTGATTCTTCACATTTGGTAGTCCCAATACAGATTGGTTCTCCACCATAGTTTTGATTCCTCTTTCATTGAAGTGTCCCAATCTCTTATGCCAAAGATCTAACTCTGTAATTACTTCATCACCATGTGTGATTAGGGCTTGACCAACATTTCCTTGTACTTTGAGAGTAAAAAGTCTACCTTCCTTCTTACCACAAACAATGGGTTTGTAAGCATCCTCTGGATCTTCAACAAATACCCCTTCATTTGTAAATCTGACTTGAAAACCTTTTTCCACTATTTGTCCAACACTAATCAGATTCTTTGGTATTGTTGGAACATACAAAACAATTGTTAATAAATCAGCTCCACTCCTGCACTTCACTTTTCCAATTGAATGCACATTATGCTTTGTATTGTCACCTGTTTGTACTGTATGACTTGAATTTCCTTCTTCCAATTCTGACAACAATTCTATATTACCTGACAAATGATTTGAACAACCAGAATCAATATAGAATACCTTGAGATCCTCCTTCTCTGATGAACTAATTGAATTCATCATCAATGTTGTATGGTTGTCATTCTGTGTATCATTTGCATAATTATAATATGTGGTGTTGTATGATTGGTTCTGATTCCAATTTCTACCACCACCTCTTCCATAACTTCCTCTTGAATTTTGTCTTCCTCTTTGAAATTGATTCTGAAACCTTCCACCTCTTCCTCTGCCATTGTTGTTCTGATTTTGGCTTGCTCCTTGTTGATTGTGCCAACAATCATATGCTAGATGATTGCTCAATCCACAAATCCAACATGTCTTCTTGTTATTGTTCTGATTACCTCTACCTCTTCCATTTCCTCGACCTTTACCTCTGCCAAAACCTCTTCCTTTTGCATAATTTGCTTGAGTTGTTGACTCTTCTTCATCCTTTGCCTTGCCTTTATCTCCTTTCTTTTTATTCTTCACATACATTGCAAAACTTTGACCTTTGTCTCCATCTGACTTCAAGTCTTGCTCAAATGTGAGCATCAATCCAAGTAATTGATTTAATTCTGGCACATAATGATTTAATGAGAGTTCTGTTGAAAGTACAAAGGGCTTCCACCTCTCATCACCTCTTAACCCTGCAAGTAATTGTGCTATCAACCTATGATCTTCAATATCCTCATCAATAGATCCAAGGCTATCTGCCAAATCCTTCATCTTAGTGACATAATCACTAATGCTTTGATTCTGCTTTTTCTTGAATGTGGTGAACTCTGACCATAAGCTAGCTTTCCTAGCTTTAGTAGTGTTTTGGAAGTGGTCTTCCAAAGCATTCCAAATATCTTCAGCTGTTTCTAAACCTCTGATGTGAGGCAACAAATGATCTGTAATAGTGTTGTATATATAAGCTCTTGCACTTGCATCTCTCTTCTGCCATAACTTCAAAGCTTCTAGCTCTTCCTTTCTTGGATGACTTTCATCTTCAAATTTAGGCTTCTCCTCTTCACCTGTCACATATACCATTAGATCCTTACTCATAAGTAAGGCCTCCATCCTCATTACCCAAGCAGGATAGTTATCTCTGTCCAATTTGTCAATGGACACATGATCTGCCATGGTATCCTTGCTTCTGCTTCAACCTGTAAGTGTAAGGTTTAAGAATGATACCTTTTGTAGACCTTTACCCTTGGAATCAACTTCAAAACAATCTTCTGATGACTTTTGTTGTTGAACACCTCAGCTTCCTCCTTCTTTGATAAAGAACTCTTCAACTCTTCTTGTATCTGCTCTCCTTTACTTCTCGAGGACCTTATCTGCTCTGATACCACTTGTTGGTGTGTGAAACACCACAAGAACTAAACTAATGTGGTATTAGAAGACCTCCATAACCATCATTAGCTTAGCAAACCTCTAAATATGAACCTTCAACTCTGAACTTAGTGAAAATCAAAAATTTCACTTCACAGAAATCTGCGCCTCTTCTTTAAACTTTCAATCTGACCTGTATCAACTTGATCTTTGCAAATTCTTCTGATCATTTGCTAGGAAAGGTTCTTGCTAATGTTCAGTAACATATAACAAGCAAAACTTTCAAGCAATAACTTCACAATCTTCTGATTTTGTACCAAACTTTACACTATGTCTGAAAACTGGAAATTTACTTCATCGATTTGACATACCTTCACTCTTAAGCTGATTTCTCTGAGTACGCGTCCCGTTTCTCAAAGATCTTTTGACCAAATGTAGTTGAGGATAGTAGCTTTCAAACGAGCTATCACTTACCAAAAACTTTACACTGTGCTTCGAGATCTGACCTTCAGAAGATCAGTCAAATGTGCGCCAGAAAAGTCGTAACTATCAACTACCTTACATAGTCATATGAAATGACTTAGAACTCAATGTACAAGAGGAATTAAACTCAATCCTTCTACACAAACATGTGTTGATTATCAGAGAAGATGTGTACAAAATGGCTTGGCCTAATTTTGCTCACAGCCATGGAAAACTCTCTCAGACTCAGAAGTTTTCTCTCACCATCTCTCTCAGAAATTACACGACTTTTCTCTACTCACTCAGATTACAAAATTGAGTTCTCTCATACATGTTTCTGACTCAAATTAACTTATATACCTAAAGTTTACATCCTTCTAGACTTGAACTCGTAAGTTCTAAAGATCAAATACAAATCTAGACTCTAATTTTGCACTAATTTACAATAGTGAAATTGTCCCTTCACTTAGGCTTGATTTTCTGTAAGTCTTTTCTTCACTTCTTCTTTCCTCCATCATATGTCTTCATATGTCTTCATATATCTTCATATATCCATGCCTAATTAGTGAGTGAAGCCCCAACACTTATTCCTTAAACTTTTGTGCATTCCATACACTCAAACCTATGTGTATCACTCCCATCAAAGGATTGTTTCTAATTGTAATCACGCTGGTCGCTATGGGCATTTGAAGTTCATTGTCTCTTCCATATATAGTAAGTTTTTTGAGCTAGTCGACCTGCGAACCTATCTGTTTTATATCGACTCGTTCTCCTTGATGCTCCAAAGTACATAGTGCATTTCTTTGCACTTATCACATGCCTATTGTTAAAAATAAAGAAGTAAGCTCGTATATATTTTTGCAAAAAGGATTTTCTTCAAGTAGAAGGAAAATACAAAAATGAAAAATAGAAGCATTTACTTCAGCAAGTAGTGGAGGCCAAAAGAGAATCATTCAAAAGAGAACCAAATCCAAAATCTGAATTGTAAGAGTGGCTGTCCAAAGTAGTGGAGAAATGATGGAGAAGAGCTCTCAAACTCATCATGAGAGTTTTTGGTCACTTGGCTATAAAAGAAGCAAGGGAGGACACTCAAGTAGAGAGCAAGAAGGCGTGGAAGCTCCCTTGTAGCTACTTCATTTGTTTTGAGTCATTTCGTTCAGTTCACTCTCATAGAGTATGTCCAGCCGCACACCCATTTCTACATAGTCTACTTGTGAGAGTCATATCTCTCAATATATGTATCCGATTTTAGTGTTTAAACATTCGTTGGAAAGCTTATCTTGAGTACTTCCTCTGTCCAGAACAGTTTTATGAAATTCTTTATGCTCTGTGAGTTATTCAGGTTTTAGTGAAGTCCAGTTTTTAGCTTAACTGAGTGGACAGGTAGTCTGTTTTGAATCAAATAGTTGCCAACTCAAATCTACTCCAAATTGAGTGTTTTATATCTCATTTGAAAGCTCTAGGTGTCTAGTTTGAGTGACCAAAGTTTCAAGTTCATTGGATATTTCAGTTGGTACCAGTTTTCATTTGAATGTTCTGCTGTTGGCAAGAGTCTTGATCCTAAGAAGGTCTTCTACACTTTCCGCTGCGATTAGGAGAGGAATTCTCCAACATTTGGTATCAGAGCTTTGGAGTTTGAAGAGGCAAAGCATTGGAACTAAACTGAAGCAAAGGGAAAGCTACAAATCAAGGGGGAGCTTCGTGAATTCAAGAGAGAGCGCCACAACATACTTGAGGTAAACTTCAATCTTGGAAGTTTTCAATGGCTGATTTAGGACAACAAGTTGAGAAGTTAGACAAAGACAATTTTCAGTCTTGGAGGTATAGAATGATAAATTACCTGAAAGGTAAAGGTTTATGGGGTTTAGTTAGTGGAGATGATCCACAACCGGTAGACCTTGAAGATCCCAACATTACTCCGGCACAAAGGAGACAATTTGCTGATTGGGAAGAGAGGAATCGAAGGGTGATGTTCCTCATCTCACAAGTTATTTCTAACACTATGATTGGTCATGTGCAAAGCTTAGAAACAGCCAAAGAAGTTTGGGAAGCATTGGAGAAGGTGTATGCTACCTCAACAAGGTCTCGGAGGATGCAACTCAAGAACGAGCTCAACAACATGAAGAAAAGCTCAAACCAAAGCATTAGTGAGTATACATTGAGGATTAAGGAGCTTCGAGATCAACTAGCATCAGTTGGATGCAAGATAGAAGAGGAAGACATCGTCCAAACAGCCCTCAATGGCTTGAGGAGTGAAGAAAAGTGGAAGCCCCTCATCACAAACATCCTTTATAGAGATCCTCTACCAACATTCGACGAAATTATACCAAATCTTGTGGCTGAAGAGGTTGCTCAACAAGGAGAAGGCAACAAAGGTAAGGACAGCCATAGTCAAATGTTATATGCAGGAAGAGGTAGAGGAAGGAACTCAAGAGGAGGCTCGAGAGGAAGAGGAAGAAGCTACAACAATACAAATTTCAGCCAACACAACTCGGATGACAACAAGGACAACTCAAATGACAACACACATGGAAGAGGTCGAGGAAGAAATAGAGGAAGAGGTCGAGGTTCATACAATCCTCATAAAGATATAACATGTTATCATTGTGGTAAACTAGGACATTATGCAAATGATTGTTGGCAAAAGAATGGAAGGCTGAATGGAGGCAACCAAAGGAGCCAAAATAACTATGCGAGTACATCAAGTGAAGGAGACAAGCAAACCATGCTTGCCATGAAGCATGACTACAACAACTCGAGAAGTGATGACCAAAAATGGTTCATAGATTCAGGTTGCAGCAACCATATGACATGCCAAGGAGATTTGTTCACAAAGCTACAAGCTCCAAGTGGAAAAGGATGTGTAGAGACCGGTGATGAAACTCAACACGCAATTGAGCATGTTGGAGATATCAAGCTTGGAGACAAGAAGGTATTGGCTGATGTTCTTCATGTTCCTACTATTGCAAAGAATTTGATTTCAGTAGGACAAATGGTAGAGAAAGGATATCATGTTATCTTCAATGAAAAAGGCTGCTTTATAAAGAATCCAAAAGAAGGATTCAAGGTCATTGCTCAAGGAAGGAAAGAAGGAAGGATGTTCACTTTGGACATTCAACAACCGCATGGAAAGGTGATGTATATTCAGTTTGGAAACAAGAGGATAGCTGAAATCGATTTGTGGCACAAAAGGTTTGGACATATCAACATTCCCAAGCTCAAGGACATGAGCAACCATGAAGTGGTAAGAGGTCTTCCAAGATTCAATGATGCCGGGCTACATGAGTTTTGTGAAGCATGCCAACTAGGAAAGCAAACTCGACAACCATTCAAGAAAAGCAACTATGTGGCAAGGAATGTCCTCGACTTGATACACACGGATGTATGGGGACCATCACAACAACCATCAGTGGCTGGTAATAGATATTTCGTCACTTTTATTGATGATCATTCAAGGAAAGTATGGATGTTTTGCATAAAACAAAAATCAGATGTGTTCTCCATGTTCAAGAGATTTAAAGCACAGGTAGAAAAGGAAACAGGACGCTACATAAAGACCTTGAGGTCCGATGGAGGAGGAGAATATTTCTCCAAAGAATTTTCAGACTTTCTTTATGAAAATGGAATCAAGAGACAATTTACATGTAGGTACACACCTCAACAAAATGGAATAGCTGAAAGGAAAAATCGACATATCACAGAAGTTGCAAGATGCATGCTCAACGAGATGAAGATGCCACTAAACTATTGGGCTGAAGCAACTAGTACGGCCGTTTATTTGATGAACAAGTGCACAACGGCTGGAGTGCATAATCTAACTCCTGAGGAGGTTTATTCCGGTAAGAAGCCTGACCTTACACATCTCAAAGTTTTTGGATGTGTGTGTTATGTTCACATCCCTCAAGAACTAAGGACAAAGATGGAGGCAAAGTCCGAAAAATGTATTTTTATTGGATATTCATCGGAGCAAAAGGGATATAGGTGCTACAATCCGGTGACAAAGGAGCTACGAGTCTCACGAGATGTGGTATTTGATGAGCTAAGACCATGGTTTGGAGACAAAGGGAAAGAGAAGACTCTTGAAGAAGATTGCGAAGATGATGAAGGTGCTGTCCAAGAAGAATTTCAACAAACAAGCACTCAAATGTCAGGTCCAGAAGCTTCTACATCACTTGGAGAAAGCTCAACATGGAAGGGGAGGCTAAGGAGTCATTCCTCATCACCAACATCAGCTTATGAAAGATCTAAAGCCGAAAGTGCTGCCCAAAATAGTGATTCAAATACAAGTGAAGAAGAGTATGAAGAGGTGATCACACCGAAGGTAAAGTTGAACCGATTGAAGAAGCAATGTTCAAAAGGAAATGAAAGGAGGTCTTCAAGAGCAAGGTATCCAATTGAAAGGCTGAGCTATGATAGTTTTATTGCAAAACATTTTGCATATATGACACAGGTGGTCAAAGATAAAGAACCGGATGCATATGAAGAAGCATGTACACAAAAAGAATGGCAAGAAGCTATGCAAGAAGAGATGAAAGCTCTCAAGGACAATCACACATGGGAGCTAGTTCCAAAGGTTGAAGGTATGAAGATTGTTCCAAATAAATGGGTGTTTAAAATAAAGAGAAATGCTGACGGCTCTCTAGCAAGGCATAAAGCTAGACTAGTAGCAAAAGGATTCAAGCAAACTCACGGCATCGATTATGAAGAGACTTTCAGCCCGGTTGCAAAGATGGGAACAATTAGAACCTTGATTGGAGTGAGTGCAGCAAGGAGATGGCCATTGTACCAACTCGACATAAAAAATGCTTTTCTCAATGGTGAACTTCAAGAAGAGGTATACATGAGTCAACCGATTGGATTTGAAGACAAAAAGCATCCAAATTTTGTTTGTAGATTGAAGAAAGCTTTGTATGGGCTGAAGCAAGCACCACGTGCTTGGAATCAAAGATTGGTCGAGTACCTCACAAGGTGTGGGTATAGTCCAAGTAATGCAGATCCCTCTCTCTACATGAAGAAAGAAGAAGGCAAGCAGGTATATATTTGCATATACGTTGATGATCTCATCATAACAGGAAGTAGTGTTACAGGAATACAAGAGATCAAAAGGAAACTCGGTAAGGAGTTTAAAATTTCAGATCTTGGTGAGCTGAAATACTTTTTAGGCATTGAGATAGTCTATGGGAAAGATGGCATTTACTTAATGCAAAGAAAGTACCTATTGGATGTTCTTTTCAGATTTGGAATGAGTGAATGCAAACCACTCACTCAACCTATGGACACAAATGTGAAGCTATGCTCAAATGATGGAGAGAAGTTACATGATGTAACTACATACAGGAGTATTATAGGTTCATTGATCTATGCTACGATCACAAGACTAGATTTGTGTTATATTGTTGGAGTTCTTTCTCAATTTATGCAAGCTCCAACAAGTGAACATTTAAATTCAGCCAAACGAGTGCTAAGATATGTGAAGCACACTGTCAATCATGCATTGTTTTATAGATATGATGAAGAATTGCAGGTAAAGGGCTTCAGTGATGCTGATTGGGCTGGTTCCAAGGAGGATAGAAGATCCACTTCAGGTTATGTGTTCATGATAGGTAGCAAACCTATCACATGGAGCTCAAAGAAGCAACCTACTGTTGCACTATCATCTACAGAAGCTGAATATAGAGGTTTAGCCTTTGCAACTTGTGAAGCTATGTGGATTAAGAAGCTCTTGGCTGATCTTGATGTGCAGGTGGAGACCATTCCAATTTATGGTGACAACATGTCAAGCATTCACTTGACAAACAATCCAATGTTTCATGCACGAAGCAAGCACATAGAAGTGCATTATCATTATGTTCGAGAAAAAGTTTTGAGCAAGGATGTGGATATAAAGTTCATTGGAACTAATGACCAGGTTGCAGACATGCTTACAAAGTCCCTCGATGCTTCTAAGCTCAAGAGGTTCAAGGACGACATCAACTTACAAGATATGGTTGAAGGTGCAAGCTCACATGTGAGCTTGAGGGGGAGTGTTAAAAATAAAGAAGTAAGCTCGTATATATTTTTGCAAAAAGGATTTTCTTCAAGTAGAAGGAAAATACAAAAATGAAAAATAGAAGCATTTACTTCAGCAAGTAGTGGAGGCCAAAAGAGAATCATTCAAAAGAGAACCAAATCCAAAATCTGAATTGTAAGAGTGGCTGTCCAAAGTAGTGGAGAAATGATGGAGAAGAGCTCTCAAACTCATCATGAGAGTTTTTGGTCACTTGGCTATAAAAGAAGCAAGGGAGGACACTCAAGTAGAGAGCAAGAAGGCGTGGAAGCTCCCTTGTAGCTACTTCATTTGTTTTGAGTCATTTCGTTCAGTTCACTCTCATAGAGTATGTCCAGCCGCACACCCATTTCTACATAGTCTACTTGTGAGAGTCATATCTCTCAATATATGTATCCGATTTTAGTGTTTAAACATTCGTTGGAAAGCTTATCTTGAGTACTTCCTCTGTCCAGAACAGTTTTATGAAATTCTTTATGCTCTGTGAGTTATTCAGGTTTTAGTGAAGTCCAGTTTTTAGCTTAACTGAGTGGACAGGTAGTCTGTTTTGAATCAAATAGTTGCCAACTCAAATCTACTCCAAATTGAGTGTTTTATATCTCATTTGAAAGCTCTAGGTGTCTAGTTTGAGTGACCAAAGTTTCAAGTTCATTGGATATTTCAGTTGGTACCAGTTTTCATTTGAATGTTCTGCTGTTGGCAAGAGTCTTGATCCTAAGAAGGTCTTCTACACTTTCCGCTGCGATTAGGAGAGGAATTCTCCAACACCTATAAGGTCTATTTGAGTCTCCATAAGCTCAAGGGCTGGTCTTGTGCCGGTTGGCTTGACCAAACTTCGTCGCTTCGAAACGCACTTTTTTACCTTGGACAAGCTTCTCCAAGTTCTTTCAGCCTCTATGCATCCCTTCTATCTCTCTCATCACATGAGCTTAGTATTAGAAGAAAATGATTTGTTTCTCTTTAAACACAACATAATGTAGCAAGAAAGAACCCCTTTATCTCTAAACAAATCATAAACCAACAAGAAATAACTTGATTTTATCACCCTTGTGTTTGTCACAATAGCAAGGTATCGATTCTTTTAGGAGCAAGCAGAAAAAGGATAGAGAGATGGTGTGCGCACTTTCTCTATCTTCCCTTGTTGAATTCATAGAGTGGAAGGAAGAGGGTACTCAAATGGAGGACTCTCTCTCTCTCACTCATAGAAGAACATGAAAAAACCAATGACAAAGGATGAGGAGCAAAAAGTACCGAAAAAGAATTCATGGGAAAAACCTAATGAAGACTAACCATGTATTTATAGGTTTTCCCAAGGTTTCCTTTCTAGAACTTTAGATCTTTCTAGTTTTTTCCTCTCTATTTTCATAATATCTTCTCTCTCTTTCTCTCTCTTTCTCTCTCTCTCTCTCTCTTTATGTCTATTATTGCACGTCTCTCTCTCTATGTCTATTCTTGCATGCCTATGTTTTCCTCTCTGTCTTTCTATATGTCTGTTGTTGCACACCTATGCTTTCCTCTCTCTCTCTCTCTCTCTCTCTCTCTCTCTCTCCCTCCCTCCCTCCCTTCCCTCTATGATGCGAAGAGAAAATTCTTCTATGACCATTTTGCTTTATCTGTCTTCCCTCTCTCTCTCTCTCTATCTCTCTCTCTCTCTCTCTCTCTCCTCCCTTCCCTCTATGATGCAAAGAACAAGTTCTTATGGAACATTTTTACTTCTTCTTTGTCTTTCCCCCTCTCTCTCTCTCTCTCAATTTTTTTTCTCTCTGCTTGTATATACACTTATGACCCTAACGGGTCACTTATCTTTGTACATTCAACTAGTAATAGATTCAGTATTGTGTGTTAAACTCCAAGCTTCTTCTACTTTCTTGTGCTCTTTACATGCTCCTCTAAACCTCAAACTCCAACACTCATGAAATCCCTCATCAGAAGATCCACTCAATGCAAGTTCTTGATTCATAACCTGAGTGCCTTTATATGCCTCTCCCATTTCTATGTCCTTAGGTAATGGGTATCTCTTACTCTTTATCAATCTAATGAAATTGTCCTTGAACTCAAGCTTCACAATGGAGAAGCCCTATTCGAAGGACATGGTCACTTGACTTTTCAAGAAAATATCGTTTAGAATTTATTTTGCATTCTTTTTCTTCTCTAGCTCCTAAATTAGCACAGCTTTAGGAGCTTTCTTCTTCTTTTTCTTTTCACTTTCTTGAACATTTTTAGTCTCTTCACTAGTCTCTAGGATATTTTCATTCACTTCACTTAGTTTTTGAGTCTTAATTGTTGGCTAGCCTCTTTCCCTCTCTTGTTTCCTTTCTTCTTGCCTCTTCTTGAGAAGCAATAGGCTCCTCAAAGTGTACTTTGTTCTGATTGTCTTTAACCATTTCCTCTTCATTGTTGCTTTGTCTTCTAGTACGTCTTCTTTTTTGTTGAACCTCATCTTGCATTTCATCTCTTCTTCTTTTATTATCAACATTAGCTATGTGTGAGTAGAGAGAGAACTGATCCACTAGAGAGTTCGAGGCACTCTTGTGCATGATCGAGTCTCTAGCTCTATCTAGGGCTTTTATTGAGTAATTCATTTGTGGTTGTGGCCTAATTTCTTCTTCATTTCCTTCCTCTAGCAGCTCTAACTAGGTTGTTGATGTGCTAGCATTTGTACTTGATAGGTTCGCATATAGCTTCTTCATTCCTCCCTTCCACCAATTTACAAGAAGAGGGAAAATGTTCTTGTGCATCACACCAGACACATCTCTTTGCTTCTCCAAATCCCATAGTTCCCTATCAAACAAATGGCCTAGTATTTCTCTAATACATGGGTTGAACTGGTGGTGTAGGGTTTTGTTGAGGAACGGACTGCAATGGAGGTGCAACATGAGGTGTCATGTATCCCTATATGTTCAATATCAGCATAGAATTTCTATGCAACGGATCCATATAGGTAGTGCTAGCCTGAGCACAAGTGAGGTCTTGATAATCCATGGAATACACCATATTGTGTAAACTCACCATCCCTTTGGAAAAAGATGCCTACATCATCATGATGTCTTTTATCTGCTAGCTAAGGATTTCCAATTGCAACTCCATGGATGTGTGAGATTTGGATGCAACATTAGCCATAGCTCATGATATAGACAAATTGGAAATCATTGGAATAGGTGTATCCCCCTCCTATAATGGAGCAGTATGTATAGGAGCACAACCTCTCATTGCTGTTGGAGGAGATGATGGATAATCTTTAGAGATGAATAGGTGTTTCTTAAACCTGCTTCACACAAGTCAAGAAAAACTACTAGAGAGTGTAGTGGGCCTCTTTAGCATGCTAATGATCATAAATAATCACATATGTTGCTTGGAACATGATCCACTAATCAATGGATCAAAACAAATAGATACGAATTGATCTAAGAACAAAAAACTTGCTATTCTTGTTTCTACACCTGCTCAATGTTTTGAACAGTTCTCTGAGCACAGCAGCAATTAGCTTAATTCCTTTTGGGAAACTCTAATTAGATTAGATAGCTACCAATCATGAGTGATTTCATAAAAATGATGGACTACCCACTGAGAATGGTGTTTAGAAAATCACCTTCCAACAATTATGGAGTGCATGAGTCAACAGATCAGAGAGTAAAGATGTCTTAATATCTCACGATTCAGAGAGGCAATGATATTGAGACTTTGCAATCATATACTAGAAAATATGTTGAATCCACCATGCTTTAAATCATGACAAATGATCAATCGTACACTGAGAACAAGCTCATTGTTTTGATGTACTCATAGCAGAGAAGTGAAATGAGAATGTAATGATAATATGTATGTTAAATCCTATACAAATACAATGTCATTGGCAAACATATATTACTCAATGTGTGAGAGATGAATGAGCTATGAGATGAGCTTTGAATTCACAATAGATCCCTTTAACTCAAGCATAAACACCACCTCCTTTACTTTTCAATCCGAAAAGACGTGAGTATTGGTATGAAGACCTTGAGCAAGTGAAGGCACAAGTGCATGAGTGAAAGCACACAAACATGCACACACGTACACACACACGTGCACAAGGTAAGATCAAAGAGTGGAACAATGGAAGGACTTCGATTACAAGAGAAATCTAATACAAGAGCTCCAATCTCTAACAAGCTAACTCTCTAAGAAGCTAACCCCCAAAATGAGCTCTCTAGCTCTTTTTATAGATTTGGACTAGTTTTGGCCCTGTCGAGACCTAGTGTCCAGCCTAGTTAAAAATTAGGTTCTAGGGCTTATTTGACGGCTCAAATGAAGTCTAATAATTATGAAAATTGGTAGGATGATACTTCTAATAATCCTCAAGCTTGAGGACTCCTCGGCTTGAACAAAATGGAGTTACAAAAAGGTGAAATGATATTTATAGTGGTTTGAGTGATCAAAATCACTATTTTTGTAGGGGATTCTTCTGAAAGTTAGACATACACTTCTTGGAGCTCCCTATGTGCTCCTTCTTCTTGTGTGTCCACTTCTGTGATGCACTTATTATGCTTATCCTTGACCTTGAGCTTTAACACTCCCCCCCCCCTCTCGAGTCTGTCGTCCTTGATAGACCCTTGTAGTAAGGGTTGTTCCATGTAGTGCTTTGAGAGGTGGTGTCCATCCTTTGTTGTTCTTGTTCCTTGGATTCGAGCGAGCATGTGTCATTGTGAGCTTCCAAAAACTGCTAGTTGCTCAAAAGGAGGTTATCAAGGTTGAGTTGGACCAACTACTGACTTCAAATTGCTTCCTAGGTATTGATGTTGTCCCCGTCATTTCCTCTAGAGCTCCAAAGGTGATGTTCATAGTAGTCATGCCAAGTAGTCATAACCCGTAGTGAATGATGGGTAAGTGTGTTAGTGCATGGGTTGAAGAAAAGATGTGCCTTGTGCACGGCCTTGTAATGTGGCCCTATGCATGCTTACTCGGGGAATGCATTGTAAGAAATATGGTGCAAGAGATTCGGGTCTTGAGCGAATTGCTCAAGGGTATGGTGGCGAAGAGGTTTCCTAAACTATCATGGTTATGGTGTTGCCAAAGTAAGGATTCTTACCATGGTGAATGGTCGACCGATGTTTTTCTCTTCGTGTTGTACACCCAGCATTGTGATGGATCATTGGTTGGTTTATCGTTGGCGATGAATGTCCATATTGATGGTCCACTGATGAGATTCTTTTTGTGCCTTGGCCTGTCTCCTCTCTTCAAAGCAATATTTGCCAAATACTGAGAATTGAATTTCTTTATATTCCTTGACAAACAACATTGGGTAACTACGCCAAGCTTAGTTTCACATATTCTCTTTAGCTCACCATAAGCAGGAGTCTTCTCATCTAGTATACAGACAAGGATTTGCATGGTACCAGAACTAACCCTTGTAGATATCTCCTTGGATGCTCTCGTACATACAGTAGTTAGTCATCGCTCAAGTTGCAGACCTTCAAGCTCTTCCCTCTGATCATGGTAAGGGGGAACAATAGTTATGGATGCCATGTTCATGCCAAGTTTTGGACATCTACCAAATAAGGCAACAATAATATCGTCTGCTAGCCGAGACGCACTTCTATCCACACTAATAAATGCCCAGTAATCAACAGTTCCACCTTCAACTAAGCATGACTCAATCAGAGGAACTCTCTCTCTCTCTCTGTCTCTCTCTCTCTTTTCCTGTCTTTCCTCTTTTTTTTTTTGAGGAACAATGTCACAAAACAAGAAGACAGATGTTAGTAACAGTAAAAAAATAGTTGACATATGTCAATGTGCTCTTGTGCATGGGACTCTCAAATGTGTCCATGCACAGCCGTGTAAGGTGGCCCTATATTAATGCATACTTTGGAAATTCATGACCTGAATGGTGCAAAAGACACGGTTGTGCAAGGAGCACATGATTGTCGCTCGTGGAGGCTTCTGATGTTACTTAGGGGCATTGATACAAGCTATACTTAGAGGTGTCCCTTGGACCCCGAGACGACAACTGATCATTCCTCCTTATAGGGATCCGGTCGAGAACCATGTTCGGTTGTGTAGAGATCACTTTGGGCTCTTTCATCTTTGAATGATTTCTTAATTGTTGTAGCCCATGTGGTTGGTTCTTTGGTTCTAAGGGGCCTGTCAATGCTTTTGGCTTCCAAACCAAGACATGTGTTGCTTGTCTTCTTACTTTTGCCAGAGTGGTGAGTTGATCTTCCTTGGATCTTTGTGCTGTGTTCTGACCTTGGCCTCTCCGTGGCTTCATTGTTGAGATTTTACTCATGTGGGAGAACCTAGTATTTTGCACTTGTGAGGATTCCTTGGGTACCCACATGTTTAATCGCCCTCGTTGAGCTGCAACTAATTTCTTAGGTACCCAAACTTGGCAGATACCTAGTGGTTGAATGTGTCCTAGTTTCTTCATTCATCTTCTGGCCTGGTTGGCTTGCCTGGATGGAAATTGTGGGGGTAAGGCCGATCATTGTCCTCCTTTTTGTACCCAGATCTGTCTCATGCTCGGAACTGCTTTCTTGTTGAATGGTGTCTTTCTCGTTGATATAGCAGTTGTCATGTACTGTTTCTCTTGCCTGTGTGGTTGAACTACTATAGATGGTTGAGACTTCATACAAGAAGGGAGTCTCAATAGGTCTCCGACCCTTTGGTTGGAGGCAGCATCCTTCTACATCTTTGGACACATACAACTTCTTCTTCTCTAAGACTAGTCTTAAGAGAATGTGTGACACCATGATCTGTGAGCATGTAGTTTTCTGATTCTAATGTAATGCATTGTTCATGAACCCAAACTTGAAGAAGTTGGCTCCTTAGGTTTAAGTTGACTGCATGGTCATAGATCCAATCTTCTCCCAAGACAAGTGGCTCTATAAGGTCCTCATCGTGACATACTAGCATTTTAACTATCATTGGAACATCTTGAAGGTAGATGGGAAGTTCCACCTCACCCAAACAAGGGGTTTCCACACCTCCCAATCCTATGAGATATGCTTCTATTGGATTGATGCTCAATTGCAAGTCTTGGCAATATGAAAGTCTAACTGCACTAGTTGCTGCACCTGAATCAACCAATGCTCTCACAGTCCTTACATTCTCTCCGTGTCCTACCTCTAAGGTCACAAAGGGGCATCAAATTATTCGAGAAGTAATTATGCCCGATTTTTGGCACATGTCCATGTGATATTTTGGGGCTTTCGGATTGACATCTAGGCCTAGTCGGCCTAACTTATTTTGCCTGATGTGCCCTCTACCGTCTGGCTGTGCTTCTTCTCTAACTCTCAACTCTTATTCTTTTTGGTGCTTAGCCATGTTGGGTCTCCTTAACATATCCTTTGTAAGAGGCTCTTGATATAGCTTTACTCGGCATCCACTAATATATTTTGGCAAGATGTCACCTTCTAGAGTGGCCAATTGAACCGCACCGTTAATGGAAATTCTATTGATGATCATGGGTCCATATACACTTTTTTCCAATTTACGGGCATGCTGCTTTAGTGTAGAAACCAACACTAGGACTCCCTCTTTCAATCCTTTATCCTTGATGTGTGCATCAAAGTATGCCTTTTGTCTTTTCTTCGCAGCATAGATGCCTGCTGTAACTCGTAGCCTCGTCTCACCTAAACACTCTAGATCAAAGATCCTAGAGGACAACTCATGTCCGTTCCACTCGTGCTACTTTTAAAGCTGGGATTAGGAAATCTAATGGTAGCACAACATTTTGTCCAAAGACCAGCTGAAATGGGGTGGCATTGAGTACCGTTTTGTAGGCAACTCGGTAAGCCCAAACAGCATGATGAAGCTATTTATCCCAATCAAAGTGTTTATTATTGACCAGTTTTGTCAATACATTACATAGGATCTTGTTTGTGCTCTCAGCTTGTCCGTTAGCATGTGGATGATAGGGGGCAAACTTCTTATGTATCACCAAGAATTCTTGGAGAAGATTTTCAATGACTTCATTTAAAAGTGTGTGCCTCTATCGCTCACTAACTCTATTGGTAGTCCATATCTCGTGAACACATTCTTGAATAAGAACTTGGCCGTCATCTGAGCATCATTCTTTGTTGTGGCTTTTACTTCTACCCACTTTGTTAGGTAATCGGTGGCTACAATAATGTACTCTGTATGGGAGTTTCTAGCTGGGAGGGGGGGGGGGTTAATAGGAACTACAAAGTCTACGCCCCACTTTGAGAATGCACGGCCTCCCATCATTAGCCTCAAAGGCATCTCATCTTTTCTCACCGGATATTGTGCACGTTGGCATGTGTCACATTTCTTCACATAGGTATGTGCATCCATATGAAGAGTGGGCCACAAAAGTCCTGAGAATAGAATGGTCTTAATTACTCGGTCAGGACCAAAGTGTCCACATGCAACACCACTTTGTGCAATTTCCAAGACTTTCAAATAGTCTGATTCGTGAACGCACAATCGTAGATAACCATCTTTTCCTCTTTGATATAGGTTTTCTCCTACTAAAGCATAGTCTTGAGCCTCTTGCTCCATACTTCATCTTCTTGCTAGACTATCCTCTTTGGGTAATGGTCCCAATCTCATAAATTCTATCAATGGAGCAATCCAATCTGGAATTAGTGACACGTGATAAAGGGTAGCATGCTCCATTGGAGGTTTTTCCTGGCACACTGGACAATTCTTAATCCACTCATGTATTTCTTTATCCACACGAGGCCAATACACTCCTAAATGTTTTAGATTTTCTAATGTTCGTTGTTTAGAATAGTGATTTCCTAGAAATTATTCATGCACTTGTTGCAACCAACTACTATGTTCATCGTCCTTGACACAACAAGCTAGTACACCCTCTATGTCTTGTTTGTACATGCTTCCTGCCAATATTTGATATTTTTGTGATTTTACAATTTCTTCTTTGTTTGTTTTTACGTTCTTATTTGCGGGTCCAAAGGTTAGGACTGGTACCAACTTATCTACCCATTTAGGAACAACCTCCAAATTGAATAGATAAGCGTCGAGTAGGTCATTAGACATGCCTTGTGGTGACTCGCCTGAAGCGATGCGAGAGAGGTGATCCGCCCTAAGGTGGGTCCTACCTTTCCTAACAACCACTTCAAATTCATACTCCATTAGTAAGAGGAACCATCTTACTAAGCATCTAGTATTGCAAGGTTTATTGACCAAATATAATAAGGGTTGATGATCAGTGAAAAACTTGAACTTGTTGGCTAATAAGTAGCGTCTAAACTTCTTCATAGCATATACCATTCCTAAGCCTTCTCGCTCACTTGTGGTATACTTTCGTTCAACTGCATTTGGATATCTACTAGCATATGCTATAAGTAAATCTAGATTTCCTTCACCTGTGGGTTGTGCCAGCATGCATCCTATTGCATGATTGGATGCATCTACATGGACATGGAATGGTTTATTCCAATCACGAGTGGTCAGTATTGGTGTTGAGCACAAACATCTTTTTAGCTCATTGAAGGATTTTTGACATTCATCGTTCCACTCAAAACTTGTCAACAAGGCATAAAGAGTTTTTTCTATGATCACATACATGTGGATAAACCTACGGTAATACCCACAATGGCCCATAAAGGCTTGTACCTCTTTAACATTCCTTGGCCTTGGCAACTCTGCTATAGCTCATACTTTGTCTTCATCTGTTGAGATTCCATTCTTAGAAACAATGTGACCTAAGATCTTACCCTAACATACCATGAGTACACACTTTTCAGGGTTCAGACACACTCAATATTCTCTACACTTTCTAAAGATCTGCTTGAGCTCAGAGATGTGGTATCTTCATTCTTGGGAATGAGCACATAAATCATCCACATATACTTCTAAGTTCTTTTGCAAGAACTCTTTGAAGACATGACACATGAGCCTTTGGAATGTTACAGGTGCATTGGTGAGCCCAAATGGCATCACCCAAAATGCAAAGATTCCCCACTATGTAGCAAAAGCTGTTTTGTGTTGAACTTTTGGGGCAATGGCTACTTGGTTTTAACCTGAAAATCCATCAAGGAAGCTATAAACTTCCTTGCCTGCAACACACTCCAATAAATGTTGAGTGATTGGAAGCGGATAACTATCTCTAATCATAGCGGCATTAATTTTTTTAAGGTTTAATACACACTCACAACTTTTCGTTCTTCTTGGGCACCACTACAATGGGGGACACCCATTCACTATGCTCAATTTCATAGATAAATCCAGCTTCAACCAATCTATCAATTTCTTCTTTTATTTTAGTTGCATAAGTATCACTATATGTGTAGGGCTTCTGTTTGGTGGGCTTGGCATCAGCGGTCATGGGGATAGTATGAGAGCAAATCTTTGGATCTACTCCCTTCAAATCTCTATAGTGCCATGTGTGAAGGGAGATGGTGGATGCAATCCAAAGATGAGTTGGTGCTGCTACAACCAGCTTCACACCAGCCAACTGAGACTTCAAAGTTGATTAGTAGACCCTTTGAGCTTCCTAAATCCACCAAAATATCAGCCAAGTACTTTGGAACATATATCCCCAAATTTTAAGTCAAGACAGACTAGTTGCAAAATGACTAGCTCCCAAAACTTGCTATTTTTGGACATACACCTGCTGAAAAAAATGAAGAGTGCTCTCAACCTGGTAAGAATTAGATAAATTCCTTTTGGGCATAGCAAATAGACTTAGCAAGCTTCCCAATCCAAGTTAAAACACTTCAAACAATGGACTGAGCACTGAGAAGAAGATTCATCAATTTCTGTAACATGCCCACCATTCTCGAGGCTCTGCAGAAATAGACCAGTGAGCAGTAAAATGCAAATATCTCCAAAACTGTAAATCCAATGACCTTGAACATTTATATGCAGAAAGTAGAGAGTAATAGCTATCCAAAGCACGTTACAACACTGAAAAAACTTGTGTAGAACTCGAGATATGACCTTCTGAAGTCATTGCTCTAAGTGAGTATAGCAGAGAACAAAATAGAGAAGTAGATGATGATAAATGTATAGATTCACATATGATTACAACCACATTGGCAATGAATATTTGCACAATGGGAGTAGAATGATAGAGCTATGGAGTAAGCTCTTCAATCTCTACAAAATGACATGAAGTGGTCACGTACAAGGCTTGCTAATCACCTCTTCCTTCTTGCTCTTTTTATAGCTATTCTTGGAGGGAGTTTTGAATTCGAATTCGAATGGCTCCACCTAAAAGTGATCCCCAAAGTTAGGAGATATTCCCTCAGCTCAAAAATTCGTGGTTTTAGGTAGTTAGACCCACGAATTTTCTTTTACATCATGGATGAGGTAAACCATATTTTTCCTTTTTCCTTTTTCAATTACAAGAGATAAAAATGAACTCTTTTAGAAGAGGTTTTCACATGACTACACATGTGACTTACAAATGATCATAATATCAAGCATATCAAGCATGTAGGCTTGGGTAAAATGCACCAACTGCTCCCCCTCAAGCCTAACATGCTTGGCCTCCAAATAAGTCTTCAATTGTCCTTGATTTCCTACAAGCCAATCATCAACTTGAATCTACTTAACTTTGTACTATCAAGAGCTTTAGTCAACATGTCTGCACATTGCATATCTGTAGAGACATAGGATAGTTGAATATCCTTACTCATTAGCTTCTCCCTTACATAATGGTAGTGGACTTCAATATGCTTGGTTCTAGCATGGTATACCGGATTAGCTGCTAGATGTAGTGAGCTTGTGTTGTCACAAAAAATGTGAGGTGTTGAAGAATGAAGTCCAAGATCTGTGTACAAAGACTTTAACCACATGATTTCTTGATTTGCATTAGCCAAACCTCTATATTCGGCTTCAGTAGAAGATAATGCCACAGTTGGTTACTTCTTCGATGACCAAGAAATGATTTTTGAACCTGCAAATGATATATACCCGGATGTGCTTCTTCTATCATCTCTAGATCCGGCCCAATCTGCATCTGAGTAGACCTTTAGCTCAATATCTGAAGTAGATGAATAAAACAAACCTTCATTCATAGTCCCCTTTAGGTACTTGAGGACTCTCTTCGCCGCTTCCATATGTGGTCTTCTCAGCTTATGCATAAGCTGACTCAATATGCTAACACTATAGCATATATCCACCCTTGTGAGTGTTGCATAGTTCAAACTTCCAACGAAGCTTTGATAGCTTGTGATGTCTTCAATTGGCTCTCCTTTATAAGTCCTAAGCTTATGATTTTGCTCCATAGGTGTACCTGCACACTTGGTATTTTCCATCTTGAACTTGACGAGCATGTCATGCACATACTTCCTTTGTGTGATGTATATACCTGAACCTGTGTAGATTAACTCCAATCCAAGAAAATAAGTGAGTGGCCCAAGGTCACTTATTTTGAACTCCTCCTTCATTTGACTCTTTACCTGTTTGATTCCTTCAAGATCATTGCCTCTGATAATAATATCATCAACATACACACATAAATAGATCACTTCAGATCCATTCCTCTTTATGAACAAAGAGGTATCCGCCTTGCTAGCTTTGAATCCTTGGTCGTGCAAAGTCACCAATTGGAAATTCCAAGCTCTTGGAGCTTGCTTCAATCCATACAAAACTTTCTTTAGTTTGAATACATAGTTAGGATGATGTGCATCCTCATATCCAGGAGGTTGTGCCATATACACTTCCTCATAAATCCATCCATTCAAGAAGACATTCTTTACATCAAGTTGATAGAGATTCCAATTTCTAGATGCAGCAAGACTAATGAGAGTCTCCTCATAATCAATACCATGGGTTTGAGCAAACCCTTTAGCAACTAACCTTGCTTTGTGTCTATTTATACTTCCATATGGACTCCTCTTGATTTTGTATATCCATCGAGATCCGATTACCTTCATAGATGGCTTGTTAGGTACAAGCTCCCAAGTGTCATTTTCCTTCAGGGCTTCCATTTCTTCATCCATTCCATCTCTCCAAGATTTCTTGCTTTGTGCTTCTTCGAATGTGGTAGGCTCTTCATTGGTTGAATCCTTTGCAATGTAGATTGAGTGCCTGGTGACCAAAGAAGTATCATAACCAAACCTCTCTGGTTTCATCTTCTCCCTTGAAGACCTTCTAAGTGGTTGATGTGAGCTCTCAGGTCCATATGTAGAATCCTGCATCTTTGCTTTACCTTTGTTCTTCCATAGCTTTAGTCTTTCCAAGTCTTCTAGGTCAATCTCCGAATGACTTTCTTCAATTTGCTTTGGCTCCTTTGGTTGAAGTGATGGAAAATCTTCATCCAAGTCATAAGGCAGCTTCACTTTCCTGTCATCATCAAATCATGATTTGTTTTCATAAAAAATTACATCTCTACTCATAGAAAATCCTTTATTGGTTGGATTGTACAATCTATATCCTTTTTGGTTTTGATCATAACCAATGAATACACACTTCTCTGTCTTGGGATCCAATTTCCCTCTTACTTGAGAAGGAATGTGAGCATAGGCTAAGCATCCAAAGATTTTACAATGCTCTAGACTAGGTCTTCTTCCATTCCACACTTCATATGGTGTGGTTCCATCTAGTGACTTAGATGGAAGTCTATTTATGAGATATGTGGCTGTAGACACAGCCTCTGCCCATAGGTGGTTTGGCAATCCCTTTTCGTTGAGCATGGACCTTGCAGCTTCCACAATAGCTCTGTTCCTCCTCTTTGCTACACGATTGAGTTCGGGTGTATACCTTGTAGTGACTTCCCTTTTAATGCCTCTTTCATGCAAGAAGGCATCAAATTCAGAAGAGAAGTATTCTCCTCCACCATCTGATCTGAGTCTTTTCAAAGTCCTACCTGTTTGGTTTTCAACAAGAGCAATATACTTCTTAAAGCAATTAAACACTTCATGCTTGTGCTTCATGAAAAATAGAATGGTCCACCTACTACAATCATCTATGAAAGACACATAATATCTTGAGCTTGATATAGATGGCTCCTTACTTGGACCCCACACATCTGTGTGCACTAGATCCAAAGGATTTTGATACATATATTCTTTCTTATTGAAAGGTTGTCTATGATCCTTGCCGAGTTGACAAGCTTCACACTTATAAATCATGTGTTGTCTTGTGATATTAGGCAAACCAAGTACACTTTGGTCCCTGCAAATTTGTTTGAGTGTCCTCTCACCAATGTGAGCAAGCCTTTTGTGCCATATCTCCAACTCTGTAAGAGTTTGAGATCCATAGCTAAACAAAGCTATGTTCTTTGTATCTTCCACTTCAAAAGTGAAAAGCCTTCCTATCTTTTCTCCTTTGGAAATCCTTCTAAAGCCTTGCCTTGGGTCTTCAACATATGCTCCAAATCGGTTGAATCTAACGTGCAATCCTTTTTCAACAATCTGTCCAACACTTATTAAATTTTTGGTAATTGTAGGGACATACAAGACTTTGCTTAAGAGGTTCATATTCCCATCTGATGTCTTCACATTACCTATCTTTTCCACTGAGTGCTTTGTGTCATCTCTTGTCTGCACTTCATGCTTGTTATGAGGATCTTCCAAAAGTAGAAAGTAAACTCACATTTCCTCCTACATGGTTTGAGCATCCCGAATCAATGTAAAATATGTGATCATCATCCTTACCCTTCTTCACTAATAGATTCATAATCAATAATGAATCTTCTTGACTTTGGTCCTCTGCATAGTTATTGTAGTCCTCTGCATAATGAATCTTCTTGCCCTTTGTTGCTCATGATTGGCATTGCTTCATCTCCGGATATGAATCCATATAGATTCCTCCCTTGAAGGTAAGCCTCTATCCTTAGAGACCATCCCGGGTAGTTTTTTCGATCCAATTTGTGAATAGTTGATGGAAATCCATCTCACATGTTGCTTGACTATGCTCTGATACCACTTTGAAGAGAGATGGTGGATGCAATCCAAAGATGAGTTGGTGCTGCTACAACCAGCTTCAAACCAGCCAAATGAGACTTCAGAGTTGATTAGTAGACCCTTTGAGCCTCCTAAATCCACCAAAATATCAGCCAAGTACTTTGGAACATGTATCCCAAAAGTTTAAGTCAAGACAGACTAGTTGCGAAATGACTAGCTCCCAAAACTTGCTATTTTTGGACATACACCTATTGGAAAAAATGAACAGTGCTCTCAACCTGGTAATAATTAAATACATTCCTTTTGGGCATAGCAAATAGACTTAGCAAGCTTCTGAATCCAAGTTAAAACACTTCAAATGATGGACTGAGCACTGAGAAGAAGATTCATCAATGTCTGGAACATGCCCACCATTCTCGGGGCTCTACAGAAATAGACCAGTGAGCAGTAAAATGCAGATATCTCCAAAAGTGTAAATCCAATGACCTTGCAAATTTATATGCAGAACATTGACAGTAAGAGCTGTCCAACGCACATTACAACACTGAAAAAGGTTGTTTTGAATTCGAGATATGACCTTCTGAAGTCACTGCTCTGAGTGAGTATAGTAGAGAACAAAACAGAGAAGTAGATGATGATAAATGTATAGATTCACATATGATTACAACCACATTGGCAATGAATATTTGCACAATGGGAGTAGAATGATAGAGCTATGGAGTAAGCTCTTCAATCTCTACAAAATGACATGAAGTGGTCACGTACAAGGCTTGCTAATCGCCTCTTCCTTCTTGCTCTTTTTATAGCTATTCTTGGAGGGAGTTTTGAATTCGAATTCGAATGGCTCCACCTAAAAGTGATCCCCAAAGTTAGGAGATATTCCCTTAGCTCAAAAATTTGTGGTTTTAGGTAGCTAGACCCACAAATTTGCTTTTACATCATGGATGATGTAAGCCATCTTTTTCCTTTTTCCTTTTCAATTACAAGAGCTAAAAATGAACTCATTTACAAGAGGTGTTCACATGACTACACACGTGACTTACAAATGATCATAATATCAAGCATATCAAGCATGTAGGCTTGGGTAAAATGCACCAACACCGTGCAAATACATCCCTATATTCCCTTAATAGAGCTACAAGCTCTGATTCTTCTTTTGCATTTAGGTCATCTCCTATGTATGTACATCTCTCTTCGTTATCTTCAATGGTCATTACAATCTTTTTGGTCTTTTCTTCATTGTCATATGCTTCTCCTATAATGGCCTCTCTCTTAGGCATTCATACCAAAATTTTCTAGTCTTCAACTTCATATTTCTTGAAATTTTCTGGTACTTCGAACAATGATTCCTCCTCTTCTTATTTCATGGTTTTTCTTTTCTTTTTCTTTTGACCTCCTTCACTTGCATCCTTTGAAATTACCATTTTAATGCTCGTGAGAGGATCTTTTCCTTTTTGAGTAAATACTTATACATCTTCCAGAAAATGCTCCTCTGAATTGAAGCAGGTGTCCATCACAATGGACTCTAGATCATCGTCATCCTCTTCTTCTTCTATGGTCTCACTAGGATCACACTCTTCTAGCAAGGGCTGACACATGAACACACAGATATCATAGCCCTCCTCATCACAATGAGGCGTCCACTGTTCTTCATTGACAGCAATGTCCATGGTGGCTAAGATTTTTGGCCAGCCATAAGGCTCAAATTCCTCATCTGGAAATATCATCGGTGCATAGGCTGGGTCTTTAACTAGTCGTTCTCCATGATAAGTTCCTTCTTCTCTCACTTTTAGGCATCTTTCCTCTTCCTCTGCGACCTTGCACATCCACAAGTGAGTACCTTCATGCATCCATGATGGATCAAGTGAACTTCTAGAATGCACAAAGATAGAATCTTCTTTTGCTCTGTGGATAGGATTCCACTATAGGGGTGGTACATCTCTTAAGGTATAATCCTTTATATTGACCTTGGTGGTGACCCCTAAGTGCTCTAAGTACAAGGAGTTGGTTCCCCAATCCTGTACTATTTGCAATTGTCATAGGAAGGGCCTTCCCAGGATCATCTCATAGACATTATTTTTTTCAAAGTCACATATAGCGAATGTGTGTTCAAACTCTACCCCACAAAAGGTTAGAGTTATCCCTTCTAGCAATCCTAGAGGTCTTTCAACATGGCCATCCGCCATTTGAAGCTTCATTCTAGTTGGCCTTAACGTTGGTTTGCCCCATTGCCTCCACAAGGAGGTGGTCGCAATAGGAACACCAGCACGTGAATCTACTATCGCTTTGGTTGTGTAACCTTGGTAGGTGATTGGAAGATAAGTAATGCCTTCTTCACCTTCACTCATGTCTCCTATTTTGTCTAGAGGTATCTCTGGTACTTTTTGCTTAGAGCCTGCTTTTGACATATTGGAATGGAGTTCAGGAACTTGATTTGCCACATGCTTCCATAACTCTGGTTTTACTTTGAGAAGCTCTTCTACGGTGAGATTACACTGAACCTTAGTGTTCTTCACGACATCAATGTTCCTTGGAACCATTGAGTCTTCATGTCTTACCAATATTGTGGGAGCTCTAATCTGAAGAGGTTCAGATTCCCAAGGGCCTATGAATTGTGGCAATTCTTCTAAAGTATTAGATTCAAAATCTAATCATTTGTCTTCTTGTTGCTCTGCTTGATCTCCGTAAATAGATCGGAATGTCTTGGGGAAACTGATCATGAAGATCATCAATCTCAAGAATAGGAGGGGGATTACCCTTCTCCTTGGCCCATTTCTCTTCTTGTATTTCCCTCAAGAATTCTTGAGAGTACTGTTGAATTGAAAGAGGTGCTCCCTTATCTATGGAATCCGGAACATAAGCTTTTGCTGGTGGTGAGCTTTCTCTTTCAACAACTGGTTGAGCCTGTGGAGGTAAATAAACTTGCAGTTTGTTTACCAACTACTCTAATCTTTCTAGTAAGCCCTGGAAATGAAAATCAAGTTTGACAGAGTTTGTCTGATTGAACATTTGACTGGTCTCAACGTAGCCTCAGCTAGTTCTACCATTTTCATGCACATTTTTGTCTGTTCAATCTCTAAATCTGCTCTAAGGTAACTCTTTTCTAGGTTTTCAGTTGTTGGCCCTTCTTGAAGTCAAGCCTGATAGGCTTTAAACATCATGTCTAAGCCTTCTGGGCTTAGATCTGCAAGAACAAACCCTGGTTGTGGTTTATCTACACTGGCTGGTGGGGTGGGATGAGGTGGAGTGGGTGGAGTTTTGCATGCGAGGGGTTTTAAGATGTAATGTCTTCAATTTTTATCTTTGCGTCTTTCAAGCTTTCTTCTAGTTCACCTAATTTTTCTATTCCACTTGCAATTCTTCTTCTCTCTAGTATCCTTCCATGTTCTTGTTTTCCTCTTACTAGGCTCTCCAGATTCACTTGACTCTGATTGTTCGGTTGGTTTAGCTTGTTGTAAAGCTTGTGCCCTAGTAACATCTTGTATGTGGGCCACATTACTACCACTTGAACCTGAATCCACCACTAGTCCTACCACATTAATGGGTGTAACCTTGGGTGCACTAGAGGGGTTCCTTGGACAATCTCTAGGGAGATGGTCTTTGCCACACTCAGGACAAAAGGCTTGTATTGTGATGTCATGCCCTTGTCCTAGAGTTGGTGAATGGGGGCATTCACAAACGAAATGGTTGCCCTGACATCGAAAACATGGTCCTCTAGGGGCTTGCGGTCTCACTTGTCTCGCTTGGGGCCTAGGATTAGGATTCATGTACATGACATTGGAGTATTCAGGCTCCCAATTTGTTTCCATAGGTGGTGCCTCATATTGATATGGATAAGTATCACTATGCTCAGGTGACTCTGTGTAATAAGCTTGTGGACTATCTTCATAGGAGTAGTCAAAACTCTGAGCATGATGGTCATTCTCTGAGACCAGTGGAGTCACTAGCACCAATGCTCTACTAAGGTTCTCCTCCATCACTGCATACTTAACGAGAATTACATTAGCAGAAGTTGGTGGTTCATTTCCTACGACTGGTCGTGGCCTATATGGTGCTTGATATTACTATTGTGGTTTATAATATGGCTGTTGGTGTTGGTTCTGATACCTACATTGTGGGTAAGGTTGCTAATAAGTTTTTCTAATAGCCTGCCTATTGTGAGGACAATCTTGAGCTGTATGGTTCGTGTATTTTCTCTCAATCGTGCAATATTGAGCATTCCTTTCTCTTATGTTCGGGTTTTGCATTGGGCAAACATTAGCCATGTGGTCCCCTCCGCAAGTATAACACCGGTTCAATGGGGTGACTCTTGGTGTTTGTTTAGTTTGAACTCCTAGTTTCTTGGCAAACTGCTCAACAATCTCATCAATCTCAATGGAGGTTATAGAGGTATGACTAGTAGAACTGTCAGAATCCCTATAGAGTTTGGACAATTCTAGTTCATCACCCAAGTTTTCTTCTATGTCAATGCACATCCGCACACACTCTTCTATGGATCTAGGCTCTTTCAAGTACACATATGATCTTAATTTGGTGCTTAGTAAGCCATCTAAAAACAAGGCCACTTGTTTGGCCGGTGTGGGTAATTTCAGAACACGGTATCTTTCTATGTACTGTCTGAACTTTCTTCCTGCTAGTCGCACTATTTCTTGGGGTGTTTGCTTGAAGCTCTAGATCAAGGATGATGTGTTATGCCTGATACCACTCTTGGAATATTCTACAATGAATTCGTCTAGCACTTGGCCTATATTGCGATGGTTGTGACTGTTTAGGGGTTGAAACCAAGCTAAGGCAATGCCCTTGAGAGTCAAACCAAATGCCTCAAGCTAGGTGAACAAGTCATCGACTTATTCAGCTCTTAATGCTTGTTTGAACTCGGCCACATGATCATAAGGATCTCCTGAACCACAAAAGTAATTTTTCATTGTCTTTATTACTTGAGAAGGTCTAAGGGTTCCTGGGTGCTCATAGGGTCTGGGCAATAGAAAATCATGTTCATCTCTTTGATGTCTTTGTGCTTGATGTCTCTCTCTTTCATGTCTTTTACCTTCCTTTCTTGATCTATCTCTAGTCATATTGTGTGTAAATCTTACCTCAGGCCTCTCTTTGGCTCTTTCTCTCTGGGCTTCATGAGCCTGCATGATTCCCCTGCTCTGATACCAAGAGCATTTTCACTTATGTGTTATCCAAATAGGCAACTTTGCCTGGTATCTCAAGATCCTTGAACTCGCAGATGGTGACTAT
Organism: Ceratopteris richardii; assembly: GCA_020310875.1. NCBI lineage: Eukaryota > Viridiplantae > Streptophyta > Polypodiopsida > Polypodiales > Pteridaceae > Ceratopteris > Ceratopteris richardii. Next base: position 80,860,195 of record CM035412.1, on the reverse strand, counting down.
TAGGCTAGGTTGATCTGTCTTGAATCTCCAAAAGACTTCCACTGTTTTTCTATTCAAGAATAGTTCTATGCTTTTGTTATCTTGAGGGATCCAATGTGGAGTGATCACTTTGGTCAAAAGTGACTTAGCTCTAGGATTCTCGGGTTCTCGTCCTACATCTCCTTGCTCTAGGTCTCCTATCTCATTCTCAGGAATGATATTTCCAAACTCATTAGTGCTGTCTGGTAAGTTAGTAACCACATACATAGTTCCTTCCTTATCAATATATGAACCCTCTTTGAACTTGACTACTAGGTATTCAAGTCCAAAGGGTTGATCTGGATATTTGAGTTGGACCACTCATCGCCTCAGACCATCCTCATAGATGTGTGCACCTAATTGGTTGGTCCTTATATACTCCAATTGTGTCTTATAAGGACCTTCTCGTGTTTGTAAATAGGTAGTGCATGAGTTACTGGTAGGTCTCCCCATGCTGAAAGACATTTCTGAATCACTTGTGTCTGAACTTAGTACATAAGGATAACCAGTTAGTTTTTGTGCCCAAGACTTTAGTTGTATGGTTGACACTTTCCTCAGAAGATCTAATGCTTTGTCTATCCTTGCCTAGGTGTCTACCAGATCTCAAGTTCATAAGTTTTGTCTTTTAGCCCCAAAATTCCCCTTGGTATTTCTAAAAATCCTTTGGAGCTCCCTTGGCTTCCCAACCCCACTTGAAGGTCAACTTCAAATTACTCTTTCCAACGCACTCTAGAGCTTAAAAAATGGATTCTGGATGAAAATGCTATGCAAAATCAGGCTTCTCGGGGCCAAAACAGGCAAACAGGACCTCTCAGAGAATCAATATTTTTTGCAAATTAGGTAGCCAAGAAGTCGTGTTTTTTTATCAAAGAATCACGATTATCTCAAAATCCACTCAAAAAATTCTCAAATCTCTAAGTCCAAAGAATCACGACTTTCTTCTAGAGAATCGTGACTTTCTCAAAAATGACCAAGTCTAAAGAATGGTGACTTTCTTCCAGAGAATCGTGACTTTCTCAAAAATGACCAAGTCCAAAGAATTATGAATTTCTAGCAGAGAATTGCGATTTTCTCTAATTTTCTCAAGTCCAGAGAGTCGCGAATTTCTTGTAGAGAATCGCGACTTTCTCAAATCCACAGAATCATGAATTTCACCTAGAGTGGCGAATTTCTAGGAGAGAATTGCAATTTTCTAAAAAATGCGAAGTCTAGAGAATCGCACTTTCTTCCAGAGAGTCGCGATTTTCTCAAATTTTTCTAAGTCCAAAGAAACATGAATTTCTAGCAGAGAATCGTGAGTTTCTCAAAATGCTACGTCTAGAGAATCGCAACTTGATCAATATGCACAAATCCAGAGAATCACAATTTTCTCCAAATGCTAACTAGAGAATCGTGATTTTCTCCAAAATTTTTAGGCGGGAAATTTTTTAATTTTCTAGAGAATCGTGATTTTCTGAGAAAGCCGCGATTTTCTAAGTTTTTAGGCAGGAATTTGGAATTTTTGTGCCGAGCCCCAAATGTGCAAAAAATCGTGAAAAACACAAGGGCATGCACTCTCAAGCACTTGCTAGCCTTTTCTTGCACTCCCACACATGAGAAATGATGTGAAAATGGTGAAAATGCACTAAAAAACAAAACAAATTAGGATTAGCAATGAAATGAAGTGAACTAGTGTTATCTCCAAAGATTATTGGAGTGTAAGAGTGTAACCCCAAATCTGGATAGAGTTTCTTGAGCCACATAGTTTCTTGAGTTGCATTTGCCAAACCTCTCTATATTCTACTTCTTTGGATGATAAGGCCACAGTTGGTTGCTTCTAAGATGACCATGATATAAGCATTGAACCTGCAAAAGATAGGTACCATGAAGTGCTCCTTCTATCATCCTTAATGGAGCCAACCGAATCTGCATCATAATACATTTTTATGTCTAAGTCAGAAGTGAAGGGATAAAACAACCCTTCATTCATGTTACCCTTTAGATACTTTAGCACCCTCTTGGCAGCTTCCATGTGAGGCTTCCTTGGTGCATGCATAAACTGAATCAATGTGTTTACTCCATAATCAATTTCTACTCTTGTTAGGGTAGCATAGTCGAGGCTCCCTACAAGCTTTTGGTAACGTGTGATATCCTCAAGAAGTTCTCCGTCATGAGAACTAAGCTTATGGTTGAGTTCCATGGGTGTACCAACAATTTTGGTATTCTCCATCTTGAACTTTACCAACATATCATGAATATACTTTCTCTGAGTAATAAATATGCGAGAATCTATATACACAAGTTCTAGACCAAGAAAATATGTTAATAAACCAAGATCATTGATTTTAAATTCTTCCATTAGTTGAGCTTTAATGTACTTGATGCCATTGGCATCATTCCTTGTAATGATAATGCCATCCACATAGACACATAAGTAGATCATCTCTGAGTTGGTTTTCTTTATAAATAAAGAAGAATCTGCCTTCCTAGCCACAAAACCTTGATCCTACAAATAAGTCACAAGCCTATGGTTCCAAGCTCTAGGAGCTTGCTTTAGACCATAAAGTGCCTTCCTTAGCTTGCATACATAACCTGATTTATTTTTATCTTCAAACTTGGTGGTTATGCCATATACACTTGTTCTGATATCCATCCACTTAAGAATGCATTCTTAACATCTAACTGATATAGATTCCAATTCTTAGAGGTAGCAATGCTTACCAAAACCCTAATTATTTTCATGTTTGCCACAGTTGAAAAAGTTTCTTCATATTCCACTCCATGGGTTTGAGCAAACCCCTTTGCCACTAGCCTTGCCTTGTACCTATTTATAGGACCATCTAAATTCTTTTTTATTTTATATATCCACCTGGATCCTATTACCTTCATGCTTGGATTCTTGGGAACTAGGTCCGAAGTATGGTTTTCCTGAAGTGCTTCTACTTCTTCTTGCATGGCTTCTATCCATTCTTTCCTCTTATTAGCCTCTTCAAATGAAGAAGGTTCTTTTGTCATAGAGTCTTTAGTAATATACACAGAGTGCTTGGTGACTAATGATGTATCATAGCCATACCTTATGGGCTTTTTGCTTTCCAATGGAGATCTCTTGAGTGCCTGGTTGGAGGACATTGGTATGTCTTCCAATTGCTTGAATTTGGTCTTGCCTCTTGACTTCCAAGCCATGAAGTCAATCTGCTTTTCATCCTCTGAATTGATATCTTCTGGTAATTGTTGATCTTCTTGAGTGAGAGTTGGAAAATCACTTTCCAAATCATAAGGTAACTTGACTTCTTGCAATCATCTTCAAACCATGAATTATTTTTATCAAACACTACATCCTTACTAGCTATAAATGCTTTGTTAGTGCGATTGTATAGCCTGTGCCCTTCTAGTTTTGATCATACCCAATGAATATACACTTTTCAGCCTTAGGGTCCAACTTCCCTCTAATCTGTGAGGGGATGTGTGCATAAGCAATGCACCCAAATATTTTGCAATGGTCCAATGAGGGTCTCCTACCATTCCATGCTTCATAGTGATGTGGTTTTACTCGGCTCTGCCTGATACCACTCCTTGTCAACGCGACGAAGGTTGAACCTTATTAAGCCTGCGGAAATCGCCACGCCCAAGAAGAACTAAGCTAGAGTGATTTAGAACACCTCTGTAATCAATCAATAGCTTAGCAAAGTTTCTAATGCTCAACGTATAAGTCTGCGCTCTCAATTTACTGAAAAATTTCACCGAAACTTCAGCAGACTGTCACTGGACAGACACTGTAATCGTACCGGAATGAACTTCAATTCTGTTTATAATTACTTCAAGTGAATGTTTATGAAGTAAGGGAGTGATGCGTGAACTTCCTTAACTTACTGAACTCTTCCTGAAGTTTAAGAAAAAACTCCACTAGTTCAGAAAACCTCTTTCCGGTCAGGCTTTGTACTGTGTGTAGATATCTTTTCCACCGGAACCTTTGATCAACTGAAAGTAGAGATGTCTAGCTACAGAATGAGCTATCTCTCATACAAAACTTCACATTACTCTACGAGATCTACTTCATTCTTCTACCGAAAATTACTCGTTTACTGAGAAACTGTAACTGACCAAAAATACGTTTACTGTGAAAACTTTAACTGTTAACTATTTTTAACTGTAGTATGACAATACTTCGGTTTCTTCACATACAAACAGTGCACACGAATTTCCACATGAACATGTGTTTTCTATTAGAGAAGATGTGTACAAATAGTACCCGACATTTCAGGTTTCTGTTATTCATCTTTACATACGCGATCTCTAGCGTCTTCTTCTACATAACAAAATCTCTCTATCTCTCTCTCTCTCTCTCTATTTGTGCTCTTATTTATACTGCACGCTCTTCTCACGCACGTTCTAGCTCGCACTTCCCCTTCTATTATTCGTATGCACGTTCTCTTTATGTATAGTTTGATTCGGTGTAACGAACTCTGATCCTGGGAGATTCTGTACTGTACATAACGATCGTGGATTTGTCCCTCCACTAAGGCTTTTGATTTTCTTTGATTCTGTTTCTCTTTTTCTTTTTCTTTTATGCATGTCTGTTTGTCAAATTGGTGAGTGTTTCTCCAACAGCTCCCCCTCAATCACTAATTTGACATCTTCTGGTCTTTCATATATCTTTCTTTCTTTTATGTTGCGAACATTTGTTTTATGTAGGGTACAAGTTTCAAATTATGTAAATACCTTTGGGAAGTCTTCAAATACTTCAAGAAGGCTCATATTATTCATAAAATGTAGCAAAAATACCACGTGAGTTCTAGAACATGGTGAGTCAAATTAGTGAGTCACAAGGGAGCTTCAGTGGTGTCCTAGTGGAAGGTCGATGTGGCTAGTTCTCAAAGTCCATCAATACTTTGCTTATTTGAGCACTTGAGTCATGTAATACCTCCATCCAAGTGTCTACCACGAATTTAGATGTATTAGGAAGGTTTTAGATTAGTTTCCTATTCTATAAAAAGATGATAAAAGTCGTGATCTTGTGGGATGTCCAAGAGAGTCATATGTGTATCTCTACACTGCTGTAGTTTTGTATGCAGAGATTGCAGAGCTTGTATCTCCCTCATTCTATATCCACATTACATGTTTGATAGCTCATTGGAAAGCTCTTACTGTCTACTTTCTTCCTGTAAATTTTCATAATCATTGGATTTGTGAGCTGAGAGCAATACTCTCTGCAAATAGTGTGTGTTCTCTGTTTTTTATCTCTGCTGAAGGTCTCCATTAAACCTCAAACTTGCAGAGGTCATATCTCCTTGTGTATGTATCCAAATCATGTGTTCTTTGGCTTGTTAGAAAGCTCTTTAAGTCTACGTGTATTCTGGAAAGTTTCAAAGTCATTGAACTTGTGAGTTCAGAGCAGTAGTCTCTGCAAGTGATGTGTGTCCTCAGGTTCATCTCTGTTTCAAGGTCTCCATTAAAGCTGCATATTGCAGAGGTCATAGCTCATTGTGTATTTATCCATTTGAGGTGTTCTATATCTTGTTGGAAAGCTCTTAGAGTCTAGTCTATGTGTGTGAAAGAGTTTTGGAAAATTCCAAGTGAGTAAAGAGCAATTTGCTCTGCAAGAAAATTGGTCTGTGCATACAAGTTTATGAAAAAGTCAACTAGGTCCTGTTGGGTTTCACCTACTTCTAGCTGTACTTTGGAGATCAATAAACTCCAACATTGGTATCAGAGAAAGTACTTGGATGCTTGGAGAAGGTTATCATACCTTGACGAAGAAGTTGAAGCTATCAAAGAAGAAGTTCATCATCAACACTACACAAAGGTAGAAGAAGATTGCAAGGAGGCATCTGAAGCAACATCCAAGCAAAGAAAGGTGCACATACCTCATTTACAAGGTAAATATTATATTTCTTCTCATCACACACATTGGAAAGGAGGCTTAAAGGAGGAAGCTTAGCATTTGTATTATGGGAGACCAACATGCACCAATAGAGAAGCTTGATAAGACCAATTATCAAGCATGGAAGTTTAGAATCACAGCATACTTGCAAGGTAGAGGCTTGTATGGTTTGATTGACGGCACAAATATCAAACCCACATTACCAGAGGACCCAAATCAACAACAATTGAGGGAGTTTAGACTTTGGAATGAGAGAGACAAAAGGGTTATATTCATTTTATCACAAAATATTCAAGATTCAATGGTAGGACACATACAAGATCTAGACACAAGTAGAGATGTTTGGCTTGCATTGGAAAGGTTGTATGCTATAGGTACAAGAGCAAGGAAGATTCAACTCAAAAATGAGTTGAATAACATAAAGAAAGATACAAGGACATCGGTCAATGATTACATATTGAAAGTTAAAGAGATTGCAGATCAACTAGGATCAATTCAAGCTCATGTGGAGGACGACGACTTGGTTGCACATACTCTCAACGGACTCAAAGATGATGAGAGATGGAAACCCTTCATTACTTCAGTTTATGTCAGAGGAGAATTACCAGATTTTGATCAACTTATTGCCCTCATGGTCATGGAGGAGATGAATCTAAATGGTTCTACTTCAAATCAAAAAGGATCTCAAGGACAAGCTCTTTATGTAGGATCATCAAGAGGTGGAAATAGAGGTGGAAGAGGTTCAAATAGAGGTCAAGGAAGAAGGAGCGATGATCAAAGGACTTCAAGTGGCTTCTTCAACACAAGAGGAAGAGGAAGATCAAGCGCTAGAGGTACGAGAGGCTACTACAACTACAACCAAAGACAAAGGAGTGAAGATAATAAGAACAATTGCTATATATGTGGAAGGTATGGACACTATGCCAAAGATTGTTATCAAAATGAAAATAATCAAGGTGGTAATCGAAGAGGAGGCTATTCAAGAAGAGGTAAACAACAAGGAAATTATGCAGTTGAAGGTAAAAGTGATGATTATGATTCTCTTCCTATGATGAATGTAGAAACTAAGATGAATTGCAATAGCGATGTATGGTATGTAGATAGTGGTTGTTCTAATCACATGTCTCATGATGCTTCATGGTTTTCTAATATGCATAATCCGTCATGTAAAGGTCATGTTGAAACAGGAGATGATACAACACATAAGATTATGCCGGTTGGAGATGTTGTTATGCAGGATAAGAGCAAGAAAAATTGCTTGAAGGATGTACTTTATGTGCCAACGATCACTAAGAATTTGATGTCGGTTGGTCAAATGGTAGAAAAAGGTCTACAAGTGAGATTTAATCATGCAGGTTGCTTCATTGAGGATCCAAAGCAAAGGAGGTTAATTGCTAGAGGTCAAAAACAAGGTAGATTGTTTACATTCAAGGTAAACCCAAATCATACAAACTATTTCTCTTATGGTATGCATCGAATAGCAGAGCTTGATCTATGGCACAAAAGGATTGGACACATGAATGTACACAGGTTAAAGGAGCTATCAAAGAAGAGGATTGTTGAAGGATTACCTGATCTTACTAAGCAACATATGGTGCATCTTTGTGAAGCATGTCAAATGGGTAAGCAGAGTAGACAACCTTTCAAGCATTCAAGCTATGTAAGTGATGGTTTGCTAGATCTCATACACACACATGTGTGGGGACCTACTAAAGAGGCATCCTTGGTTGGTAATAAGTACTATGTATCATTCATTGATGATCATAGTAGAATGACATTTGTGTATTTCATTAAACATAAGAGTGAGGTTTTTTATTGTTTCAAGAAGTTCAAATCATATGTCGAAAAGCAAACAGGAAGGTATGTTAAGAAGCTAAGATCTGATGGAGGGGGAGAGTATTTCTCTCAAGCTTTTACTGATTTTTTGTATGATGAAGGTATCAAAAGAGAAGTTACATGCAGGTATACTCCACAACAAAATGGAGTCGCAGAAAGAAGAAACAGAATCATAGCAGAAGCATCTAGAAGCATGCTTAATGATATGTGTTTGCCTAATTATTTTTGGGCTGAAGCTGTTAGCACAAGTGTTTACATTATGAATAGAGTTCCGACTGCTGGAGTTCATCATTTGACACCATATGAGGTATGGCATAGAAGGAAACCAAGTGTAAGTCATTTGAAAGTATTTGGCTGTGTATGTTATGTACATGTACCTAGTGAGGTGAGATCTAAACTCCATGCAAAATCAGAAAAATGTATATTTATTGGTTATGCAGATACTCAAAGAGGATATAGATGCTATAATCCTCATACCAATAAGGTTGTTGTGTCAAGAGATGTAAACTTTGATGAATCACTTTCATGGTATGCAGATAAGAATTGTTTGCAGGTCATGGATGAAAATGAAGAAGGTGTGGTTGAAGGAGATGAATGCATAGTTCAGCCATCAGGAAGTTTAAATGATGAAAGGAGTGGTTTAGATGAAGAAAGAGGATCACCTTTCAATGGAAGATTAAGGCAAGAGTCACCTCCAAGTGTTAAAAGTAAAGGTAAACTCAAACTTGTTGAAGTTAATGATGAAGGAGAGGAAATTAGTGATGTATGTGAGTATGGAGAATCATCAAAGGTTCCTAATAAGAAAGGAAGAGCATCTACATTGGAGGTAAGAAGAACTTCAAGAGTAAGTAAGCAACCTCAAAGGTATACTTATGAATCTTTCATGAATACTCATTATGCTTTTATGACAAAAGTTGAGCAGGAAAATGAACCCACATGTTATGATGAGGCCAAAGGAGATGAAAAGTGGGAGAAAGCAATGAGAGAAGAAATGGAAGCACTACAGGATAACAAGACTTGGAATTTAGTTCCAAGTACACCAAAGCAAAAGGTAATTGGTTGCAAGTGGGTTTTTAAGATTAAAAGAAATAGTGATGGTAGTGTGTCTAGATATAAGGCTAGACTTGTAGCAAAAGGATATAATCAAACTCAAGGTGTGGACTATGAGGAAACATTTAGTCCAGTAGCAAATATGGCAACAGTGAGAACTTTGTTGGCTTTAGCTGCAAGTAAAAGGTGGAATATATATCAACTCGATATAAAGAATGCCTTTCTTAATGGTGAGTTAAATGAAGAAGTGTATATGTCACAACCAGATGGTTATGTGGATGCAAAATGTCCTAATCATGTATGCATGTTAAAGAAGGCATTGTATGGTCTTAAGCAGGCACCAAGGGCATGGAATGCAAGGTTGGTAAAGTATCTTATGCTGCAAGGATACACAGCGAGTCATGCTGATCCTTCACTTTATGTAAAACATGTAGATGGCATGTGTGTCTATGTATGCATTTATGTGGATGACTTGTTGATTACAGGGAATGATGCAAAAGCAATTGATGAGATAAAAGGTAATTTGGGAAAGGAATTTAAAATTTCAGATCTTGGTTTGCTCAGATACTTTCTTGGGATTGAAATTGTGTATAGCGATGAAGGTATGTGGTTGATACAAAGAAAGTATATATGTGATATGCTGAAAAGGTTTGGTATGCAGGAATGTAAATTTGTTTCTACTCCAATGGAATGTAATGTAAAGCTGAGTGCAAAGGAAGGTGATGAGTTGCATGATATGAATGTATATAGATCCATGGTAGGATCTTTGATTTATGCAACAAAAACTAGACCTGATATATGTTATGCAGTGGGAGTATTGTCACAGTTTATGCATGAACCTAGAGTACCTCATATGCATGCAGCGAAAAGAGTACTTAGGTATTTGAAAGGTACCATGAACGAAGGATTATTTTATAGTCATGATGCTAATCTAACTCTTCAAGTCTTTAGTGATGCAGATTGGGCTGGAAGCAAAGATGACAAAAGATCCACAAGTGGATATTTGGTAATAGCAGGAAACAAGACATTAACATGGAGTTCAAAGAAACAGCCTACAGTTGCTTTATCTTCTACAGAGGCTGAGTATAGAGGTTTAGCATTGGCTACTACTGAGGTTATGTGGTCTAAAAAGTTGTTTCATGACTTGAATGTGCAAGTTGATGTACCACTGATATATGGGGATAACTTGAGCAGCATTCATATGACCTCAAATCCTATTTTTCATGCTAGAACAAAGCAAATAGAGGTTCACTATCATTATGTTCGCGAGAAGGCCATGAACAATGAAGTGCAGGTTTCTTTTGTTGGAACAAAGGATCAAGTTGCAGATATCTTCACCAAATCCTTGGATGGACCAAAGCTTCAAAGATTCAACTATATTCTTGGCATGAAGGAAATACCCTTTGAAACTTGAGGGGGAGAATGTTGCGAACATTTGTTTTATGTAGGGTACAAGTTTCAAATTATGTAAATACCTTTGGGAAGTCTTCAAATACTTCAAGAAGGCTCATATTATTCATAAACTGTAGCAAAAATACCATGTGAGTTCTAGAACATGTTGAGTCAAATTAGTGAGTCACAAGGGAGCTTCAGTGGTGTCCTAGTGGAAGGTCGATGTGGCTAGTTCTCAAAGTCCATCAATACTTTGCTTATTTGAGCACTTGAGTCATGTAATACCTCCATCCAAGTGTCTACCACGAATTTAGATGTATTAGGAAGGTTTTATATTAGTTTCCCATGCTATAAAAAGAGGAGAAAAGTCGTGATCTTGTGGGATGTCCAAGAGAGTCATATGTGTATCTCTACACTGCTGTAGTTTTGTATGCAGAGATTGCAGAGCTTGTATCTCCCTCATTCTATATCCAAATTACATGTTTGATAGCTCATTGGAAATCTCTTACTGTCTACTTTCTTCCTGTAAATTTTCATAATCATTGGATTTGTGAGCTGAGAGCAATACTCTCTGCAAGTAGTGTGTGTTCTCTGTTTTTTATCTCTGCTGAAGGTCTCCATTAAACTTCAAACTTGCAAAGGTCATATCTCCTTGTGTATGTATCCAAATCATGTGTTCTTTGGCTTGTTAGAAAGCTCTTTAAGTCTACTTATATTCTGGAAAGTTTCAAAGTCATTGAACTTGTGAGTTAAGAGCAGTAGTCTCTGCAAGTGATGTGTGTCCTCAGGTTCATCTCTGTTTCAAGGTCTCCATTAAAGCTGCATATTGCAGAGGTCATAGCTCATTGTGTATTTATCCATTTGAGGTGTTCTATATCTTGTTGGAAAGCTCTTAGAGTGTAGTCTATGTGTGTGAAACAGTTTTGGAAAATTCCAAGTGAGTAAAGAGCAATTTGCTTTGCAAGAAAATTGGTCTGTGCATACAAGTTTGTGAAAAAGTCAACTAGGTCCTGTTGGGTTTCACCTACTTCTAGCTGTACTTTGGAGATCAATAAACTCCAACATTTTATACCTGCCATCTCTTTGAATCTTTTTGTCTTCGTTACATCCAAGCTCTTTGTCAAAATATCTGCAATCTGATCTTTTGTCGGAGTGTATATTATTTCTATCTCTTTCTCCATTATCTTTTCCCTCAGGAAATGATACTGAATCTCTATGTGCTTTGTTCTTGCATGAAATACTGGGTTTGCTGCAAGATACAACGAGCTCATATTATCTCCATGTATGATAGGTATACCTTGATCAATACCCATGCTTTTGACGATAACGCTACTGTGTGTTGCTTCTTTGAACACCAGCTTACCAACTTATCTCCTAGGTATATCATATACCCGTGCGTTGATCTTCTGTTATCTTGACTTCTAGCCCAGTCTGAGTCACTGTATGCTTTCAACTTTACATCTGACGTAAAAGGATAATATAATCCTTCTTTTATAGTTCTTTTGACATATCTAAGAACTCTTTGTCCTGCAACCCAATGTTGATCTGTCGGACAATGCATGAATTGTGAGAGAACTTCCACTGCATAACTAAGATCTGGTCTCCTTAGCGTAGCATAAATTAAACTTCCTACTAATGACTGATATCTTTTCATATCTTTAAACTCTACACCACTGTATCTGCTGAGTTTATGATTTACTTCAAGCAGTGTTGAAGCTTCTCTACAATTCTCCATATTAAACTTCTTCAGTAAGTTTAGGAGATACCTTTCTTGTGAAACATATACACCATGATCTGTGTATGTGATTTCCATTCCTAAGAAATATGATAATTTCCCTAGGTCACTGATCTTGAAGTAGTTTCTTTACTTCTGTAATCCCTTCATCTGAGGTTCCTGTGATTATTAAGTCATCTACATAAATACAAATGTAGATCATACCTTCTTCTGTTCTCTTTATGAGTAGACTTGTGTCTGCCTTCGAACTTTGGTATCCAAGTTCATTCAGATATTTCACAAGTCTGTAATTCCAAGCTCTTGGAGCTTGCTTCAGTCCATAAAGTGCTTTTCTTAATCTGCAGACAAAGTTTGGGTATCTGAAACTTTCAAACCCTTTAGGTTGTTCCATGTACACTTCATCAGAAATGTATCCATTCAGAAATGCGTTCTTTATATCTAGCTGACTTAGCTTCCATCCTTTCGATGCCGCTACAGCGATTACTGTCCTTATGGTTGACATTCTTGCCACCGGACTAAACGTCTCATCATAATCTATGCCATGCGTCTGAGCATAGCCTTTGACCACCAGCCTTGCTTTGTGTCTGGCTATCCTTCCATCTGCAAATTTCTTTATTTTGAAAACCCATTTATTTCCGATTACTTTCTTACCATTTGGTTTCGGAACAAGTTCCCATGTCTTGTTCTCCTCCAGTGCGCTGATTTCTTCTTTCATTGCTTCTTCCCATTGCTTCTTGCCTTTAGCTTCATCATAGCTCTGTGGTTCTTCATCATCTTTGACCATATATGCGTAATCTTTCTGAGTTATGTATGAGGTATCATATGAATACCTTTCTGGTTATCTTCTAGTCTAGCTTGACCTTCTTGGTTCGCGTTCTTCATAAGTGTCTGAATACACTTCTTCATCTTCATTTCTCATACCTGATCCGATCCTGGACGTACTTGCCTGCATATGATCTTCATCTCTGTTCACCTGCACAATTGATTTTCCTTTCTCTTTCCTTCTTACCTCTTCTTCAATTTCTTCAGTCGTATGACTTTGATCTGCATACCAGCTTTTTTGTTCATCAAAAGTAACATCTCTAGAAACAATAAAGTATTTCGTTAGAGGACTCCATAACCTATAACCCATCTGTTTTTCATCGTATCCGACGAACACATATTTCTCTGCTTTCGATTCAAGCTTATGTCTCAGTTGTGATGGTACATAAGCATACGCTATTGATCCAAACACTTTGCAATGATCAAGTGTTGGCTTCTTTCCCCACCAAGCTTCATAAGGGGTCATTCCTTCTAATGTTGTACATGGTAATCTGTTTACCAAGTATGTAGCTGTATTTACAGCTTCAGCCCAAAGATAATTTGGACAATCCTTTTTGTTTAGCATAGCTCGTGCAAATTCAACTAGAACTCGGTTCCTTCTTTCTGCTACTCCATTTTGTTGTGGTGTATATCTGCAGGTTATTTCTCTCTTAATACCTGCGTTCCAAAGATAGTCATAGAATTCTCGGGAGAAGTATTCTCGCCCTCCATCAGACCTCAACCTTTTAAGTTTTCGTCCAGTAAGTCTTTCAGCATATGCATGAAAATGCCTGAAAGCTCCAAACACTTCTGATTTCTCTTTCAAAACATAAAGAGTTATCCACCTTGTTGCATCATCAATGAATAAGACATAGTACCTTGATCCGCTGATTGATCCTTCTTTCGTTGGCCCCCATACATCTGTATGAATAAGCACTTATGAACCATATGTTGATTTTGTATGTTCGGTAATCCCAGTACTAACTGATTTGAAATCATAGCTTTTATTCCTTTTTCATTGAAATGACCCAATCTCTTATGCGAGAGATCAAGTTTTGTAATCACCTTCTCACCATGTGTGAGCAACGCTTGGCTAATGTTCCCTTGTATTCTTAAAGTAAAGAGTCTTCCTTCTTTCTTTCCAGAAATGATCTGATTATATCCATTCTCGGGATCTTCTACAAATACTCCTTTGTTTGTAAATTTGACCTGAAAACCTTTTTCAACTATCTGTCCCACACTGATCAAATTTTTCGGTATTGTTGGAACATACAAAACATTTGTTAGAAAATATGCTCCACTCTTGCATTTCACTTTTCCAATTGAATGTACGCTATGTCTCATATTGTCACCTGTTTGAACAGTGTGACTAGAACTACCTTTTTCTAGTTCTGACATCAGTTCTATATTTCCTGATAAATGATTCGAGCATCCAGAATCAATGTAAAATACCTTTAGGTCTTCATTTTTTGATGTGCTGATAGAGTTCATCATCAACGATGTATGACTTTCATTCTGCGTGTCATTTGCGTAGTTGTTGTAGGTGGTGTTGTAGGATTGACTCTGTCCCCAACTTCTCGCTCCACCTCTACCATAGCCTCCTCTTTGGCCTTGTCTGCCTCTTTGATATCTTCCGCTCCTAGTTCTGCTATTATTGTTCTGATTCTGATTTGATCCTTGTTGATTGTGCCAACAGTCATGAGCCAGATGATTACTTAATCCACAAATCCAGCAGGCCTTCTTGTTATTGCTCTGGCTGCCTCTTCCTCTTCCAAAACCTCTTGCTCTTCCTCTGCCAGTGCCTTTACCTCTTGCATAATAGGCCTGAGAGCTCGAGGCTTCTTCGTCTTTTGGTTTACCTTTGTCTTTCTTCTTGTTCTTCATGTACATCGCTGAACTTTGTCCTTTGTCTCCATCTCCTTTCAGGTCTTGCTCATATGTGAGCATCAAACCAAGCAACTGATTTAAATCTGGCACAAAATGATTTAAAGAAAGATCAGTTGAAAGTATGAAAGGTTTCCACCTTTCATCTCCTCTCAAACCTGTGAGCACTTGCGCTATCAATCTGTGATCTTGGACTTCTTCATTTATGGATCCAAGACTATCTGCTAGGTCCTTTATTTTAGTAACATAGTCACTAATACTTTGACTCCACTTCTTTTTGAATGTCGTAAATTCGGACCATAAGCTAGCCTTCCTAGCTTTCGTAGTATTTTTGAAATAATTTTCCAATGCACTCCATATGTCCTCTGCTTTCTCCAGACCTCTAATGTGCGGTAGTAGATGGTCTATTACGGTATTATAGATGTAGGCTCTTGCCGTTGCATCTTTCTTCTGCCACAACTTCAAGGCTTCTAATTCTTCTTTTTCCGGTTGACTATCATCTTTGAAAGTTGGCTTCTTTTCTTCTCCGGTCACATACATCATTAAGTCCTTACTCATAAGTAAGGCTTCCATGCGCATTACCCATGCAGGATAATTATCTCTGTCCAGTTTGTCAATAGTAACGTGGTCTGCCATAATTTTTCCAGTGAGTATGATGTTAAGGGTTTTACCTTTCACAAACCTTTACTCTTGAGGATGACTTCAGAATACTTCTTGATACCGTTCGCTGTTGATCTCTTCAGCGTTCTCCTTCCCTTATGAAAGTTTTCGACTTCTCTTGTATCTTCACTTTCGGTTGTTCCTTGAGAACCTTTCTGCTTTTCAGAATCTTTCGGCACTTGGGTCTAGCCTGCTCTGATTAGATATGCCTAGCTCTGATATCCACTTGTAGTCGATTCACCCTTGCTCTTGGATCTATCCTTGGCTCTGACGCCAATTGAGGGTGGATATTCTGGCTCTGATACCACTGATGTGGTTTTACTCGGCTCTGCCTGATACCACTCCTTGTCGACGCGACGAAGGCCGAACCTTATTAAGCCTGCGGAAATTGCCACACCCAAGAAGAACTAAGCTAGAGTGATTTAGAACACCTCTGTAACCAATCAATAGCTTAGCAAAGTTTCTAACGCTCAACGTATAAGTCTGCGCTCTCAATTTACTGAAAAATTTCACCGAAACTTCAGCAAACTGTCACTGGACTGACACCATAATCGTACCGGAATTGTACCCGAATGAACTTCAATTTTGTTTATAATTACTTCAAGTGAATGTTTATGAAGTAAGGGAGTGATGCGTGAACTTCCTTAACTTACTGAACTCTTCCTAAAGTTTAAGAAAAAACTCCACTAGTTCAGAAAACCTCTTTCCGGTCAGGCTTTGTATTGTGTGTAGATATCTTTTCCATCGGAACCTTTGATCAACTGAAAGTAGAGATGTCTAGCTACAGAATGAGCTATCTCTCATACAAAAATTCGCATTACTCTACGAGATCTACTTCGTTCTACTACCAAAAATTACTCGTTTACTGAGAAACTGTAACGGACCAAAAATACGTTTACTGTGAAAACTTTAACTGTTAACTATTTTTAACCGTAGTATGAAAATACTCGGTTTCTTCACATACGAACAGTGCACACGAATTTCCACATGAACATGTGTTTTCTATTAGAGAAGATGTGTACAAACAGGCTTGGCCTCTTCTTGCTCAAGCTACAGAAACTCTCCTACAGTGAGTAGTTCCTTCCTACCATCTCTCTCAGATGAATACCCGACATTTCAGGTTTCTGTTATTCATCTTTACATACGCGATCTCTGGCGTCTTCTTCTACATAACTAAATCTCTCTATCTCTCTCTCTATTTGTGCTCTTATTTATACTGCGCGCTCTTCTCAGGCATGTTCTAGCTCGCACTTCCCGTTCTATTATTCCTATGCACGTTCTCTTTATGTACAGTTTGATTCGGTGTAACGAACTCTGATCCTGGGAGATTCTGTACTGTACATAACGATCGTGGATTTGTCCCTCCACTAAGGCTTTTGATTTTCTTTGATTCTGCTTCTCTTTTTCTTTTTCTTTTATGCATGTCTGTTTGTCAAATTCGTGAGTGTTTCTTCAACACATAGGATGTCGTTGCATTCAAGGATTTGGATGAGAGCCTATTGAACAAACAAGTGGCTGTGGAGACAACCTCTCCCATAGGTAGTTAGGTAACTTCTTCTCATTCAACATTGATCTAGCAACTTCAACTATTAGCCCGTTCCTTCTCTCTGTGACCCCATACAATTCAAGAGTATATCTTGTTGTCACTTCCCTCTTTATTCCACTATCTTGTAAGAATGAATCAAATTCATGTGAAAAGTACTCACCACGTCCATCAAATCTGATCCTCTTCAAGCTTCTACCTATTTGTTTTTCAACTAATGCCAAGTACTTTTTGGAACATGTAAATACTTCATTGTTTTGCTTCATGAATAAAGGTTTGTCCATCTACTGTAATCATCTATAAATGAAACATAGTACCTTGAACCTGAGATTGATGGATCTTTTCTAGGACCCCACACATCAGTGTGTACAAGCTCCAAGTAGTCTTCCTACATGTAACCCTTCTTGTTGAAAGGTTGCCTGTGGGCTTTACCAAATTGACATGCTCCACATTTGTATACCATATGTTGCTTGGTCACATTGGGAATGCCAAGAACACTCCGATCCCTGTATATTTTCTTTAGTGTTCTTTCTCATATGTGTCCTAGCCTTTTGTGCCATATCTCTAGCTCAGATAGGGTTTTATCCTTGTAATTGAAGAGTGCTATGTTCTTGGTGCCTTCAATCTCAAATGTAAATAATCTACCAAATTTCTCACCTTTAGCACTCCTTTTGAATCCTTGTTGAGGGTTTTCCACATATCCTCCATGCTTAGTGAATCTGACCTGTAAGCCTTTCTCAACAATCTGTCCAACACTAATTTGGTTTTTTGTTATAGTTGGCACATACAAAACTTTACTCAAGAGGTTCATGTTACCATCACAAGTCTTGACATTTCCAATTTGCTTGACTAAGTGTTTAGTGTCATCACCTGTTTGTACTTCATGCTTCCCTTTGGGTTCTTCAAGATCAGATAATAAAGCTACATTTCAAGCCACATGATTTGAACAACTTGAATCAATATAGAAAAGATGCTCATCATCTTTACCATGCTTGGATGTCATGTTCATGATGAGTAGATAATCCTCTTGGTCTTCTGTGTAGTTATTATAATATCTTCTTCCTCTGAAACGTCCTTGATAGTTGTTGTTCTTGTAGCCTTGATTGTAGTTATGATTATAGCTGCTTCCTCCATTTTTGTACTTGTCTTTGGATTGTCCATAGATGATAGCTCCCTCTATGGAAGCCTCTTTTGCTTTGCTTTCTTGTGTTCTTGAAGCATTCTTCTATGATGTGGTTGGTAAAGACCACAAATGTTGCAAGGTGGATTGTTGTAGGATCTCCCCCTGGCTTTCTTTCCTCCTCTGCCCCTTCCTCTAGCACCTCTTCCTCTACCTCTGTAATTAGCTTGAGAGGTAATAGCCTCTTCTTCATTCTTCGTGCTTTTACCTTTATCCTTACGTTTATTCTTATCTATATAAAGGCGATACTATTGATTACCTCTAGACTTGTCACTATTCTTGTTGAGCTTTGTCTCATGAGTGAAGAGTTGTCCCATCAAGGTGTTGAGGTTAGGTATTGGCATATCCATATAGAGGTCCATTGCTGTGTTGAAGGACTCCCACTTGTCATCAGCTTTGATGCCATTAATGATCTACCTTACTATGTGTTCTTCTTCTATCTCCTCTCCAATGCTTGCAAGCTGATCAACCAAATCTTTCATCTTGGTTACATAATCAGCCACTCCTTGCATTGGTTGCTTCTTTAGAGTTGTAAATTCCATTCATAATAGATTCTTCCTAGCTCTTGTATTTGATGAGAGTACTTCCCAAGTCTCTTGGGAGGTCTTGAAATTCCTAATGTGAGGAAATAAGAAATTAGATATTGAGTTTAGTAAATAAGACCTTGCAAGAGCATCCTTTGCACACCATGTGGTCAACCTTTCTTGATCTCCCCTTGTGGGTTGATGCTTGCTCATGAATGTTTGCATCTCTTCATCTCCTGAGATATATCCATATAGACTTCTCCCTTGAAGGTAGGCTTGCATCCTTAGTGACCATGTTGAGGTTGTTTCTATCCAATTTTTCAATGAAGCATGGAAATACATCTCCCATCTTGCTTGTTGTTGCTATGATACTACTATTGGAGGAGATGCTGGATAATTTTTAGAGATGAGTAGGTGTTGCATAAACTTGCTTCACACCAACCAAGAACAACTACTAGAGAGTGTAGTGGGCCTCTTTGGCATGGTAATGATCATAAATAAATACATATGTTTCTTGGAACATGATCCACTGATCAATGGATCAAAAGAGATAGGTAGGAATCGATAAAAGACCAAAAAACTTGCTATTGTTGCTTCTACACCTATTCAATGTTTTGAACAGTTCTCTAAGCACAACAGCAATTTGTTTAATTCCTTTTGGGAAACTTGAATTAGATAGGTAGCTACCAATCATGAGTGATTTCATAAAAAATGATGGACTACACACTAAGAATGGTGTTTAGCGAATCACAAAACCTTCTTGGCAATTATGGGGTGCATTAGTCAACAGACCAAAGAGTAAAGACGTGTTAATATCTCATGATCCAGAAAGCCAATGATAATGAGACTTTGAAATCATATACCCACAGTATGCTAAATCTAGCATGCTTTAAATCATGACAAATGATCAATCATACACTGCAAAAAAGCTCTTAGAAAATCGTTGTTCTGATGTAGTCATAGCAAAGAAGTGAAATGAGAATGTAGTTATAATATGTATAAAATACAATGTCATTGGCAATCATATATTGCTCAATGTGTGAGAGATAAATGAGCTATGACATGAGCTCTCAATTCACAATAGATCCCCTTCACAATGATCCCATGGAGTTGAGGATCCTCTTTTTATATCTGTTTTTCGAGCCAATGTTTGAACTCAAATTAAAAAAGGTTCACTTAAAAGTGAATCCTAAAGTATAGGATATATTCTCTCATTACTCAACAACCAAAAACTTTGAGATTTGGTGCTTCCTAACTTCCTTGTGGTTGTAGGACACTTTTACCAAGATAAATGCAAATGGTTTTTACAAGAGGTTGATCACAAAGGATTCCATAAGAGATGTGCCAATTAACCAAGTATGTGGGCTTGGTTTTAATTGCACCAACAATTTCCTCATCTAGGAAACTTCCTCAACTTCTCTTCTAACCTTATCCCAATCTTCAGTTAGCCCAAATCTCTTCCTAGCCTTCTTAATACTTGTTGCTCTAGCACAATGGTGAGAACCACGTTAAAAAGCTTCACCTCCTTAATTGTCAATCCGTGGGAGAGGTAGGAGTGATATGAAGATCGTGAACGTGAGATGATGTGAGAGTGAAGGTGAGAAGCACAAAGATGCACACACACATACACACACACAATGAAGAGACAAGCAAGACACGATGGAAGGTGGGAAATTAGCTCTATTACTCCAGAATACTCTTACAAGCTCAAAGTAGCTCTATACTCACACTAACCAAAATGAACCAACCTCAAAAATGAGCTCTCTAGCTCTTTTTATAGTTTCTAGACTAGTTTTGACCGGTTTCACATCTAGTGACCGGCCTAGTTAAAAAATAGGTCCTAGAGGCTATTTGGAAGGGTAAACGGTGTCTAAAAATAACGAAAATTGGTACGAGCATTCTACCTAAGCTCCTCAAGCTCGAGGACTCCTCAGCTTGCACAAAATGGAGCTATAGATTACAAAATGGGGTTTTCTATGATACATATGTTACAATTAGTGATAATAATCACTGTTGAATGTTTGGAGAATTAATAAGAAATATATTTGTTTGAAAAATTGATCCTCCTTGCTCCCTGCTTTGTCTTCACATGCTTCCGTGGCGTCTGTGCCTCTGGCTGCTGCCAACACCCCCCTCCCTCTCGCTTCTGTCGTCCCTGACAGAACCTTGTTGTGAGGTCTGCCGGATGTAATTCTGTAGGAGGTCTTGAGCGAGGGTGTGCTCTGATATACGAATACCTCGGGCTAGATCAGCCTCGAGTTTCTCCCAGTCGATAGGTTGTGGCTCGTCTGGTGGTGGGAGCTGATAATGTGTGGAGTACACCATTCGTTCACAGGCGAATAATTGCAATAAGTGTGTGGGCCTGCTTATAAATACCTCTGAATGGTACTCCCAAAAGCCGGTGGTGAACATTTCTTCGAATGTCTGCTTGTAACATGCCGGTAGATATTTGATCCTGCAGTGCCAGGCGTAACACACCCGTAGCGATGGCGTTGTGCTCATATCATAGACTAAATCAAAATTGCCATGCTCAAAGCCCGGGGTGTTAACATGGGGAGCCTTGATGCGTCGGAAGACTTTAAAGACCATCTGCATCATGTCAAAGATTTTGACAGTCATGTGCGCGGCAATATCATCCATGTGTTTTAATCGAGGGAGCGAGTGGCGGATCGTCGCCATCATGTAGCCTACTGTGGGTAACTCGATTGGTGGCCTGAAATAGGGATAGTTCAGCCAGTCTTGGCACTGCTTATTGTTCTGTACCTTAATGGCGAAGGCAGTCCAAGAGCGGCGTCGTGGGACTGGTCCCCAGCATGGGTTAAATTTTAAATGTAGCGGCGCTTTTACCCATGTGCTCATCATCTCGGGATAGTTTTGCAATAAATCTCTGCGCCAGTCTGGTTGAAGGATTTCACCTCTCTGCGCCCTTGGTGGCAAGTCCTCTGGCTCGAATTGAGTGGCATGCGTGGGTTTCATGCCTGTTTCTTTCTCTATGGTTAACTGGTATTCGGCCATTAACATGAAGTACGGTTTATATTGGAGCTCATGCCCAGATATGTATCGTCGCGGGGCCAATTGAGCAAAGAATGGTGACTGTAAAATTTTCTCTTCAATTATGGCCATGGCATGTAGCTGTGCCTCTACTCTGGCCGAGTGTGTCGTTCCGAGTTCTTCAACTGTCTTCATCCACGCGGGGGTAGGTAATTCATATGTCATCTGGCCTTCGGCCGTGACACGTCCGCCTGGGATGGGTATCGGTTCATATGCCTCTTCAAATGTCTCCTCCACCGGGAAAGTGACGGTTTCTTCCTCAGCTGGTAGCTCAGGTGGGGAGTCTGGCCTTGGTGGTGCTTCATAGATGGCAATCCTAGATTCAAGATTTGTTACCTGGGCCCGAAGTGCGTTGAGTTCCTCTAAAACTTCAGGGGGAGGGTCCACAGGCGCTGGTAATTCTGCTGCTACTTGTACTTGTTGTGTTGCTGGTTCTCTGAGCTGCAGCAGTTTGTGATGTTCCTTTAACTTTTGATGTTCTTCGTTCATACGATCATAGTCCTCGAGCAATCTAACATGGTCATCTAGCAACATCCGCATCGACTCAGATGGGATTGCCTTGAATCTGCTCGGACTTAGTGGCTGTTCTGGATGATCTAAAGCCGCTTCCAAGTTCTCTCTATTTTGCTCTTGGAGTCTCTGGTTCTCCTCTTTTGCTGCGGCTAAGTGTCTTCTTAGTAAGCCCATATTTCTAGTGAGCATGGCATTGCGGACAGTCTGGGCTCTAAGTAGGTTATCCAAATCCGCGGTGGCCTCTTTGGTTTTCTCCTCACTTTCTAGTTCTAACTTGTGATAGGCCTCTCGTAAATCTTGGTATCGGCTGTTCAGTGAGGCGTTCTCAATTGATAACGAATTAAGCTGCGTTTGTAATTCGTTCGTCGTTTTCTGCAGCTGTTGATAGTTGGTGCCGAGTGATGCAAACTCATCGCGGACTTGCGTCATGCATGCGAACATGTGTTGAAATGCAGTGTCTATGGTGGGCGATAGTAGTAATGAAGTGCTAAATGAGGATGCAGTGGTAGTAGATGCAGTGGGAATGGGAAATGGGGTTGGGACAGTGGATGCAGTGGTGATTGTGGAAAATTGTGAAGTGCCTAAATATGAGGGTGCTGTGAGTGGAGTGGGTGGTGGTGAGGTGGATGGTGATATGTCCATACCATTGGACGTGTTTAGTGTTGTGACTGTGAAAAGTGGTGTGATTGTGGGTGGTTGTGTAGGTGTGAATACAGGATTTGCGAATGTAGTGTAGTTTACAGGGGGAATGGTTGGAGCAGCTTGGTGAAACGGGGAAATAGGGGTTATGGTAGGTTGGGGAGGTGAGACTGGTGAGAAGGTTAGTGGAGTTAGGAAGGGGAATGGGGTTCTTAGAGGTGGGGGAAACGCTGGGAAGGATGAAGGGGTGAAGGGGTTAACATATGGATGCGGAGGGTTGGGTGTGGGCATGGTGGTATGAATGGGTAAGGAAGAGGTTGTGGCTATGTTGCTTTGTACAGGTGTGAATGTGGGGGATACCGGATGGGTTGGTGAAAGGTGAGGTGAGAGAGGAGTAGAAGGGGTGGATGTTATTTCGAGGATAGTGGTGGTATGTACAATGGTAGTATGGGGTGGTGAATCTACAAGGATGGTTTCTGCGGTCAATGAACTTTCTGGGGCGAGGCGTGCCTCCCTGGCTTGTGCTGAAGATGGAGCTCCTGTTGGTACACGAATATACTCCCCGGGTTTTGAAAGTAGTCGCACTCGGCGGGGATCAAACTGTGGTAGTTGCTTTCTTTGTAAAAACCTGAGTGCTTCATGGGAGCCTACTGATTTGACTAACTCTCTGAACCCTCTGATGTATGCGTCTTCGAATCCTCCGGAGATGAGTTCTTGTTCAATTAATGTCTGGCTCTCCTCTTCAGTTAACTTCTTTCGTGCCCAGACTTTCTCCATGGTACGATATAATTTCTTTATAGCCAGTGTGTACGCTGCGGCTTCGAAAGTCTCATCCTCATATGTGCTGGTGTCGCCGTGTGTGTCGGTTTGTTGGCCTTGGCCCTCTGTCTGTTCGTCATGTGAGCCCTGGCTGGCTTCATCGTCGCCTTCCTCGTCATCTGTTTCGGTTCTCTCTTCTTCAGAGCTCGACACAGCTTGTCCCTGTGGCAAATCTCGCGGTGTAGTAGGGTAGCTGGGATGTTCATATTCCTGGGAGAACAGTTGTGCTTCTGAATACTGGAATTCGTTTGAGAATGCATCAGGCATCTCAAAATCAAATGTCGTGTTTATGGGGTCGGCCTCCATATGTGGTATCGGGAAAGAAAACGCTTCCGCACCAATAGTGGTGGGAGCTTCTGCTGTTGTGGTGGTGGGTTCTGAGGTGGCAGCTGCCTGAGGTGCAGCGGTACTAGTGGTGGCCTCTGTAATCACTGGTCTGGACAACCGTATGCGAATAGGTTGTACAGTGGGAGCAGCTTCTGTCTGTGGTCGCTCTGGAGATGGTTGTGGTGATGGCGACTCTGGCACTTGAAGGCAGGGGATGGTGCCTCGCATGCGCTTACCTGCCCGTGTCCTACTGGGCTTCCTGGCTTTCTTCGTTGTGCCCTTGAATGCCTTCAGTTCTTCTCCTGTTAGTGCACGCTCAATTGGCAAGTCATAAGCCAAACACATATACACAATTCTAGTGAGCGCACAACATCCGTTAAGCACCTTCTTGCGCTCCCATCTGTGCTGTGCCAGATACATTTGATCTATGATCCAGCTTGCCAGATCAACTGTTTGAGGTCCCGTACATGCCAAATACAATCCAAACCAGATTCGTTTATGGGGCATAGTAAATCTGTCCTGAGCTGGGAATGCGAAATGTTGCATGCATATCCTTAGTGGCTTTGACAGCTCAGGGGTAATGGCAGAGATCTCCTCCCACTTCGTGACGTCCCCACGTTTCATCGGTTCTGGAATTAATCTCTCTCGATCTGTGGGTGTGTGGGTTCCATGGATCTTGATGGCTGCTCTGATTAAGTCCTTAGAGAGATAAAATCTCTTGTAAGGTGGATCATCCACTAGAGTAGGCAATATGAAGGTTCCTGGGATGTCCTTATTCTCTGATGCCAGTAGGGTAGTGATTAAGTAATAGCACCTATAAAAATCCGGTTTGGGCAGAGGATCACTGAAATACTCTGTGAAGCCTGCTCTGGCCCAAACATGAGTTAAATCCTGGGTGCTTTGTAGGGCTTCGAACTCTCTGGAGAAAAACTGGTACTTTCCCCACGTGCGGTCATCAAAAGTCAGAGAGGATTCAAATATAAAGTCCGCGTCCGCAAGGGGTCCTGCAAGGCCCTGGAACCAATGAGAGTTTCTGTGTATCTTTTCGGTGTAGCCCATGGGTGGGTTGTCGATAGGCATGGGCCCTGGAAATCCCTGAAATTCCGGCGGTGGAGCAGTCGGGTGGGACTCTGCTCGTAGCACGTTGAGGGGCACAGCCGCTACACTGGGGCCTGCTCCTGATGTTCCTTCGTCGGTTTGCATGGTGGCTGGTGCGCTAGTGAGAAAGATCTGCTACAAAAGATTAACACATTAGCATGGAAATTAATCATGATCCCATTAAAGTGAGACCGCAATCCCTTTCCATAACTGATGCGTAACCCGTGTAGCCAAGTGTTGTGATGTGATGGATGCAATGTTTCTTGCAGCACTAGTGCAGGTCTCTAGACACCTATACGTTTCAGATCATGCATACATTTCTTGATGAGATGAGATTACGAGTGGTGTGTGATGATGGTGTGTGAATTTATACAAGGTTTAAAGGTTAGTGATTTAGTACAAGGTTGTATGTTAGTCGGGGGGTAGTTAGACAATGGGTTAGGGGAAGACGGTTGGACACGTTTCGGTATCCATTTCCTAAAGATCTTGGAGTGGGTGGTGGGTTTCTGCTGAGGGGTAAAAGGTGGTGTCGGGTTTGGTGGTATCAAGGGATGAGATGAGTTATGGGGGTTATATATTACATGGCTTATGGGTTGAGCTATGATACATGGTTTGGGTACCCAAATCTGCGTGGGCGTGGGTCTATGGGTAAGGTACTTCTTGGCGATCCACATTTGTCGGATGCTCGGACCTGTAGAAGAAGGTCGAGGGGATGGTGGATATCGATTCTGTTTCTGTTCGGCCTTTTGCTTGTTGATCTCTACTTGGTTGGAGTTCTTTGGTGCTTTTTGTCCTTTTGGCACCCATATTTGTCTGGTGCCGCTTCCTTTGGGTGGCCTGAACTGCCTTCCTTGTTGTTTCCTCCGATACTGCAGTCGGTCTGGGTTCCTTCGTCGTGATTGACTCAGTTGTTGCTGGGGTTGAGAGGTCGGATGGACACTCTGCTTTGGAAAAGAAGGGAGATCCAAGACTTGCGTGACCTGCCCATTAGGAAGTGATGCCTTATTTAACTTTAATCTAGGCCAGTCCGCAACAAGTTTGGAAGGATGAGCACCGCAGGGTGTCGTGCTCATTTGGCCGCTGATGCAACCCACCTGACCTCTGATTGTGCCCTTCTGTCCTTGCGTTTGGGTAACTGTCGCTTCTAGTTTGCAGGAAGTCCCAGGGAAGATCTCCTGTCGTTCTTCTGACTGACAACTGTCTATAGCCAAGCCCGAGTGGGTTGGTGTAGACGTAACGTGACTGGTCTGCCCAAAAATCTTCCTGTCTTCCGTCGCATGTGTTTCATAGGGTCTAGGGTCACAACCGTCAAGCGGAATGCCGTTAGGGAAGTCAAGCGGTATCACTCGCTTCTGCTCTAAGGTTCCAATCTGTAAGGAGCCTTGTCTAAGATTTAGGTCCACTGAGTGATCGTATAGCCAATCTTGGCCAAGGATTAGGGGTTCTATCAGGTCGTCATCATGGCACACTAATAGCTTCGCTGTCATGGTCACCTCCTTAACGAGGATAGGAAGGTCCACCTCACCCATGCAAGGGGTTTCCATGCCTCCTAGGCCTATGAGGTATGCCTCAATTGGCCGCATTTCTATTCCTGAATCCTTATAGTGGGACCATCTAATCGCACTAGTAGCAGCGCCTGAGTCAATCAAAGCCCTGAGTTCTTTGCTATGGTTACCGTGCTCTAGCCTAACTTTAATGAATGGTCTCCTGTCCACTATGCTAGGATGAGTGGTTGACTTTACTTGACACATGGCCATGGGATATCTGGGTGATGTTTCCAGATGGTTATAATGTTCTCTCCCTAGTCCTTGTCTTCTTAGCTTCATGCGCTTAATGCGTTCTATGGCTTCTGCCTGAGCTTCGGCCCGTATTCGGTTTTCTTCCTCCTTACGCTTCTTTGCCAACGTGAGTCGTCTAAGCATATCCTCAGTAAGAGGCTCTTGATATAACCTGACTCTACAGCCACTAATGTAATTAGGCATTATATCTCCTTCTAAGGTGGCTAACTGTACTGCTCCACTAGTCGAGAGTCTGTTAATGATCATAGGTCCATAACCTCGCTTTTCTAACTTGCGTGCATGCTGTTTCAGCGTATACACTAGAACTAAATCTCCTTCTTTTAGGCCTTTATCTTTCACATGTGCATCAAAATATGCTTTCTGTCGCTTCTTCGCTGCGTATATTCCTGCTGCTGCTTTCAGCCTAGTTTCTCCTAATCGTTCCAAGTCCATTATTCTCGCTGATAATTCATGGCCGGTCCACTGATGTTCTTGTGCAACCTTAAGGGTCGGTATCAAGAAGTCCAAAGGAAGCACTGCATTCTGCCCAAAAACCATCTGAAAGGGAGTTGCATTGAGTACGGTCTTGTAGGCCACTCGATATGCCCAAACAGCGTGGTGTAACTGTTTGTCCCAATCTGAACGTTTGTTGTTCACGAGTTTTGTCAGTACGGTACATAATATCTTGTTAGTGCTTTCAGCCTGACCATTGGCCTGAGGATGATATGGTGCAGATTTCTTGTGAATCACCATAAAATCCTGTAACAAATATTCAATGACTTGGTTTAGAAAGTGAGTGCCTCGATCGCTCACTAACTCTATAGGCAATCCATATCTTGTAAAGACATTTTCAAATAAGAATTTTGCAGTCGTGTGAGCATCATTCTTTTTTGTGGCTTTTGCCTCTACCCATTTCGTCAGATAATCTGTGGCAACAATAATGTATTCCGCATGTGTACCTTTTGCAGGGGGGTTAATGGGTCCTACAAAGTCTATACCCCACTTAGAAAAGGCACGTCCGCCCATCATGGGTTTCAATGGCATTTCATCTCTGCGAGTAGGAAACTGAGTTCTTTGGCACACGTCACATCTCTTTACATAGGTATGTGCATCCATGTGAAGAGTGGGCCACCATAATCCTGCAAAGAGGATGGCTTTGATTATCCTATCTGGTCCAAAATGACCTCCTGCAATGCCTTGGTGTGCAGTCTCTAGTATGCTCAGATAATCACTTTCATGAACACATTGTCTTAGATATCCATCTGGTCCCCTTTTGTATAGATTATCGCCAATAAGTGAATAGTCTTGAGCTTCCTGCTCTAGACTGCGTTGTCGAGCTAAAGTCATGCCTTGAGGGAATGTGTGCGTCCTCAAGTATGTCACTAAAGGTTCACTCCAGTCTGGTGTGAGGGACACGTGATATAACGTCGCATGCTCTATCGGTGGTCTTTCACAGCAAACACTGCATTCCTTACACAACTTGTAGACATCTGCTTCCATCGTAGGCCAATATACTCCCAATCTCTGCAGAGTCTGTAGTGTTCTATGTTTTGAATGATGTTGCTTTAGTGCACCTAAGTGTGCTAATTGCAACCAATTCGCATGTTCTGATTCATCTACACAACAAGCAAGAATCTTTTGATTATCTTGTCTATATATGCTTCCTGCTATTATTTGGTACCTCTGAGACTTGGTAATCTCTCCTTCTTTGATCTTTATCCTAGGATTCTTGGGTCCGTATGTGAGAATAGGGACTAAAGGCTTAGCCCATTCTGGAGCTATCTCAAGGTTAAACAAGTATGCATCTGGTAGATCATCCGCTACTCCTTGAGGAGCTTCTCCTGAGGTTAATCTTGAAAGGTGGTCGGCTCTAAGATGCGTCTTTCCTTTCCTGACTACTACTTCAAAATCATACTCCATGAGTAATAGAAACCAGCGTATCAATCGTCCTGTGTTACATGGTTTGTTGACTAAATATAATAGGGCTTGATGATCTGTAAAGAACTTGAATTTGTTGGCCAACAAGTAGTGCCTAAACTTCTTTACAGCGTAGATCATCCCTAATCCTTCTCGTTCCGTCGTGGTGTAATTTCTTTCTGCTGCGTTCAATTGTCTGCTCGCGTAAGCTATGGGAAGATCTATGTTACCTTCATTCGTGGGTTGTGCTAACACACATCCTATGGCGTAATTGGATGCATCCACATGTACATGGAATGGCTTACTCCAATCTGGGGTAGTCAATATAGGTGCTGAGCACAAGCGTCTTTTAAGTTCATTGAATGAATTTTCGCATTCATCTGTCCACTCAAAATTGGTCAAAAGAGAGTACAGAGGCTTGGCTATGATTGCATACATGTGTATGAATCTCCTATAATAACCGCAATGGCCCATGAATGCCTGTACCTCTTTCACATTAGTTGGTCTTGGTAATTCTGCAATTACCTTCACCTTTTCCTCGTCCGTAGAGATTCCATTTTTTGACACAATGTGTCCTAGAATTTTGCCTTGTCTGACCATGAAAACGCATTTTTCTGGGTTCAAACAAACCTGATATTCTCGACATTTGTCAAATATTTGTCTTAACTCTGGAATATGTGTCTGTCTTACATTTGAATGTGCACATAAGTCATCGACATAAACTTCCAAGCTCTTGCGTAAGAATTCCTTAAAAACATGACACATAAGTCGCTGGAAAGTGGCGGGTGCATTTGTTAAGCCAAATGGCATTACACGAAATGCAAATATGCCCCATTCTGTGGCAAAAGCCGTCTTATGTTGATCTTCTGGAGCAATGGCTACTTGATTATAGCCTGAGAATCCATCAAGAAAGCTGTAAACTTCCTTGCCCGCAACTCTTTCCAATAGATGTTCTGTGATAGGAAGAGGATAACTATCTCTAATCGTGGCGGCATTAACTTTTTTAAGGTTAATACACACACGCAATTTTCCATTCTTCTTGGGCACAACCACAATGGGGGATACCCATTCGGTGTGCTCAATTTCGTAAATGAATCCTGCTTCTACCAAGCGATCTATCTCCTCTTTAATCTTAGCAGCGTAATTATCATTGTACGTGTACGGTTTCTGTTTTGTCGGTTTTGCATCTGGAGTCATAGGGATTCTATGAGAACATATATCTGGATCTACTCCTTTCAAATCTTTGTAACTCCAAGCAAAAACATCTCTATATTCGCGCAATAGGGCAACTAACTCTTCTTCTTCTTCAGTCGTCAGATCATGCCCTATGTATGTACACTTTTCTTCTTCTCCTTCTATGGCAACTATGACTTTCTTGGTTTTCTCTCGGTTATCATATGCTTGTCCATCATTCTCTTTTCTATTAGGCATTCGTACCATGATTCTTCTATCGTCGATTTCGTATTTCTTGAAATTCTCGGGTACTTCAAATAAAGATTCTTCTTTTCCCGACATGGTTTCTTTCTTCTTTCTCTTCTTGCCTTCACTCTTAGTAGTCACTTCCGTGGCTAATCTCACTTCATTCGTAATTTCCTCGTGTCTCTGAGTGTGAGTCTCTACTTCGTAGAAATATTCTTCCTCTGATGCAAAGGGTGAGTCCATGATAATTGATTCTAAATCAAAATCGCTTGCATCCTCAAATGCATCAGTGTCTGGTTCACACTCTTCTAACATTGCATCGCCCATGATTGGCTCTATCGTAAAAACTGAAATGTCATAGCCATCCTCGTCACAGTGGGGTGTCCATTGTTCTTCATTGATGGCTACATCCATGGTTGCTAGGATTTCCGCCCAACCATGGGGTTCAAACTCCTCGTCTGGGAATACTACAGGTGCATAGGCTGGATCTTGAAGGGTTCGTGGATGTTGTTCTGCACCTAAGATCCTGGCTTCTAATCGCTCTTCCTCTTGTTTGGCAACTTTACACATCCATAAATGGGTATCCTCATGCAACCAAGAAGGATCTGATTCTAATGAGTGCACGGATTCCGTTTCTACTGGAGTCTTATGGATGGTATTCCATTGTATTGGGGGTACATCTCTATGTGAATAGTATTTAAGATTGACTTTAGTAGTCACTCCTAAATGTTGCAAGTACAAAGAATTAGTTCCCCAATCTTGTACAATTTGCAACTGACGCATGAATGGTCGTCCCAATATCATATCATACGCATGATTTTTAGCAAAGTCACAAATGGCAAAGGTATGCTCAAATTCTACACCACAAGTGGTGAGAGATATGCCTTCTAGTAAGCCTAACGGTTTTTCTATGTGTCCATCAGCCATTTGTAGCTTCATCCTAGTGGGTCTGAGGGCTGGCTTACCCCAACGTTTCCACAAAGCGGTAGTAGCGATGGCTACTCCGGCTCCTGAATCTAAGATGGCTTTCGTGGTGTAGCCCTGATGGGTTATTGGAAGATATGTGTTACCTTCCTCTCCTTCGCTTACGTCTCCAATCTTTTCCACGGGTATCTCTGGTACCTTCTTATGTGATCCTCTCTGAGAGGGTGTGGTAGCTAGCTCAGGGAATTGATTTGCTACGTGCTTCCACAATTCTGGTTTTACCTTTAACAATTCCTCCAGAGTGAGATTACATTGTACTTTCGTATTCTTGATCACTTCCGTGTTCCTAGGGATCACTGATTCTTCATTCCTCACTATTATCGTGGGTGCTCTCATACTAATAGACTTTGCTTCCCAAGGTCCCGTGAACTGAGGTAATTCTTGTAAAGAATTAGATTCAAATCCTGTGGGTTCACTCAGTTGCTCCACCTCTACCTCATCATATATTGAGGGGATGTCTTGGGGAAATTGTTCCTGCAAGTCGTCTATTTCTTGAATAGGAGGATGAGTTCCTTGTTCTTTTCTCCATTTCTCTTCTTGTATTTCTCTTAAAAATTCATGTGAGTACCTATGTATGGAAGACAAATTGTCTTGACTTTCTGTATTAGGCACTTGAGACAGGGATGGTGCATTCCTTTCCTGTGTCTCTGGGACAATAGGGTTCCTATGCTGATCCTTTTTCTCTTTGCTTTCTATCAAGTGTTCTAGCCTCTCCATTAGTCCTTGAAAGTGTAATTCCGGTTTTGCCATGTTATTCCAATTAAGATATCTAGAGGCTTCGAACAAGGCTTGTGCTAACTCTACCATCTTCATGCAAAGTTTAGTTCTCTCAACTTCTAGATCAGCTCGAGGGTAGTTTTTACTCATTTCCGTGACTTGAGGTCCCTCTTTTATTCTAGCCTGATATGCACAAAACATCATGTCTAGATCTTCCGGTATGGGTTCCGCTAGAACTGATCCTGATTCTTGAGCTGGGATTTCTTGGTTTAATTCTTGTGAAGCCAATTCTTGTATTTTGGCTCTAGATTCCCTTAGACTTCCTTCCAACTCACTTATCTTTTTACTCCACTTTCTCTTGATTCTTTCTCTAGAATCTTTCCAAGATTTCGTCTTTTTACTACTCGATTCTGCAACTTCACTAGTTACGGCTACTTTCTCTTGATTAAGTTGTTGGTTTTATAAGAGCGCCTGGGCTCTGGTTATAGCTTGGATAGGCACGTACGTAGTATTGGATCCATCTGCATTGTTTACAATACCTATCACGTTGATCGGTGTCACATTTGAAGTGTTAACTGGGTTCTTAGGACAATCTTTGATTATGTGCTCTTTGCCACAATCGGCACAAAAGCCTTGGATGCTATAGTACTGTGATTGCCTTGCTATTGGGGGATGTGGACAATCCTTAATGAAATGATCTCCTTGGCACCTAAAGCATGGTCCTCTAGGGCCCTGTGGTCTTTGTTGTCTCAATTGGGGCCGTGGGTTTGGGTTTGCGTACATCACATTAGTATAATCTGGCTCCCAACTAGGTTCCATTGGAGGACTATCATAATGATATGTCTCCACATGCTCTGGTGACTCCGTGTAATAAGCGGGTGGACTAGTTACGTGTGTAGAGTCAAAACTGTTTGAGTTCGGGTCACTTTCAGTGATCAGGGGTGAAGAAGGCACTAAGGCCCTACTTAGGTTATCTTCTGCAGCAGCGTATTTGACTGAGATGACATTCGCTGGCGGGGGTGGCTGCTGAGCTAAGACGGGTTGAGGTCTCTGTTGAGCCTGGTATGGGTAGTTCTGAGGAGGCCTATAGTAATAAGGCTGAGCATTGTATTGGCCTTGATACCTACCTGGCTGCTGGTATGTTTGCGGGTAGTTTTGTCTCACGGTTTGTTTGTTGTATGGGCAGTCCTGAGCCGTATGATTCGTGTATCTTCTCTCAATTGTACAGTATTGGCCACTAGGGTTGGCTTGAGGTTGTGGTGCATTGGGACACACGTTTGCCAAATGATTTCCACCACAAGTGTAACAACGTACGTTAGTTGGTAGCTTGGGCACCTGTTTGCTAGAAACTCCTAGTTTTTGGGCCACTTTTTCTGCTAGATCCTCTATTGAATTCGACAATTTTGTGGATGCTAGAGAAGAACAATCTGAGTCTTTATAGACCTTTGAGAGTTCTAATTCATCTCCTAGGTTGTCCTCGATGTCTATACATATTCTTACACACTCCTCTAGCGTTCTGGGTTCTTTTAGGTACACATAGGAGCGTAGTTTAGCGCTCAACAAGCCATCTAGGAACAGTGATACTTGTTTGGCTTGTGAGGGTAGCTCTTGCATTGGACATCGTTCAACATATTGTCTGAATCTACGACCTGCCAGTCTTACTGTTTCCTGAGGGGTTTGCTTAAAACTATGAATCAACGAAGACGTGTCATGTCTAATCCCACTTTTAGAGAATTCAGTGATGAATGACTCTAAAAAGTGATGGATGTCTCTAAATTGCCTTTGTTGCAATGGTTGGAACCAAGTTAAAGCGGTGTTCTTTAACGTTAGTCCAAATGCATTGTATTGCGTGAACATGTCCTCGACTTGTTCTGCCCTCAGTACTTGCTTGAATTCTGCAACATGGTCATAGGGATCTCCTGTCCCATCAAAATAATTCTTCATAGATTTCACTAATTGCGTGGGTCTCAATATTCTTGCGTGTTCGCGTGGTCTAGGTAGAGGAAAATCATCTCTACCACCTGGTATTCCATGTTCTCTTTGTCTATCCGTCCTAGTAGTGTTCGTGGTTGTTCTATCTCTCCCTATGGGATGATTAAAGCTTACTTTCGGTCTTTCGTTATTTCCTTCTCTTTGATTTCCATGGGCTGAGGATGTTCCTGCCCCTTGTTGACTTGTATTCATGTTTGTTCGAGATGGAGGGAATATCAATTCACCTCTCCATGTGTATGTGTTTTTAGCGCGCTCAGGCACCACAAAGACTCTTTCTGAAGTCTCATCCAGGTATACAACCTTTCCAGGTGTATCTGGGTCCTTGAATTCATAAATTGTAATGATGCCTACCTCACTGGGGTTTTCCTTTCTGTACCTCCAAAAGGCCTCGTCTGTCTCTTTATTTACAAACAACTCGGTGCTCCTGTTGTCTTGAGGGATCCACTCTGGGATGAGTACTCTTGTTAATACGGATTTCCCTCTAGGTGTCCTAGGTTCTTCTAACGGTTCTTTTCCTTGAAATTTCGTTTCCATCTCTAATTGGATTGTGCCAAACTCATTAGTATCGTTTGGCTGCGTACTTAGTACGTACATGGTTCCTTCTTTGTCTATGTAAGCGTCTCTCTCAAACTTCACCACTGGTCTTTCCAATCCAATGGGTTGATCAGGGTTGTGCAGTTGCACCACTTGCCTTCGCAAACCATCCTCATAGATGCGAGCACCTAATCGGTTGGTTCGGAGAAACTCTAATTGCGTTCTATAGGGTCCTTCAGGTTTTTCTAGGTATGCTACATTGGACCCTCCTTCTGGTCTGTCTGTGCTAAATGCCATTTCTGATTCACTTGATTCTGAGCTCAACTCGTAAGGATAACTACTATTCAACTGCTGAGCCCAAGATCGAGCGGTAGTTCTCACGCTAGCCTCTGATGATCTAAGGCTTCTTCTGTCCGACTTACCTATATGTTTGCCCGATCTAAGGTTCATTAATTTCCTTCCTTGCTCACTCAATTACACACTTAGATCGTCGATAGTCCTTTGTTATTACTTCCTTAATTCTTTTTTTTATTTTTCTTTGGATTCTTGTCGTAATATATGCGTCAGGAATTCGACTTTCGTTATGATTTTTGAGTTCTTGTTCCGTCAGACTTAGGTTCTTTTCTTTAGGTTTTCGTCACACACACCTTTACTTTAAGTCTTAAACTGAAAGAATTAGGTATCTTGAACTTGAGGCGTTCCTATCGTCGTTAATCCACAACTACCGTCTAGCCTAAGCTAAGAATTGACTGAGGGGGTTGAGTAATCTTCCAACCTCAAGTCGACCTTTCTGGTTGCTCTGATGCCCTGTTGCCCAAGAAGCCGTGCTTCCCAAGCTCTGCTGTCTTCGCTGCCTCGCTTGCTTGCCTTTGATTGCCTTTGCTAGACCTTTTGGAAGCTTTCGTGATGCTCTGAAGCTCTGTACCTGCAAGAAAACTCAAGAAAAAGCAAGCACATACAATCGCAAAAACTCTCTCTCGCTCTCTCGCATGCACAAATGAGGGGAAATGAGGTGAATGGGTGGATATGGTGAATTTTCTGATTTTTTTGGAAATGGAGATGATGATGCGATGATGAAGATGGAGTATGGGGAAGGTGAAAAACACTAAAAACTAAGTAAAAACAACAACAAAAACTGAAATTTTTACCTTCCAACGCCACTTCTTGCTATACTCTTACCATCACACATTCGTCCTAGACTCGATCCCCGGCAACGGCGCCAAATTTGGTGTTGCTCTAGCACAATGGTGAGAACCACGTTAAAAAGCTTCACCTCCTTAATTGTCAATCTGTGGGAGAGGTAGGAGTGATATGAAGATCGTGAACGTGAGATGATGTGAGAGTGAAGGTGAGAAGCACAAAGATGCACACACACATACACACACACAATGAAGAGACAAGCAAGACACGATGGAAGGTGGGAAATTAGCTCTATTACTCCAGAATACTCTTACAAGCTCAAAGTAGCTCTATACTCACACTAACCAAAATGAACCAACCTCAAAAATGAGCTCTCTAGCTCTTTTTATAGTTTCTAGACTAGTTTTGACCGGTTTCACATCTAGTGACCGGCCTAGTTAAAAAATAGGTCCTAGAGGCTATTTGGAAGGGTAAACGGTGTCTAAAAATAACGAAAATTGGTACGAGCATTCTACCTAAGCTCCTCAAGCTCGAGGACTCCTCGGCTTGCACAAAATGGAGCTATAGATTACAAAATGGGGTTTTCTATGATACATATGTTACAATTAGTGATAATAATCACTGTTGAATGTTTGGAGAATTAATAAGAAATATATTTGTTTGAAAAATTGATCCTCCTGGCTCCCTGCTTTGTCTTCACATGCTTCCGTGGCGTCTGTGCCTCTGGCTGCTGCCAACAATACTTCTCTCAACTTCAGTGATGTCCTCAAGACTTTGAAAAATAAAAATACCAATTCATGTTTTAGAGAGTGTGGGTCCTCATGAGGAAGTTGAGAATACCTCTTGAGGAACTCGTTCAGTAGATGTGTTAAAGATGTAGTTGGTTTCAAGGAATGCACCCACCACAAGAACTCCTCTCTACTCTGCTGAATAAAAGCTTCTAGATATAACAATTTATGTAACTCTTTTCTAACATCAGGCCAAGTTTTCTTTATATGAATTGTAACGAATGCTAAGATTGACCTTGATACTACTCCAATGAAGGAATGAGTCAACATCCCTTTGGGTAACCCATGGATATAAGCTTGGTCTTCATATACGTCCTAGTACTTAGTCACATTTAACCTAGTAAACTTCCCATTATCCCTTAAGATAGCTTGGACTACTCGAGTGCCCTATTTTTCTATCATCCACTCTCTAAATACTTCCTCCATGTATTTCATTTAGTTTTTCCTCGTGTGGAGGATGATGTCTAGGGTAAGTGTCTTTCCTATTTCTCTTAACTTGCAGTAGAGCTCAAAGAAGAGACTAGATGAGTCTCCAGGTAGTAGGTGAATAT
This sequence comes from Ceratopteris richardii, assembly GCA_020310875.1. Lineage (NCBI taxonomy): Eukaryota > Viridiplantae > Streptophyta > Polypodiopsida > Polypodiales > Pteridaceae > Ceratopteris > Ceratopteris richardii. The sequence goes on along the minus strand of CM035412.1, from coordinate 80,823,445 downwards.
TTAAATATTTCTCTTCGATCAACTACCTAGGCCAAAATCTTTTTCTAGATGTATAAAGACTTGAGTCACTTGGTTTATTTTTCTTTCTTTTTATCTAACTTTATTTCAGTTCAATTTCTTTATCTTTAGATTTGATCTCTTTCTTTCTTGACTTGATTTCTCTCTTTTTTCTAACTTGATCTTTTCTTGATTTCTTTTCTTTTTCCCTTTTCTTTTAACTAATTTCTTTTTATGCTTTTGTTTTTAATTTTTATAATTTTCAAGGATTTTTCATTTTTTTATAATGTTTTTGTTCTTTTTAAAGAAAGTAAACTATAGCAGTAGAGGGTTTTCTGAAAGAACTTGGAGAAGCTTGTAGGAGGTAGAAAAGTGAGTCGCGAAGCGACGAAGTTTGTTCTAGCCAACTAGCACAAGAGCAGCCCTTCAACTTATGGATATTCAAATAGAACTTATAGGAATGCAATAAGTGCAATAAGATTCACTATGTACGTTGGAGCATGAAGGAGAAAGAATCAATACAAAACAGATAGGTTCATGCATCGACTAGCTCAAAAAGCTTAATATCTATGGAAGCGACAATGAACTTCAAATGCTCATCGCGACCAGCATGATTACAATTAGAAAAAATCCTTTTATGGGAGTGGTACATATAGATTTGAGTGTATATAATGTACAAGAGTATAAGGAATAAGAAAAATATGCTATTGGAGTGAACCAGACACGCAATGGTGGTACCTTCTATTTTTCAGGAATACGTAGAGTAACAACCTCTGCAAGGTCACTATTGGGGAAGAAGATGATGCAAAAAAATGGAGCAAGACAATGATGGTCAGAAGTGTATGTATATTTCTTCCATGTATTGTACAAGTGATTTGGAGTCTTTATATACACTTTTCAACAGCTCCACGACTTCTACAAGTGGATTTTGAATTCAAATGAAGGCGGCAAGAGTTGTTGGAGGGAATCAATTCACTTTCCTGTAATCTAGGAAAAGTGAAGATCTACTTTTGGGTGATTGATTGCAATGCAACTACCACAAATTCGTGGAACTCGTGCTTTCTCTTTCTATTTTTACATGTGTAATGGTAAAAGATAAGTGAGCATAAGGAAGAAGAACTCTCCAACGGATATTCCTTTGACGTAATCCAAGCAATAGCTTTTGATATAGATCAAATCCACCTCAAGCATAGTGTAAGCTTGATGTTCCAATAGCTCCCCCTCAAGCTAAAGTATGCTTGAGTCTTTATTCTCTAATTGGTTGAATACCTGCCATAGCTTTGAATCTACAAAGCTTTATTCCATCAAGTGCCTTGCTCATCGTATCTGCTACTTGCTTTTCACTTGGAATAAAAGAAATATCAATCTCCTTTGTCATGAGCTTCTCCTTGATGAATTGGTAATGGACTTCTATGTGCTTTGTCTTTGCATGAAAAATAGGGTTTGCTGCTAGATGCATGGAACTTACATTATCTCCAAATATGTGAGGTTTGAAACTCACAAGTCCCAAATCTGTATTCAATGCTTTTAACCATATATCCTTTTGAGTTTCTATGGTCAAACGTATGTACTCTTCTTCAGTTGAGGATAAGTGATTGTTGGTTGCTTCTTGGAAGTCTATGATGCTAGCTTTGAACCTACAAATGCTAAGTAACTAGAAGTACTTCTTCTATCATCCTTAGCTCCTTCCCAACCTACATTTGAATAGATTTTGATATCCAAATCTGAAGAGTAAGGATAGAATATACCTTCATTGATTGTACCTTTGAGATACTTAAGTACTCTCTTAGATGCATCCATGTATGGTCCTCTCAGTGAGTGCATGAATTGACTAAGCACTCCCACACTATATGAGATGTCTTCCCTCATATGAGTAGCATATACCAAGCTAATTACCAAGCTTTGATACTCTTTAATGTCTTCAATTTTCTCACCTTCATAAATACTAAGTTTATGATTTTTCTTTAGAGGTGTACCTATAGGTTTAGTGTTCTCCATTTTGAACTTGAGAAGTAGATCTTAAATGTATCTTCTCTGAGTCAAATACATTCCTTCATCTGTGTATATCACCTGCATACCTAGGAAATATGTGAGCTCATCTAAGTCATTGATTGTGAACTCCTCTTCCATGTGTCTCTTGATCCTCTAAATGCCATTCAGATTATCATATGCCACAATAATATCATCTACATATACACATAGATAGATAACCTCATTGTGATCCCTTTTGATGAATAGAGAAGGATTTGAGTTGCTAGGTCTATTCCCTTGATCTTGAAGGTATGTAATCAACCTGTAACTCCAAGCTCTAGAATCTTGTTTCAATCCATACAATGCTTTCATAAGTTTGCAAACATAAGATGCATGATTAGGGTTTTCAAAATATGGTGGTTGTGACATGTATACCTCCCCACTTATCCAACCATTTAGAAATGCATTTTTCACATCAAGTTGGAGGAGTCTCTAATTCCCTACAGGAGCTATACTTAGCAATGTTCTGATTGGTCAACTTTGCAACTGTTGAGAATGTTTCCTCATAGTCTATACCATGAGTTTGTGAGCATCCTTTGGCAACCAATCTTGCCTTGTACCTTTAAATTGATCCATCGGAATTTCATTTAACCTTATACACCCATCTGCAACCAATTACCTTTTGATTTGGGTACATTAGAATCGAATCCCAAGTGTCCATCTCCTTCAATGCATCTATTTCTTCTTTCATGGCCTTTTCCCAATTAGGGTTTCCCTTTGCCTCTTCATAGGTTGATGGTTCTTCTGATAAATCTTTTGCCAAGCAGATTGAATGCTTTGTAAAAAATGTGGAATCATATCCATACCTTTCTGGTTGTTTCTTCTCTCTTGCTGATCTTTAAGGTGCTTGTTTGGAGCATTCTCAAACATCTTTCATCTTTGCTTTGCTTCTTGACTTCCATAGTTTGTAATCCTTTTCTCTTTCATCTTGTTCATCATCTGTATCACTTCTTGGATCGTGGACCTATGTATCATACTTGCTTCCTAATTGATGAGAATCAGAATCAAGATTATATGGTAGAGTTACCTTTTGTTTGTCTTCATCATACCAAGACCTCTGTTCTTCAAACACAACATATCTACTTGTAGTGAATTGCTTGGTCGAAGGATTATGGAACTTGTAACCCATCTGAGTTGAATCATATCCAATAAACACTACCTTTGTTGCCCTTTCATCTAGCTTACCGCTTATTTATGATGGTACATGAATATAAGCTAAAACCAAACACCTTGGAATGTCCAAGACTAGGTTTTCTTCCATGCCATGCTTCGTAAGGAGTCATACTTGGAAGTGATTTGGATGGTAGTTTATTGACAAGGTACATAGCAGCTGAAATAGCTTCTGCCCATAGATAATGTGGCAACTTCTTCTCTTCAAGCGTTGTTTTGGCTGATCCAACCAATGTCTTGTTTCTCCTCTCTGCAATTCCATTCAGTTGAGGTGAGTACCTGGTAGTCACTTACCTTTTGATACCTTTATCCTTCAAGAACTCATCAAACTCTTTGGAGAAGTATTCCCACCCTCCGTCAGATCTGAGCTTCATGAATGATCTACCTGTATGATTCTCCACATGTGCTAGATACTTTTTGAAGCAATCAAACACTTCATTCTTACTATTGATAAATTATAGAAGAGTCCATCTACTATGCTTGTCAATAAATGAGACATAATACCTTGATCCTACCAATGAAGGTTCTTGACTAGGTCCCCATACATCTGTACGTACTTAGCCTAATACGTTGTTGTGGATATAGCCTTTGTGATTGAATGGTTGTCTTTGTGCCTTCCCAATCTAACATGCATCACACCTCTTTATCATGTGTTGCATTGATATGTTTGGTAGTCCAAGAACACTTTGATCCCTGCATATATCCTTCAAGGTTCTTTCATTTACATGAGCAAGTCTCTTATGCCATACTTCAAGCTCACTTATGGTTTGATGTTGGTACATTTGGCAATCCTTGATGCTTGACTAAATATCAAAGGTTAATTCATAAATTGTTGTGTGACTACCCATAAGTCACAAATGAACACTTCTTGTAAAAAGCTATGAGCGGACAGAATCTTGTGACTTTACGAGATACATTTCGTACCCACCTAGTAGTTCGAATCAAATAAATTAAGATCCTAAAAACTAGGATTACCTTTTAGGTGGCAGATTCAATAGCAAAATCATCTCACATCTACAAAAGCACATATGTTTAGTCACGGAGCAATAGCACGAAGAAGGACTCATAGAGCTTCATGATTGTGGCTACACTAGGCCCACACATGTATGAGTAAGCCTACATCATCTTCTTTGTATCATACATTCATAATCTTATAAATAGCAAGTTTTTGGAAGTCTTCAATCTTGAAAGTTATTTGTTTTGACATAACTATTTGAAGCTGATGCTCGAAGGTACATTATGGATCCAAATGCTCATTTGGCAAGCTAAAGGTGCCTACTAAGGTACTCTAAGGCTACATTGGCAGGTGAAGAGCAAGATTTGTGCAGTACCACCTCATCTTTGGAGTGTATCCAACCATCTCCTGATAGTGCTATTGAAGCTATCATCAACTCAACATGGGGGATGCATTCGCATCATCAATTGACAAATTGGATCAAGTTAATTACTCTGCTTGATCTATTAGATTGGAGGCATATCTACAAGGGAGAAATCTCTATGGTTACATGAGATGAGTTAATGCCAATACTTAGAAGCGAAGGTCAACCAACTCAAGAAGAACAAGAAAGGTCATCAACATGGTGATAAAAGGATGCTTTGTCTAGGTCCTATCTTCTCAACTCAATTTTGTAATTCTTACTTGCACAAATTAGGAACTGTAAGAGATCACAAGAGACTTGGAATGCACTTGAAGCATTCTTTTCTTAAAGCACTAAAGCAAGAAAGAATCAATTATGGATGGATTTCAAAACACTCCAAAAAATGCCCATGCAAAATGTGACTGATTATGTCACTAAAATGAAGGACCTAGGTGATCAACTTGGAAGCAGTGGAGAAGTCATTGAAGAGGAGAAAACTGTAAGACAAGTGATCGATGGGATCAAGGCAGGTGATAAATGGAAAGCCTTCACCACAACAATGAATCTATACATCGACATGCAGGTACCTGATTTCAATACTCTAGACAAGCTTGTGAAGAACAATGAGAACTCAAAAGGTAATCAATCCTCTGCCCTATACACTCATAATAACAAGAGTAAGGATAGCAAAGGTAAAGGCAAAAGGTCTGATGATGAAGCTAGTACCTCCCAAGCTAACTTTCTAGGAAGAGGTAGAGGTACAAGAGGAAGAGGTAAAGGAGGCTGACAAGGTAGGGGGGAGATTTCAAAACACCTCTCCATGTGTTGTATGTGTATTGACTAACCATAGAACTGAGAATTGTTTCTGGAATCCTAGAAATCAGAGAGGAAGAGGCTTCAATAGAGGAAGCTATGGAAGAGGAAGATCAAACAATTTCAATGGCTACAACAAAAATCACAACAACACCAATAACCAAGGAGGCTATAGAGGAAGAAGATACTACAACAATTACATTGAAGAGCAGACACAAGAGAACTCACTTTTGTTGATGAACATGACCATGAAGCAACATAAAGTAGATGAACATGTGTTCTATATAGATTCTGGTTGTTCAAATCATGTAGCAGGAAATGTGGCACTAATATCTGACTTCGAAGATCTAAGGAGCAAACATGAGGTACAAATAGGAAATGACACAAGACACTCAGTTGAAGAGATTGTAAATGTGAAGACTCCAGATGGAAATATGAATCTACTTTGTAAGGTATTGTATGTACCTACCATAAACAAGAACTTGATAAGTGTTGGAAAAATTATAGAAAAAGGATTGCATGTAAGGTTTACAAGGAATGGAGCATTTGTTGAAGATCCTCAACAAGGATTCAAGAGGATTGCAAAAGGAGAAAAGACAGGTAGACTCTTTACATTTGAGTTGCAAGATACTAGGAATATAGCACTCTTCAATTATGGAGGACAAACCTTATCAGAATTAGAAATGTGGCACAAAAGATTAGCTCACATAGGTGAAAGAAGTTTGAAGCAAATATGTAGGGATCAAAGTATGCTTGGTTTACCAAACATATCCAAGCAACATATGATATATAAGTGGAGTGCATGTCAATTTGGGAAGTCTCATAGACTGCCCTTTACGAAGAAAGGTTACATCCATGGTGACCTATTGGAGCTAGTCCACATAGATGTTTGGGGACCAAGCAAAGACCCTTCAGTCTCAGGATTCAAGTATTATGTATTATTCATTGATGATTGTAGCATATGGACCATTCTATATTTCATGAAGCATAAGGATGAAGTTTTCAATTGTTTCAGAAAATATCTTGCTCTTGTTGAAAACCACATAGGAAAAACCTTGAAAAGGTTGAGGTCAGATAGAGGGGGAGAATACTTCTCCCATGAGTTTGATGCATAACTCCAAGATAGAGGCATCAAAAGAGAAACTACCACCAGGTACACTTGAGAACAAAATGGAGTAGCAGAAAGGAGGAATAGGACCATTGTGGAGGCAGAAAGGTCCATGATTAATGAGAAGAAACTACCCAACTACCTATGGTTAGAGGTTGTGTCTATAGCCACCTATCTCATTAATCCGCTCCCATCTAAAGCCTTGGATCGGATGACACCATATGAAGCTTGGAATGGAAGAGGACCTAGTCTAGATCATTGCAGAATGTTTGGATGCATAGCTTATGCATGTATTCCATCACAAATCAGAGGTAAATTGGATCCTAAGGGAGAGAAATGTGTGTTTATAGGATATCATCTAAATAAAAAAGGATAGAGGTTGTATAATCCAAGTACTAAAGGCTTTATTGTTAGCAGAGATGTTGTTTTTGATGAAAACAACTCATGGTTTGAAGATGATTGCAGAAAAGTCAAGCTACCTTATGACTTAGAAGAGGACTTTCCAACACTACAAAAGGTAAATAATCAAAAACATGAAGATACAAGTGACTCTGATGATGATCAGAAGAAACCAAGGAGGAATTTCAAAATTTGGAACAACAAAGGTAAAGAGAAGATGGAGAAATTGAGGGATGTTGCAGAATCCTCACATCAAACAATAAGGAGATCAACTAGGGAAAAGAAGAAGCTAGAAATGTATGGATTTGACACCTCTCTGGTTACTAAACATTCAATCTATATTGCTCAAGATATCAATTCAAAGGAGCCATCAACGTACCTAGTTCCCAAGAAACAATCCATGAAGATCATTGGATCTAGGTGGATCTATAAGGTCAAAAAGAATTCAGATGGTTCAATAAACAAGTACAAATCAAGGCTTGTGGCTAAAGGTTTTCTCATACCTAAGGAATTGATTATGATGAGACTTTCTCTCTTGTGGCAAAGATGCCAAAGATGAGAGTTCTCATGAGCATAGCTGCTTCAAGGAATTGGAACATATATCAGTTGGATGTAAAAAATGCATTTTTAAATGGATGGATTTCAGAGGAGGTGTACATGGCACAACCTCCTGGATTTTTTGATGAGTCACATTATGAGTATGTATGCAAACTCAGGAAAGCTCTCTATGGACTCAAGAAAGCTCTTAGAGCTTGGAACCATAGACTTGTTATATTCTTGCAGGTCAAAGGATTCAAATTAAGCAAGGTTGATCCTTCACTCTTCATTAAGAAGAATAACTCTGAAGTTATATATTTATGTGTGTACATAGAGGATATCATTTGATGCAGATGGAATCAGGAAAATCAAAGCCCAAATGAAAGAAAAATTCAAGATAATTGACCTTGGATTGCTCACTTACTTTCTTGGATTTGGAAGTTGTCTATACAGATCAAGGAATGTTCCTTACACAAAGGAAGTACATGAAAGATATGATTGCAAAGTTCAAAATGCAGGACACAAAGGTTGGAGGTATTCCTATGGAGGTAAATCACAAGTTAAGTGCTCATGAAGGATAACCAATTGAAGACATTACAAGCTACCAAAGTTTAGTTGGAAGCTTGAACTATGCCACCCTAACTAGGGTAGATATCTACTATGGAGTAAGTGTGCTTAGCAAACTCATGCACACTCCTAGGAAACCTCACACAAATGTAGCCAAAAGGACATTGAAGTATCTAAAGGGAACAATCAATGAGGGTCTATATTATCCTTATACATCTGATTTAAATGTAAAGCTTTTCACTGATGCAAATTGGGCGAGATCAAAAGATGGTAGGAGAAGCAAATCACATCGGGATATCTATCTTTTGCAGGTACAAATCTCATCTCTTCTTCTTCAAAGAAACAACCTACTATAGCTTTTTCCTCAACTGAAGCTAAATACAAAGGATTGGCAAATGCAACCTAAGAAGCAATGTGGATCAATATCCTATATACATATTTAGGGTTGGATTTTGGCACTCCATTTATATTTGGAGACAACATGAGTTCACTACATTTAGCTACTAATCCCATCTTCCATGCTAGGACTAAGCATATCGAAGCTCATTATCACTTTTTTAGAGAAAATATTGTAAGCAAGGAGATACAATTGTGTTATGTATCTACACATATGCAATGTGCAGACATGATGACTAAATCACTTGATGGAAGCAAACTCAACAGGTTCAAATCAATGATTGGATTGCAGGAGATACCTACAGAATGAAGACTCAAGCATCTTACCTTGAGGGGGAGTTGTTGGTACATTTGGCAAGCCTTGATGCTTGACCAAATATCAAAGGTTACTTCATAAATTGTTGTATGACTACACATAAGTCACATATGAACACCTCTTGTAAAATGCTATGAGCTTAACACTCCAGATAAATGTAAAAGGTAAGGATTGAGAGAATCTCATGACTTTAAGAGATACACTTCATACCCACCTAGTAGTTAGAATCAAATCAATTAAGATCCTAAAAGCGAGAATCACCTTTTAGGTGGTAGAATCAAAATTCAAAATCATCTCAAATCTATAAAATCACATATGTTTAGTCACGGAAGAATAGCACGAAGAAGGACTTGTAGAGCTTCAAGATTGTGGCTACACTAAGCCCACTCATGTATGAGTAAGCCTACATCATCTCCTTTGTATCATACACTCATAATCATATACATTTGATTCAATTAGTACCATCTTCTTCATGTCCACTAATAACTGCTGCTAAGTGAGTGAATTTGTTTTGCGGTCTTCTTTGTGAATACTTATTCAATTGATTTGATTCAACTTGTGATATGTAGCTTAGACCTTCTAGTTGTCTTCTATCAATTTTCATATCATTTGATTTAGTACATTGTGAGATAAGTTCTCTGCAAGTCACCTATGTCTTTTCACTATCATCTTCCTAAAAAGACAGGATTACATCCCTAAGTTTGTAATATGATTTCTCATCATGTACTCATCCTAAATTAGTGAAATAACTTACTATAGCAAGCTTAGGACTTCAATTACCTATGTCCTAAAGCTCTCCAGTCAATTGTAATTAGTGAGTGAGTATTGAAAGATTTTTTGAGAAGAACCAAGACCAAAAATAGCAAGTCTTTGGAATTCTTCAACCTTGAAAGTTATGTGTTTTGATATTACTATTTGGAGCTGATGCTCCAAGGTACCTTATGGATCCAAATGCTCATTTGGGAAGCTAAATGTGTCTACTAAGGTACTGTGAAGCTACATTTACAAGTGTAGAGTAGGATTTGTGCAGCATCACCTCATCTTTAGAGTGTATCCAACCATCTCCTCACATTTGAGACCCAAAAGTGAATAGAGCAATGTTCTTGGTTTCTTCTACTTCAAAACTAAAGAGCCTACGATGCTTCTCACCTATGGCTATCTTCTTGAAGCCTTGACATGGATCTTCTACAAAAGCTCCATGTTGGGTGAACCTAACTTGCAAGCCTTTTTCAACTATTTGACCTACGCTTATTAGGTTTTTAGTGATAGTGGGTACATAGAGAACCTTACTCAGAATGTTTTTCCTGCCATTGGAAGCTTTGAAATTACCAATATTCTCCACATTGTGCTTTTTGTCATCCCCTATTTGTACTTCATGTCTATGCTTTGGACTTTACATATCGAATAGAAGAGCAATGTTTCGTGCAACATGATTTGAACATCCTGAATCTATGTAGAACAAATGATCATCTTCTTTACCTTCTTTATGGCCTAGATTCAAAAGAAGCAATGAATCTTCATGTGGTTGATCTTATGAATAATTTTGAAGTCCCTTTGATTATATCCTCTATTGTTATTGTTGAAGTTGTGTCCACCTCTGCCTCTATTGCTTTGCTATTCACCTCTTCCACTTCCTTTCCGGGTCTTTCTATTGAACCAACAATTATGAGTGGTGTGGTTGGTCTTATCGCAGATGGCACAAGGTTGAACATTTTGACCTTTGGCTTTGTCATGCTTTGGTCCTTTCTTCTTCCTTTCCACTTTCTCTTGCTTGCAAAGTTGGCTTGGGAAGTCTCCTCTTCATCTTCTTCCTTCTTCTTGCCTTTTAGCTTCTTATCCTTCTTATCTACATATAGAGCACTAGTTGAATTACCATGATAGGAGTTACCTTCCCTTATGCTATTGTTGGCCTCTTGATTGAAGAGTTGTCTAAGAAAGATGTTGAAGTCTAGAGTTTGCACATCCATGATGAGATCATAAGCTGTCATGAAAGATTGCCATTGCTTATCACTTCGAATCCCATTGAGAATTCTCCTCATGATCACCTCTTCTTCAATCAGCTCTCCAATGGATGCTTACTAATCCGCAACCTCCTTGACCTTGGTAACAAACTCTGTGATGGTTTGTTTTGGTTTCTTCTTCATCTGGTTGAACTAGTTCCAAAGATGATTCTTTCTTGCTTTGTACTAGTAGAAAAGAAAGTCTTGAGGATATCCCAAGTCTCTTGCGATGTCTTGCATCCTCTAATATGTGGTAATAGAAAGTCAGAGATAAAGTTTAGTATGTACAACCTTGCTTGAGCATCCCTTACCCACCAAAGTGTGAGCTTATCTGTCTCCTCTTGTGTAGGTCCTCCTTTGGGTCTTGGAATAGGCATAGCTTCATCACATGCTATAATTCCATAAAGATTTCTACCTTGCAAATAGGCCTCCATTCTGATTTGCCAAGCCACATAGTTGTGTCAATCAAGCTTCTCAATCATTGAGGGAAATCCGTCACCCATCTTGATCTAGCTCTGATACCACTAAAGGAACTTGGAGAAGCTTGTACGAGGTAGAAAAGTGAGTTGCGAAGCGATGAAGTTTGGTCTAGCCAACTAGCACAAGACCAGCCCTTGAGCTTATAAAGACTCAAATAGACCTTATAGGCATGCGATAAGTGCATTAAGCACTATGTACTTTGGAGCATGAAGGAGAAAGAGTCCATACAAAACAAATAGGTTTGTGCATCAACTAGCCCAAAAAACTTACTATCTATAGAAGAGACTGTTGGGGCTTCACTCACTAATTAGGCATGGATATATGAAGATATATGAAGACATATGAAGACATATGATGGAGGAAAGAAGAAGTGAAGAAAAGACTTACAGAAAATCAAGCCTAAGTGAAGGGACAATTTCACTATTGTAAATTAGTGCAAAATTAGAGTCTAGATTTGTATTTGATCTTTAGAACTTACGAGTTCAAGTCTAGAAGGATGTAAACTTTAGGTATATAAGTTAATTTGAGTCAGAAACATGTATGAGAGAACTCAATTTTGTAATCTGAGTGAGTAGAGAAAAGTCGTGTAATTTCTGAGAGAGATGGTGAGAGAAAACTTCTGAGTCTGAGAGAGTTTTCCATGGCTGTGAGCAAAATTAGGCCAAGCCATTTTGTACACATCTTCTCTGATAATCAACACATGTTTGTGTAGAAGGATTGAGTCTAATTCCTCTTGTACATTGAGTTCTAAGTCATTTCATATGACTATGTAAGGTAGTTGATAGTTACGACTTTTCTGGCGCACATTTGACTGATCTTCTGAAGGTCAGATCTCGAAGCACAGTGTAAAGTTTTTGGTAAGTGATAGCTCGTTTGAAAGCTACTATCCTCAACTACATTTGGTCAAAAGATCTTTGAGAAACGGGACGCGTACTCAGAGAAATCAGCTTAAGAGTGAAGGTATGTCAAATCGATGAAGTAAATTTCCAGTTTTCAGACATAGTGTAAAGTTTGGTACAAAATCAGAAGATTGTGAAGTTATTGCTTGAAAGTTTTGCTTGTTATATGTTACTGAACATTAGCAAGAACCTTTCCTAGCAAATGATCAGAAGAATTTGCAAAGATCAAGTTGATACAGGTCAGATTGAAAGTTTAAAGAAGAGGCGCAGATTTCTGTGAAGTGAAATTTTTGATTTTCACTAAGTTCAGAGTTGAAGGTTCATATTTAGAGGTTTGCTAAGCTAATGATGGTTATGGAGGTCTTCTAATACCACATTACTTTAGTTCTTGTGGTGTTTCACACACCAACAAGTGGTATCAGAGCAGATAAGGTCCTCGAGAAGTAAAGGAGAGCAGATACAAGAAGAGTTGAAGAGTTCTTTATCAAAGAAGGAGGAAGCTGAGGTGTTCAACAACAAAAGTCATCAAAAGATTGTTTCGAAGTTGATTCCAAGGGTAAAGGTCTACAAAAGGTATCATTCTTAAACCTTACACTTACAGGTTGAAGCAGAAGCAAGGATACCATGGCAGATCATGTGTCCATTGACAAATTGGACAGAGATAACTATCCTGCTTGGGTAATGAGGATGGAGGCCTTACTTATGAGTAAGGATCTAATGGTATATGTGACAGGTGAAGAGGAGAAGCCTAAATTTGAAGATGAAAGTCATCCAAGAAAGGAAGAGCTAGAAGCTTTGAAGTTATGGCAGAAGAGAGATGCAAGTGCAAGAGCTTATATATACAACACTATTACAGATCATTTGTTGCCTCACATCAGAGGTTTAGAAACAGCTGAAGATATTTGGAATGCTTTGGAAGACCACTTCCAAAACACTACTAAAGCTAGGAAAGCTAGCTTATGGTCAGAGTTCACCACATTCAAGAAAAAGCAGGATCAAAGCATTAGTGATTATGTCACTAAGATGAAGGATTTGGCAGATAGCCTTGGATCTATTGATGAGGATATTGAAGATCATAGGTTGATAGCACAATTACTTGCAGGGTTAAGAGGTGATGAGAGGTGGAAGCCCTTTGTACTTTCAATAGAACTCTCATTAAATCATTATGTGCCAGAATTAAATCAATTACTTGGATTGATGCTCACATTTGAGCAAGACTTGAAGTCAGATGGAGACAAAGGTCAAAGTTCTGCAATGTATGTGAAGAATAAAAAGAAAGGAGATAAAGGCAAGGCAAAGGATGAAGAAGAGTCAACAACTCAAGCAAATTATGCAAAAGGAAGAGGTTTTGGCAGAGGTAAAGGTCGAGGAAATGGAAGAGGTAGAGGTAATCAGAACAATAACAAGAAGACATGTTGGATTTGTGGATTGAGCAATCATCTAGCATATGATTGTTGGCACAATCAACAAGGAGCAAGCCAAAATCAGAACAACAATGGTAGAGGAAGAGGTGGAAGGTTTCAGAATCAATTTCAAAGAGGAAGACAAAATTCAAGAGGAAGTTATGGAAGAGGTGGTGGTAGAAATTGGAATCAGAACCAATCATACAACACCACATATTATAATTATGCAAATGATACACAGAATGACAACCATACAACATTGATGATGAATTCAATTAGTTCATCAGAGAAGGAGGATCTCAAGGTATTCTATATTGATTCTGGTTGTTCAAATCATTTGTCAGGTAATATAGAATTGTTGTCAGAATTGGAAGAAGGAAATTCAAGTCATACAGTACAAACAGGTGACAATACAAAGCATAATGTGCATTCAATTGGAAAAGTGAAGTGCAGGAGTGGAGCTGATTTATTAACAAATGTTTTGTATGTTCCAACAATACCAAAGAATTTGATTAGTGTTGGACAAATAGTGGAAAAAGGTTTTCAAGTCAGATTTACAAATGAAGGGGTATTTGTTGAAGATCCAGAGGATGCTTACAAACCCATTGTTTGTGGTAAGAAGGAAGGTAGACTTTTTACTCTCAAAGTACAAGGAAATGTTGGTCAAGCCCTAATCACACATGGTGATGAAGTAATTACAGAGTTAGATCTTTGGCATAAGAGATTGGGACACTTCAATGAAAGAGGAATCAAAACTATGGTGGAGAACCAATCTGTATTGGGACTACCAAATGTGAAGAATCAACATATGATATACAAGTGTGAAGCTTGTCAGATGGGAAAAGTTCATAGACAACCATTTCAGAAGAAAGGTTTCAAGCATGATGATTTGCTTGAACTCATACATACAGATGTATGGGGGCCAACAAAAGAAGGTTCAATAAATGGATCTAAGTATTATGTTTTGTTTATTGATGATGCTACAAGGTGGATAACCCTTTATGTTCTAAAGGAAAGGTCAGAAGTCTTTGGAGCCTTCAAACATTTTCATGCTTATGCAGAAAGAGTTACAGGTCACAAACTCAAGAGGCTAAGGTCTGATGGAGGGGGAGAATACTTCTCCCAAGAGTTTAATGACTATCTTTGGAATGCAGGTATTAAAAGAGAGATAACTTGCAGGTATACACCTCAACATAATGGGGTGGCAGAAAGGAGAAATAGAACATTGGTTGAATTTGCAAGAGCAATGTTAAAGGAAAAGAATTGCCCTAATTATCTTTGGGCTGAGGCTGTAAATACAGCCACATATCTTGTGAATAGGCTACCATGTGGAGCTTTGAATGGTATGACCCCTTATGAAGCTTGGTAGGGTAAGAAGCCAACACTTGACCATTGTAAAGTGTTTGGGTCAATTGCCTATGCTTATGTACCATCACAACTCAGACATAAGCCTGAACCAAAGGCAGAAAAATATGTGTTTATTGGGTATGATGAAAAGCAAATGGGTTATAGGCTATGGAGTCCTTTAACTAAACATTTTATTGTTTCCAGAGATGTAACCTTTGATGAACAGAAGAGTTGGTATGCAGATAAAGAATGTGATCTTGAAACATTTGAAGAAGAGATAAGAAGGAGTGCAAGAGGTAAGTCACATATGCAGATAGATGGAGATGAAGAACATATGCAAGCAAGCACATCAAGAGTTGGATCATACAGAAGAAATGAAGATGGGCCAATATTTGATGAAGAAGTACATCCAGATATACATGAAGAGTGTGAACCAAGAAGGTCAACCAGAATGAGGAAGCAACCTACAAGGTATTCATATGACACTTCTTATTTGACTCAGAAAAATTATGCTTACATGGTTAAAGAAGATGAAGAACCTCAAAGCTATGATGAAGCAAAAGGTAAGAGACAATGGGAAGTAGCAATGAAGGAAGAATTTGATGCTCTTGAAGAGAACAAAACTTGGGAACTTGTCCCAAAGCCTAATGGTAAGAAAGTGATTGGAAATAAATGGGTTTACAAAGTTAAGAAGCATGCAGATGGAACTATAGCCAGATACAAAGCCAGATTGGTGGTTAAAGGCTATGCTCAAACATTTGGCATAGATTATGATGAGACATTCAGTCCTGTAGCAAAGATGTCAACCATAAGGACAATCATTGCCATTGCAGCATCAAAAGGATGGATATTGAGTCAATTGGACATTAAGAATGCATTTTTGAATGGATATATATCAGATGAGGTGTACATGGAGCAACCTCAAGGGTTTGCAGATCATAAGTTTCCAAATTATGTTTGCAGATTAAGAAGAGCACTTTATGGTTTGAAGCAAGCTCCAAGAGCTTGGAATTATAGACTTGTAAAGTATCTTAATGACCTTGGATATCAAAGTTCAAAGGCAGATGCAAGTCTACTTATCAAAAGAACAGATGAAGGTATGATCTACATTTGTATATATGTAGATGATATTATAATTACAGGTACCTCAAATGAAGGAATCAAGGAGGTGAAGAAGCTACTTGAGAAGGAATTCAAGATAAGTGATCTAGGAAAATTATCATATTTTCTTGGAATGGAAATCACCTATGCAGAGCATGGTATTTATGTATCACAAGAAAGGTATCTCTTGAATCTTCTAAAGAAGTTTAACATGGAGAATTGCAGAGAGGCATCTACACCATTAGAGGTCAATCATAAACTCAGTAGATATGATGGAGCAGAATTCAAAGACATGAGGAAGTATCAATCTTTAGTGGGAAGTTTGATTTATGCAACTCTAACAAGGCCTGATCTTAGTTATGCAGTGGGTGTTCTTTCCCAATTCATGCATTGTCCAAAAGATCCACATTGGATTGCAGGTCAAAGAGTCCTTAGATATATCAAAGGGACTTTGAAAGAAGGATTGTATTATCCTTTTACATCAGATATAAGGTTGAGAGCCTATAGTGATTCAGATTGGGCAGGAAGTCAAGATGACAGAAGGTCTACACATGGCTACATGATATATATTGGAGATAAGCTTGTGAGTTGGTGTTCAAAGAAACAACACACAGTGGCTTTATCATCAACAGAAGCTGAATACAAAGGACTTGTGGAAGCAGCAAAAGAAGTAATATGGATGCAGACATTATTCAAAAGCTTGGGAATTGATCAAGGTATACCCATAATTCATGGAGATAACATGAGTTCTTTATATCTTGCAGCAAATCCTGTATTTCATGCAAGGACAAAGCACATAGAGATACAGTATCATTTTCTCAGAGAAAAGGTAATGGAGAAAGAGATTGAAGTGGTGTACACTTCTACAAAAGATCAGATTGCAGATATTATGACAAAAAGTTTGGATGGAGTGAAGACAAATAGGTTCAAGGAGATGGCAGGAATAAAAGAGAAGAAGATTGTGTGAAGAAGTCAAAGCATGCTAATTAGTGATTGAGGGGGAGCTGTTGGGGCTTCACTCACTAATTAGGCATGGATATATGAAGATATATGAAGACATATGAAGACATATGATGGAGGAAAGAAGAAGTGAAGAAAAGACTTACAGAAAATCAAGCCTAAGTGAAGGGACAATTTCACTATTGTAAATTAGTGCAAAATTAGAGTCTAGATTTGTATTTGATCTTTAGAACTTACGAGTTCAAGTCTAGAAGGATGTAAACTTTAGGTATATAAGTTAATTTGAGTCAGAAACATGTATGAGAGAACTCAATTTTGTAATCTGAGTGAGTAGAGAAAAGTCGTGTAATTTTTGAGAGAGATGGTGAGAGAAAACTTCTGAGTCTGAGAGAGTTTTCCATGGCTGTGAGCAAAATTAGGCCAAGCCATTTTGTACACATCTTCTCTGATAATCAACACATGTTTGTGTAGAAGGATTGAGTCTAATTCCTCTTGTACATTGAGTTCTAAGTCATTTCATATGACTATGTAAGGTAGTTGATAGTTACGACTTTTCTGGCGCACATTTGACTGATCTTCTGAAGGTCAGATCTCGAAGCACAGTGTAAAGTTTTTGGTAAGTGATAGCTCGTTTGAAAGCTACTATCCTCAACTACATTTGGTCAAAAGATCTTTGAGAAACGGGACGCGTACTCAGAGAAATCAGCTTAAGAGTGAAGGTATGTCAAATCGATGAAGTAAATTTCCAGTTTTCAGACATAGTGTAAAGTTTGGTACAAAATCAGAAGATTGTGAAGTTATTGCTTGAAAGTTTTGCTTGTTATATGTTACTGAACATTAGCAAGAACCTTTCCTAGCAAATGATCAGAAGAATTTGCAAAGATCAAGTTGATACAGGTCAGATTGAAAGTTTAAAGAAGAGGCGCAGATTTCTGTGAAGTGAAATTTTTGATTTTCACTAAGTTCAGAGTTGAAGGTTCATATTTAGAGGTTTGCTAAGCTAATGATGGTTATGGAGGTCTTCTAATACCACATTAGTTTAGTTCTTGTGGTGTTTCACACACCAACAGAGACAATGAACTTCAAATGCTCATAGTGACCAACATGATTACAATTAGAAAAACTCGTTTTTATGGGAGTAATACACATAGGGCTGTTGGAATGAATCAGACACTCAATGGTGGTACCTCCTATTTTTCATGAATACGAAGAGATTGACCATGAGACAGAAAAACTACGAGTTCTCCCAATCTAATGAACCAAATGCTTACTAATTTCATCCAATGAGCCATCTTTCATCCAATTTAGAGCTCTGTAGAGAGAGCAGCAGCCTCTGCAATCTTAGTGTTGGTGAACAAGATGATGCAGGAAAATGAAGGAGCAAGACAATGATTGTCACAAGTGTATGTATAGTGCTTCCATGTATTGTACAAGTGACTTGAAGTCTTTATATAGAATTTTCAAGGGCTCCATGACTTCTACAAGTGGATTTTGAATTCAAATGATGGTCGAAAGAGTTGTTGGAGGGAATCAATTCACTTTCCTACAATCTAGGAAAAATAAAGATCTAGTTAATCTACTTTTAGGTGATTAATTGCTTGATTGATTGCAACTCCACTACCACAAATTCGTGGAACTTGGGCTCTCTCTTTCTAATTTTAAATGTGTAAAGCTCAAGGCTTTTACAATGGTAAAAGATCTATGAAAAATATTTTAAAAAAATGCAATAAGTTAGTATAAGGGAGAAGAACTCTCCAACGGATATTCCTATGAAGTAATCCAAGCAATAGCTTTCGATGTAGATCAAATCCACCTCAAGCATAGTGTAAGCTTGATGTTCCAACATTTTCTAACTAAATATCAATTGAAATATAGTGCTCAAGATGATTTGTCTAACATAATGCAAAATATGAGTGATCAAAATCTAGTAGCAAAATCAGTCTTTCTTTTTCATGTGCTTGCAAACAATGTAGATATTGAAAAAAAACTTGAAAAGCGAATACTTGGAAATCTAATGTGAAGCTGAGGTTATGCAATCGTATAAGGAATAATATTTTTACATTTTCTTTTTAAAAATCCTAAATACAAGTATTTATAAATGTGCATGAGAAAGTACTTTCTCTATCAACTGAAGGTGTGGCTGGTGAGCCCAGGATATCTATCTCCAATTCATCCACCTCACTTCACGTCCATTTCATTCCGTCAAGGGGAAGTCACTCACAATGGAATAACGACTGGCCCGGGTTGCATCGGGCCCTAGGGGGTGCATCACATCATCCTTGTCCTACAAGCAAATTTTTCATGTTGGGTGCCTTTCCTTGGGGAATGGTATGAGGGGAGGTTCACCATGCGTGCTTCCAGAGGGGGTCAGAAAACCACTTTTTGCACATAGATTATAGAGGAAGAAGCATGTGAGCATGAAATGAAAGTATAAATATAACATTCAAACTAAATATCACGATCTCAACAATAGTACATAAAAAGTTTACACTCGATGATTGTGAGAGGATCAATCAATGTACAAAATGAATGTCACGGAGTTATTATGGAGAATACGACTCCAATAATGAGATAATCAGCTACCATGCAGATCAAGAAAACCAAACGCTGCATCGGTCTTCTTAACTATAGTGTGGAAAGGACCACCACTTCAATTTACTTCAATCTTTGGGTATTTTGAAAAAACAAAATCAATGGAAAAACCAAAATGAGCAATCAAGCTCTTATTTATAAGTTTCTAGGGTTCCAAGTTTCCAAATGTAGATGATTCTCTAGAATTCTCTTAGATTCTTCTTTTCCTCTTCTTTTCTAACTTAAAAGCTTCTTTTTCTTCTTTTCCAATTTTAAAAAATCCCATTCTATTTTTGGTGTTTCTTTTTATTTTTAGTTTTTTTTCTTTTTATTTTTCTATTTTTATTTTTCATTAGGTCACTTCATTTTCTATTTCCTTTTTAATTTGATTAAGGTTTTATTCTGATTTCACACCTATATATAAAGAATAAATTAAATTAAATTAAGGGGTTAAGAGTTAGGAAAAGTAGCTCCAAAGTAGGGTTTTTATCAAGAAAAACCTAGGGTTTGTTACTGCATAGTTTTCTTGCTCATAATATATGCAAAAAGGGTTTGAAATCATGGCTTTTCAAGGTTCAAAAATGAGTTTCTAGGGATTGAATATTAGTTTTCAAGGTTTTTGAGCTAGGTTTTTCATAGGTTTGGGGATTTTTAAGGTGAAACTATCATGGTGCTTTAGAGATTATATGATACATGGGTTTCTAATTTCCTTTTGAATATACATATGGCAATTTTAATTGTTCTTGTCATAATTAAACAATGGCTTAACGTTTCCTATCTGCCCATAACCAGAAGGGAAGATATCTAGGCCATTGCTTTATGTAATCACCACACAGCTTAGAGTTCGCCTTCAATATAGAAGGGTGACATCTATCAATCTTTCCATTATCCTGAGGGTTATGGGCATTAGTGAGAGACAAACACAAACCATGATGATCAAAGAAATCTTTCTTCTCTCTCGTATCTAATTCTCCCCTATCTACAACCACTTTCTCAACGTATCTGAATCTTGAGATCACTTCTTCTAGAAGGATTCTGCATACATTATAAGTAGTCTTCGTGCAAAGAGCTCGACCTTTCACATGGTTGGTCAAGTCCTCTTTGGTAGGTACAATATATCTCATCTTATGTATTCCCTTAGGCATGGTTACAAGGTCGACCACCCACTTGTAATGAATACAATGAGGGTAAGTGAGGTGTAATAGTTCTCTACGTGTAACTAAAGAATGTACATGACATGTGGCATAAGTGCTCACAAAGTCTTGTATACTCACATATAACCCTGGCCACCAGTAGGCTTCCCTAATCTTTCCATATGTTGCATAAACTTATTTGTGACCTGCCCATAAGATCTCATGCATCTCTCTCTCTCTCTCATGACGTTGTTCTCAAGACTCCTATCACTCAGTACCTGCTTTGGACTCTTCACCTTGAGTTTTGCATGTTGCAAAATAAGTCCATCCTTCAAGAAGAATTTTTAAGGCTTTTTCTTGGTAAAAGTATCCTTATTTGTGGACTAGCCTAAGGAAGGTTTTAGTTAACTCAGATAATTCCATATGTCTTTCCATTCTCCATCATACTCATTCTTGCGGAATGGCTCCTAACCGTACACTAGTGGATCATAACTCATCATGTTTGTTTCTCTTTCTACATCATCATCATAATTAGAATCATCATCAAATTTTGTTCTTGAAAGCATATCAACACAACTACTCTTTAAAAGTACAAATGAATTCTTCTCATCACCCAACCAAAAATTTGAACAACTTTTCAACTTTATTCATCTTCCTACAGTCTCAATCATCAGATATCGATAAAAAAAGCAAAGAAGTAATTTAGAAAATTTTTATTGGTACATAGTCCTAGAGGGATTTCATCCCGACACCATAGAATAGATAGTAGCACTCAAGAACCAAAGAAGACTAAAGGTACCAAGAAGAATGCTCAAATACTACATGCGCAATGGGTCCCTAACCCTCCTCTCATGCATGTAGGAATTCTCTTCACCTGTTATTCCAAGTACCATTGCAAATCTTCCTTGCCGATTAGTGCAACAAAACCTATTTTAGCTATTTCAGGTAGTATATGATCAATGTCTACCCCTCATGATTGTATCTAATAATGCACATTTTGCTAGGCCTCCATTATGAGGAGAAGCCAAGTTTGCAGGAATCCCAACTTGCATGTTGGATGAAGGTCAAATTGGAACATGTAAGGTATTGTAAGGAATGGGAATTACCAAGGTCCCTAATAGTGGGGTCCGACGCAGTGGGGAGCAATCACAAATGGGGGATCCAAGGGGGCTAGTAGGCCCCTTGGTTGAGGGTCCCAAGGGGCCAGTGGTCCCCCTAGTGGGGGCCCAAGGCCAGCACCCCAGTGTGATGATAAAAAGAATATTCCATGGAATATTCTCTATCAAAGTCAAAAATAATTTATATCTGTTATGTCAATTGAAATAACCTAAGCCGTGTATGGGGACTACGTGACAGTGGCCACCCCTATTCTATCACCCATGTATAGCCGTGCACAAAAGGCCACCCATTAGCCTATATATGTGTGACCTTTGCACTACCCCATATATTTATATGAGCTAGCATACCTCTACCTTCTAAATCCCTATCTAAAGTTGTTTAGATAACCATTTAAGCTCTACCTTGTGAGTACACAAGTGGACAACACCATCATCTTTGTACTTGATGTTAGTAGAAAATTATTGAGGATCTATTATATGTGTTATCTTCTCTACTATGGCTCTTGTGTTATACTCTATAATTATTGTCTTACATGGTATGAGAGTTGTAAGGTTTGAATAGCTTGAGAAGTAACTCTATTTCAGCCTAATAGCATAGTAGAATATCATTAGATTATTGGAGTGATTACATAATCCCTTCATCATCAAACACCATTCTTGGTGCTCTAGTTAATGTTAATGTTGCACCTATATGAATTCGTCCATGTACATTCACTGAAGGGAAGATGGATGGAACCAACTATATTTTCTGGATGTTCAAACGTTTTGCAATTTTAAACTCTAATGAATTACTTGACATTGTCATGGGACCAACGGGATTGGATCAAGAGTCTATAACAATTGAAGATAAAGCAAATTCAAGAGTGATGATTTAGTCGGATCCGGATCTTCTATGAGCTTGGAAGAGGTGGAATGTTGATGCATTATGTGCAATTCTCAGTAGTGTAAGTGATTTTTTACTTACTTTAGTTCAACATATTACTAAAGCACATGAGGCTTGGGGACATATTTTCTCATCAATATAAGACCAAGAACCAAACTAGGATAGAGAATCTAGAAAAGGAGTTAGCAAATTAAAAGTATTGTGATTCTTAGAAGGCTGAATATTATATCAAACGGATAAGACATCTACAAGATCAATTCACTGCAATTCGTGTTGTTATAACATCAGAAGATTTGGCTTGAAGATGTGTGCATATTCTTCTAGAAAAGTATGATGCATTAGAAATAGCCCTTAACACTCAGGTAAGACCAACTCCCCTTACATTTGAAGAGTTTTGTGCTATGCTCTTTGAAGAGGAGATGCACTTGAAGAGTTAAAAAGTACAAGTGATGCTGCATTGTCAACCAATGAAAAAGGAAAAGGCTCTTTTGATGGATCAAAGAAGAATAAAAAGAAGAAAAATTTCACACGAAGTTGGTTCTATTGAGAAAAGAAAGGCTATGCCATCAAGGATTGCAGAAAGAAGCAAGATGATGAAAGAACTGGGACTCTGAAAACATTTTAGAAGAACAAAGAGTCTGCAAACAACACAGAATTTGAACTTTTGGTAGCTATTCAAGAGGTATGATCATCCGCTCAAGCTTATCTTGATAAACCATGGATTTTACATAGTGGATCTTCTCGCCATATGACCAAAAATAAGGATTAGTATAGTTCCCTAGTGCCTCTATGGGAATCCATCAATATAGTGGTGGTAAATGACTCCAGGTGTCGAGCTGAAGGAATTGGAACCATCTCTTTTATCACTTCTCTAGGTGTTTATAAGAAGTTATCTAACATTCTCTATGTAGCTACACTTAAAAGAAATTTGTTGTCAATTTCTACAATAATAGATCGTGGACTCAAAGTTCACTTCAATCATAGTGCAACAGAAATCATGGATTCATTAGGTTATGTAGTAGGAAAAGGCATAAGACATGATAACTTGTATGATTTAAGTGTCTTAACTGTTATAGAAGCTAAATATGTAAAGAAGTTATGGCACCAACAATTTGGGCATCTCGGATTTGGAGTTTTGAACAAGATGCAAAGAACAAGGATGGTTGCTCATTTGCCTACATTTTCAAAGTTGCACAAACCTTGCGAAGCTTGCATGATGGGCAAGTAAACAACAAAAGGAATTTCCACAAGAGATGAGCAATGGAGCTCAAGCACCTTTAGAGTTAGTACATGCTCATCTCTATGGATAAATTTCTACACCTGATTTAGGAGGATCTTTCTACTTTTTCCTATTAGTCGATGATTATAGTAGAAAGATGTGAGTTTATTTCATTAGAGAGAAGGCTGATGCTTTTGAAAAATTTAAAGCATGGCATAATATGTGGAAAATGAATCAGGCAAGAAATTGAAGAAATTGAGAAAAGATAGAGGAGTTGAATTCTTGTAAATAGAATTCAATAACTACTGTAATCAGCATGGTGTGAAAAGGCAACTTGCCACAGCTCATACACATCAACAAAATGGTGTTGTTGAGCATAGGAACAAGACAGTAGTTGAAATGGCTCACTATATATTAAAAATTCAAGACATACCTGATTCATTATAGGGAGAAGTTGTCAATACATAATCTACATCCTCAATCGAAGCTACAGGAAAGCACTAGAGGGGATGAATCCTCAAGGAGCATATTTGGTAAAAAGCCTTCATTTTTGTATTTCAGATTTTTTGGTTGTTTCTATCATATAAACGTTTGTGATTCAACAAGATCAAAGTTGGATTCAAAAAGAAAAAAGTGTGTCTTCCGATGATATAGTGAAGAGTCTAAAGCATACAGGTTGTGGAATCTTAAGGCAAGGAAGATTTTTGTTAGTCGAGATGTGGTGTTTGATGAACAAACACACTTAGTAGAAGATAAAGGGTCTACTATCTCACCAAACAAAGAGATATCTCATCTTGTGCCTATGAGAAGACAAGTTAAAGTTGAGGAGGAGGAAACATTTGATAGTGAAATTTCCTTAGTAAAAGCCAACCAATTGTAGTTGCACAGTGTAAGCCACTAGTGAAGTGGACACACCAACTCTTTTACGATCACAGTCTACACTTAGATGTACTAGAATCATCCTCTGATGGATTACATAGATGAAAGAGAATAGAGGAGCAAAGAAAAGCCTCAAAACACATTGTTAACATGGCTCTAATTGGAGATATCATGGGCTCTATAAAGAAACCTACCACCATTGAAGAAGCCCTTGATGATCCACATTGGAGAACAACAATGCAGTCTGAGTATGAAAGTATACTTAAAAATGATACATGGGACCTAGTCGACTTGCCCCCAAAGAAGAAGGTAGTAGCTACTAAAGGGATTTGGAAAGCTAAGTTTAAAACAAATGGCACATTAGAAAAGTATAAGGCAAGATTAGGTGCATAGGTTTTTTCACAAATTGAAGGCTTTGAAGTTCAAGAAAATTCACACCAATAGCACACATGAAAAATATTCAGACGGTACTTGCAGTAGCTACACAAAAGGCCTGGCCTATTTTTTAGACGGATATCAAATCTTTAGTTTTGAAAGGTCACCTCGAGGAGGAGGTATATGTATCTCAACCACAAGGTTTTGAGGTGCCCAATTTAGAAAATAAAGTTTGTAGGTTGGAAAAAGCTTTGTATGGCCTTAAGCAAGCACCACGACTTCTACAAGTAGATTTTGAATTCAAATGAAGGCCGTAAGAGTTGTTGGAGGGAATCAATTCACTTTCCTACAATCTAGGAAAAATGAAGATTTAGTTGATCTACTTTTAGGTCATTAATTGCTTGATTGACTGCAACTCCACTACCACAAATTCGTGGAACTTGGGCTCTGTCTTTCTACTTTTACATGTGTAAAGCTCAAGGCTTTTACAATGGTAAAAGATCTATGAAAAATATTTTTAAAAAATACAATAAGTGAGTATAAGGGAGAAGAACTCTCCAACGGATATTCCTTTGAAGTAATCCAAACAATAGCTTTTGATGTAGATCAAATCCACCTCAAGCATAGTGTAAGCTTGATGTTACAACATTTTCTAACTAAATATCAATTGAAATAAAGTGCTCAAGATGATTTGTCTAACATAATGCAAAATATGAGTGATCAAAATCAAGTAGCAAAATGAGTCTTTCTTTTTCATGTGCATGCAAACAATGTAGATATTGAAAAAAACTTGAAAAGTGAATACTTGGAAATTTGATGTGAAGCTGAGGTTATGTGTTCGTGTAGGGAATAATATTTTTACATTTTCTTTTTGAAAATGCTAAATAGAAGTATTTATAAGTGTGCATGAGAAAGTACTTTCTCTATCAACTGAAGGTGTGGCTCGTGAGTCCATGATATCTATCTCCAAGGCATCCACCTCACTTCATGTCCATTTCACTTTGTCAAGGGGAAGTCAGTCACGATGGAATAACGAGTGGCTCGGGTTGTATCGGGCCCCTGGGGGTGTGTCGCATCGTCCTTGTCCTGCAAGCAAATTTTTCATGTTGGGTGCCTTTCCTTGGGGAATGGTATGAGGGGGGGTTCAGCATGCGTGCTTCAAGCGCATGCTTCAAGAGGGGGTCAGAAAACCACTTTTTGCACATGGATCATAGAGGAAGAAGCACGTGAACATGAAATGAAAGTATAAATATAACATTCGAACTAAATATCACCGATCTCAACAATAGTAAATAAGAAGTTTACACTCGATGATTGTGAGAGGATCAATCAATGTACAAAATGAATGTCACAAAGTTATTATGGAGAATACAACTCTGCTAATGAGATAATCCGCTACCATGTAGATCAAGAAAACCAAATGCTCCATCGGTTTGCTTGGCTACAGTGTGGAAAGGACCACCACTTCACTTTACTTCAATCTTCGGGTATTTTGAAAAAAAAAATCGATGGGAAAACCAAAATGAGCAATCAAGCTCTTATTTATAAGATTCTAGGGTTCCAAGTTTCCAAATGTAGATGATTCTCTAGAATTCTCTTACATTCTTCTTTTTCTCTTCTTTTCTAAATTAAAAGCTACTTTTTCTTCTTTTCTTATTTTAGAAAAATCCCATTCTATTTTTGGTGTTTCTTTTTATTTTTAGTTTTTCTCTTTTTAATTTTCTATTTTTATTTTTCATTAATTCACTTCATTTTCTATTTCCTTTTTAACTTGATTAAAGTTTTATACTCATTTCACACTATTATATAAAGAATTAATTAAATTAAATTAAGGGGTTAAGAGTTAGGAAAAATGGCTCTAAAGTAGGGTTTTTATCAGGAAAAACCTAGGGTCTCTTGTTGCATGCTTTTCTTGCTCATAACATATGCAAAAAGAGTTTGAATCATGGATTTTCAAGGGTTCAAAAATGAGTTTCTAGGGATTGAATATTAGTTTTCAAGGTTTTTGAGCTAGTTTTTCATAGCTTTGGGGATTTTTTAGGGGGAAACTATCATGGTGCTTTAGAGATTATATTATACATGGGATTCTAATTTCCTTTTGAATATACATATGACAATTTTAATTGGTTCTTGTCAAAATACAACAATGGTTTATGGTTTAACAGACTTTATACAAGGAAATATACAAATTGGCTTTTGACAATACATCAATTCAACAGGCATAAACCTTGTGTACCGAGTTTACATTATCCTATCTACCCATAACCAGAAGAGAAGAAATCTAGACCATTGCTTTATGTCATCACTACACAACTTAGAGATCACCTTCAATATAGAAGGGTGACATCTATCTATATTTCCATTATCCTCAAGGTTATAGGCATTAGTGAGAGATAAACTAATTCCATGATGATCAAAGAAATCTCTCTTCTCTCTCGCATCTAATTCTCCCCGATCTACAACCACTTTCTCAACGTATCAAAATCTTGAGTTCACTTCTTCTAGAAGGAGTTTGCATACATTATAAGTAGTCTTCGTGCAAAGAGCTCGACCTTTCACATGGTTGGTCAAATCCTCCTTGGTAGGTACAATATATCTCATTTTATCTATTCCCTTGGGCATGGTTACAAGGTCGACCACCCACTTGTGATGAATACAATGAGGGTAAGTCAGATGTAATAGTTCTCTATGTGTAACTAAAGAATGTACTTGACATGTGGCACAAGTGCTCACAAAGTCTTGTACACTCACATATAACCCTGGCCACCAATAGACTTCCCTAATCTTCCCATCCCTTGCATAAAATCATTTGTGACCTGCCCATAAGATCTCATGCATCTCTCTCTCTCATGACCTTGCTCTCAAGACTCCTACCACTCAATACCTGCTCTCCACTCTTCACCTTGCGTTTTGCATGTTGCCAAATAAGTCCATCCTTCAAGAAGAATTTTTACGGCTTTTTCTTGATAAACGTATCCTTATTTGTGGACTAGCCTAAGGAAGGTTTTAGTTAACTCAGATAATTCCATATGTCTTTCCATTCTCCATCATACTCATTCTTGCGAAATTTCTCCTAACCATACAGTAGTGGATCATATCTCATCATGTTTGTTTCTCTTTCTACATCATCATCATCATTAGAATCATCATCAAATTTTGCTCTTCAAAGCATATGCACACAAATACTCTTTAAAAGTACATATGAAATCTTCTCATCACCCAACCAATCAAATCAATCAAATATTTGAACAAATTTTCACCTTTATTCATCTTCCTACAGTCCAATCATCAGATATCGACCAAAAAAGCAAAGAAGTAATTTTGAAAATTTTTATTGGTACACAATCCTAGAGGGATTTCATCCCGACACCATAGAATAGATATTAGCACTCGAGAACCAAAGAAGACTAAAGTTACCAAGAAGAATTCTCAAATACTACATGGGCAATGGGTCCCCAACCCTCCTCTCATGCATGTAGGAATTATGTTTAGCCGTTATTCCAAGTACCACTACAAATCTTCCTTGTCGATTAGTGCAAAAAAACCTATTTTAGCTATTTCAGGTAGTATATGATCAATGTCTACCCCTCATGATTGTATCTAATGATGGACATTTTGTTAGGCCTCCATTATGAGGAGAAGCCAAGCTTGCATTACCCAATTGATGGGAATCCCAACTCGCATGTCGGATTAAGGTCAAATTCGACCATGTAGGCTATTGTAAGGAAAGGGAGTTACCAAGGTCCCCAATAGCGGGGTCCAAGGCAGTGGGCAGTAGTCGCAGATGGGGAATCCAAGGGGGCTAGCAGGCCCCTTGGTTGGGTGTCCCAAGGGGCCAATGGTCTCCCTAGTGGGGGTCCAAGGCCAACACCCTAGTGTGATGATAAAAGGAATATTCCATCGAATATTCTCTATCAAAGTTAAAAATCATTTATATTTGTTATGTCGATTGAACAAACCTAAGATCTCTATGGGGACTACACGGTAGTGGCCACCCCTATTATATCACCCATGTATAGCCGTGCACAAAAGGCCACCCATTAGCCTATATATGCGTGACCTTTGCACTATCCCATATATTTAAATGAGCTAGCATATTTCTATCTTCTAACTCCCTATCTAAAGTTGTTTAGATCACCATTTAAGCTCTACCTTGTGAGTACACGGGTGGACAACACCATCCTTTGTACTTGTTGTTAGTAGACAATTATTGAGAATCTACTATATCTGTTATCTTCTCTACTATGGCGCTTGTGGTATACTTTGTAATTATTGTCTTACATGGTATCAGAGTTGTAAGGTTTGAATAGCTTGAGAAGTATCTCTATTTCAGCCTACTAGCATAGTAGAATATCATTAGATTATTGGAGTGATTACATAATGGCTTCGTCATCAAACACTATTCTTGGTGCTCTAGTTAATGTTAATGTTGCACCTATATGAATTTGTCCATCTACATTCACTGAAGGAAGATGGATGGATCGAGCTATATGATCTGGAAGTTCAAACTTTTTGCAATTTTAAACTCCAATGAATTACTTGACATTGTCATGGGACCAACGGGATTGGATCAAGAGCCTATACCAATTGAAGATCTAGCAAATTCAAGGTTGATGAGTTAGTTGGATCCGGATCTTCTATGAGCTTTGAAGAGGTGGAATGTTGATGCATTATGTGCAATTGTCACTAGTGTAAGTGATTTTTTAGTTACTTTAGTTCAACATATTACTAAAGCAGATGACCCTTGGGGACATATTTTCTCATCAATATGAGACCAAGAACCACACTACGATAGAGAATCTAGAAAAGGAGTTGGAAAATGAAAAGCATTGTGATTCTCAAAAGGCTGGATTTTTATCAAACGGATAAGACATACAAGATCAATTAAGTGCAATTGGTGTGGTTATAACATCAGAAGATTTGGCTTGAAGATGTGTGCGTATTCGTCGAGAAAAGTATCATGGATTAGTAATATCCCTCAACACGCAGGTAAGACTAACTCCCCTTACATTTGAAGAGTTTTGAGCTATGATCTTAGAAGAGGAGATGCGCTTGAAGAGTCAAAAAGTACAAGCGATGTTGCATTGTCAACCAATGAAAAAGGAAAAGGCTCTTTTGATGGATCAAAGAAGAATAAAAAGGAGAAAAAGTTCACACGATGTTGGTTCTATTGAGAAAAGAAAGGCCATGCCATCAAGGATTGCAGAAAGAAGCAAGATGATGAAAGAAATGGGACTCTTATATCATCTTAGAAGAACAAAGAGTCTACAAACAACACAAAATTGGAACTTTTGGTAGCTATTGAAGAGGTATGATCATCCCCTCAAGCTCATGTTGATAAATGATGGATTTTAGATAGTGGAGCTTCTTGCCATATGACCATAAAAAAGGATTAGTATAGTTCCCTAGTGCCTCTATGGGAATCCATCAAGATAGTGATGGGAAATGACTCCACGTGTCGAGCTGAAGGAATTGGAACCATCTCTTTTCTCACTTCTCTAGGTCTTTATAAGAAGTTATCTGACATTCTCTATGTAGCTACACTTAAAAGAAATTTGTTGTTAGTTTCTACAATAATAGATCGTGGACTCAAAGTTTACTTCAATCATAGTGGAACAGAAATCATGGATTCATTAGGTTATGTAGTAGGAAAAGGCATAAGACATGATAACTTGTATGATTTAAGTGTCTTAACTGTTATGGAAGCTAAAGATGTAAAGAAGTTATGGCACCAACAATTTGGGCATCTCGGATTTGCAATTTTGAACAAGATGCAAAGAACAAGGATGATTGCTCATTTGCCTACATTTTCAAAGTTGCACAAACCTTGCGAAGCTTGCATGATGGGCAAAAGAACAAAAGGAATTTTGATGAGAGATTAGCAATGGAGCTCATGCACCTTTAGAGTTATTACATGCTCATCTCTATGGATAAATGTCTGTAGATGGAAGTATATCTAGATACAAAGCCAGGCTTGTTGTAAAGGGATATGCACAGACATATGGTATGGAATATGATGAAACTTATAGTCCTGTTGCAAAGATGACAACCATAAGGACTCTCATAGAAATTGCTGCTTGCAAAGGTTGGAAATTATCTCAATTAGATGTGAAGAATGCTTTTTTGAATGGTTATATTTCAGATGAAGTTTATATGGAACAACCAGATGGTTTCTAAGATCAAGTGTATCCAAATTATGTGTGTAAGCTCAAGAGAGCTTTGTATGGGTTGAAGCAGGCCCCAAGGGCATGGAATTATAGAATCCTCATGGTTGGCATTCCTTCATCTCCGGATATGAATCCATATAGATTCCTCCCTTGAAGGTAAGCCTCCATCCTTAGAGACCATGCCGGGTAGTTGTTTCAATCCAATTTGTCAATTGTTGATGGAAATCCATCTCCCATGTTGCTTGACTATGCTCTGATACCACTGTGAAGAGAGATGGTGGATGCAATCCAAAGATGAGTAGGTGCTACTACAACCAGCTTCACACCAGCCAACTAAGACTTGAGAGTTAATTAGTAGACCCTTTGAGCTTCCTAAATCCACCAAAATATCAGCCAAGTACTTTGGAACATGTATCCCAAAAGTTTAAGTCAAGACAGACTAGTTGCGAAATGACTAGCTCCCAAAACTTCCTATTTTTGGACATACACCTGCTGGAAAAAATGAACAGTGCTCTCAACCTAGTAGGAATTAGAAACATTCATTTTGGGCATAGCAAATAGACTTAGCAAGCTTCCCAATACAAGTTAAAACACTTCAAATGATGGACTGAGCACTGAGAATAAGTTTCATCAATTTCTGGAGCATGCCCACCATTCTCGGGGCTCTGCAGAGATAGACCAGTGAGCAGTAAATTGCAGATATCTTCAACACTATTAATCCAATGACCTTGAAAATTTATAGGTAGAAAGAATACAGTATGAGCTATGGAACGCAAGTTCAATCACTGAAAAAGGTTCCGTAGAACTCGAGATATGACCTTCTGAAGTTACTGCTCTGAGTGAGTATAGCAGAGAACAAAACAGAGAAGTAGATGATAATAAATGTATAGATTCACATATGATTACAACCACAGTGGCAATGAATCTTTGCACAATGGGAGTAGAATGATAGAGCTATGGAGTAAGCTCTTCAATCTCTACAAAATGACATCAAGTGGTCACGTACAAGGCTTGCTAATCGCCTCTTCCTTCTTGCTCCTTTTATAGCTATTCTTGGAGGGAGTTTTGAATTCGAATTTGAATGGCTCCACCTAAAAGTGATCCCCAAAGTTAGGAGATATTCCCTCAGCTCAAAAAGTCGTGGGTTTTGGTAGTTAGAGCCACGAAATTGCTTTTACATCATGCATGAGGTGAGCCATCCTTTTCCTTTTTCTTTTTTCAATTACAAGAGCTAAAAATGAACTCTTTTACAAGAGGTGTTCACATGACTACTTATGTGACTTACAAATGAGGATGATATCAAATATATCAAGCATGTAGGCTTGGGAAAATGCACCAACAATCGGTGGCTACAATAATGTACTCTATATGGGAGTTTCTAGCTGGGGGGGGGGAGGGGGGGGTTAATAGGACCTAGAAAGTCTATGCCCCACTTCGACAATGCACGGCCTCCCATCATTGGCCTCAAAGGCATCTCATCTTTTCTAACTGGATATTGTGCACGTTGGCATGTGTCACATTTCTTCACATAGGTATGTGCATCCATATGAAGAGTGGGCCACAAAAGTCCTGAGAATAGAATGGTCTTAATTACTCGGTCAGGACCAAAGTGTCCACATGCAACACCACTGTGTGCAATTTCTAAGACTTTCAAATAGTCTGATTCGTGAACGCACAATCGTAGATAACCATCTTTTCCTCTTTGGTATAGGTTTTCTCCTACTAAAGCATAGTCTTGAGCCTCTTGCTCCATGCTTCATCTTCTTGCTAGACTAGCCTCTTTGGGTAATGGTCCCAATCTCATAAATTCTACCAATGGAGCAATCCAATCTGGAATTAGTGACACGTGATAAAGGGTAGCATGCTCCATTGGGGGTTTTTCTTGGCACAGTGGATAATTCTTAATCCACTCATGTATTTCTTTATCCATACGAGGCCAATACATTCCTAAATGTTTTAGATTTTCTAATGTTCGTTGTTTAGAATAGTGATTTCCTAGAAATCATTCATGCACTTGTTGCAACCAACTACTATGTTCATCGTCCTTGACACAACAAGCTAGTACACCCTCTATGTCTTGTTTGTACATGCTTCCTGCCAATATTTGATATTTTTGTGATTTTACAATTTCTTCTTTGTTTGTTTTTACGTTCTTATTTGCGGGTCCGAAGGTTAGGACTGGTACCAACTTATCTGCCCATTTAGGAACAACCTCCAAATTGAATAGATAAGCGTCGAGTAGGTCATCACACATGCCTTGCAGTGACTCGCCTGAAGGGATGCGAGAGAGGTGATCCGCCCTAAGGTGGGTCCTACCTTTCCTAACAACCACTTCAAAGTCATACTCCATTAGTAAGAGGAACCATCTTACTAAGCATCTAGTATTGCAAGGATTATTGACCAAATATAATAAGGCTTGATGATCAGTGAAAAACTTGAACTTGTTGGCCAATAAGTAGCGTCTAAACTTCTTCACATCATATACCATGCCTAAGCCTTCTCGCTCATTTGTGGTATACTTTCGTTCAGCTGCATTTGGATATCTACTAGCATATGCTATAGGTAAATCTAGATTTCCTTCACCTGTGGGTTGTGCTAGCACGCATCCTATTGCATGATTGGATGCATCTACATGGACATGGAATAGTTTATTCCAATCACAAGTGGTCAGTATTGGTGTTGAGCACAAACGTCTTTTCAGCTCATTGAAGGATTTTTCACATTCATCGTTCCACTCAAAACTTGTCAACAAGGCATAAAGAGTTTTTGCTATGATCACATACATGTGGATAAACCTACGGTACTACCCATAATGGCCCATAATGGCTTGTACCTCTTTAACATTCCTTGGCCTTGGAAACTCCACTATGGCTCATACTTTGTCTTCATCTGTTGAGATTCCATTCTTAGAAACAATGTGACCTAAGATCTTACCCTGACGTACCATGAATACACACTTTTCAGGGTTCAGACACACTCAACATTCTCTACACCTTTTGAAGATCTGCTTGAGCTCAGAGATGTGGTATCTTCATTCTTGGGAATGAGCACATAAATCATCCACATATACTTCTAAGTTCTTTTGCAAGAACTCTTTGAAGACATGACACATGAGCCTTTGAAATGTTACAGGTGCATTGGTGAGCCCAAATGGCATCACCCAAAATGCAAAGATTCCCCACTCTGTAGCAAAAGCTCTTTTGTGTTGAACTTTTGGGGCAATGGCTACTTGGTTGTAACCTGAAAATCCATCAAGGAAGCTATAAACTTCCTTGCCTACAACACGCTCCAATAAATGTTCAGTGATTGGAAGCGGATAACTATCTCTAATCATAGCGGCATTACCTTTTTAAGGTTAATACACACTCGCAACTTTCCGTTCTTCTTGGGCACCACTACAATGGGGGACACCCATTCACTATGCTCAATTTTATAGATAAATCCACCTTCAATCAATCTATCAATTTCTTCTTTTATTTTAGTTGCATAAGTATCATTATATGTGCAGGGCTTCTATCTGGTGGGCTTGGCATCAGCGGTCATGGGGATAGTATGAGAGCAAATCTTTGGATCTACTCCCTTCAAATCTCTATAGTGTCATGCAAACACATCCCTATATTCCCTTAATAGAGCTACAAGCTCTGATTCTTCTTTTGCATTTAGGTCATCTCCTATGTATGTACATCTCTCTTTGTTATCTTCAATGGTCATTACAATCTTTTTGGTCTTTTCTTTATTGTCATATGCTTCTCCTATAATGGCCTCTCTCTTAGGCATTCATACCAAAATTTTCTAGTCTTCAACTTCATATTTCTTGAAATTTTCTGGTACTTCGAACAATGATTCCTCCTCTTCTTATTTCATGATTTTTCTTTTCTTTTTCTTTTGACCTCCTTCACTTGCATCCTTTGAATTTACCGTTTTAATGCTCGTGAGAGGCTCTTCTCCCTTTTGAGTAAAT
Organism: Ceratopteris richardii; assembly: GCA_020310875.1. Classification (NCBI taxonomy): domain Eukaryota; kingdom Viridiplantae; phylum Streptophyta; class Polypodiopsida; order Polypodiales; family Pteridaceae; genus Ceratopteris; species Ceratopteris richardii. The sequence goes on along the minus strand of CM035412.1, from coordinate 80,788,257 downwards.
ACTCCTACATCTTTCAGAAAATGCTCCTCTGAATTGAAGCAGGTGTCCATCACAATGGACTCTAGATCATCGTCATCCTGTTATTCTTCTATGGTCTCACTAGGATCACACTCTTCTAGCGAGGGCTGACACATGAACACACAGATATCATAGCCCTCCTTGTCACAATGAGGCGTCCACTGTTCTTCATTGACAACAATGTCCATGGCGGCTAAGATTTTTGGCCAGCCATGAGGCTCAAATTCCTGATGTAGAAATATCATCGGTGTATAGGCTAGGTCTTTAACTGGCCTTTCTCCGTGATAAGTTCCTTCTTCTCTCACTTTTAGGCATCTTTCCTCTTCCTCTGCGACCTTGCACATCCACAAGTGAGTATCTTCATGCATCCACGATGGATCAGGTGAACTTCTAGAATGCACAAAGATAGAATCTTCTTTTGCTCTGTGGATAGGATTCCACTATAGGGGTGGTACATCTCTTAAGGTATAATCCTTTAGATTGACCTTGGTGGTGACCCCTAAGTGTTGTAAATACAAGGAGTTGGTTCCCCAATCCTGTACTGTTTGCAATTGTCATAGGAAGGGCCTTCCCAGGATCTCTCACAGACATTATTTTTTTCAAAGTCACATATAGCGAATGTGTGTTCAAACTCTACCCCACAAAAGGTTAGAGTTATCCCTTCTAGCAATCCTAGAGGTCTTTCAACATGGCCATCCGCCATTTGAAGCTTCATTCTAGTTGGTCTTAACGTTGGTTTGCCCCATTGCTTCCACAAGGAGGTGGTCGCAATAGCAACACCAGCACGTGAATCTATGATCGCTTTGGTTGTGTAACCTTGGTAGGTGATTGGAAGATAAGCATTGCCTTCTTCACCTTCACTCATATCTCCTATTTTGTCTAGAGGTATCTCTTGTACTTTTTGCTTAGAGCCTGCTTTTGACATATTGGAATGGAGTTCAGGAACTCGATTTGCCACATGCTTCCATAACTCTGGTTTTACTTTGAGAAGCTCTTCTACGGTGAGATTACACTGAACCTTAGTGTTCTTCACGACATCAATGTTCCTTGGAACCATTCAGTCTTCATGTCTTACCAATATTCTGGGAGCTCTGATCTGAAGAGGTTCAGATTCCCAAGGGCCCATGAATTGTGGCAATTCTTCTAAAGTATTAGATTCAAAATCTAATCATTTGTCTTCTTGTTGCTCTGCTTGATCTCCGTAAATAGATCGGAATGTCTTGGGGAAACCGATCATGAAGATCATCAATCTCAGGAATAGGAGGGGGATTACCCTTCTCCTTGGCCCATTTCTCTTCTTGTATTTCTCTCAAGAACTCTTGAGAGTATTGTTGAATTGAAAGAGGTGCTCCCTCATCTATGGAATCCGGAACATAAGCTTTTGCTGGTGGTGATCTTTCTCGTTCAACAACTGGTTGAGCCTGTGGAGGTAAATAAACTTGCGGTTTGTTTACCAACTGCTCTAATCTTTCTAGTAAGCCTTGGAAATGCAAATCAAGTTTGACAGAGTTTGTCTGATTGAACATTTGACTGGTCTCAACGTAGCCTGAGCTAGTTCTACCATTTTCATGCATATTTTTGTCTGTTCAATCTCTAAATCTGCTCTAGGGTAACTCTTTTCTAGGTTTGCACTTGTTGGCCCTCTTGAAGTCAAGCCTGATAGTCTTTAAACATCATGTCTAAGCCTTCTAGGCTTGGATCTGCAAGAACAAACCCTGGTTGTGGTCTATGTACACTGGCTGGTGGGGTGGGATGAGGTGGAGTGGGTGGAGTTTTGGCATGCGAGGGGTTTTAAGATGTAATGTCTTCTATTTTTATCTTTGCGTCTTTCAAGCTTTCTTCTAGTTCACCTAACTTTCTATTGCACTTGCGATTCTTCTTCTCTCTAGTATCCTTCCATGTTCTTGTTTTCCTCTTACTAGGCTCTCCAGATTCACTTGACTCTGATTGTTCGGTTGGTTTAGCTTGTTGTAAAGCTTGTGCCCTAGTAACACCTTGTATGGGGGCCACATTACTACCACTTGAACCTGAATCCACCACTAGTCCTACCACATTAATAGGTTTAACCTTGGGTGCACTAGAGGGGTTCCTTGGACAATCTCTGGGGACAAAAGGCTTGTATTGTGACGTCCTGTCCTTGTCCTAGAGTGGGTGAATGGGGGTATTCACGAACGAAATGGTTGCCCTGACATCGAAAACATGGTCCTCTAGGGGCTTGCGGTCTCACTTGTCTCACTTGGGACCTAGGATTAGGATTCATGTACATGACATTGGAGTATTCAGGCTCCCAATTTGTTTCCATAGGTGGTGCCTCGTATTGATATGGATAAGTATCACTATGCTCAGGTGACTCTGTGTAATAAGCTTGTGGACTATCTTCATAGGAGTAGTCAAAACTCTGAGCATGATGGTCATTCTCTAAGACCAGTGGAGTCACTAGCACCAATGCTCTACTAAGGTTCTCCTCTACCACTGCATACTTAACTAGAATTACATTAGCATAACTTGGTGGTTCGTTTCCTAGGACTGGTCGTGGCCTATATGGTGCTTGATATTGCTATTGTGGTCTATAATATGGATGTTGGTGTTGGTTCTGATACCTACCTTGTGGTAAGGTTGCTAATAAGTTTGTCTAATAGCCTGCCTATTGTAAGGACAACCTTGAGCCGAATGGTTCGTGTATTTTCTCTCAATCGTGCAATATTGAGCATTCCTTTCTCTTATGTTTGTTTAGTTTGAACTCCTAGTTTCTTGGCAAACTGCTCAACAATCTCATCAACCTCAATGGAGGTTATAGAGGTATGACTAGTAGAGCTATCAGAATCCCTATAGAGTTTGGACAATTCTAGTTCCTCACCCAAATTTTCTTCTATTTCAATGCACATTCGCACACACTCTTCTATGGATCTAGGCTCTTTAAAGTACACATGTGATCTTAATTTGGTGCTTAGTAAGCCATCTAAAAACAAGGCCACTTGTTTGGCCGGTGCGGGTAATTTTAGAACAGGGCATCTTTCTATGTATTGCCTGAACTTTCTTCCTGCTAGTCGCACTATTTCTTGGGGTGTCTGCTTGACGCTGTGGATCAAGGATGATGTGTTATGCCTGATACCACTCTTGGAATATTCCACAATGAATTCGTCTAGCAGTTGTCCTATATTGCGATAGTTGTGCCTGTTTAGGGGTTGAAACCAAGCTAAGGCAATGCCCTTGAGAGTCAAACCAAATGCCTCAAGCTAGGTGAACAAGTCCTTGACTTATTCAGCTCTTAACGCTTGTTTGAACTCGGCCACATGATCATAAGGATCTCCTGAACAACCAAAGTAAATTTTCATTGTCTTTACCACTTGAGAAGGTCTAAGGGTTCTTGGGTGCTCACAGGGTCTGGGCAATGGAAAATCATGTTCATCTCTTTGATGTCTTTGTGCTTGATGTCTCTCTCTTTCATGTCTTTCACCTTCCTTTCTTGATCTATCTCTAGTCACATTGTGTGTAAATCTTACCTCATGCCTCTCTCTGGCTCTTTCTCTCTAGGCTTCATGAGCCTGGGATGATCCTATTCCTTGGAGGCCATGGGAAATATTAGATCTTGGTGGAGGAAAAATCAATTTGCCTTGCCAAGTGTATGCATGCTTCCCCTGCTCTGATACCAAGAGCATTTTCGCTTATGTGTTATCCAAATAGGCAACTTTGCCTGGTATCTCCAGATCCTTGAACTCACAGATGGTGACTATTAGGCTAGGTTGATCTGTCTTGAATCTCCAAAAGACTTCCACTATTTTTCTATTCAAGAATAGTTCTATGCTTTTTTTATCTTGAGGGATCTAATGTGGAGTGATCACTCTAGTCAAAAGTGACTTAGCTCTAGGATTCTTGGGTCCTCGTCCTACATCTCCTTGCTCTAGGTCTCCTATCTCATTCTCAAGAATGATATTTCCAAACTCATCTGTGTTGTCTGGTAAGTTAGTAACCACATACATAGTTCCTTCCTTATCAATGTATGAACCCTCTTCGAACTTGACTACTAGGTATTCAAGTCCAAAGGGTTGATCTGGATATTTGAGTTGGACCACTGATCGCCTCAGTCCATCCTCATAGATGTGTGCACCTAATTGGTTGGTCCTGATATACTCCAATTGTGTCTTATAAGGACCTTCTGGTGTTTGTAAATAGGCAGTGCATGAGTTACTGGTAGGTCTCCCCATGCTGAAAGACATTTCTGAGTCACTTGTGTCTGAACTTAGTATGTAAGGATAACCAGTTAGTTTTTGTGCCCAAGACTTAGTTGTATGGTTGACACTTTCCTCAGAAGATCTAATGCTTTGTCTATCCTTGCCTAGGTGTCTACCAGATCTCAAGTTCATAAGTTTTGTCTTTTAGCCCCAAAATTCCCCTTGGTATTGCTAAAAATCCTTTGGAGCTCCCTTGGCTTCCCAACCCCACTTGAAGGTCAACTTCAAATTACTCTTTCCAATGCACTCTAGAGCTCAAAAAATGGATTCTGGATGAAAATGTTATGCAAAATCAGGCTTCTGGGGGCCAAAACAGGCATACAGGACCTCTCAAAGAATCATGATTTTTTGCAAATTAGGTAGCCAAGAAGTCGTGTTTTTTATCAAAGAATCATGATTATCTCAAAATCCACTCAAAAAATTCTCAAATCTCTAAGTCCAAAGAATCGCGACTTTCTTCTAGAGAATCGTGACTTTCTCAAAAATGACCAAGTCCAAAGAATGGTGACTTTCTTCTAGAGAATCGTGACTTTCTCAAAAATGACCAAGTCCAGAGAATCACCAATTTCTAGCAGAGAATTGCGATTTTCTCTAATTTTCTCAAGTCTAGAGAATCGTGAATTTCTTGTAGAGAATCGCGACTTTCTCAAATCCACAGAATCATGAATTTCACCGAGAGTGGCGAATTTCTAGGAGAGAATTGCAATTTTCTAAAAAATGCCAAGTCTAGAGAATCGCACTTTCTTCCAGAGAGTCGTGATTTTCTCAAATTTTTCTAAGTCAAAAGAAACGTGAATTTCTAGCAGAGAATCGTGAGTTTCTCAAAATGCCAAGTCCAGAGAATTGCAACTTGCTCAATATGCACAAATCCAAAAAATCACGATTTTCTCCAAATGCTAACTAGAGAATCATGATTTTCTCCAAAATTTTTAGGCGGGAAATTTTTTAATTTTCTAGAGAATCGCAATTTTTTGAGAAAGCTGCGATTTTCTAAGTTTTTAGGTAGGAATTTTGAATTTTTGTGTCGAGCCCCAAATGTGCAGAAAATCGTGAAAAACACAAGGGCATGCACTCTCAAGCACTTCCTAGCCCTTTCTTGCACTCCCACACATGAGAAATGATGTGAAAATGGTGAAAATGCACTCAAAAACAAAACAAATTAGGATTAGCAGCGAAATGAAGTGAACTAGTGTTATCTCCAAAGATTTTTGGAGTGTAAGAGTGTAACCCCAAATCTGGATAGAGTTTCTTGAGCCACATAGTTTCTTGAGTTGCATTTGCCAAACCTCTATATTCTACTTCTTTGGATGATAAGGCCACAATTAGTTGCTTCTTAGATGACCATGATATAAGCTTTGAACCTGCAAAATATAGGTACCCTGAAGTGCTCCTTCTATCATCCTTAATGGAGCCAACCGAATCTGCATCATAATACATTTTTATGTCTAAGTCAAAAGTGAAGGGATAAATCCTTCATTCATGTTACCCTTTAGATACTTTAGCACCCTCTTGGCAGCTTCCATGTGAGGCTTCCTTGGTGCATGCATAAACTGAATCAATGTGTTTACTCCATAATCAATTTCTACTCTTGTTAGGGTTACATAGTCGAGGCTCCCTACAAGGTTTTGGTAACGTGTGATATCCTCAAGAAGTTCTCCGTCATGAGAACTAAGCTTATGGTTGAGTTCCATGGGTGTACCAACAATTTTGGTATTCTCCATCTTGAACTTTACCAACATATCATGAATATACTTTCTCTGAGTAATAAATATGCGAGAATCTGTATACACAAGTTCGAGACCAAAAAAATATGTTAATAAACCAAGATCATTGATTTTAAATTCTTCCATTAGTTGAGCTTTAATGTACTTGATGCCATTGGCATCATTCCCTGTAATGATAATGCCATCCACATAGACACATAGTAGATCATCTCTGAGTTGGTCTTCTTTATAATCAAAGAAGAATCTGCCTTGCTAGCCACAAAACCTTGATCCTGCAAATAAGTCACAAGCCTATGGTTCCAAGCTCTAGGATCTTGCTTTAGACCATAAAGTGCCTTCCTTAGCTTGCATACATAACCTGATTTATTTTTATCTTCAAACTTGGTGGTTATGCCATATACACTTCTTCTGATATCCATCCACTTAAGAATGCATTCTTGACATCTAACTGATATAGATTCCAATTCTTAGAGGTAGCAATGCTTACCAAAACCCTAATTATTTTCATGTTTTCCACAGTTGAAAAAGTTTCTTGATAGTCCACTCCATGGGTTTGAGCAAACCCCTTTGCCACTAGCCTTGCCTTGTACCTATTTATAGGACCATCTAAATCCTTTTTTATTTTATATATCCACCTGGATCCTATTACCTTCATGCTTGGCTTCTTGGGAACTAGGTCCGAAATATGGTTTTCCTGAAGTGCTTCTACTTCTTCTTGCATGGCTTCTATTCATTCTTTCCTCTTATCAGCCTCTTCAAATGAAGAAGGTTCTTTTGTCATAGAGTCTTTAGTAATATACACAGAGTGCTTGGTGACTAATGATGTATCATAGCCATACCTTATGGGCTTTTTGCTTTCAAGTGGAGATCTCTTGAGTGCCTGGTTGGAGGACATTGGTATGTCTTCCAATTGCTTGAATTTGGTCTTGCCTCTTGACTTCCAAGCCATGAAGTCAATCTGCTTTTCACCCTCTGAATTGATATCTTCTGGTAATTGTTGGTCTTCTTGAATGAGAGTTGGAAAATCACTTTCCAAATCATAAGGTAACTTGACTTCTTGCAATCATCTTCAAACCATGAATTGTTTTTATCAAACACTACATCCCTACTAACTATAAATGCTTTGTTAGTGGGATTGTATAGCCTGTAGCCCTTCTAGTTTTGATCATACCCAATGAATATACACTTTTCAGCTTTAGGGTCCAACTTCCCTCTAATCTATGAGGGAATGTGTGCATAAGCAATGCACCCAAATATTTTGCAATGGTCCAATGAGGGTCTCAATGAATTGAGCCTTGACCTGCTTGATGCCATTAGCATGATTTCCTGTAATAATGATATCGTCTTCAGAGACACATAAGTAGATTACTTATGATTTGTTGTTCTTCAAAAATACAGAAGAGTCCTCCTTGCTTGCCACAAAGCCTTGGTCTTGCAAATAGGTAACAAGTTTATGGCTCCAAGCCCTAGGAGCGTGTTTGAGACCATAGAGTGCCTTTCTAAGCTTGCATACATAACTTGCTTTTCTTTATCTTCAAACCCTGGTGGTTGTGCCATATACACTTCTTTTGATATCCATCCATTTAAGAATGCATTCTTGACATCTAACTAATATAAGTTCCAACTTTTAGAAGGAGCAAGACTAACCAAAACCCAGATTGTTGGCATCTTAGCCACAGGTGAAAATGTACTCCATGTGTTTGGGAAAATGTCTCTTCATAGTGTACTCCATGTATTTGGGAAAATACTTTTGCCACTAACCTTGCCTTGTACCTGTTTATAGAGCCATTAGAGTTCTTCTTAATTTTGTATATCCACCTTGAACCAATTAGCTTCATATCTGGCCTCTTGGGAACTAGATCCCAAGTGTGATTTTCCTATAATGCATCCACTTCCTCCTGCATGGCTTCTCTCCATTCTTTCTTCTTCCTGGCCTCTTCAAATGAAGAAGGCTCTTGTGCCATAGAATCTTTTGTGATATACAAAAAGGGCTTTGTGACTAGAGATGTATCATATCCATACCTTATGGGCTTCTTGCTTTCTCTTTGTGATCTCCTTAGTGCATGATTTGAAGACTTTGGTAACTCTTCTAATTGCTTGAATTTAGACTTGCCTTGTGTCATAACATCCAATGATTTGAATGGAATCCTATTGACCAAATAGCTGGCTGTGGAAACAACCTCTACACATAAATCATTACGTAATTTTTTCTCATTTAACATAGACCTAGCAGCTTCAACAATTAACATGTTCCTTCTCTCTGCCACTCCATTCAATTCAAAGTGTATACCTAGTTGTTACTTCCCTCTTTATGCCTCTATCCTATAGAAATCAATCAAAGTCATGTGAAAAGTACTCACCATCTCCATCAGATCTAATTCTCTTCAAGCTCCTTCCTGTTTGGTTTTCAACTAGTGCAAAGTACTTGTTAAAACATGTAAATACCTCATCTTTATGCTTCATGAAATAAAGGATTTTCCATCTATTGTAATCATCAATTCATGGAACATAGTACCTTAAACCTGAGATGGATGGGTATTTGCTAGGACCCCACACATCATTGTGTACAAGCTCCAAATAGTCTTCATGGATGTACCCTCTTCTGTTGAATGGTTGCCTGAGAGCTTTGCCAAATTGGCAAGCTCCACACTTGTATATCATGTGTTGCTTCGTTACATTGGGAATGCCAAGCACACTTTGATCCCTACACATTTGCTTTAGAGTTCTTTCTCCTATGTGTGCTAGCCTTTTGTGCCACATTTCTAACTCACATAAGGTTGATCTCTATAACTAAATAGTGCTATGTTCCTTGTGTCTTCTATTTCAAATGTAAATAATCTACCTGACTACTCACCTTTGGAAATCCTTTTGAAGCCTTGTTTGGGGTCCTCCACATATGCATCATGCTAAGCGAATCTGATTTGTAAACCTTTTTCCACAATCTGCCAAGCACTAGTTAGGTTTTTTATTATTGTTGGGGCATAGAGATTTTTGCTAAGATAACTTCCTAATGTTGGTGAAATTAAGCCCAAGCCTACACACTTGATCACTTCACATAAGCTTGATGTATTAGCATATCATTTGGAAGGATTCATATGTACAAACTCTTGTAAGTTTGAGTTATAATTACTCATTGTCAAAGGTCAATAAACCCACGAGGAGTTAGCAAGCATATAATCTCATATCTTTTGGTAGTTGAGTCAAGAGAGAATGAATCCTATACTCTAGGATACACTTTCTGGTAGAGATTTGAATTCAAATTCAAATCCTTGGCTCCAACAAGAAGTATAAAAGTGGATATGAAATGCCCACATGTATCTCGAGGTTAAGAGATCATATTCATGCATTCTCATTGAGACGAGGAGCTCACCTAATAGCTCATTCTCTATACACTCATTGAGCAATGACTTATTGCCAATGACATTGTACTTATATATGATTTAGGACATACAAGTTCATTACTTCCTCCTCTCATATCTCTGTCACACTCCATCAAAATAGGGAATTTTTTTGAACTGGTTCTCTCTATATAGAGCATCAATTTGTGTGATTTAAAGCATGAAATCTTCAACATGCTATCTACTTTAATCCTCAAAGTTTCATTGATAATGTCTCACTCGATCCTCAGATATTAATCAAACATTGCATACTCGTCTGTGACTATCAAGGCCCGTAAAAGTCTAGATGCAAGCTTAATTTGCAAAACATATTTCTCCACAAATAGTTTATCATTTTAGATGATTTCACTCATTATTGGTATCTTGTTAAGCTAATTGAAGTTCCCCAAAAGTAATTTTGTTAATTTCTATTGTACTCATAGAATTGTGCAAAACTCTGAGCAGGTGTCTCAACAAAAATAGCAAGTTTTGTGCATTGGATCATATGCCTACCTATCTGTTTTGATCCTATCATTTGTGCATCATCTTCCAAGCAACATATGTTATCATTTATGCTTATTATCTAGCTAAAGAGACCCAAAACACTCTCCAGCCATCACTTATAGCAGGTGTGAAGTAAATTTTAGCTACATTAACTCATCTCTTGTGATTATCCACCATATCCTCCAATAATGGTGTCAGAGCTATTACAATCAAGATGGGAGATGGATTTCCCTCCTTCATTGACAAATTGGACAGGAATAGCTACTCAACATGGTCAATAAGGATGCAAGCATACCTTCAAGGGAGAAGCTTATATGGATACATCTTAGGAGATGAAGACATGCCAATCTTGAGGAGCAAGTATCAACCAACAAGGGAAGAGCAAGAGAGGCTAACCACATGGTGTGCAAAGGATGCTCTCGCAAGGTCATATCTACTAAACTCAATCTTTGATTTCTTGTTACCACATGTTAGAAATTGTAGAACCTCCCAAGAGACTTGGGAAGTCCTTTCATCATACTTCTCCTCCAACACAAGAGCTAGGAAGAATCAGTTGTTGTTGGGAAAGATGGATGGACACTCCAAGAAATGAGTAGGTACTGCCAAATCCTGCTTTTTACCAGCCCTTTCTTGCTTCAGAGTCAAGTTTTAGGCCCTATTAGCTTTCCAATGACAGTAAATAAGTGCCTATGTACTGTTGGGAAAGATGGATGGATGCTCCAAGAGATTGAGTAGGTACTGCCAAACCTCCTTTGTACCAGCCCCCTAATTCTTCAGACTTGATAAGTAGACCTCCTTAGCTTTCCAATTACACCATAAAATGGCCTATGTACTTTGGAAGTCATGTGTGTAATGACTGAATCAAAACAGATAACTTTGAAACTCAAAAACTCATGAAAACCTTCTATTTATGTCTTGACACCTGCTAGATCTTTTGCTCAGTATGACCAGCATAGTAGGAATTGGAAAAATTCATTTGAGGGGTATTAAATTAGCTTAGCAAGCTAGCTATTCAAGTGGAATGATGTAAAAAGATAAACTATTCCAAGAGAAATCGATTTAGCAAGTAAAGCTATACCCCCGATTTTTTAGGACTATAGCAGACATTGACCAGTGATCACCTCGATGCAAATTTCTCTGCATTGGCTGAATAGAATCTCCTCAACTTTTGATGGAATGTAGATAACTTCAAGCTAAATCCAACAAGCTTTAGATCATTGAATTTGGTGACGAATTGACCAAGATATGGACTTCACAAGTTGACAGACTTTCAAGGAGTATAACAGAGAACTCAGAAATGAACAATGAGAAAGTATGTATTAATGAACATTTGTATACAATACCATAGGCATGAATGTCATTGCCTAATGGTGTAGATAGGTGTGGGCTAGAGTGTAGGCCTCACACACACTCAGAATCAATAATGAGAAGCTCGAGAGTGATGAGTTCTACCCACGACTTTTCCATGACCATTTTTATAGAGAATGAGTAAAAATTTGAATTCAAATTCAAACTTTTGGCTCCCTATGATCAAGCTCCTATATCCTAGGAGATATTCCTTCAATCAAAGAGCTAACATTTTCCACGAATCCTTTTGGTAGGTGTTTACAAAGATTCCAAGTCAATTTGACTTTTACAAAGAGATAAAGTGGTAATTAACCACTAGCACTAGTTCCTATGCCTCTCCATATGTGTATGGACTTCAATGTATCTATCAAGCCAAATGTTTAGGCTTGTGAATTACACCAACAGCTCCCCCTCAATCCAAAAATTTTGGCTTGGTCTTCATCTTCAGTCTTCATGTATATCCTGCAATCCAATCATTGCTTTGAACCTACAAAGTTTGGTTCCATCCAAAGCTTTAGTCAACAAATCTGCACATTGCATATTGGTTGATACATAGGTTAGTTGAATGTCTTTGCTTAGCAACTTCTCTCTCACATAATGGTAATCGACCTCTATATGTTTGGTCCTAGCATGATAGATAGGATTAGCTGCAAGGTGAAGTGAGCTTGTATTATCTCCAAAGATTATTGGTGACCTAGTATTCAAACCCAATTCTGTATACAAAAGCTTAATCCAAATGGCTTCTTGTGTGGCACTAGCCAGCCCTCTATACTCTACTTCTGTGGAAGACAAAGCAACTGTAGGTTGCTTCTTTGAAGACCATGATATTGGCTTATCACCTGCAAAAGAAATGTATCGAGAAGTGCTCCTCCTATCATCCTTGCATCCTGCCCAATTTGCATCTGAATAGATCTTGATATCAATGTTTGAAGTGTAAGGAAAATACAAACCATGATGTTGTGTACCCTTGAGATACTTCAAGATTCTCTTGGCAGCCTCTAAGTGAGTTATTCTTGGCTTGTGCATAAACTGACATAGCACACTAACTCCATATGCAATATCTATCCTTGTTAAGGTAGCATAGTTCAAGCTACGCACCATACTTTGATAATCTGTAATGTCATTAACTTCATCACCTTCATGGGCACTTGATTTTAAGTTTACCTCCATTGGAGTACTTGCTACTTTGGCATCCTGCAAAGTGAAACTTCTTCAACATATCCTGTATATATATTTTTTTGAGTAATGTATATTCCTGAGTTAGTATAGACTAACTCAAGTCCAAGAAAATACTTCAATAGACCAAGATCATTGATCTTGAACTCCTTCGTCATCTGGCTCTTGATTTGTCTGATTCCATTGACATCATTACCTGTAAGTATGATGTCATCAACATAAACACAAAGGTATATTACCTCTGAATTACTTCTCTTGATGAATAGAGAAGTATCTGCCTTGCTCATGACAAACCCTTGGTCTTGAAGATAAGTGGTTAATCTCTGATTCCATGCCCTAGGTGCCTGCTTCAATCCATATAAAGCCTTTTTCAATTTGCAAACATATGTTACCTTCTTAGGGTCCTCATAGCCAGGAGGTTGTGACATATGTACCTCCTCTGAAATCCATCCATTCAAGAAAGCATTCTTGACATCCAATTGCTACATATTCCAATTTTTTGATGCAGCCACACTAACCAACACTCTCAAGGTTGGCATCTTGGCCACAGGAGAGAATGTCTCTTCATAATCAATGCCTTGGGTTTGTGCAAAACCCTTGGCTACCAATCTGGCTTTGTACCTATTAATTGTGCCATCAGAATTTCTTTTAAGTTTGTAGATCCATCTGGATCCTATTACCTGCATGGAGTCTTTTTTCGTAGTAACTCCCATGTGTCACTCTCCTTGAGTGCTTCAATCTCCTCATTCATAGCTTCTTTCCATTCTGTCTTGGTTGTGGCTTCTTCATATGATCCTAGTTCTTCAATTGAAAAATCTTTGGCAAGATAAACAGAGTGTTTAGTAACAAGAGATGTATCATACCCATATCTGATAGGTTTTTTGCTTTCTCTTTGTGATCTTATGATAGATTAAGTTGAAGATTCAGGTATGTCTTCAACCTTCTTCATCTTCATTTTGCCCTTGGACTTCCATGCCTTGAACTCTTCAAGGTTGATAGTGTCTTCATCTTCTGAACTTGAGTCTTCATTCTGAGTAGGTTCCTCCTTTGCAAGAATTGGAAATTCTTCTTCCAAATCATAGGGTAGTTTGACATTCCTGCATTCATTCTCATACCAAGAATCATTTTCATCAAATACAACATCTCTACTCACCATGAATCCCTTATTGGAAGGGTTATAAAACCTGTACCCTTTTTTATTCAAATCATATCCAATAAAGATGCACTTCTCAGCCTTAGGGTCTAGCTTACCTCTTATCTGAGAAGGAATGTGTACATATGCTACACATCCAAATATCCTGCAATGGTCAAGTGGGGGTCTCTTACCATGCCATGCTTCATAGGGTGTCATCTCCATCAAGGGACTTAGATGGTAACCTGTTTATGAGGTAAGTGGCATTAGAAACACTCTCTGCCCATAGGTAGTTAGGTAACTTTTTTTCATTCAACATAGACCTAGCTGTCTCAACAATCAACCTATTTCTTCTCTCAGCTACCCCATTCTGTTCAGGAGAATACCTTGTGGTGATTTCTCTTTTGATGCCTCTGTCTTGCAAGAAGTTTTCAAACTCATTCGAGAAGTACTCACCTCCTCCATCTGACCTTAGCCTCTTCAAAATTTTTCCTGTCTGATTTTCAACAAGTGCAAGATATTTTTTAAAGCAATTAAACACCTCATCCTTGTGCTTCATGAAGTACAATACAGTCCACTTGCTATAATCATCAATAAAGGATACATAGTACCTTGATCCTGAGACTGAGGGGTCTTTGCTTGGTCCCCATACATCTGTGTGGACTCTTGTCAATGTAGCATAGTTCAAGATTCCCACTATGCTTTGGTAACTTGCAATATTTTCAAGCACATCACCTTCATGAGCACTTAACTTCTGATTTACCTCTATTGGAGTGCTTGCTACTTTGGCATCCTGCAAATGAAACTTCTTTAACATGTTTTGTATATAATTTCTGTGAGTAATATAAATTCCAGAGTTAGTATAGACTAACTCAAGTCCAAGAAAATATTTTACTAATCCAAGGTGTAGCTCAGTGATGAGTAGCACCTCCTTTAATGTCAATCCGGGAAGACGTGAGGATGGTATGAAGACCTCGAGCAAGTGGCGGCACAAGTGCGTGAGTGAGAAGCACACAAGCATGCACACACATACACACACACGCGCACGCACGGCAAGACAAAGAGAGAAAATCAATGGAGTTCTTTAGATTACTTTCAATAGCTCTTACAAGTTCGTTTCAATTACAATCTAACCTCAAAAATGAGCTCTCTAGCTCTTTTTATAGTTTTTGACTAGGTTTTGGCCCTGTCCAGACCTAGTGTCCGGCCTAGTTAAAAATTAGGTTCCAGGGCCAATTTGAGGGCTTAAACGGAGTCTAAAAAATATGAAAATTGATATGTAGGTACTTCTAAGGCTCCTCAAGCTCAAGGACTCCTTGGCTTGCACAAAATGGAGCTACAAAAATATGAAATGGTATTTACAATGATTGTTAGTGATAAGAATCACTGTTAAAAGATGTAGATTTGGAAAAATTGAAGGGCCTATCTGCCAGATTTGCGTCGACTGCTTTGTCTACTTACTCCTTCACCTTGTTCTGACTCTCTCCGTTGGCTTCCTTGTCTAGTCAATCCTTGGGTGCCCTGGCTTCCTTGTCTAGTCAATCCTTGGGTGCCCATACTGCTCTCAACACCCCCCCCCTCTCTCGCGTCTGTCGTCCCTGACAGACCCTTGTTGCTGGGAGTGTTGGATGTAATATTCCACAACCTGAGTGGCAAGCTGATGTTCTTGTAAGCGTAGTCCTCTGGCCAAATCTGTCATCATACGATCCCAATCGATTGGTCCTGGAACGTCCGGATGTGGCAGACGTAACTGATCTGCATGGATCGCTTGTTCTACTGCGAATAGATGTAGCAAATGTGTGGGTCTGGGAATGAAAATTTCGGAATTGTATTCCCAGAAGCCCGTAGAGAACATTTCCTCAAATGTTTGCTTGAAGCATGCGGGCAAGTACTTGATTCGTGCATGCCAAGCAAAGATGACAGTGACCGAGGGGGTTTGGCTCATGTCGTAGACTAAATCCTTGTTGCCTTGAGCGAATCCAGGGGCGGAGATGTATGGAGCTTGGACATTCCGAAAGGTTTTGAAGACAATGGTCATGAGCTCAAAGATCTTCATACACATTTTCGCCGCGATGTCGGGTACATTATTGAGACGTGTAGACTAGTGTCGAATTGTTGATATCATGTAGGCTACGGTTGGAGGTCCTCGAGGTGGAGCAAAATACGGATAGTTAACCCAAGCCGAGCACTCTTTATTGTTGCGTACCTTGATTGCAAATGCTTGCCAGGATCTGCGACGTACCACTGGACAATAGCATGGATTATACTTGATATAGAGTGGCATGGTAGCCCAGGTACTCATCATCTCTGGGTAATCGGTGAGTAAACGTGCACGCCAATTAGGTTGGAAAATCGAGCCAGCACGTGCATCGGTCGGTAAATCCCCTATCTCGAATTGAGTAGCGAATGTGGGCTCCTTCCCTGTATGTCTTTTGACTTCTGCATTATAATCATGTAGTAAGACAAAATAAGGCATGTATTGCGATTCTGATGTTGTGATTAACCGTTGATGGGATAATTGTTGAAAGTAGGAAGACCGAAGGACCGTTTCTTCCAGATTCGTGAGAGATTGCATTTGCACGGCCACACGATCATCATGTGTCTTACCCACTTTCTCGACCCTTCTGACCCAATCTGGAACTTGAATTTCTAACGTGTCTTGTCCTTCTTCTGTAGTTCGACCACCAGGCGTCGGCATAGGCTCGTAGGGCTCCTCGTAGCTGTCCTCGACGGGGATTTCCACTACTGTTTCAGGTTCTTGTTCTTCAATGGGCGAGGGTGGTCGTTCATATGGTAGGAGGCGTGCTTGGAGTTCTGCCACCTGTTTCCGAAGGGTCTCCATCTCTTCTGTAGATTGTTGCAAGATTACCGGCTCCTGTTGAGCAGTGGGTACACTGGCTAACTGTTTCTTTAGATCGGCACATTCAGTCTCTAGTTTTTCATATGAATCCAGGAAATTTGCATGCTCCTCAAGTAGGATGCGGATGTCTTCTGATGGAACTGCTCTATATCTGGTAGGGCTAATGGTTGCTCCTACGGTTCCTTCCATAGCCGCTTCAAAGTTGTCTTGATTTTGTTGTTGAAGTCGTTTGTTCTCTTCTAGTGCTGCGGCCATATGCTTCCTTAATAGCCCAATGTTGCGTCTGAGTGTGGCGTTAGATATCATTTGCGCTTGAAGCACTGTTTCTAGTTCCTTGACTGCTTGGTCATCTACAGTTGATGTCTTTGCTTCCAATTCGGAGTGAGCCTGTTGTAGTGTGGTATGCTCGGTTAGGAGCGTCTGGTATTCAGCCTCAAGAGTGGTGACTCTAGCTTGCAGACTTTGAGATTCTGCCTGAAGGGCAGCAGTGCGTTCTTCCAATTGATGGTAGTCTTGTTGTAGCTGATGTGCACACTGAAGTAATGTGTTGAACGTGCTATTTACATTATGAGATGCAAGGGGAAAAGTTTGAAATGCAGGGGAGGAGGGATTGGGTAGGGGGGTAGTGAATGCTGTGTGTGCCAATGATGTGAGTGGTGAGGTGGGGGGTAGTGGAGGGGGAGAGGGTGGAATCGTGGGGAGAGGTGCTGTGGTGGGTGAAATGTCCATCGGGTCAGACAGAGTGGTGTGTATAGGGGCTACCATGTAGTTGGGTATGGTAGGTGAGGTGAGTGTGGTGTTCGTGTAAATTGATGTCGTTGCGAACAGCGGGGAAAGGTGCCTTTGAAACATTGGAGAGCGGAAGAACTGCTCCACAAAGGACGGGTATTGGGGTGGTGAGGTCCGGTTGAAAGAGGTGTAGGGGCCAGCTGGGAAGTGGGGGTCATGGAATGGAGGTACTCGTATTGGGGGATAGGTCGGGAAACACAGGGTGCCTTCTCTGGGTGCTGGGTTTCCAACTACACTTGTAATTATGGGATGGCCAGTCATGGGTTCAGAGGATAGACAGGATGAAGTGTACAAGGGATTGGTGACGAAGGAGAAGAGGGTGTCTTGTGAGGTGGGTTCTCGAAATGAGAATGATTTGAATGAGGATGGGTTATAAGTGAATGTAGAGGTGATGACTGTCGTTTCTTCCGAGGTGGGAGGTGGTGGTGGGGGTGGAGAAGGTGGTGATGGAGGACGCTGGGGTGAGATGGGTGATGTCTGAACGAAGGTTTCAGCGGAGATGTCAGTGGTGGTTGTGGGGGTGGCTGTGGTCTCAATAGGTACTTCTGGTTCTATGACGGGTATTCTGATAGTCTTACCTGCTCGTGGTAACGTGTCCACTCTGCGTTTGTCATACCTTACGGACTGGCGGACGGCGGTGTGGACAGCCTCTGGAACTCCTAAAGAGTCTGACACTAATTTGAGGGTATCAATGAAATGTTGGTCCACTCCTTCATCTGATAGCATTTCTTGCATCAAAGCTTGACCTGATACCAGAGAGAGTTGATGTCTTTCTTGTACTGCTTTGATAGTGTCATATAGCCTTCGTAGTTGAGCTGTATATGCAGGTGCACCTACAAGTTCTGGCACTTCTTGTTGCTCCTCTTGTTGCTCTTGATCATACTCCTCCTCATCATCCTCCTGTTCTTCATCTCCGTCCTCTTCTTCCTCCACTTCAACAGGTGTGACAGGTGCTTGGGAGGTTGTGGCCTGCGTTTGTACATTTTCCGCTTGTTGTGCCTCTTCTGCCTCCAGCTCTACATCTTGTAATAGTTGTTCGAAGTCTTCATTAGTGAGTTCTTCCAAAGGTGCACCACTAGGAAATTCGAGATCCATTGGGATGGGAGGAAATATCAAAGTGGAACCATCGGTGCTGCGTCTTGGAAGTCGCAGTGTGAATGGTCAGACTCTGCGGGTTGGTGGTGTGACGTCTGGTGTTAGGGTGGCTCCACGTGGTTGAGCACATGGGACTTGGACCGTGCCTCTCATCTTCTTAGAAGGGGGTCCCGTGGATGTCCTGCCTCGAAACTGCTCTACCCGATTCCACATCAGGGCTCGTTGGATTGGGATGTCATAAGCCAAACACCTATAGATGATTCTTGTCAGAGCGCAGCAACCATATAAAACCTGTTTCCGCGGCCAGCGTTTGTGAGCTAAATGTATCTGATCAATTATCCAGTGGGGTAGGTTGATGGTGAGGCTCTGTGTCTCTGCCAGATACAGGCTAAACCAAATCTTTTTGTGCGGCATGGTGAATCTATCCTGCGCCGGGAAAGCAAAGTGTTGCATGCACATGCGAAGGTGTATTGCAATATTAGGCGTCATGGATACCATGTCCTTGAGTTTGGTGAGACTTCGATTCTTCATGTAGTCCGGTACTAGGGTTTCCTTCTCTGTAGGAATATGCATGCCGCGCATATCCAGAGCTTCTCTCACCAAATTGTTTGATAGCCTAAACCTCTTGAGCTCATTCCCCTTTGTCAGAGATGGAATCACAAATGAGCTTGCACCTTTTGGGTTCGGATTTGGAGTCAAGGTGTTGATGAGATAGTAGCATCGCATGAAGTCAGGTTTTGGGAGTCGGGCACTGAAATAGGCACTCAATCCGGCTTTTTCCCATATCGGACGTAGACTTTCCGCATTTTGTAACTTCTCAAATTCTCTTGTAAAGAAATGGTATCTGCCTTGCTTTCCATTGTAGTCCAACTCTGATTCCCATAGATACGTTCCTTCCCCCAAAGGTCCTGCTACCTCGGTAAACCAATGTGAAGTCTTTCCCACGGGCATGGTGTGGCCACGCGGAGGGTCCGCAATAGGTATGATTTTGACGGCCTGCAACTCTTCTGGTCTTTCAACTGTCTCAGGCAAAACGGGTAAATTGTCCAAGTCCACCACTTGCGGGTTTGTTTCTGTGTGAGAGCTAGTTCCTGCTGCCTCCGCCATGTTGAAAATGTCGCAGCTGATTCTGTGAGAATATATGAATAAACCTTAACATTGCAATGGACACAAAAATGACATGGTGTCCCTTGTTACAATATTAACTTAAAGTTCTGGAGTGGTTAGGAGTTAATAAGTGCTCGGTGCTGGTGTGTGTAGTTAGGAGTTAGGTAGACCCAAGAGCTAAGCGAAATGATGTGAATTAAGAGTGAAGCGGTTAGTGGTGGTCATGGATTTACAATAGGGTCAGGGGGTTTGTTACAAGTCTTGGGCTGCCAAATGCAGTGGATGGGTTTTACTCGTGGTTCCGTAGAGATTCTCGAGAGCTTTATAGGTGTGTCAGCTTTAACCTGAGGCCTTTTGGGGGCCCATTTACAACTGATTCTGTTCATGTTCATGTGCCTTGGTGTTGAAAATGAGTGGATGTAGGCTGTGCGAGTGAATGGATCATGCTGTGTAGGGTGTGTTCTTGGTGTAGCTATCTGAGCCCGCAAACAAGCCTTAGGCACCCAAATTTGTCTTGTTTGTGGGCTAGCCTTCATCGACTTTTTGGGCACCCAAATAGATTTCACGTTAGCAGAAGAATTTCCGGAAGACCTCTTATTAGTGACGTGTTGATGGTTATTAATAAGAGGCTTCGCCCGTGCTGTTGGCGTGGGTGCAATCGGGTGTTCGCCTTTTCGCACCCACACTTGGTTCACTTGTTGAGACATTCTGCTACGCAGGTTCTTTTGATGTCCGGCATAGGTAGTACTCTGCTTCTTCTGCCTTTGCTCCACCGTTGGTTGTTGCCTCCTTCTGGCCTTTGGAAAAGAAGGGAATTCCTTTGCATCCCTGACTCCTTTTTTGCGAATATCATTCCTCTGCAACACATAGTTTTGGACAAGAACAGCATGGTCAACTTCATGTGCACCCCTAGAGGGACCAGGAGTCTGTGCCTTTTCTAGTTTCTTGAGTGCTCCATTATCCAACTCTACTGTAATTCGACTATGATTGACCCATACCTGAAGAAGTCCACTTCTTAGGTTTAAGTTGACTGCTTGGTCATAGATCCAGTCTTGACCCAAGACAAGAGGTTCAGTGAGATCCTCATCTTGACACACTAGTACTTTAACTGTCATTGCCTCATCATGAATGTAGAGGGGAAGTTCCACCTCGCCCATACAAGGGGTTTCCACGCCTCCCAATCCTATGAGATATGCTTCCACAGGATTGACAGTTAACTGTAACTCTTGACAGTAAGACACTCTAACAGCACTAGTGGCTGCACCTGAGTCAATCAAGGCTCTTACAGTCCTTGCACTTTTTCCTTGTCCTATATCTAGGGTTACAAAAGGACGTCGATCAGTTATCCTAGGTGAGCTGGTTCCGGCGACTTCACACATTGCCATATGATATCCTTGATCTGCATAGTCATTTGTCCTAGGCTGCTCTCTACCTTGCTTTCGTAATTTCATCCTTCTGATGCGTTCTAAAGCTTCTGCTTGAGCTTCTTCTCTAATTTGCTTCTCTTCCTCTTTGCGTTTCTTAGCAGTGTTGAGTCGGCTGAGCGTTTCCTCCGTGAGGGATTCCTGATACAACTTGACTCTGCATCCGCTAATATAGTTAGGGAGAGCATCGCCCTCTAATGTGGCTAATTGTACTGCTCCACTCGTGGAGATCCTATTGATAATCATAGGTCCGTAGCCTCTCTTTTCTAGCTTCCTCGCGTGTTGTTTCAGTGTATAGACTAAAACTAGATCTCCGGCTTTCAAGCCTTTATCCTTCACATGGGCATCGAAGTATGCCTTCTGCCTCTTTTTAGCTGCATATATTCCAGCAGCGGCTCTCAGTCTTGTTTCTCCTAATCGTTCAAGGTCAAAGATCCTAGAGGAGAGCTCATGACCTGTCCATTCGTGTTCTTGTGCTACTTTCAACGTAGGAATCAGGAAATCCAAGGGTAGCACAGCGTTTTGGCCGAATACCATCTGAAAGTGGGTGGCTTGGAGTACCGTTTTGTAGGCAACTCGGTATGCCCAAACAGCATGGTGTAGCTGTTTGTCCCAATCAGAGCGTTTAGTGTTCACTAATTTCGTTAGTACATTGCATAAGATCTTATTAGTGCTCTCAGCTTGCCCATTAGCTTGAGGGTGATACGGGGCAGACTTCTTGTGTATTACCAAGAATTCTTGGAGTAGATTTTCAATCACTTCGTTCAAGAAATGAGTGCCTCTACCACTTACCAGCTCTATAGGTAGTCCGTATCTCGTGAATACATTCTCAAACAAGAATTTGGCAGTTGTTTGAGCATCATTCTTTGTCGTAGCCTTTACCTCTACCCACTTGGTGAGATAATCTGTCGCAACAATGATGTATTCCGCATGAGAACCCTTAGCTGGGGGATTAATAGGACCTACGAAGTCTATTCCCCACTTAGAGAATGCACGTCCACCCATCATAGGTTTCAGTGGCATCTCATCTTTGCGTATGGGATACTGAGTCCTCTGACAGACATCACACCGTTTCACATAGGTATGTGCATTGTGAAGAGAGATGGTGGATGCAATCCAAAGATGAGTAGGTGCCGCTACAACCAGCTTCACACCAGCCAACTGAGACTTCAGAGTTGATTAGTAGACCCTTTGAGCTTCCTAAATCCACCAAAATATCAGCCAAGTACTTTGGAACATGTATCCCAAAAGTTTAAGTCAAGACAGGCTAGTTGCGAAATGACTAGCTCCCAAAACTTGCTATTTTTGGACATACACCTGCTGGAAAAAATGAACAGTGCTCTCAACCTGGAAGGAATTAGAAAAATTCCTTTTGGGCATAGCAAATAGACTTAGCAAGCTTCCTATTCCAAGTTAAAACACTTCAAATGATGGACTGAGCACTGAGAACAAGTTTCATCAAGTTCTGGAACATTCCCACAATTCTCGGGGCTCTGCAGAGATAGACCAGTAAGCAGTAAAATGCCGATATCTCCAAAAGTATAAATCCAATGACCTTGAAAATTTATAGGTAGAAACTAGACAGTGAGAGCTATCCAACGCACTTTAAAACACTGAAAAAGGTTCAGTAAAACTCGAGATATGACCTTCTGAAGTTACTGCTCTGAGTGAGTATAGCAGAGAACAAAACAGAGAGGTAGATGATAATAAATGTATAGATTCACATATGATTACAACCACATTGGCAATGAATCTTTGCACAATGGGAGTAGAATGATAGAGCTATGGAGTAAGCTCTTCAATCTCTACAAAATGACATGAAGTGGTCACGTACAAGGCTTGCTAATCGCCTCTTCCTTCTTGCTCCTTTTATAGCTATTCTTGGAGGGAGTTTTGAATTCGAATTCGAATGGCTCCACCTAAAAGTGATCCCCAAAGTTAGGAGAGATTCCCTCAGCTCAAAAATTTGTGATTTTGGTAGTTGGAGCCACGAATTTGCTTTTACATCATGGATGAGGTAAGCCATCCTTTTACTTTTTTCTTTTTCCATTTACAAGAGATAAAATGTACTCTTTTACAAGAGGTGCTCACATGACTACTCATGTGACTTACAAATGAGGATAATATCAAGCATATCAAGCATGTAGGCTTGGGCAAAATGCACCAACAGCTCCCCCTCAAGCCTAACATGCTTGGCCTCCAAATAAGTCTTCAATTGTCCTTGATTTCCTGCAAACCAATCATCAACTTGAATCTACTTAATTTCGTACCATCAAGAGCTTTCGTCAACATGTCTGCACATTGCATATCTGTAGAGACGTAGGATAGTTGAATATCCTTGCTCATTAGCTTCTCCCTTACATAATGGTAGTGGACTTCAATATGCTTGGTTCTAGCATGGTATACCGGATTAGCTGCTAGATGTAGTGAGCTTGTGTTGTCACCAAAAATGTGAGGTGTTGAAGAATGAAGTCCAAGATCTGTGTACAAAGATTTTAACCACATGATTTCTTGAGTTGCATTAGCCAAACCTCTATATTCAGCTTCAGTAGAAGATAATGCCACGGTTGGTTGCTTCTTCGATGACCAAGAAATGATTTTTGAACCTGCAAATGATATATACCCTGATGTGCTTCTTCTATCATCTTTAGATCCGACCCAATCTGCATCTGAGTAGACCTTTAGCTCAATATCTGAAGTAAATGAATAAAACAAACCTTCATTCATGGTCCCCTTTAGGTACTTGAGGACTCGCTTGGCCGCTTCCATATGTGGTCTTCTCGGCTTATGCATAAACTGACTCAATATGCTAACACTATAGCATATATCCACCCTTGTGAGTGTTGCATAGTTCAAACTTCCAACCAAGCTTTGATAGCTTGTGATGTCTTCAATTGGCTCTCCTTCATAAGCACTAAGCTTATGATTTTGCTCCATAGGTGTACCTGCACACTTTGTATTTTCCATCTTGAACTTGACGAGCATGTCATGGACATACTTCCTTTGTGTGATGTATATACCTGAATCTGTGTAGATCAACTCCAATCCAAGAAAATAAGTGAGTGGTCCGAGGTCACTTATTTTGAACTCCTCCTTCATTTGACTCTTTACCTGTTTGATTCCTTCAAGATCATTGCCTGTGATAATAATATCATCAACATACACACATAAATAGATCACTTCAGATCCATTCCTCTTTATGAACAAAGAGGTATCCGCCTTGCTAGCTTTGAATCCTTGGTCTTGCAAAAAAGTAACCAATCTGAAATTCCAAGCTCTTGGAGCTTGCTTCAATCCATACAAAGCTTTCTTTAGTTTGCATACATAGTTAGGATGATGTGCATCCTCATATCCAGGAGGTTGTGCCATATACACTTCCTCAGAAATCCATCCATTCAAGAAGGCATTCTTTACATCAAGTTGATAAAGATTCCAATTTCTAGATGCAGCAAGACTTATGAGAACCCTAATTGTAGGCATTTTTGCAACAGGAGAGAAAGTCTCCTCATAATCAATACCATGGGTTTGAGCAAACCCTTTAGCAACTAACCTTGCTTTGTGTCTATTTATACTTCCATCTGGATTCCTCTGGATTTTGTATATCCATCGAGATCCGATTATCTTCATAGATGGCTTGTTAGGTACAAGCTCCCAAGTGTCATTCTCCTTCAAGGCTTCCATTTCTTCATCCATTGCATCTCTCCAAGCTTTCTTGCTTTGTGCTTCTTCGAATGTGGTAGGTTCTTCATTGGTTGAATCCTTTGCAATGTAGATTGAGTGCTTGGTGACCAAAGAAGTATCATAACCAAACCTCTCTGGTTTCTTCTTCTCCCTCGAAGACCTTCTAAGTGGTTGATGTGAGCTCTCGGGTCCATATGTAGCATCCTGCATCTTTGCTTTACCTTTGTTCTTCCATAGCTTTAGTCTTTCCAAGTCTTCTAGGTCAATCTCCGAATCACTTTCTTCAATCTGCTTTGGCTCCTTTGGTTGAAGTGATGGAAAATCTTCATCCAAGTCATATGGCAGCTTCACTTTCCTGTCATCATCAAACCATGATTTGTTTTCATCAAAAATTACATCTCTACTCACAGAAAATCCTTTATTGGTTGGATTGTACAATCTATATCCTTTTTGGTTTTGATCATAACCAATGAATACACACTTCTCTGCCTTGGGATCCAATTTCCCTCTTACTTGAGAAGGAATGTGAGCATAGGCTAAGCATCCAAAGATTTTACAATGCTCTAGACTAGGTCTTCTTCCATTCCACACTTCATATGGAGTGGTTCCATCTAGTGACTTAGATGGAAGTCTATTTATGAGATATGTGGCTGTCGACACAGCCTCTGCCCATAGGTAGTTCGGCAATCCCTTTTCATTGAGCATGGACCTTGCAGCTTCGACAATAGCTCTGTTCCTCCTCTCTGCTACACCATTGAGTTCGGGTGTATACCTTGTAGTGACTTCCCTTTTAATGCCTCTTTCATGCAAGAAGGCATCAAATTCAAAAGAGAAGTATTCTCCTCCACCATCTGATCTGAGTCGTTTCAAAGTCCTACCTGTTTGGTTTTCAACAAGAGCAATATACTTCTTAAAGCAATTAAACACTTCATCCTTGTGCTTCATGAAAAACAGAATGGTCCACCTGCTACAATCATCTATGAAAGACACATAATATCTTGAGCCTGATATAGATGGCTCCTTACTTGGACCCCACACATCCGTGTGCACTAGATCCAAAGGATTTTGATACATATATCCTTTCTTATTGAAAGGTTGTCTATGAGCCTTGCCGAGTTGACAAGCTTCACACTTATAAATCATGTGTTGCCTTGTGATATTAGGCAAACCAAGTACACTTTGGTCCCTGCAAATCTGTTTGAGTGTCCTCTCACCAATGTGAGCAAGCCTTTTGTGCCATATCTCCAACTCTGTTAGAGTTTGAGATCCATAGCTAAACAAAGCTATGTTCTTTGTATCTTCCACTTCAAAAGTGAAAAGCCTTCCTGTCTTTTCTCCTTTGGCAATCCTTCGAAAGCCTTGCCTTGGGTCTTCAACATATGCTCCAAATCGATTGAATCTAACCTGCAATCCTTTTTCAACAATCTGTCCAACACTTATTAAATTTTTGGTAATTGTAGGGACATACAAGACTTTGCTTAAGAGGTTCATATTCCCATCTGATGTCTTCACATTACCTATCTTCTCCACTGAGTGCTTTGTGTCATCTCCTGTCTGCACTTCATGCTTGTTATGAGGATCTTCCAAATCAGAAAGTAAAGCCACATTTCCTGCTACATGGTTTGAGCATCCCGAATCAATGTAAAATATGTGATCATCATCCTTACCCTTCTTCGTTGATAGATTCATAATCAATAATGAATCTTCTTGACTTTGGTCCTCTGCATAGTTATTGTAATCTCTTCTTCCTCTATGGCCACTTTGATAGTTGTTGTTGTTGTTGTAATTGTTGTTGTAGTAGTTGTTGTTGTAGCCTCCATTGTACCTGCCTCTATTTGATCCATAGCCACCTCTATTGAATCCTCTTCCTCTTGAGTTCCTTGGATTCCTGAAACATTCTTCAGTAGTATGGTTAGATAAGCCACATATGTTGCAAGGTTGAGATGATTGGAATCTCCCCCTGCCTTGCTTTCCACTTCTGCCTCTTCCTCTAGCTCGTCCTCTACCTGCAAAGTTTGCTTGGAAAGAGCTTCCTTCATCTTCATTCTTTCTATTCTTTGACTTGTCCTTGACCTTAGCTTTATCAGAATATAAGGCAGAAGTTTGATTACCTCTTGAGGACTCACCACCTTTGCTAATCTTTGCTTCATGAGTGAAGAGTTGGCCCATGAGTGTGTTGAGGTCGGGTACATGCATATCCATGTATAAATCCATGGCTGTTGTGAATGACTCCCACTTGTCGTCTGCTTTGATTCCATTCATGATTTGTCTTATGATTTGCTCCTCTTCAATTACCTCTCCAATGCTTCCAAGTTGGTCGGAAATCTCCTTCATCTTTGTGACATAATCAGTCACATTTTGCTTCGGGCTTTTCTTCATTGTTGTGAACTCCATCCACAATTGGTTCTTCCTTGCTCGAGTGTTGGAAGAGAAGAAAGAAGCAAGTGCATTCCAGGTTTCTCTTGATGTCTTGCATCCCTTGACATGAGGTAAAAGAAAATCAGAGATTGAGTTTAGAATATAGGACCTTGCAAGTGCATCCTTCGAACACCAATTCGAAAGTCCTTCCACTTCTTCATGTGATGGTTGCCCTTTGTTCCTCATGGTTGGCATTGCTTCATCTCCGGATATGAATCCATATAGATTCCTTCCTTGAAGGTAAGCCTCCATCCTTAGAGACCATGCCGGGTAGTTGTTTCGATCCAATTTGTCAATTGTTGATGGAAATCCATCTCCCATGTTGCTTGACTATGCTCTGATACCACTGTGAAGAGAGATGGTGGATGCAATCCAAAGATGAGTAGGTGCCGCTACAACCAGCTTCACACCAGCCAACTGAGACTTCAGAGTTGATTAGTAGACCCTTTGAGCTTCCTAAATCCACCAAAATATCAGCCAAGTACTTTGGAACATGTATCCCAAAAGTTTAAGTCAAGACAGGCTAGTTGCGAAATGACTAGCTCCCAAAACTTGCTATTTTTGGACATACACTTGCTGGAAAAAATGAACAGTGCTCTCAACCTGGAAGGAATTAGAATAATTCCTTTTGGGCATAGCAAATAGACTTAGCAAGCTTCCTATTCCAAGTTAAAACACTTCAAATGATGGACTGAGCACTGAGAACAAGTTTCATCAAGTTCTGGAACATTCCCACAATTCTCGGGGCTCTGCAGAGATAGACCAGTAAGCCGTAAAATGCAGATATCTCCAAAAGTATAAATCCAATGACCTTGAAAATTTATAGGTAAAAACTAGACAGTGAGAGCTATCCAACGCACTTTAAAACACTGAAAAAGGTTCAGTAAAACTCGAGATATGACCTTCTGAAGTTACTGCTCTGAGTGAGTATAGCAGAGAACAAAACAGAGAGGTAGATGATAATAAATGTATAGATTCACATATGATTACAACCACATTGGCAATGAATCTTTGCACAATGGGAGTAGAATGATAGAGCTATGGAGTAAGCTCTTCAATCTCTACAAAATGACATGAAGTGGTCACGTACAAGGCTTGCTAATTGCCTCTTCCTTCTTGCTCCTTTTATAGCTATTCTTGGAGGGAGTTTTGAATTCGAATTCGAATGGCTCCACCTAAAAGTGATCCCCAAAGTTAGGAGAGATTCCCTCAGCTCAAAAATTTGTGATTTTGGTAGTTGGAGCCACGAATTTGCTTTTACATCATGGATGAGGTAAGCCATCCTTTTACTTTTTTCTTTTTCCATTTACAAGAGATAAAATGTACTCTTTTACAAGAGGTGTTCACATGACTACTCATGTGACTTACAAATGAGGATAATATCAAGCATATCAAGCATGTAGGCTTGGGCAAAATGCACCAACATGCATCCATGTGAAGGGTAGGCCACCAAAAGCCCGCAAATAGGATTGCCTTGATCACCCGATCCGGTCCAAAGTGTCCTCCTGCTACACCTTGGTGAGCAGTTTCTAAGATCTTAAGATACTCACTTTCATGGACACACAGTCTCAGGTAACCATCCTTACCGCGCTTGTATAGATTATCACCAACGAGTGAATAATCCTGGGCTTCTTGTTCCAAACTCCTTTTTCTAGCTAGAGTCATGTCTGGAGGGAATGTGTTTGTCCTCAAGAATGATACTAGAGGTTCACTCCAATCTGGCACAATGGATACTTGATAGAGAGTGGCATGTTCCACAGGTGGTTTAGTGCAACAGATTGGGCATTCCTTGCACAACTTTTGGACATCCGCTTCCATAGTTGGCCAATGCACTCCGAATCTCTTTAGAGTCTGCAACATTCGTTGCTTTGAATGGTGTTGCTCTAACGCACCTACATGTGCTAATTGCAACCATTTAGCGTACTCATCCTCTTCTACGCAACAAGCCAGGATCCCTTGATCTGTGTGCTTGTACATGCTGCCTGCCATGATATGGTACTTTTGGGCTTTTACTATCTCTCTATTCCGTGTGTTCACCACTGGATGATTAGGCCTGTATGTCAATACTGGTACTATTGGCTTGGCCCACTGCGGCACCACTTCCAAATTAAACAAGTAAGCATCAGGAAGGTCATCTGACACTCCTTGTGGGGCTTCTCCTGATGTGAGCCTAGAGAGGTGATCTGCTCTCAAGTGAGTCCTACCCTTTCTTACCACAACCTCAAAATCATATTCCATTAGCAAGAGAAACCATCTTACTAATCTTCCTGTATTGCATGGCTTGTTTACAAGATATAACAATGCCTGATGATCAGTAAAAAATTTAAACTTATTTGCAAGCAAATAGTGTCTAAATTTCTTGACTGCATATACCATGCCTAATCCTTCGCGCTCTGTAGTGGTGTAATTCCGTTCAGCCGCATTCAATTGTCTACTGGCATAGGCAATTGGAAGATCCATATTACCTTCACCAGTAGGTTGTGCAAGCACACATCCAATAGCATAATTGGATGCATCCACATGAACATGGAATGGCTTATTCCAATCTGGTGTGGTCAAGATTGGTGCTGAACATAATCTTCGTTTAAGCTCTTGGAAGGAATTCTCACATTCATCCGTCCACTCAAAGTTTGTCAGAAGTCCGTACATGGGCTTTGCAATGACAGCATACATGTGTATAAATCGTCGATAATAACCACAATGCCCCATGAAAGCTTGTACTTCCTTGACATTCTTTGGCCTAGGTAGCTCTGCTATGGCTCTCACTTTCTCTTCGTCAGTAGATATGCCATTCTTTGACACTATGTGTCCTAGAATCTTACCTTGCCTTACCATAAACACACACTTTTCTGGGTTCAGGCAGACTTGATATTCTCTACATTTGTCAAAGATTTGTCTGAGTTCAGGAATATGAGTTTGTCTAACATTGGAATGAGCACAAAGATCATCAACATAGACTTCTAAACTCTTCCTCAGGAACTCCTTAAACACATGGCACATCAGCCTCTGGAAGGTAGCTGGTGCATTGGTAAGCCCAAATGGCATTACTCTAAAAGCAAAAATGCCCCATTCTGTGGCAAAGGCTGTCTTATGCTGATCCTCAGGAGCTATGGCCACTTGATTGTAGCCCGAAAATCCATCAAGGAAGCTGTACACTTCCTTGCCTGCCACTCTTTCTAAGAGATGCTCTGTGATGGGAAGCGGATAGTTATCTCGAATTGTGGCGGCATTAACCTTTTTCAAGTTAATGCACACACGCAGCTTGCCATTCTTCTTGGGCACCACTACGATGGGGAATACCCATTCTGTGTGCTCAATTTCATAGATAAATCCAGCTTCGACCAATCTATCTATCTCTTCCTTGATCTTAGCAGCGTAATTATCATTATATGTATAAGGCTTTTGCTTAGAGGGTTTGGCATCTGAGGTCATGGGGATAGTGTGTGAGCATATGTCAGGGTCAACACCTTTCAAGTCCTTGTAACTCCAAGCAAATACATCTCTGTATTCTCTTAGCAAGGCAATCAATTCGTGCTCTTCTTCCGCTGTTAGGTCATGACCTATGTACGTACATCTCTCCTCTCCTTCTTCTAGGGCCACTACAATTTTCTTGGTAGTTTCTTTGTTATCATAGGCCTCTCCTGCTTGTGCCTCTCATTTAGGCATTCTTATCATGACTCTCCTATCATCTATCTCATACTTCTTAAAATTTTCGGGGACCTCAAACAAAGATTCTTCCTCCTCTGGTGAGACTTCTTTCTTCTTTCGTTTCTTTCCTTCTTCCTTCGGGGTCATATGTGTTGCTAATCTTACATCATTTGTAACCTCTCCATGCCTCTGGGGTTGAAATTCCACTTCATGGAAATATTCTTCATCTGATGCAAATGGTGGGTCCATAATGATTGACTCTAGATCGGAGTCACTTGCATCCTCAAATGCATTAGGGCTAGGTTCGCATTCTTCTAGAACTGCCTCTCCCATGATTGGCTCTATGGAGAAGACTGAAATATCATAGCCATCCTCATCACAGTGAGGTGTCCATTGTTCTTCGTTGATGGCTACGTCCATTGTTGCTAAGATTTCTGCCCAACCGTGAGGTTCAAATTCTTCGTCTGGAAAAACTACAGGTGCATAGGCTGGGTCTTGGATTGATCTATGGGTTTCTTTCGCACCTACCTCTCTGGCTTTCTCTCTCTTCTCTTCTTCTACTGCTACCTTGCACATCCATAAGTGGGTGTCTTCATGCATCCATGAGGATCCAGACCCTATGGAATGCACCGATTCTGTGTCATCTTTGGCTCTATGGATGGGATTCCATTGGATAGGAGGGACGTCTCTGTGAGAAAAATCCTTGAGATTGACTTTGGTTGTAACACCCAAGTGTTGCAGATACAAAGAATTGGTTCCCCAATCCTGTACCACTTACAACTGTCGCATGAATGGTCTTCCCAAAATCATCTCATAGGCATGATTTTTGCTGAAGTCACATATAGCAAAACTATGCTCAAACTCGACACCACAAGTGGTGAGAGTTATTCCTTCTAGCAATCCTAGGGGTCTCTCTATGTGACCATCGGCCATTTGCAATTTCATTCTCGTTGGCCTGAGTGCCGGCTTGCCCCAACGCTTCCAAAGGGAAGTGGTGGCAATTGCAACTCCTGCACCTGAGTCCAAAATTGCCTTAGTGGTGTAGTCCTGGTAGGTAATGGGAAGATAGGTGTTCCCTTCTTCACCTTCACACATATCTCCTATCTTATCCAAGGGAATTTCTGGCACTGTCCTATGGGATCCTACCCGGGAATGAGGTTTTGCAACTTCAGTTACTCGACTGGCTGCACATTTCCGCGCGTTTAGTCTATCCTTAGGCAGTTCTTCCAAGGTGCAATCGCGTTGCACCTTGGTGTTCGTTACTACCTCCGTGTTCCTTGGTATGACTGAGTCGTCGTTCCTTACCATGACTGTGGGTGCTCTCATACATGTGGACTTTGCTTCCCATGGGCCTGTGAAGTGGGGTAGCTCCTGTATGGAATTAGACTCAAAGTCCAATCTCTCATGAGACTGAGTACTCTCACGTTCCCCGTAAATGGATGGGATGTCTTGTGGGAATTGGTCGTGTGCATCGTCCACAAGTTCAAATGGAGGGGCGACCTCACTTTCGTTATCCCATTTATCTTCTTGAATCTCTCGTAGGAAGTCTGGTGCAAACCGATTCATAGAAGAAGAAGTGTCTGGCTCCGTAGAATTAGGCACGTAAGCAACCTGGGAAGGAGGGCTTATTCTATCGTTGGCTCTCTCCTCGTTCCCACAGATGGCTGGAGCACAAGCTTCTTGGAGAGGATTACTTATTCTATTACTCTTCCGAGCAGGCTCATATGCTCCCAGAGAAGGAATGTGGGTCACCTGTGGAGGTACATAAGCGTTCGGGGGAGGCTCATGTGACTTTTGGGGGGGAAGATAAGCTTCTTGAGGAGGCACATGGGCTTCCTGAAGAGGCTGGCTTATCCGTTCTCTTGCCCTTTCCTTTCTTTGAGGGGCAGGTTCCTTCTCTGATTGTGCAATTAACTTCTCTATTCTTTCCAGCAGTCCATCAAAGTGTAACTGCATCTTAGCTGAACTAGAAATGTTAAATAGGCGGCTGGCCTCAAACATGGTCTGAGCCAATTCCACCATTTTGGCACAAATCTTAGTTCGTTCAAGCTCTAGCTCGGCTCTAGGGTAGCACTTTTCATGATCGGTGATGGTTGGCCCTTCTTGGATTCTGGCCTGATATGCTTTAAGCATCATATTAAGGTCCTCGGGAGTGGGGTCAGCTAGGACTGATCCTACTCTAGGGGGTGGTGGGATTTGATGAGGCGGTGGGGAAAGTGGTGGGTTGGATGGAGGTGGGAGTGGTGGAGGCGGGGTAAGGTGAGAGGGAGTTGGAGCGGTGAGTTCAGTTATCCTCGCTTTGGTTTCTCTTATGCTTTCTTCAAGTTCGTTTATCTTTTTTGCCCATTGTCTTTTCATTCTTTCTCGACTATCTTTCCACGCTCTAGCCCTTTTCTTTGTCACGCTCTCGGTTTCACTAGCCTCTGGGCCCTTTTCCTGGCTTGCCTCTTGGTTTTGCTGCAATGCCTGAGCTCTAGTAACCACCTGCACTGGTGCAGTGGAAGTGACACTTCCTGAGGGATCCACAACCAACCCAATCACATTGATAGGAGTGATTTTTGGCATGTTATTGGGGTTCTTTGGGCAATCTCGTAGGAGATGCTCTTTTCCACAATCTTGGCAAAAGCCTTGGATCGTCACGGACTGATTTTGTGTAGGTGCAGGTAAGGGACAATCACGAATGAAGTGATCCCCCTGACATCGGTAGCATGGTCCTCTAGGAAAGGGTGGTCGTACCTGCCTAGGTTGAGGCCTAGGGTTGGGGTTTGCATACATGACGTTCGTGTAATCCGACTCCCAACTAGGTTCACTTGGTTCTTCACTATAGTATGACTCACCATGTTCCGGAGACTGCATGTAGTAAGCTTGGGGACTATCGACATGTGTAGAATCAAAGCTATGGTCACTCGGGTCACTTTCTGAGATCAATGGGGTTACTGGTACTATGGCCCTATTCAGGTTTTCTTCTGCAACAGCATACTTTACTGGAATCACGTTAGCGGGGTTTGGAGGCTGTTGAGCTAGTACCGGTTGGGGTCTCTGTTGGGCCTGATATGGTTGCTGATAGGTTTGTTGGGGTCTAGCATATTGTGGTGGTGGAGGGTACTGGTTCTGGTATCTGCCTTGTTGGTAGGGCTGAGGGTATGGTTGCCTAACTGCCTGCTTGTTGTATGGGCAATCTTGTGCGGCGTGATTGGTGTATCTTCGTTCTATGGTGCAATATTGGCTATTTGGATTGACCTGGGGTTGAGCCATAATGGGACACACGTTTGCCATGTGGTCACCACCGCATGTATAGCACCTCTTCGCTGGGGCAAACCTTGGGATTTGTTTGCTAGTTACACCCAATTTCTGAGCTACCTTTTCGGCAAGTTCCTCAATTGATGTGGATTGCGTGGAAGAGTGACTAGATGCACTATCTGAATCTTTGTAGATTTTGGAAAGCTCTAGCTCTTCCCCTAGGTTATCTTCAATGTCAATGCACATGCGTACACATTCTTCTATGGTCCTAGGGTCCTTCAGATACACATAGGATCTCAATTTCGTACTCAGCAATCCATCAAGGAATAAGGCTACTTGTTTAGCAGATGTGGGTAGTTCCGAAATAGGGCACCTTTCAAGATATTGTCTAAATCTTCTTCCGGCCAATCTGACAGTCTCTTGGGGGGTCTGTTTGAAGCTGTGAATCAATGAGGAGGTATTGTGTCTTATGCCGCTCTTAGAGAACTCTACGATAAATGCCTCTAGGAGTTGGTCTATGCTCCTGAACTGACGCTCATCTAATGGCTGAAACCATGTAAGTGCTGTGTTCCTAAGGGTTAGACCGAAGGCATTGTACTGCGTGAACAGATCTTCCACTTGTTCAGCTCTCAAGACTTGCTTGAACTCCGCCACATGATCATAGGGATCTCCTGTGCCGTCAAAGTAATTCTTCATGGACTTAACTAGCTGGGTGGGTCTCAAAGTTCTTGTGTGCTCTCTAGGCCTCGGCAGAGGGAATCCATCTACATTTCTTTGGTTCCTGTGGGCTCTATGCATCTCAGGTTCTACCCTATTCGTATCTGTTCTCGTTCTTTCTCTGCCCACTGGGTTGGCAAAACTTACTTCTGGTCTATCTCTACTTCTGTCTCTTTGCGTACCATGAGCTTGGGAAGTTCCAGCCCCAGGGTGACCATAGGATACATTTGATCTTGGTTGAGGGAAAATGAATTCACCCTTCCAAGTGTAAGCATGCCTATCATTTTCTATCACCACAAAGATCCGTTCTGAAGCCTGATCTAAGTAAGTCACTCTGCCTGGGCTATCCGGATCCTTAAACTCATAGATCATGATATTTCCTATGTCTGTTGGCTGATTAGACTTATACCTCCAAAAGGCTTCATCAGTTTCTCGATTGAGGAGCAACTCTATGCTCTTGTTGTCTTGGGGGACCCATTCAGGTGTGATAATCCTAGTGAGAACTGATTTACCTCGAGGGGTTCTAGGTTCCGCACCCATGTTCCCTTGTTCCAGGTCCCCTAAGTCCGCTTCTGAGATTACGTTCCCAAAGTCATCTGTCCTATCAGGGTGACTAGTGACTACATATACAGTTCCTTCTTTGTCCAGGTATGCACCATTTTCAAACTTGACAGCTGGGTGCTCTAGTCCAATGGATTGGTCAGGGTTTTTAATCTGGACCACCGATCTTCCTAGGCCGTCCTCATAGATGCTAGCACCTAATCGGTTGGTCCTAAGGTACTCTAGCTGCGTTTTGTAAGGGCCTTCTACCCTGTACAGGTAAGGCACACCTGAACTTCCCGTAGGTCTGTCCATGCCTTGAGACATCCCTGATTCACTGGTATCCGAGCTAGGGTAATGAGAGTGGTGACTCAACTGCTGGGCCCAAGACCTTGCAGTATGATTGACACTAGCCTCTGAAGACCTAAGGCTTTGTCTCTCTCTTGCTAGGTGTCGTCCTGATCTAAGGTTCATATGCCTAACTGATTAACCCAATTTTTTGCCCAGAGTACAACCTCGTTGCCGATCAATTGGTATCAGTCACTTGATTCTTTTTAGTTATTTCTCGTGTTTAAGGTCTTGTCTGATATTTCGTTGTCAGGAATACTTGAATGTTCTGCGCACTTTCAGGTTGATCGTTCCTGGTTAGGTTCTTTACCTTAAGGTTATCGACAGTACAGAGATTAAATTTTTAACTTGAACTTGAGTTTTTAGGTAGTCTTCAACTTGATAACTGCCTATCGTCGCTCTGACTTACTCCTACCTCTCGTCGTTCTTAACCTAAGCTATGAATTGACAGAGGGGGTTAAAAGTGTCCAACCTTTTGTCTCCTGCTCGGTCGCCCTTGAGTGCCCAGGAAATGTGTTCCCAAGCTCGCACTTACACTTGCTTAGAACGCCTCTCGATGCTCTGTAAGAGTTTCAAAGTTAGCTTTGAAATTTACATTCCCAAGACAGAACCAATTATTTTCATTCATGTAGCACAAACACAAACTTGCATAGTGATTCTCAAGAAAACAATCCTAAGGACCCCTGACTTTGATCCCCCTGGGTATGGTCAACTTCAAAATACCCTATCTAAAAATCAATGCTACGAGCTTTCCAACAAGCCCTAGAGCTCAAAAAATGGATCTCGTATGAAAAAGTTGTGACCGTTCAGGGTTCTAGGGTTACGACAGGGTTCAAACAGGATCACTGTGCAACAGGTTTTCCCCAAGTTGTTATCCTAAGGCTTCCCCATGTGCTCAAGAGCATAATATTTGTGCCCAAAATTAGCCCAACTTTTCAATTAACAAACCCTAAAAAATTTGGCTAAAATTGGCTGTCAATCGCGATGGATAGGGCTGTCAATCGCGATGGATAGGGCTGTCAATCGCGATGGACACTCAGTCAATCGCCATGGACAGAGAGTTTAGTCGGTCGCGATGGACACCCAATTCAATCAATCGCGATGGACAGGCAGTCAATCGCGATGGACAGGCAGTCAATCGCGATGGACCGAGACTTCAGTCAATCGCGATGGACAGGGGGTTGAATCAATCGCGATGGACAGGCAGTCAATCGCGATGGACAGAGACTTCAGTCAATCGCGATGGACAGGCAGTCTATCGCGATGGACAAGGGGTTCAGTCAATCGCGATGGACAGGCAGTCAGTCGCGATGGACAGAGACTTCAGTCAATCGCGATGGACAAGGGGTTCAGTCAATCGCGATGGACAGGTAGTCGGTCGCGATGGACAGAGCTGTCAATCGCGATGGACAGGGCTGTCAATCGCGATGGACTGAAATTTTGCAAGATTTTCAAAAATTTTAGTGGGAATGTGGTGTGCAGGGTCTCTAGTCCACTGTGGTGCACTCAGATTTACCAACAAGTGAAAATTTCTGTCAATCGCGATGGACAGAAGGCGGCGACTGCGAGACAGTTTCGTCGAGTTCCGTACCTGCGCGGAAGGCTGGAGATGGTGATGTGACCTGTACCTGCAAGATAGCTCAAGAAACATGCAAAAACAGCACATGCAATTTCGCTCTCTCGCTCTCTCTCACAAGTGAAATGAGGGAAATGAGGTGGAGGTGGGGATATAGTCAAAAAACTGAAATTTTCGCGATGATGGAGATGGACGTGGGAGATGGTGATGATGATGATGGTGATGAAGATGGTGAAGAAAGTAAAAGAAAATCTATGAGAGTGAAGAAAATACCTACAACTCCAACGCGTCAACTCTACGTCTTACCATCACACGCTCGTCCTCAAAGCTCGATCCCCGGCAACGGCGCCAAAATTTGGTGTAGCTCAGTGATGAGTAGCACCTCCTTTAATGTCAATCCGGGAAGACGTGAGGATGGTATGAAGACCTCGAGCAAGTGGCGGCACAAGTGCGTGAGTGAGAAGCACACAAGCATGCACACACATACACACACACGCGCACGCACGGCAAGACAAAGAGAGAAAATCAATGGAGTTCTTTAGATTACTTTCAATAGCTCTTACAAGTTCGTTTCAATTACAATCTAACCTCAAAAATGAGCTCTCTAGCTCTTTTTATAGTTTTTGACTAGGTTTTGGCCCTGTCCAGACCTAGTGTCCGGCCTAGTTAAAAATTAGGTTCCAGGGCCAATTTGAGGGCTTAAACGGAGTCTAAAAAATATGAAAATTGATATGTAGGTACTTCTAAGGCTCCTCAAGCTCAAGGACTCCTTGGCTTGCACAAAATGGAGCTACAAAAATATGAAATGGTATTTACAATGATTGTTAGTGATAAGAATCACTGTTAAAAGATGTAGATTTGGAAAAATTGAAGGGCCTATTTGCCAGATTTGCGTCGACTGCTTTGTCTACTTACTCCTTCACCTTGTTCTGACTCTCTCCGTTGGCTTCCTTGTCTAGTCAATCCTTGGGTGCCCTGGCTTCCTTGTCTAGTCAATCCTTGGGTGCCCATACTGCTCTCAACACAAGGTCACTAATTTTGAACTCCTGCATCATATACACATAGGGATATTACCTCTGAACTTCTCCTCTTAACAAACAGAGAATTATCTGCTTTACTCATGATGAATCCTTGATCTTGAAGATATGTAGTCAACCTATGGTTCCATGCCCTAGGTTCTTGCTTTAGCCCATAAAGAGCTTTGTTCAATTTACATACATATGCTACCTTGCTTGGATCCTCATAGCTAGGAGGTTGAGACTTATACACCTCCTCTGAAATCGAGCCATTTAGAACTACATTTTTTACATCCAATTGATACATGTTTCAATTCTTTGATGCAGCCACACTTACCAATACCCTGATGGTTGGAATTTTTGCCAGAGGTGAGAAAGTTTCTTCATAATCAACTCCTTGGGTTTGTGAAAAACCCTTAGCCACAAGTCTAACTTTTTATCTGCTTATTGATCAATCAGAATTCCTCTTGATCTTATAGATCCATCTAGAACCAATTACCTTCATAGAATCCTTCTTTGGTACTAGCTCCCAAGTAACATTTTCCTTGAGTGCTTCAATTTACTCATCCATAGCTTCTTTCCATTCTGCCTTGGTCTTTGCCTCTTCATATGATGATGGCTCTTCAAATGAAAAGTCTTTTGCAAGATAAACAGAGTGCTTAGTAACTAAGGAAGTGTCATACCCATATCTTATAGGATTCTTGCTCTCCCTTTGTGATCTTCTGATTTCTTGGTTGGATGATTCAGGTATATCCTCCAACTTCTTCATCTTGAATTTGCCTTTGGACTTCCATGCCTTGAACTCTTCTAAGTTGATGATGTCCTCATCATCTGAGATGATGTCTTCAATCTGATTAGGCTCCTACTTAGTGAGGCTTGGAAACTCCTCTTCCAAGTCATAAGGTAGCTTTACTTTCCTGCATTCACTTTCAAACAAGGAGTCATTTTCATCAAAGACAACATCTCTACTAACCATGAATCCTTTGTTGGAAGGATTGTAGAACCTGTATCCTTTCTGATTTAAGCCATATCCTATGAAGATGCACTTCTCTGCCTTAGGGTCTAGTTTACCTCTTATTTGAGACGGGATATGTACATAAGCAACAAATCCAAAGATCGTGTAATGATGAAGTGAAGGTCTTCTACCATGCTATGCTTCATATGGGGTCATCCCATCAAGAGATTTGGATGGCAACCTGTTTACAAGATAAGTAGCAGTAGATACACTCTCTACCCACAAGTAATTAGGTATTTTTTTCTCATTTAACATAGACCTAGTTGTTTCAACAATTAGTCTATTTCTCCTCTCTGCCACTCCATTTTGCTCTAGGGTATACCTTGTTGTAATTTCTCTCTTGATTCCTGTGTCCTGCAAGAATACATCAAACTCATTTGAGAAATACTCACCTCCTCCATCTGATCTTAGTCTCTTTAGACTTCTCCCTGTTTGGTTCTCAATAAGTACAAG
The DNA here is from genome assembly GCA_020310875.1 of Ceratopteris richardii. Lineage (NCBI taxonomy): Eukaryota > Viridiplantae > Streptophyta > Polypodiopsida > Polypodiales > Pteridaceae > Ceratopteris > Ceratopteris richardii. The sequence continues at coordinate 80,748,820 of CM035412.1, read as the reverse complement.
ATATTGTTTAAATCAACTGAATACTTCATCTTTGTGCTTCATAAAGTATAAGATAGTCCACCTACTGAAATCATCAATGGAAGATACATAATACCTTGATCCAGAAATTGAGGGATCCTTACTTTGTCCCCATACATCTGTATGGACAAGTTCTAGGTAGTCCTCATGCATGTAGCCTTTCTTTGAGAAGGGTAACCTATGAGATTTTCCAAACTGATAGGAACCACATTTATAGATCATGTGTTGCTTGGATACATTAGGTATCCCAAGCACGCATTGATTTCTACATATTTGCTTTAAGCTTTTTTCACCAACATGCCCTAATCTCTTATGCCAAATTTCAAGTTCTGATAGTGTTTGGTCTTTGTAACTATAAAGTGCAATATTCCTTGAATCTTCAAGTTCAAAAGTGAATAATCTACCTGTCTTTTCTCCTTTGGCAATTCTCTTGAATCCATGTTGGGGATCCTCCAAAAATGCTCCATATTGGTTGAACGTGACCTGTAAACCCTTTTCCACAATCTGTCCAACTCATCAAATTCTTGGTAATTGTAGGTACATATAGAACCTTGCTCAATAGATTCTTATTTCCATCAGATGTTTTAATATTCCCTACCTTGATCACTAAGTTTTTGGTGTCATCACCTATTTGTACCTGATGCCTACCCTTTGGTTCCTCAAGGTCAAAAAGAAGAGCTACATTGCCTGCCACATGGTTTCAGCATCCTAAGAGATGATCTTAAAACTAGGTTCAAAAAAATCATTTTTTTAATTGAAGTTAGTAAGTAAATAAGAAGAATAAGCAAGAGCAAGTTAAAATGTGAGCATAGGAAATCTTAAAAGAGATCTTATGTGTAAATGGAGAGAGGTACAAAAGGTTAAAGAAATGTCACTAGAGTTTTGAGATGTTACACTTATGAGAGGGCTATGTCAAATGCGTTTCTTGCTCATATTTTTCCATCATTGAAATGGAGCTTCGCCATGCTCATTTCGATCAGCTGAGCTTCAATAGTTGGATTTGCTTGTAAACGAAGGAGATAGCTATTGGTTTGCCAACACCTGATTCCATTTAAATCATGTATGTGAAGGTTCCATGCTTAGAAAAATGTGTCATGCTTCTTTTTCAAAGTTACTCATACACATATTGCAAGAGAATTACACTTTTCATAGTCATGTATGTGGTACCTTCAAGACTCCATTTTTGGGGAAGCATTTACATTTTTTTTATAACTTGATTGATGATGCTACTCGCAATACATGGGTCTATCCTATGAATATAGAGAATGAGGTATTTTATTGCTTCATAGCATTTTTAGCTTTGGCTCGAAATTTTTTTGGAAAGAGGCTTTCGACTCTACTCACAAATCGTGGTGATGAATACATGTTGAATAAGTTTAATGCTTTTTTTTGTGAAAGCGCCATATTAATGTGTATATATATATATATATATATATATATATATATATATATATATATATATATATATATATATATATATATATATATATATATATATATATATATAGAGAGAGAATTGTTTCATAGAGATCATTAGGTGAGTTTCACGGCTTCCAAGGATGTGTGCACATCTCTCCTCTCCTCTTTCTCCCTTTATCTCCTCCTTGCTCCTCTTGTTCAGCACACCAAAGCCCTTCATATATGTTTGTGTCTATGTGTGTGTATGTATATGTGTATGTGTGTGTATGTGTATGTCTATTTATGTGCATTTGTGTGTATGCATGTGTGTATGTATGTATGCACATGCATGTGTATGCATGTGTGTATATGTATGCATGTGTGTGTATGTATGCATGTGTGTGTATGTATGCATGTGTGTATGTATGCATGTGAGGGTATTTGTGTGTGTGTGTGTGTCCATGTGTGTGTATGTTTATGTGTATGTATCTATATGTGTCTATGTGGATGTGTGTGTATGTGTATGTGTGTATGCATGTTTTTACATATGTTTGTATGTGACTTTATGTGTGTGTGTGTTTGTATGTATATGTGTGTGTATGTGTATGTATATGTGTGCATGTGTATGTGTGTGTATGTGTGTGTATGTGTGTCTATTCATGTGTATGTATAGTGTGTATGTGCATATGTGTATGTGTGTGTATTTACATGTGTGTGCCTATGTGCATGTATCTGTATGTGTGTGTATGCATGTGTGTATGCATATGCATGTGTATGCATGTGTGTGTATGCATGGGTGTATGTATGCATTTGAGTGTGTGTGTGTCTATGTATGTGTATGTATATGTATATGTGTATGTGTGTGTATGCATATGTGTATGCATGTGTGTATATATGTACGCATATGCATCTGTATGCTTGTGTGTGTATGTGTGTGTATGTGTGTGTGTGTGCATCAATGTGTGTGTATGTATTCGTATGTGTGTATGTGTATGTGTATGTGCCTATATGTATATGTTTTTGTATGTGTATGTATGTGTATGCATGTGTATATATATGTGTGTATATGACTTTATATGTCTCTACAACTATAGTATATGTGTGTGTATGTGTATTTGTGTATATTTGTGTCTATGTGTTTGTATGTATATGTGTGTGTATTTGTATGTGTATGGGTGTGTGTATGTGTGTATATGTGTATGTGTATTTTTGCATGTGTATTTATTTGTGTGTATATGGGTGCATATGTGTGTGTGTATGTGTATGTGTGTATGTATGTGTGTATTCATATGTGTGTGTATCTATATGGGTGTGTATCTATATGTGTGTAAGTAGGTATGTATGCATATGCATGTATTGAGGGTGATATTTTTGATACCTCCTCTAGCCATAATCTTATTCTATATATGTAATATGTTATTTATCTTATTTCCCTACGATATGGATATCTATAAAAATAAATATGAAAGATAGAAGTCAAGTGGGCCCCACCACTTATGATATGACTAGCTCTCCCTGTAGTAAAAGCGAAATAATCAATATGGAAGGGAAATATAAAAGAGAGATGGAAAGTCTAGAATATTCAAGTATTCAAACCTTGTCCCACTCTCTTTAGAATGGAACAAAATTCTTTCCAAAGGCCCCATAGCCCCAGCACACCTTTTTGAATTTTCAAGAAAGGAAACCTTTTGTTTATGCATATATCTTATATTCCAAGGCTGCAAACTCAAAAGAAGGATGCAACAAAGTCAAACTTTTGTGGATTGGACCCCTTTCACGCATTTGGAGGAGAAAATATCATATGTTTGTACTACAACAAAAAATTATCCAAGAAATATGTAAAAATAGGCCAAATATCACACCCTCCTGAGTCTAGAATCTTTTGGATCTTTGTAAAGAACTCCTATCTCACCACAAATGTAAAATATCTAGAAGATGCATCTCAAAATATCATCCCTAAATATCTCTCCAAAAGGCCTATAAAAGGACCCCTTGGATGCCCTCCAAAAACAAGAAGAGTTGTATGCAGGTACATGTGGGTGTAGTGAGCACTCCAAACCTAGGAGAAGGAGTCTACCCTATGTCATTGTATTGAGAGAGCTATACAAGCTCCTAATCTGTAAGTCCCCCATGTCTTTGTAATATTTTCTATTTCAATCAAGTTCATTTCTCCAATTCCTTCCATTTCTATTACCTTGAACCTTTGCTTATTCTATCCAACACACCCTCTCTTCTTCTCTCATTTCTTACTCCTTCCATCTTCCTTCCCTCTTCTCCATAATTCCCAAACCTATTGAAGATTGTGGTACCACCTAGCTCCTCTTATCATTGATAATCTCTTTCTTTTAAGTGTTTTGTGTTTTGTGCGTTGGTACTTAGAGGGCGGCATGGACAACCCCTGCCTCAAGAGTACTTGTGTAATGTTCATGTGTTGATACTTAAGAGGGTGGCGTGGATCACCCCTACCTTAAGAGTACCCTTGTGTTGATTGTGTTTAAGTGTACTAAGAGGGTGGTGTGGATCACCCCCACCCTAAGAGTGCCATTTTATTTGTGGGACAAGGGGGTGCGGACCACCCCTGCCTTGGCAGTGTTGTCTGTGTTTTCATGTGAATGATTTTGTAGGAGCTTGGTGTCCCTCATCTTCAATTCCATTTTTCGTTTATGATTTGAGCATTAAGGAAGTGTTAGAGGCCATTTCCTTTATGCCCCTCTCACAACATGTTGCCCCCACTAAGGAACCGAATTTCATGAATTTCCAAAACCCCAACAACCAAAATCGTCCCATTCGTCCCAACCAACCTTATCAACCAAGAACCCTTCTTTCTGTCCATATCACATATAGTAGGAAAATATTCTTCCAACAATGCATAGTCTATCATTTCGAGGTAGAGCGTTTGGTAGAAAACCTCAAATCTCAAGAACCCTTTATCTTTCCAGTTCTAGAATTTACCCTTAGTTTCAACGTTTGGATTTTCATTCTTTTGTAAAAAATGCCAATTTCAAGTTCAACCATGGCATCAATCTTCCCACACTTCTATGAAAGACCCAACGAAGATGTTGTAGAGTTTTTGGACAACTTGGAGATGGCGTACCTTGTCTCAGGAAGGGATCAAGAAGCAATCAAGCTAAAGGCTTTCCCATTGGTTGTAAAGGAGGAAGCCAGAATATGGTACAACAACCTATCCAACAAAGCAATAGGAAGCTGGGAAGCAGTTTGTGAAGCATTCATAGCACAATATGGAAAAAAGGATACACCAGAAGGATTTTGGTAACAATTGCTCTCACTAAGGGAATTCACACTTGAAGACTTTTCAAATTATGAGTCTAAGTTTCAGTGTGTGTGGAGTAATTGGGAAAGTAGCCTAGGGGAAAATGAATGAGCTCCATAGTTTTTGAAAAGGGATTCGCAAAAGGTGGATTCACAATTTCCAAGTACTTTTGAAGAAGCATTAGATATAGCAAGAGGTAAGTGTAGAAAATTAAAGTTTCGGTCTTCAAAAGTTGAAAAAGTAGAACATATGGATGTTGTTCCCCTAGTACTAGCTGCACAAGTAGAGAATGGAGAAGTTTCACAACAAGATATCTCGCAGAAGCTCACACAATAGTTGGAGCAACTAACACTCAACTTCGTGAGGAGCCAGTAAGACAGACCACAAAAGGAACAAAATAGAGGACAACGATGGCAAGCACAAGATTTTATATGCTACAATTGCAACGAACATGGTCATGATATGTACAATTCCCTCATAGGAATCCAGGTGATATGTATCTTGTTCGGAGGCAACCACAATACACAGAGGACCAACAACAACCACAAGAAAATATTCCACCTATCCCAATAGCACAAGGTGATCAAAGGCTAGTGAATGTTTTAGAGCTAAGCGAGGAACAAGAGACGATGGATACAATGCCAATGAAGAGGACAAGGGTGCAAGATAGAGACCGATCTCAAGATGAAGATTCCATCATGGGTACATAAACGAAGAAAGAAAGAGTTCCAGAAGGTGAAGCTAGTAAAAGAAAGAGAAGGTCGAGGAGGAAGATCACGATGGTAGACTTTCCTCTTGGTAAGGGCATTGAACCTTATGATCTAATTGAAGATATATCCACACAAAAACCAAATATCACTTGGCCACAATTACTCAAATTATCTTCAAAAACTAGGAGGGAATGGTCTAAGCTAGTAAGCACTAGGAGGGCTAAAATAAGGAAATTAACCTTATAAGAGCCCATGTATGTGATGATGTGGTACCCACAGTGGATGCATATGTAAAAGGAAAAATGATTTCCGGTGTGTACATGGATGGCAGAGCACATATGTGTGTCATGATAGAAAAAACAATGCATAGGTTAGGCTTGGACATGATAGGACCATCTACATATCAAGCCAAAATGGCGAATAATAGTGTTGTTAAATGTGTTAGTGTAATTGAAAATTTAAGAGTTACAGTATGTGATATAGAGGTTTCTTTGGATATGTATGTAATTGCAACCAAAGGGCAGGACTACCCCATCATATTAGGACATCCATGGTTAACTGCAATAAGAGCAGATACAAAATGGGGTTCTGGCCTTCTAGTTCTTAAATCAAATGATAGAACAAAGTCAATTACCTATTATTAGAAGGACTAGAAGAAGGAAGATCACAGGTATGAAACGATTGTAGATGAAGAGAGCTGATGCTATGATAGCGATTCTAGCAGTGAGGAATCGACAATAAAAAATGATTCATCAACACTCAAAGTCATGGGCATGATCTTTCAAGGAAAGGAAGATGGAGGCAAAGAGGATGATCTACAACAACCACAAAGTGAGGATCCAATTAGAATGGGTGTCCCCAGTAGTAGTTACCCCAAAGAAGAACGGTAAATGGAGGATGTGTGTAAACTATAACCCCTTAAATGGAGCAACAAGGAGAGATCATTTTCCACTACCCTTCTAAGATGAGATTCTAAATGAAGTGGCAGGTCATGAAAGGTACACTGTATGTGATGGATACTCAGGGTAATTTCAAATTCGGATAGCTGAAGAGGACCAAAGGAAGATCACATTCATTATGCCATGGGGATGCATTGCTTATCGGGTAATACCTTTTGGCCTAACCAATGCACCTGCAACATTTCAAAGGTTTTGGAACTATGTTTTTCAACCATTCTTTGGATCATCAATAAGGTTGTACATGGATGACTTCTGCATATATAACACTAGAGCTATGCATTGTCAAAAAGTGGAAGAAGGCTTAAAAAGATTATATGAGCTTAGAGGTCAATTGAATCTTGATAAGTGTCATATCGCTGAGAAAGAAGTAGTTCTCCTTGGACATCTCATATCAGAAAAGGGGATTCAAGTTGAACCATCCAAAGTGGAAGCCTTATTGGCTCTACCTCCTCCAACAACAACAAAGCAGACCCTCACTTTTGTACAAAAAGTACGCTACATGTCACGGTTCATCCACCTTCTGTCTGAAAACATATCTCCATTACAAAAGCTTTCACAAGATAGTTTCTTCGCATGGGAGGGTATCCATAATGAATGTTTTGAAGAAATCAAACGAGTACTTAGCACTCTACCCACATTGATGCCTCCAAATATGGGAGAGACTTTCTATGTGTGTCCAAGTGCAGGTGAAAAAGCAATCGGAGTAGTCTTACTCCAGAAGGATACAAAGATATATCACATGTGTCCTGTTTACTTTGCTAGCAAGGTAATGAAAGAAAATGAGAAGAGATACATAGATGCAGAGAAATTCATGTATGCACTTATGTTTGGAGTAAGGAAGTTTTGGTCTTACCTTCTTGCTAGTCCTTTCATTGTTCTTACAATAGATCATGCATTCCCATATGTGGTACAACATATGAGTATCTCATCTAGAATAGCTAAATGGGTTCTTTAACTTCAAGAATACAAGTATACTTTTGTAGTAGAGGAAAGCACAAGAGCTAGTCTTGCAGACATACTCACCTACAGGAAGTGGGAGAGGAGAATATCCAATCAGAAGGACAGGGGAGCAACCTTGCATGAAGAAGATATTGAAGATGCACATACTGCATTTTTTGATGGTGCATATAAGAAGCAGGTTGACAAAGCAACAGGAGGATTTCTAATATATGACCAAAACAAACAGCTCATCTTCAAGAAAGGTATAGCTCTTCCTAATGCTCATTCAAATAATGAAGCAAAATATGTAGCACTATGTGAGGCCTTGCATGAATGTGTTCAACATGGTATCAAAATGCTGATTATCAAAGCAGACTCAACATTGATAATCAAGCAATTGCAAAATGTTTGGTGTTACAGAAGCCAAAATTTGTTTAAATGGTTGAAAAAGGTAAGAGTGTTATTGAAACAATTTGATAACACTCAGATATGTCATGTACCAAGGAGCGAAAGTAAGGAAGCAATTGCATTAGCAAATGAGCTATTTGATGGTTTCATAGCATCCATGAAGGTGGGAGACAACAGATTTGTAGGTAAAGAAGGATTAGAAGATATCATCTAGTTTCTTGAAAGTAGAGAACCACCAAAGAATCTAAAAAAGATACAAAGGCAATTGCTAGTAAAGAAGGCTCTACAATACCAACTCATAGGAGATAATCTCTTTGAGAAAGGTAAGGACCTTATCCTCAAAAGGGTCCCCTCATCAGCTAAAATATAGAGCATCCTGGAATCATGTCATGATCATGCATGTGGAGGACACTTCTCACATGAGATAACAATACGGAAGGTACTCCAAACAAGGTATACATGGCCGATGTTTAATATTGGTGTAAAACATGTAATAAATGTGAAATTATAGGTAATACGAGGCTTATGTATGAGCCAAAGACACCAATCATATCTTACAGGCCATTTGAGAAATGGGGAATCCATGCAATTGGACCCCTACCAAGGACAAGCTCAGGAAAAGAATACATCATTGTGGCAATGGAATACATGATTAGATGGGTAGAATCAACTAGCACAAAAAGGACAACAACGCAGGATAGTGGGAAGTTCATTTATGATTTCATATGTTATAGATTTGGAATAGCTTTAGAGATAGTGTATGATCATGGTCTAGGTTTTAGATCATATGTTCTAAATGATCTATTGAGTAGATTATACATAAGGAATAGATACTCCATGCCCTATTATCCTCAATGTAATGGTCTTCTTGAAACTACCAATGGAATTATTTGTAAAATCATTAGCAAGCAAGTAAAAAAGCATCCTAAGCAATGGGATAAACACCTCACCGTAGCATTATGGGCATATCGCACATCCTACAAGGCATCATAAGGATTCACCCCATTTCACTTGGTATATGGACAAGAAGCCTTGTTGCCAATAGAAGTAGAAATTCCAAGTCTCAGACTACTATAAAGGAAAGTGGACAGAGTGAGGGAGAGGTAATACAGAAGAGGCTTATAGATCTACAAGAGTTGAGTATGAAAAGGGACCTTGCAGTTGATCATTACATGAACCAAGCACAGAAAAGGAGACATGAATTTAATAGAGAACTAAAGGATAAAGGGTTAATAGAAGGAACTCTTATTCTAAGATATGATAACCGTTTTGATAATAGGCATGATACAAAGCTCCAACCATGATGGGAGGGACCATTTTTTATCAAGACAAAGTTCAAGAATGGTAGCTACAAACTTATGGATCTATCAGGGAAAGTGTACAAGACAAAGATCAATGGATGGAGGCTAAAGAAGTACTCGCAAAGGATAGAAGACATTGATGATCAGCAAGAGCAATCAAAGGAGAAAGAAATATCGATTGTGGTGCAAGAAGACGACCCACCCTGGGACATCAACAAACTATTCGAAAGCTAGAGACATGAATGCCTCTAGCCTTAGGGGAGGGCTAAGTATGAGGGCTATATTTTTTATACCTCCTCTAGCCATAACCTTATTCTGTATATGTAATATGTTATTTATCTTATTTCCCTATGATATGGATGAACAGCTTCTCAGAATCATCTGTACTTGTGGATGCATAGTTGTTTTGTTGCCTTCTGTTATTTTGATTCTTCAACCTGCAATCATGTTCAAAGTGTCTAGGTTTACCACAATTCCAACATCCTTTACTATCATTACCTGAATCATTTCTTTGGAGATTTGTGCAACCTCTTTGGCTCCCCCTACCTCAAAACTGTCCTCTTCCTCTTGCATGATTATGTTGTTGACCTTGGTCTTGGTTACTATTTCCTCTTCCACTTTCGAAACCTCTACCTCTACCTCTTCCTCTGCTAGAGTAGAATACGTGCTTAGAATTGGGCTTTCCTTGGGAGTTTGAATCCTCACCAAGATTCTTTTCTTCAATAATCAGCATGGATACCAAATCACCAAAATTCAGAATATTTTCTCTCTTCTATATAGACGTTCTAAACTACTTATATGCAGCTCTTAAACAATGAAGGCACACTTTCACCTTATCATCATCATCTACATTCACGCCAATAGATGCAAGTGACTCACATATGCTTTTTGATTCTCAGAGTGTAGTCACTTACCGACATGCTCTTCTTTTCCAATGTATGCAGCTCGTTCCTGAGTTGCAATTTCCATGCCTTTGTATTAGTCTCATACAAAGTGACCAAACTATTTCAAGCCTCTTTTGGAGTCTTGGCATCCTGTATGTGCCCAATCATGCTATCATGTATGCTAAGATATAGCCAATGCATTACCTTTCATGCTCCTTGATTCCATTCCTCATATGTTGTTAACTGGTCCATAGTCCGATTCCTCTCTGGTAGCTGCGGAGCATTTTCGTTCTCTCCTTCGATGTACTTCGAGTAGCCTTTTCACATCAGGAAATTTGTCATTCTGAATCTCCAAGCACGGAAGTTGTTCTTGTCTAGTTTATCGCTCATAAGCTGACTCATTTTTGCATTTGCCATTTCTGCACTACAAAACACTACAAGCAGCACTTCTGCTTGAACACTGTTGCACTATGACATGATAGTCTGATCTCAGAAAAACACAGTTCTTGTGTATCAACAGTACAAAGAATCACTTGAAATTCTGGATCTAGAATATATGAGTGTTGCCGAACACAACGCAAGTTACAATTTAAAAGTGACCTATTTTTTCTATAGGCCCCACCTTGGGGGCTCAAAATGGAGGTCGAGATGACTCCGAAACTTTGATCTGACAAAAATGAGTAACCCTAAAGGGATAAATCTCAAAAATATTTTGAGGTCTTCTACCTCATGCCAATTTTTGGAGCAAATGGAGGTCGTTTGTGAATCGCATTTTCTCCATGCCTTGCCACATAGTCTTCACCATCGCCTTCTCCATGAGCTCTCTAAAACCATGCTGGCTCTAACCATGTCAGGAGAAAGGAGATAAGGAAGAGAGCTCACACACCGATTGAGGCAAGGAAGAATGATCTTCTTCTCCTTCTTCTATGACATAAAAAGGAATGTACAAGAATGACCTAAAACAAGAATACAAGTGAAATATATAAAGACCTGTACATAAGGAAAAACCTAATGTCCACAAATGACTAAGCTGGCAAGGAACAAATGTGCCATCATTCTCGGTAGATAAATCTACTAAAGCTCAATGAATTATCCTTGAAATATACAAGTTCCACCACTATACATGTCAGAGAAACGAAAGACTGATACATGTCACCCTCGATCATCACATGTTGAGCTTAATACCTCAACAATACCCACATATACATAGACATACACACACATACATACATACACATACACATACACATATACATACACGTACACATACATACATACACTTGTACATATATACATACACACATACACATACCCAAACATATACATACACACACATATATACTAAATACATGCACACATACACACACAAATGCATATACTCCTAGACACATGCATACACACACATACATAACACACCAAAATACACATACACATACATATATACACATACACATACTACATGCATAAAGCCACATACATAATAAATACATACACATTTATGAACATGCATACATATACACACATATAAACATACACACACACATAGATACACACACATATATAATAAATACATGAACACATACACATACACACACATACACCCACACATACATACATACACACATCATACATTTTTATATTTTTCTATTTGTATTTATATGTCAAAATGTGTATTTGTGTATATGTGAATATGTGTGTATGTATAAATGTGTATATGTGAATGTGTGTGTATGTAAAAAATCAAATTATTAATATGTAATACCTTTTTTTGCTACACAATAGAATATGATCAATTAGAGGTCAATGGCATCAATACAATGCATCAAGAAATGATGCTATTGTGTCTTGATGCAAACATCTCATCAAGGTCAATGGCATCCAAGACAATGCATATTAGCTAACAGAAGGTTCTTGTTGTATCAATACAATACAACTGCCTGAAGGAGGTCTATGGATCTATGAAATATATCATCTCGTATATCAAGAGCGCAAAGCAAAGATCAAGTTGAAACTTGTACCAAGCTTTAAGTATCAAGAAGCATTGTGTATATATGTGCATATGTGTGTATGTATGTGCATGTATGCATATGTGTGTATGTATGCATGTATCTATGTATGTATGCATATGCATGTGTATTCATGTGTGTATGTATGCATGTAAGTGTGTGTGTGTGTGTCTATATGTGTGTATGTATATGTACAAGTATCTATATGCATATGTGTATATGTGTATGTGTGTCTATGTGTATGTGTGTCTATGTGTATGTGTGTATGTATCTATGTATGTATGTATGTATGTATGTATGTGTATATGTGTGTATGTATGTGTATGTATGCATATGTGTGTATGTATGTGCATGTGTCTATGTATCTATGCATATGCATGTGTATGCATGTGTGTATGTATGCATGTGAGTGTATGTGTGTGTGTCTCTATGTCTATCTGTGTGTATGTGTAAGTGCAAGTATCTATATGTGTATGTGTATGCGTATATGTCTATGTGTGTGTTTGAATATGTGTCTGTATGTGTATGTGTGTATATGTGTGTATGCGTGTATATGTGTGTATGTGTGTATGTGTGTATGTGTGTATGTGTGTGTATGTATGTGTGTGTATGTATGTGTGTGTATATGTGTCTATATATGTGTCTGTACGCATATGTCTGTATGTATGTGCATGTGTGTGTATGTCTATGTGTGAATGCATTTGTATGTGGCTGACCAACTTGCAAGCATTGGAGAGGAGATAGAAGAAGAACACATTGTGACGCAGATCATTAATGGAATCCAGGCTCATGCGAAGTGGGAGTCCTTCACCACAACAATGGATCTCTACATGGATATGAAAATACCTGATCTCAACACCTTGATGGGGCAACTCTTCACCCATGAGCAAAATCTCAACAGAAATAGTGACAACTAAAAAGGTAACCAATCTACTACCCTTTATAGAGATAAGAATAAAGCTAATGATAAAAGTAAAAGCAAGAAACAGGAAGAAGAGGCTAGTACCTCTCAAGCTAATTATGAAGGAAGAGGAAGAGGTGCTAGAGGGAGAGGCAGAGGAGGAAACCAAGGCACAGGGAGACCCTAAAACAACTCACCATGCAATTAGTTTTCCATGCTATAGCAATAGGGGAGAAGTTCTGTTCTTGTTGGAAGTCCAAGAGAGTCATATGTGTATCTCTCTGCTCTTGTAGTTTTATAGAGACAGATTGTAGAGCTTGTATCTCCCTCATTATATATCTTTTTATATTTGATGGTTCATTGGAATCCTTGTACTATCTTCTTTTGGTCTTTTAAATTTCATAATCATTGAGTTGTGAGTGGAGAGAAAGACGCATCATGTTCACCTTTGCTGGAGTTCTCCATTAATCCTCAAAATTTCAGAGGTCATATCTCATTGTGTGTTTATCCAATTTGAGTGTTCTTTAGATCATTAGAAAGATATTAGTTTCTAGTATATGTGGTTAAATTTATAGAAATTCTAAGTGAGTAGAGAACAAAAAGCTTTATAAGCATTACTGGTTTTCAATGTTTAAGTCTGTGACAAGGTCAATTAGTTCCTAAGGGGTTCCACCTATTTCTAGCTATGCGTTGGAGGTCAATAAACTCCAACATTGGTATTAGAGCAAGGCATTGAAGCTTTGAGAAGGTTGTAATACCTTGATGAATAATTTGAAGCTATTGGAGCAGAGGTTCATCATCAACACTAGATGAGGGTAGAAGGAGATAGCAAGGAAGCATCTCAAGCAACATCCAAGGAAAGAAAGGTTCATACACTTCATTACAAAGGTAAATATCATACTTTTTCTATCATAGAGATCCAAAAAGAGGGTTAAAGGAGGAGGTATAGTATATACACAATGGGTTGATAAGAACAACTATCAAGCATGGTGATTTAGAATTACAACATACTCGCAAGGTAGAGGCTTGTATGGTTTGATTGAGCGAACAGTTATCAAACCTATACGACTAGAGGATCCAAATCAGCAATATTTGTGGGAGTTTAGAATTTGGAATGAGAGAGACAAAAGGTTCATATTCATTTTATTACAAAATATTCAACACTCAATGGTAGGACACACATAAGATCTAGAAACAAGTAGGGATGTTGGGCTTGCATTGGAAAGTTTGTATGCTATAGGTACAAGAGTAAGGAAGATTCAACTTAAAAATTAGTCGAACAACATTAAGAGACATAAAAGGATATCGATCAATGATTACTTGTTGAAGGTTAAGGAGATTGTAAATCAACTAGGAACAATTCAAGCTCATGTGGAGGACAAAAACTTGGTTGCACGTACTCTCAATGGACTCGAGGATGATGAGAGATGGAAACTGCTATTAGGATCTTGCTCATGTGAACATAGAGTTTATAGATGCAGAAAACACACAAAAAATAGTCATGTAGGAGACGAGACAAAACGTAGTATTGGGTAAATCTCCCCCCCATGCACTCTGTTTCGACATTCCATAGAGTGCATGTATTTATAGGAGTTTTTTATTATGTCCAAATAGTGGTTACATGATAGCAGCTTCAAAAAAGCATGTGTAAAAGTAAATGTTGGTAACTTTTGTAGAAAGCCTTTGCTTTCAATATCAAAAAGTGCGATCTACAATGAACCTTATTCTAACCACTACTTTTCTAACTGTTTCTAACAATAGAACCCTCTACGGGGGTTTATTTACAAACTAAATAAATTATAAATCCAATTATTGATGTCCGCCCTAAAGTCAGATTATTGATGGCCGCCTTTTCAAGCCTTTCACGCCCTCATGAACCTTTAGCTACTATATCCAAAACACTAAAACACATAAATACATTAATAAATTAACACTCCAACAATGCCTTGTTCAACACATTCCATAATTTATTACATGCCCCTCAGTTTAAAAAGCAACTGACCTCAGTTTATAAAATAAAAATAAACATTGATGGCCAGTCACATGTTGCATCACTAAACGAAAATAAGCATGTTCCATGTAAAAACACATGCATGGAAATGTTCATGGAGGAATTGTTTGTGTATGATATGCAAAAATTAAGTGGTCATAATGGGTTGTTGATTGTGTTTTATGTATCCATTGACATTCTTCAATATAGTGATTTTTATACTTAACTAAATATCGATGATATTGAGTACGTGTGCATGTAGTAGTGACATCATGAGCAATTATTTTCTCAGAAACCAAGATTTCAGATTTTTCTTCAGTTAAAGGAGGTTCATCAAGAAGTGGAGTGAGTGGTAAAGTTCATTTAAATGGTTTCAATAAACTAATATGAAAAGAGTTATGTATATTCCAATGAGATGGTATATCTAATCTAAATGAATTATCATTAATTTTTTGTATAATGCAAAACGGTCCATAATAGCATGGTGCAAGTTTAATTTTAGGATGCTACAAAATATTTTTGAAAGGTCAAGCTAATCCTTTTGTATTGATATTACATGTATATCCCTCTTGACTTTTCCTAATGTGCTCGTGAACATCGTGAAGTATAGAAATGTGATTTTGAGCAATAGAATGAGCCATCGGAATGTTGGTTTGGGTGAGTGATATAGGAGTGGGAACCTTTTTTACCATAAACAATTTCAAAAGGAACACAACCAATAGTGGTGTGTGTGGTGTCGTTGTAAGCAAATTGAAGCAATGGCAACTTTTCATCCCAGTTAGCGGGACTATCTAATGAATAACAACACAATAAATCAAGAATAGTACTACTTGTAGCCTCACTTTGTCCATTACTTTCAGGATGGAATGTAGAGCTAAAATCTATTTTAGAACCAAAATGCTGAAATAAGGCAACCCAAAAGTGATTGCAAAAATGAACATCACGATCAGATTGTTGATATATTTAGGTAGTGATGTGCGTGAATACTGTAGGACCGTCTGGGCATTTTTTTCCCTCTTTAGGAGGTTTTTTTCCCCATGGCTTGTACATATGACTATTGCCCGAATGGGCTACTTATCTTTTGTACATTATCTAGTAATACATTCAGTATTGTGTGTTGTGCTCCAAGCTTCTTCTTCTTCCTTGTGTTGTTCACATGCTTCCGTAGATGTCTAACTCCAACAATTGGTATTAGAGCAAGTCACCGCTTCATCTAGGGTATCGTCTACACCTCTCCAATTGCAGTCTCAGATTTGCATGAAATTTGGTAAGCATACTCAAGGTGCTTCAGAGATCAAAACAGCTTTGACGTATGGTGCCAAAATTGCAATCTAAGCTTGTTTCAGCCTCCGAATGCACTATCATAGCGCTTGTGCAGGCTATTTCATCTTTTTGTGCCAAAGATATATACCTGTTTCGGTTCGCCAGTATGAGTGTCTCAAAGTCTGTTACATGTTTAGTAGAACTCGTCTGGGCAGTTATGTTCAACTTTTTGAGATACAGTCAATTTTTTGCATCAAGGTATTTTGGTCATTGGCCATGGCTGAAAGCAGTGATGTATTTCATATGTTGGCTATCGAGGATAAGTTGGATGGTACCAACTATCCATTGTGGGCTTATATGATTCGACATGTATTGGTTGCAAAAGGACTATGGAACATTATGCAGGGTGTTGAAAAACATCCTATCATACCTGCAACTGTTACAACTGCACGTATTGAAGCTGATGCAGAAGGTATCGAAGATGATGCTATTCTACATACTCCTCTTCGTGTTGCGGTTTCTGCTCCACCTACTGTAGAGCAAATTTGTTTGGATGGCAGAGATGCCTAGGCACATGCATTGATAACTTTTTCTGCCAAACGTACCATTATTCCTCACATTCGCTCTTGCAGAATAGCTAAGGATGCTTGGGATACACTTACAACATTGTACCAAGCTAGGAATGAGGCTCGTGTTGCTTACCTCTGAAAATAGTTGGAGAGTGACCACATGAATGAAGGTGATTCTATGGAAAATTTTCTAACAAAGATCAAAGGCTTGAAGGAACAGTTGATCTCTACTGATGAGGTTATACCAGATAGCTCACTTGTGCAGACCGTTCTAACTGGTCTTCCTGATTCATATCAGCTTTTTTCTTCTACTCTTCGGTTGATGATGAAAGGCAATCCAAATTCCTTGTCATTTGAGGAGTTAGTCTCTGTTCTATTGTAGGAAGATCAGTCTGGGCAGAACAAGTCCGTTATGCGAGTTGCAAATCAAGCTTTCCTAGCTGGTCAGAAGGGCAAAGGAAAATGGAGCTCTTCAACTAGTAAGCACAAATCTGCTAATTCTGCATAATCAAAGAGGGAAGACAAAGATGAAAAGAAATCAGAAAAGCAAATTGTAAGTACTGTAAAGGAAATAATCATATCATAAAGAATTGTCAAAAACTAGCTGCTAAAGAGGCAAAGAAGTAAGAGGCTGGAATGGTTGTTGTAGAGGCCTCTACACCAAAAATAGAGTCTGCTCCTTATTGCCACTCATAAATCAAAATTGGTTTGCATGTAGTTAACTGTTGCCAATAGTTGCCAAGGGAGCCTTGGGTGCCAAAGATGCCAAAGTAATGCCTTAGTTATGCCTTAAGTTATGCTTAAGTTCTATGCCTTGGAGTAAATGTAGTTGTAAACGTAGGTTCTCGTTCTAGAACTGGAACTAAAACTAAAACAGGAACACAAACGGGAATCGAAAATGGAAATGGAAACGAGAATTGGAATCGAAAACAGAAACTGGAATGGGAATAAAAAAGGAAAATATAAATGGAAATGAAAACAAAAATAGAACCGAGAATCATAATCGGATTGCGAATAGAGAACAACGAAATAGAGATCAATCCCCAAAACGAACAGAAATAGACCCCTCCATAGTGACGCATGCAAGGCTGTGCACACATAGAGGTTACGAATGCAGAAAACACAAAGAAAAATAGCCACACCAAGAGACGAGACATAATGCAGTGTTGGGTGCAATCTCCCCCCATCCACTCTATTTTGACAATCCATAGAGTGCATGTGTTTATAGGAATTTTTGATTATGTCAAAATAGTGGTTACTTGAGAGCGGCTTCAAAAAACCATGCGTGAAAGTAAAAGTTGGTAACTTTTGTAGAAAGCCTTTGCTTTCAATATAAAAAATTACAATCTACAATGACCCTTATTCTAACCACGACTTTTCTAACTCTTTCTAACAATAGAATCCTCTACGCGGGTTTATTTACAAATGAAATAAGTTATAAGTTGGATTATTGATGTCCGCGCTTTCACGCCTTTCACGCCCTCATGAATGGTTAGCTCCTATATCAAAAACACCAAAACACATTAATACATTAATAATTCAACACTCCAACAATGCCTTGTTCAACACATTCCATAATTTATAACAGAAACCATTAATTTGTTCTATTTATGTGAAAGGAAAATTACTAGATTTTGATCAACTTGTTTCTCTCATGGTCATAGAGAAGATGAATCTAAAGGGTTCTACTTCGAATCAAAAAGTATCTCAAGGACAAGTTCTTTATGCAGGATCATGGAGAAGAGGAAGCACAGGTAGAAGAGGTTGAAATAGAGGTTGAGGAAGAAGGAGCGATGATCATGGGATTTCAAGTGGCTACTTCAACACAGGACAAAGATCAAGATGAAGTATTAGAGGTACAAGAGGCTACTACAACTACAATCAAAGAAAGAGGAGTGAAGATAACAACAATTGCTACATATAAGGAAGGTATGGACACTATGCCAAAGATTGCTATCAAAATGATAATGACCAAGGTGGTAATCAAAGAGGAAGCTGTTCATGAAGAGGTAAACAACAAGGAAATTATGTAGTTGAAGGTCAAAGTGGTCATTATGATTCTCTTCTCATTATGAATGTAGAAACTAAGATGAATTGCAATAGCGATGTATGGTATAAGTGGTTCTTCTTACCATATATCTCACGATGCTTCATGGTTTTCAAATATGAATAATCCTTCATGTAAAGGTCATGTTGAAATAGGAGATGATACAACACATAAGATTATGTTCAAGTTGGACATGTTGTTATGCAAGATAAGTGCAAGACAAATTGCTTGAAGGATGTACTTTATGTGCCAACTATCACTAAGAATTCGATGTTGGTGGGTCAAACAGTAGAAAAAGGATTGCAAGTAAGATTTAGTCATGCAAGTTGCTTCATTGAGGATCCAAATCAAAGGAGTTTAATTGCTAGAGTTAAAAAACAAGGTAGATTATTACATTCAAGGTAGAACCAAATCATTATGAATATTTATGAGTACTCATTATGTTCTTATGAAAAAGGTTGAGCAACAAAATGAGCCTACATCTTATGATGAAGCGAAAGGAGATGCAAAATGCGATAAAGAAATGAAAGAAGAAATGGATGCACTAGAAGATTAAAAGACTTGGAGGTTAGTTCCAAATACACCAAAACAAAAGAATATTGGTTGCAAGGGGGTTTTTAAGATTAAAAGAAATAGTGATGGTAGTGTATCAAGATATAAGGCTAGACTCATAGCAAAGGATATACTCAAACTCAAGGATTGTACTTTAAAGAAACATTTAGTCTAGTAGCAAACATGGACATAGTGAGAACTCTGATGGCTTTAGCTGCAAGTAAGAGGTGGAATATATATCAACTAGATATAAAGAATGCCTTTCTTAATGGTGAGTTGAATGAAGAAGTGTATATATCACAACTAGATGGTTATGTGGATGCAAAATATCATGATCATGTATGCAAGTTAATGAATGCATTGTATGGTCTTAAACAAGCACCAAGGGCATGGAATGCAAGGTTGGTAAAGTATCTTATGCTACGAGGATACAAAGCCAGTCATGTTGATCCATCAATTTATGTAAAACATGTAGATTACATGTGTATCTATGTATGCATTTATGTGGATGGCTTGTTTATTACATAGAATTATGTAAAAGCATTTGAAGAGGTTAAAGGTGATTTGGGAAAGCAATTTAATTTTTTAGATCTTTTTTTGCTTATATACTTTCTTGGGATTGAGATTGTGTATGGCAACGAAGGTATCTAGTCGATAGAAAGAAAGTATATATATGATACGCTGAAAAGGTTTGGTATGTAGGAATGTAAGATTGTCTCTACTCCAACGGAATGCAACATAAAATTGAGTACAAAGAAAAGTGATGAGTTGCATGTTATGAATGTGTATAGATCCATGGTAGGATCCTTGATTTATGCAACAAAACCTAGACTTGATATATGCTATATAGTGAGAGTATTGTCACAATTTATGCATGAACCTAGAGTACGTCATATGCATGCACCAAAAAGAGTGCCTTGATATTCAAAAGATCCCATGAATGAAGGATTATATTATTTTTATTATATTGATCTAACTCTCAAACTCTTTAGTGATGTAGGTGGGGATGCGTGTAAAGATGATAGAAGATCCACAAGTGGATGTGTTGTAATAGTAAGAAAAAAGACATTAACATGGAGCTCAAGGAGAAAACCTACAATTTCTTTATCATCTATAGAGACTGCGTATAGAGGTTTACCATTGGATACTAGTGAGATTATGTCATTTAAAAAGTTTTTTGATGACTTGAATGTGCAAGTTGATTTACCATTGATATATGGGGATAACTTGAGTAGCATACATATGACCTCAAATCCTATTTTTCATTCTAGAAGAAAGCATATAGAGGTACAATATCATTACGTTGTTGTATATTTTGGTACTGATGTGTGTGAACACACTAGGATGGCTGGGGCACTTCTTTCCCTCTAAAGGAGGTTTTTTCCCCGCTTGTATATACGCCTACAACCCAAATGGGTCACTTACCTTTGTACATTCTAGTGGTAATACAACCAGTATTGTGTGTTTTGCTCCAAGCTTCTTCTACTTCCTTATGCTATTCACTTGCTTTTGTAGACCTCAAACTCCAACAATTAGTATCAGAGCAAGTTGCCGCTTCATCTAGGGCATCGTCGACAACCCTCTAGTCACAGTCTCAGAATCGTATGAAAGCTGGTGAGCAAACTCAAGGTGATTAGGAGATCAAAACATCTTTGTTATATGCTAACAAAATCACAATATGAGCTCCTTTTGGCCTCCAAACACACTATCGCAATGCCTCTATAGGAATTTTTATCTTTTTATGCCAAAGATACATATAGGTTTTGGTCCGCCAGTATAAGCGTCTCTCTCATACAAGTTTAGCACAACTTGACAGGGTAATTTTGTTCAATTTTTTGGGATACAATCATTTTTCTGCATCAAGGTATTTTAGTCAGTGGCCATGGTTGAAAGTAGTAATGGATTTCATATGTTGGTTGTTCAAAAGGTGATGAAAAGTGCGAGAAAGACATGAAAGAAGAAATGGATGCACTAGAAAATTTAAAGACTTGTAGTTTAGTTCAAATACACCAAAACAAAAGATAATTGGTTGCAAGGGGGTTTTTGAGATTAAAAGAAATAGTGATGGTAGTGTACTGAGAGAGTGCTGGCAGAGACGAAGAAAATGAGGTGACACAGGAGACATCAAATGATCATAGCTGAGGCTTGAAACATCCAATTGTAATGAAAATTGATGATCATATAGTAGACTTAGATAGATAACGTTACCAAGTTAAATCACTAAAAATGATGCACCAAGCTCAGAGAAACCATCTCTAAAATCTGACTAAGAAAACTAGGAGATATGGCAGTGAACAGTACACTTCACAAGAACATGAAGATATGAACCCAAATGATCATGAAAATGAAAGTATATTGATTGTGCAATAGAATGGACTTATGGATACATGTTTCCTTGGAAACACACCTTGATATGGCATAAAGCTCAGCTCTTGTAGGTCTTCTCTTAACCACGACTAAAATTGCCATGTATTTATAGTTGATCTTGAGAGCCTAACTTCCCTCAATCACTCTTCAATCTATTAGTGAGTGATTTGATTCTCCAACTACCATCAATCACGAATTCATGGCTTCTCTTTCCTCCTTTGATCAAGTGGACTCAACCACTTAAGATTCTTTCACTTTTACATCAAGTAAAACTTCAAAAAGTTACAAGAGGTAGTTCACAAGTGAACTTTACATTGTCTTCATTTTAAAGCTTCTTCTATGACTTTGTGGGACTCAGGCAATTACTTAGGATTTGTTGGTGTGTGAAACACCACAAGAACTAAACTAATGTGGTATTAGAAGACCTCCATAACCATCATTAGCTTAGCAAACCTCTAAATATGAACCTTCAACTCTGAACTTAGTGAAAATCAAAAATTTCACTTCACAGAAATCTGCGCCTCTTCTTTAAACTTTCAATCTGACCTGTATCAACTTGATCTTTGCAAATTCTTCTGATCATTTGCTAGGAAAGGTTCTTGCTAATGTTCAGTAACATATAACAAGCAAAACTTTCAAGCAATAACTTCACAATCTTCTGATTTTGTACCAAACTTTACACTATGTCTGAAAACTGGAAATTTACTTCATCGATTTGACATACCTTCACTCTTAAGCTGATTTCTCTGAGTACGCGTCCCGTTTCTCAAAGATCTTTTGACCAAATGTAGTTGAGGATAGTAGCTTTCAAACGAGCTATCACTTACCAAAAACTTTACACTGTGCTTCGAGATCTGACCTTCAGAAGATCAGTCAAATGTGCGCCAGAAAAGTCGTAACTATCAACTACCTTACATAGTCATATGAAATGACTTAGAACTCAATGTACAAGAGGAATTAGACTCAATCCTTCTACACAAACATGTGTTGATTATCAGAGAAGATGTGTACAAAATGGCTTGGCCTAATTTTGCTCACAGCCATGGAAAACTCTCTCAGACTCAGAAGTTTTCTCTCACCATCTCTCTCAGAAATTACACGACTTTTCTCTACTCACTCAGATTACAAAATTGAGTTCTCTCATACATGTTTCTGACTCAAATTAACTTATATACCTAAAGTTTACATCCTTCTAGACTTGAACTCGTAAGTTCTAAAGATCAAATACAAATCTAGACTCTAATTTTGCACTAATTTACAATAGTGAAATTGTCCCTTCACTTAGGCTTGATTTTCTGTAAGTCTTTTCTTGACTTCTTCTTTCCTCCATCATATGTCTTCATATGTCTTCATATATCTTCATATATCCATGCCTAATTAGTGAGTGAAGCCCCAACAGGATTGTCATAGACTTGCTCCAACAACTCCCGCTCAAGCCAAGTATGCTTGAGGTCTTCAATCCTCCAAGATTATGTGCAAACCTATCATAGCCTTGAATTTGCAAAGCTTTGTACCATCCAATGCTTTGGTTATAATATCTGCACATTGTTGATGAGTGGACACATATGATATTTGAATCTCCTTGCTCACAATCTTCTCTCTTACATAGTGATATTGAACTTCAATATTTTTAGTCCTTGCATGAAAAATTGGATTAGCAACTAAGTGAATAGAGCTCATATTGTCACTATAAGTAGTTGGAGTGCCAAATTCCAATCCAAGATTTGTGAATAGTGTCTTCATTAACATAGCTTGTTGCGTAGGTATAGCAATACCTCTATATTCAGCTTTAGTAGAAGAGAGAGCAACTGTGGGTTGCTTGTTGGATGACCATGAAATAATTTTTGAACTTGCAAAGGTAAGATAACTTGAAGTGCTCCTTCTGTCTTCCTTGGAGCCACCCCAATCTGCATGAGAGAACAATTTCAAACTTAAATCAGATACAGAAGGGTAATATAATCCCTCATTCATGGTCCCTTTGAGATATCTGAGTATCCTCTTGGCAACCTCCATGTGAGGTTTCCTAGGTGTGTGCATAAATTTACTTAGCACACTCCCACTATAACATATATCAACTCTTGTCAATGTGGCATAGTTCAAAGTACCCACAAGACTTTGATAACACTACAACATATCAAGGGCATACCGATGTTGTCCATACCGACGGTCATGCCTCGGCATCGGTATGACTGTTAAAAATGCTTGAGAAACCACGGATGCAATATCGACGGTATGAGCCTCGGTATAGGCATCAGTAATTTACTGGAAATTACCGATGCTTATACCGACCCTTATACCGACGCTCATACCGACGCTTATACCAATGCTTATACCGACGCAACATTTTAACCAGACCCCAGAGAAAAAATTCGACATTTGCTCGCGTTTTGAATGAAAGTCCGCTTCTATCGAGTTTGCATGCACGAACTACATTCTGAACATACTGTGTACACACATCTCTCTCTTTCTCTCTCTCTCTCTCCCTCTCACTCTCTCTCCCTCTCACTCTCTCTCTCTCTTTCTCTACACACACCTCTCTATTTCTCTAGATC